>OX422212.1:416087327-416712327 GCA_949130495.1 Sambucus nigra
GCATGGGACCAATGTAACTTGTAGGAGCTGACAGCGTAGTCTCGGGTCTACCGGTTTGTGAATAGCACGATAATTTGCTAAAATCAACACTTAAACTTAAAAACATACCGTTAAAGGGTGAAAACCCAAGCCGGCCACCAAACGACCCCGTAGAAGGCACGAACACCTCGCACGGGACCTATGTAACTTGTAGGAACTGACCGCATAGTCCTGGGTCTCCCGGTTTGAGAGTATGATGATAATTTGCAAAAATCACACTTAGAGTTAAAAACAGGCCGTTAAAGGGTGAAAACCCATACCGACCCCCAATCGACCCCGTAAGAGGCACGAACACCTCGCACGGGACCAATGTAACTTATATGAACTGACAACGTAGTCCCGGGTCTCCCGATTTGTGAATAGGACGATAATTTGAAAAAATCAACACTTAAAACTTAAAAACTTATCGTCAAAAGGTTAAAACCCAAACCATCCCCCAAACAACCCCGTAAGAGGCATAAACACCTCGCACGGGACCAATGTAACTTGTAGAAACTGACCGCATAGTCCCGGGTCTCCCGGTTTGAGAGTATGACGATAATTTGTAAAAATCACACTTAGAGTTGAAAACAGGCCTTTAAAAGGTAAAACCCAAACCGGCCCCCAATTGGCCCCGTACGAGGCACGAACACCTCGCACGGGACCAATTTAACTTGTAGGAACAGACCGCATAGTTTCGGGGCTCCCGATTTGTGAATAGGACGATAATTTGCAAAAATCAACATTTAAACTTAAAAACAGGCCGTTAAAGGATGAAAACTCAAACCAGCCCCCAAACGACCCCGTAGGAGGCACGAACACCTCGCACGGGACCAATGTAACTTGTAGGAACTGACTGCATAGTTTCGAGTCTCCCTATTTGAGAGTCTGACGATAATTTGCAAAAATCAAACTTAAAGTTAAAAACATGCCGTTAAAGGGTGAAAACCCAAACCGGCCCCCAAACGACCTCGTAGGAGGCACGAAAACCTCGCACGGGACCAATGTAACTTGTAGGAACAGAACGCAAAGTCCAGGGTCTCCCGGTTTGAGAGTATGATGATAATTTAGAAAAATCACACTTAGAGTTAAAAACAGGCCGTTAATGGGTGAAAACCCAAACCAGCCCCCAATCGACCCCGTAGGAGGCACGAACACCTCGCACGGGACCAATGCAACTTGTAGGAACTGACAGCGTAGTCCCGGGTCTCCCGGTTTGTGAATAGGACGTTAATTTGCAAAAATCAACACTTAAACCTAAAAACATGTCGTTAAAGGGTGAATACCCAAACCATCCCCCAAACGACCTCGTAGGAGGCTCGAACACGTCGCACGGGACCAATGTAACTTGTAGAAACTGAACGCGTAGTCCCGGGTCTCCCGATTTGAGAGTATGACGATAATTTACAAAAATCACACTTAGAGTTAAAAAACAGGCCGTTAAAGGGTGAAAACCCAAACCGGCACCCAATCGTCCCCGTAGGAGGCACGAACACCTCGCACGGGACGAATGTAACATGTAGGAACTGATTGCGTAGTCCCGAGTCTCCCGGTTTGAGAGTATGATGATAATTTACAAAAATCCCACTTAGTTAAAAATATGCCGTTAAAGGATGAAAACCCAAATCGGCCCCCAAACGACCCCTTAGGAGGCACGAACAGCTGGCACGGGACCAATGTAACTTGTAAGAACTGACCGCGTTGTCCTGGGTCTCCCGGTTTGAGAATATGACGATAATTTTCAAAAATCACACTTGGACATAAAAACATGCCGTTAAAGGATTAAAACCCAAACCAGCTAAAAAACGACCCTGTAGGAGGCACGAACACCTCGCACGGGATCAATGTAACTTGTAGGAACAGATCTCGTAGTCCCGGGTCCCCCGGTTTGAGAGTATGACGATATTTTGTAAAAATCACACTTAGTTACAAACATGTCATTAAAGGGTGAAAACCCAAACCGGCCCCCAAACGACCCCGGAGGAGGCACGAACAACTCGCACAGGACCAACGTAACTTGTAGGAACTGACCGCGTAGTCCCGGGTCTCCCGATTTGGGAGTATGGCGATAATTTGCAAAAATCACACTTAGAGTTAAAAATAAGCCGTTAAAGGGTGAAAACCCAAACCGGCCCCAAATCGACCCCGTAGGAGGCACGAACACCTCGCAGGGGACCAATGTAACTTGTAGGAACTGACAGCGTAGTCCCGGGTCTCTCGGTTTGTGAATAGGACGTTAATTTGCAAAAATCATCACTTAAACTTAAAAATATGCCGTTAAAGGGTGAAAAGCCAAAGCAGCCCCCAAACGACCCCGTAGGAGGCACGAACATCTCGCACGGGATCAATGTAACTTGTAGTAACTGACCGCGTAGTCCCGGGTCTCCCGGTTTGAGAGTATGACGATAATTTGCAAAAATCACAAAAACGTGCTGTTAAAGGGTAAAAACCCAAACGACTCCGTAGGTGGCACGAACACGTCACACGGGACCAATGTAACTTGTAGGAACTAACCGCGTAGACCCGGGTCTCCCGATTTGAGAGTATGATGATAATTTACAAAAATCACACTTAGTGTTAGAAAAACAGGCCGTTAAAGGGTGAAAACCCAAATCGGCCCCCAATCGTCCCCGTAGGAGGCACGAACACCTCGCATGGGACCAATGTAACGTGTAGGAACTGACTGCGTAGTCCCGAGTCTCCCGGTTTGAGAGTATGATGATAATTTGCAAAAATCACACTTAGTGTTAAAAAACAGGCCGTTAAAGGACGAAAACCCAAACCGGCACCCAATCTTCCCCGTATGAGGCACGAACACCTCGCACGGGACCAATGTAACTTGTAGGAGCTGACAGCGTAGTCCTGGGTCTCCCGGTCTGTGAATAGCATGATAATTTGCAAAAATCAACACTTAAACTTAAAAACATACCGTTAAAGGCTGAAAACCCAAACCGGCATCCAAACAACCCCGTAGGAGGCACGAACACCTCGTGCGGGACCAATGTAACTTGTAGGAACCGACCGCATTTTCCTGGGTCTCCCGGTTTCAGAGTATGATGATAATTTGTAAAAATCACACTTAGAGTTAAAAACAGGCCCTTAAAGGGTTAAAACCGAAACCTGCCCCCAAACGACCCCGTAGGAGGCACGAACACCTCGCACGGGATCAATGTAACTTGTAGGAACTGACAGCGTTGTCCCGGGTCTCCCGGCTTATGAATAGGACGATAATTTGGAAAAATCAACACTTAAAACTTAAAAACTTGCCGTTAAAGGGTGAAAACCCAAACCAGACACCCAAACAACCCCGTAGGAGGCATGAACACCTCGCACGGGACCAATGTAACTTGTAGAAACTTACCGCGTAGAACCGGGTCTCCCGGTTTGAGAGTATGACGATAATTTGTAAAAATCACACTTAGAGTAGAAAACAGGTCATTAAAAGGTGAAAACCCAAACCGGCCCCCAATTGACCCCGTACGAGGCACGAAAACCTCTCACGGGACCAATGTAACTTGTAGGAATAGACCGCATAGTTTCGGGGCTCCCGGTTTGTGAATAGGATGATAATTTGCAAAAATCAACATTTAAACTTAAAAACAGGCCGTTAAAGGTTGAAAACTCAAACCAGCCCCCAAACGTCCCCGTAAGAGGCACGAACAGCTCGCACGGGAAAAATGTAACTTGTAGGAGCTGACAGCGCAGTCTCGGGTCTCTCGATTTGTGAATAGCACGATAATTTGCAAAAATCAACATTTAAACTTAAAAACATACCGTTGAAGGGTGAAAACCCAAACCGGCCCCCAAACGACCCCGTAGGAGGCACGAACACCTCGCACGGGACCAATGTAACTTGTAGGAATGGATCGCATAGTCCTCGGTCTCTCGATTTGAGAGTATGATGATAATTTGCAAAAATCACACTTAGAGTTAAAAACAGGTCGTTAAAGGGTTAAAACCCAAACCGATCCCCAATCGACCCTGTAGGAGGCACGAACACCTCACATGGGACCATTATAACTTATAGGAACTGACAACGTAGTCCCGGGTCTTCCGGTATGTGAATAGGACGATAATTTGAAAAATTTAACACTTAAAACTTAAAAACTTGTCGTCAAAGGTTGAAAACCCAAACCAGACCCCAAACAACCCCGTAAGAGGCATGAACACCTCGCACGGGACCAATGTAACTTGTAGAAACTGACCGCGTAGTCCCGGGTCTCCCGATTTGAGGGTATGACGATAATTTGTAAAAATCACACTTAGAGTTGAAAACAGGCCTTTAAAGGGTGAAACCCAAACCGGCCCCCAATTGACCCCGTACGAGGCACGAACACCTCGCACGGGACCAATTTAACTTGTAGGAACATACCGCATAGTTTCGAGGCTCCCGATTTGTGAATAGGACGATAATTTGCAAAAATCAAGATTTAAACTTAAAAACAGGCCGTTAAAGGGTGAAAACTCAAACCACCCCCCAAACGACTCTGTATGAGGCACGAACACCTCGCACAAAACCAATGTAACTTGTAGGAACTAACCGCATAGTTTCGAGTTTCCCTATTTGAGAGTATGATGATAATTTGAAAAAATCAAACTTAGAGTTATAAACATGCCGTTAAAGGGTGAAACCCCAAACCGGCCCCCAAACGACCCCGTAGGAGGTACGAACACCTCGCACGGGACCAATGTAACTTGTAGGAACTGACCGCAAAGTCCCGGGTCTCCCGATTTGAGAGTATGACGAAAATTTAGAAAAGTCACCCTTAGAGTTAAAAACAGGTTGTTAATGGGTGAAAACCCAAACAGGCCCCCAATCGACCCCGTAGGAGGCACGAACACCTCGTACGGGGCCAATGCAACTTGTTGGAACTGACAACGTAGTCCCGGGTCTCCCGATTTGTGAATAGGACGTTAATTTGCAAAAATCAACACTTAAACTGAAAAACATGTCGTTAAAGGGTGAAAACCCAAACCATCCCCCAAACGACCCCGTAGGAGGCACGAACATCTCGCACGGGATCAATGTAACTTGAAGTAACTGACCGCGTAGTCCCGAGTCTCCCGGTTTGAGAGTATGATGAAGATTTCGAAAAATCACAAAAAAATGTCGTTAAAGGGTAAAAACCCAAACCGGCCCCCAAACGACCCCGTAGGACGCTCGAACACGTCACACGGGACCAAAGTAACTTTTAGAAACTGACCGCGTAGTCCCGGGTCTCCTGGTTTGAGACAATGATTATAATTTGCAAAAATCACACTTAGAGTTAAAAAGCAGGACGTTAAAGGGTGAAAACCCAAACCGGCCCCCAATCGTCCCCGTAGGAAGCACGAACACCTCGCACGGGACAAATGTAACATGTAGGAAGTGACTGCGTAGTCCCGAGTCTCCCGGTTTGAGAGTATGATGATAATTGGCAAAAATCACACTTAGTTAAAAACATGCAGTTAAAGGATGAAAACCCAAATCGGCCCCCAAACGACCCCTTAGGAGGCACGAACAGCTCGCACGGGACCAATGTAACTTGTAAGAACTAACCGCATTGTCCTGGGTCTCCCGGTTTGAGAGTATGACGATAATTTGAAAAAATCACACTTAGACATAAAAACATGTCGTTAAAGGGTTAAAACCCAAACCAGCCCCCAATCGACCCCGTAGGAGGCACGAACACCTCGCACGGGACCAATGCAACTTGTAGGAACTGACAGCATAGTCCCGGGTCTCCCGGTTTGTGAATAGGACGTTAATTTGTAAAAATCAACACTTAAACTAAAAAACATGTCGTTAAAGGGTGAAAAACCAAACCATCCCCCAAACGACCCCGTAGGAGGCACGAACATCTCGCACGGGATCAATGTAACTTGTAGTAACTGACCGCGTAGTCCCGAGTCTCCCGGTTTGAGAGTATGATGAAGATTTGGAAAAATCACAAAAAAATGTCGTTAAAGGGTAAAAACCCAAACCGGCCCCCAAACGACCCCATAGGACGCTCGAACACGTCGCACGGGACCAATGTAACTTGTAGAAACTGACCGCGTAGTCCCGGGTCTCCCGGTTTGAGAGTATGACGATAATTTACAAAAATCACACTTAGAGTTAAAAAATAGGCCGTTAAAGGGTGAAAACCCAAACCGGCCCCCAATCGTCCCCGTAGGAGGCACGAACAGCTCGCACGGGACCAATGTAACTTGTAAGAACTAACCGCATTGTCCTGGGTCTCCCGGTTTGAGAGTATGACCATAATTTGCAAAAATCACACTTAGACATAAAAACATGCCGTTAAAGGGTTAAAACCCAAACCAGCCCCCAAACGACCCCGTAGGAGGCACGAACACCTCGCACGAGATCAATGTAACTTGTAGGAACAGATCGCGTAGTCCCGGGTCTCCCGGTTTGAGAGTATGACGATAATTTGTAAAAATCACACTGAGTTGCAAACATCTCGTTATAGGGTTCAAACCCAAACCGGCCCCCAAACGACCCCGTAGGAGGCACGAACAACTCGCACGGGACCAACGTAACTTGTAGGAACTGACCGCGTAGTCCCGGGTCTCCCGGTTTGAGACTATGACGATAATTTGCAAAAATCACACTTAGAGTTAAAAATAAGCCGTTAAAGGGTGAAAACCCAAACCGGCCACCAATCGACCCCGTAGGACGCACGAACACCTCGCCCGGGACCAATGTAACTTGTAGGAACTGACAGCGTAGTCCCGGGTCTCTCGGTTTGTGAATAGGATGTTAATTTACAAAAATCATCACTTAAACTTAAAAATATGCCGTTAAAGGGTGAAAAGCCAAAGCAGCCCCCAAACGACCCCGTAGGAGGCACGAACACCTCGCACGGGATCAATGTACTTGTAGTAACTGACCGCGTAGTCCCGGGTCTCTCGGTTTGAGAGTATGACGATAATTTGGAAAAATCACAAAAATATGCCGTTAAAGGGTAAAAACCAAAACCGGCCCCCAAACGACTCCGTAGGAGGCACGAACACATCACACGGGACCAATGTAACTTGTAGGAACTGACCGTGTAGTCCCGGGTCTCCCGATTTGAGAGTATGACGATAATTTGTAAAAATCACATTAGTGTTAAAAAGCTGGCCGTTAAAGGGAGAAAACCCAAACCGGCCCCCAATCGTCCCCGTAGGAGGCACGAACACCTCGCACGGGACAAATGTAACTTGTAGGAGCTGACAGCATAGTCCAGGGTCTCCCGGTATGTGAATAGAATGACAATTTGCAAAAATCAACACTTAAACTTAAAAACATACCGTTAAAGGGTGAAAACCGAAACCGGCCCCCAAACAACCCCGTAGGAGGCACGAACACCTCGCGCGGGACCAATGTAACTTGTAGGAACTGACCGCATAGTCCTGGGTCTCCCGGTTTGATAGTATGATGATAATTAGTAAAAATCACACTTCGAGTTAAAAACAGGCCGTTAAAGGGTTAAGACCCAAACCAGCCCCCAAACGACCCCGAAGGAGGCACGAACACCTCGCACGGGATCAATGTAACTTGTAGGAACTGACAGCGTAGTCCCGGGTCTCCCGGTTTTGAATAGGACGAAAATTTGCAAAAATCAACACTTAAAACTTAAAAACTTGTCGTTAAAGGGTGAAAACCCAAACCAGCCCCCCAAACAACCCCGTAAGAGGCATGAACACCTCGCACGGGACCAATATAACTTGTAAAAACTGACCGCGTAGTCCCGGTCTCCCGGTTGGAGAGTATGACGATAATTTGTAAAAATCACACTTAGAGTTGAAAACAGGCCATTAAATAGTGAAAACCCAAACTGGCCCCCAATCGACCCCGTACGAGGCACGAACACCTCGCACGGGACCAATGTAACTTGTAGGAATAGACCGCATAGTTTCGGGGCTCCCGGTTTGTGAATAGGATGATAATTTGCAAAAATCAACATTTAAACTTAAAAACAGGTCGTTAAAGGATGAAAACTCAAACCAGCCCCCAAACGACCCCGTCGGAGGCATGAACACCTCGCATGGGACCAATGTAACTTGTAGGAACTGACCGCATAGTCCCGGGTCTCCCTGTTTGAGAGTAAGATGATAATTTGGAAAAATCACACTTAGTGTTAAAAACAGGCCGTTAATGGGTGAAAACCCAAACCAGCCCCCAAACAACCCCGTAAGAGGCATGAACACCTCGCACGGGACCAATGTAACTTATAGAAACTGACCGCGTAGTCCCGGGTGTCCCGGTTTGAGAGTATGACGATAATTTGAAAAAATCACACTTTGAGTTGAAAACAGGCCTTTAAAGGGTGAAACCCAAACCGGCCCCCAATTGACTCCGTACGAGGCACGAACACCTCGTACGGGGCCAATTTAACTTGTAGGAACAGACCGCATAGTTTCGAGGCTCCCGATTTGTGAATAGGACGATAATTTGCAAAAATTAATATTTAAACTTAAAAATAGGCCGTTAAAGGGTGAAAACTCAAACCAGCCCCCAAATGACCCCGTAGGAGGCACGAACACCTCGTACGGGACCAATGTAACTTGTAGGAACTAACCGCATAGTTTCGAGTCTCCCTATTTGAGAGTTTGATGATAAATTGCAAAAATCAAACTTAGAGTTAAAAACATGCCGTTAAAGGGTGAAAACCCAAACCGGCCCCCAAACGACCCCGTAGGAGGCACGAACACCTCGCACGGGACCAATGTAACTTGTAGGAACTGACCGTAAACTCCCGGGTCTCCCGGTTTGAGAATATGACGATAATTTAGAAAAATCACACTTAGAGTTAAAAACAGGTCGTTAATGGGTGAAAACCCAAACCGGCCCCCAATCGACCCCGTAGGAGGCACGAACACCTCGCACGGGACCAATGCAACTTTTAGGAACTAACAGCATAGTCCCGGGTCTCCCGGTTTGTGAATAGGACGTTAATTTGCAAAAATCAACACTTAAACTAAAAAACATGTCGATAAAGGGTAAAAACCCAAACCATCACTCAAAGGATCCCGTAGGAGGCACGAACATCTCGCACGGGATCAATGTAACTTGTAGTAACTGACCGATTAGTCCCGAGTCTCCCGGTTCGATAGTATGATGAAGATTTGGAAAAATCACAAAAAAATGTCATTAAAGGGTAAAAACCCAAACCGGCCCCCAAACGACCCCGTAGGACGCTCGAACACGTCGCACGGGACCAATGTAACTTGTAGAAACTGACCGCGTAGTCCCGGGTCTCCCGATTTGAGAGTATGATGATAATTTACATAAATCACACTTAGAGTTAAAAAATAAGCCGTTAAAAGGTGAAAACCCAAACCGGCCCCCAATCGTCCCCGTAGGAGGCACGAACAGCTCGCACGGGACCAATGTAACTTGTAAGAACTAACCGCATTGTCCTGGTTCTCCCGGTTTGAGAGTATGACCATAATTTGCAAAAATCACACTTCGACATAAAAACATGCCGTTAAAGGGTTAAAACCCAAACCAGCCCCCAAACGACCCCGTAGGAGGCACGAACACCTCGCACGAGATCAATGGAACTTGTAGGAACTGACCGCGTAGTCCCGGGTCTCCCGATTTGCGAGTATGACGATAATTTGCAAAAATCAAACTTAGAGTTAAAAATAAGCCGTTAAAGGGTGAAAACCCAAACCGGCCACCAATCGACCCCGTAGGAGGCACGAACACCTCGCACGGGACCAATGTAACTTGTAGGAACTCACAGCGTAGTCCCGGGTCTCCCGGTTTGTGAATAGGATGTTAATTTGCAAAAATCATCACTTAAACTTAAAAATATGCCATTAAAGGGTGAAAAGCCAAAGCAACCCCCAAACGACCCCGTAGGAGGCACGAACACCTCGCACGGGATCAATGTACTTGTAGTAACTGACCGCGTAGTCCCGGGTCTCCCGGTTTGAGAGTATGACGATAATTTGCAAAAATCACAAAAACATGCCGTTAAAGGGTAAAAACCCGAACCGGCCCCCAAACGACACCCTAGGAGGCACGAACACGTCACACGGGACCAATGTAACTTATAGGAACTGACCGTGTAGTCCCGGGTCTCCCGATTTGAGAGTATGATGATAATTTGTAAAAATCACATTAGTGTTATAAAAACAGGCCGTTAAAGGGTGAAAACCCAAACCGGCCCCCAATCGTCCCCGTAGGAGGCACGAACACCTCGCACGGGACCAATGTAACTTGTAGGAGCTGACAGCGTAGTCCTGGGTCTCCCGGTATGTGAATAGAATGATAATTTGCAAAAATCAACACTTAAACTTAAAAACATACCGTTAAAGGGTGAAAACCCAAACCGGCCCCCAAACAACCCCGTAGGAGGCACGAACACCTCGCGCGGGACCAATGTAACTTGAAAGAACTGACCGCATAGTCCTGGGTCTCCCGGTTTGAGAGTATGATGATAATTTGTAAAAATCACACTTAGAGTTAAAAACAGGCCGTTAAAGGGTTGAAACCCAAACCGACCCCCAATCGACCCCGTAGGAGGCACGAACACCTCGTACGGGATCAATGTAACTTGTAGGAACTGACAGCGTAGTCCCGGGTCTCCCGGTTTTTGAATAGGACGAAAATTTGCAAAAATCAACACTTAAAACTTAAAAACTAGTCGTTAAAGGGTGAAAACCCAAACCAGCCCCCCAAACAACTCCGTATGAGGCATGAACACCTCGCACGGGACCAATGTAACTTGGAAAAACTGACCGCGTAGTCCCGGGTCTCCCGATTTGAGAGTATGACGATAATTTGTAAAAACCACACTTAGAGTTGAAAACAGGCCATTAAAGGGTGAAAACCGAAACCGGCCCCCAATCGACCTCGTACGAGGCACGAACAACTCGCACGGGACCAAAGTAACTTGTAGGAATAGACCGCATAGTTTCGGGGCTCCCGGTTTGTGAATAGGACGATAATTTGCAAAAATCAACATTTAAACTTAAAAACAGGCCGTTAAAGGGTGAAAACTCAAACCAGCCCCCAAACGACCCCGTAGGAGGCATGAACACCTCACACGGGACCAATGTAACTTGTAGGAACTGACCGCATAGTTCCGAGTCTCCCTATTTGATAGTATTATGATAATTTGCAAAAATCAAACTTAGAGTTAAAAACATGTCGTTAAAGGGTGAAAACCCAAACCGACCTCCAAACGACCCCGTAGGAGGCCCGAACACCTCGCACGGAACCAATGTAACTTGTACGAACTGACCGCAAAGTCCCGGGTCTCCCGGTTTGAGAATATGACGATAATTTAGAAAAATCACACTTAGAGTTAAAAATAGGCCGTTAATGGGTGAAAACACAAACCGGCCCCCAATCGTCCCCGTAGGAGGCACGAACACCTCGCACGGGACCAATGTAACTTGTAGGAGCTGACAGCGTAGTCTCGGGTCTCCCGATTTGTGAATAGCACGATAATTTCCAAAAATCAACACTTAAACTTAAAAACATACCGTTAAAGGGTGAAAACCCAAACCGGCCCCCAAACGACCCCGTAGGAGGCACGAACACCTCGCACGGGACCAATGTAACTTGTAGGAACTGACCGTAAAGTCCCGGGTATCCCGGTTTGAGAGTATGACGATAATTTAGAAAGATCACACTTAGAGTTAAAAACAGGCCGTTAATGGGTGAAAACCCAAACCGGCCCCCAATCGACCCCGTAGGAGGCACGAACATATCGCACGGGACCAATGCAACTTGTAGGAACTGACAGCGTAGTCCCGGGTCTCCTGGTTTGTGAATAGGACGTTAATTTGCAAAAATCAGCACTTAAACTTAAAAACATGTCATTAAAGGGTGAAAACCCAAACCCTCCCCCAAACGACCCCGTAGGAGGCACGAACATCTCGCACGGAATCAATGTAACTTGTAGTAAATCACCGCGTAGTCCCGGGTCTCCCGGTTTGAGAGTATGATCAAGATTTAGAAAAATCACAAAAAAATGTCGTTAAAGGGTAAAAACCCAAACCGGCCCCCAAACGACCCCGTTGGAGGCTCGAACACGTCGCACGGGACCAATGTAACTTGTAGAAACTGACCGCGTAGTCCCGGGTCTCCTCGTTTGAGAGTATGACGATAATTTACAAAAATCACACTTAGAGTTAAAAAACAGGTCGTTAAAGGGTGAAAACCCAAACCGGCCCCCAATCGCCCCCGTAGGAGGCACGAACACCTCGCACGGGACCAATGTAACATGTAGGAACTGACTGCGTTGTCCCGAGTCTCCCGGTTTGAGAGTATGATGATAATTTGCAAAAATCACACTTAGTTACAAACATGCCGTTAAAGGATGAAAACCCAAATCGGCCCCCAAACGACCCCTTAGGAGGCACGAACAGCTCGCACGGGACCAATGTAACATGTAAGAACTGACCGCATTGTCCTGGGTCTCCTGGTTTGAGAGTATGACGATAATTTGCAAAAATCACACTTAGACATAAAAACATGCCGTTAAAGGGTTAAAACCCAAACCATCCCCCAAACGACCCCGTAGGAGGCACGAACACCTCGCACGGGACCAATGTAACTTGTAGGAACAGATCGCGTAGTCCAGGGTCTCCCGGTTTGAGAGTATGACGATAATTTGTAAAAATCACACTTAGTTACAAACATGTCGTTAAAAGGTGAAAACCCAAACCGGCCTCCAAACGACCCCGTAGGAGGCAGGAACAACTCGCATGGGACCAACGTAACTTGTAGGAACTGACCGCGTAGTCCCGGGTCTCCCGGTTTGAGTGTATGACGATAATTTGAAAAAATCACACTTAGAGTTAAAAATAAGCCGTTAAAGGGTGAAAACCCAAACCGGCCCCCAATCGACCCCGTAGGAGGCACGAACACCTCGCACGGGACCAATGTAACTTGTAGGAACTCACAGCGTAGTCCCGGGTCTCCCGGTTTGTGAATAGGACGATAATTTGCAAAAATCATCACTTAAACTTAAAAATATGCCGTTAAAGGGTGAAAAGCCAAAGCAGCCCCCAAACGACCCCGTAGGAGGAACGAACACCTCGCACGGGATCAATGTAACTTGTAGGAACTGATCGCGTAGTCCCGGGTCTCCCGATTTGAGAGTATGATGATAATTTGCTAAAATCACACTTTGTGTTAAAAAAACAGGCCGTTAAAGGGTGAAAACCCAAACCGGCCACCAATCGTCCCCGTAGGAGGCACGAACACCTCGCACGGGACCAATGTAACTTGTAGGAGCTGACTGCGTAGTCCTGGGTCTCCCGGTCTGTGAATAGCATGATAATTTGGTAAAAATCAACACTTAATCTTAAAAACATACCGTTAAAGGGTGAAAACCCAAACCGGCCCCGAAACAACCCCGTAGGAGGTACGAACACCTCGCGCGGGACCAATGTGAATTGTAGGAACTGACCGCATAGTCCCGAGTCTCCCGGTTTGAGAGTATGATGATAATTTGTAAAAATAACACTTAGAGTTAAAATCAGGCCGTAAAAGGGTTAAAACCCAAACCAACCCCCAAACGACCCCGTAGGAGGCACGAACACCTCGCACGGGATTAATGTAACTTGTAGGAACTGACAGCGTAGCCCCGGGTCTCCCGGTTTGTGAATAGGATGATAATTTGCAAAAATCAACACTTAAAACTTAAAAACTTGTCGTTAAAGGGTGTAAACCCAAACCAGCCCCCCAAACAACCCCGTAGGAGCCATGAACACCTCGCACGGGACCAATGTAACTTGTAGAAATTGACCGCGTAGTCTTGGGTCTCCCGGTTTGAGAGTATGACGATAATTTGTAAAAATCACACTTAGAGTTGAAAACAGGCCATTAAAGGGTGAAAACCCAAACCGGCCCCCAATCGACCCCGTATGAGGCACGAACACCTCACACGGGACCAATGTAACTTGTAGGAATAGATCGCATAGTTTCGGGGCTCCCGGTTTGTGAATATGACGATAATTTGCAAAAATCAACATTTAAACTCAAAAACAGGTCGTTAAAGGGTGAAAACTCAAACCAGCCCCCAAACGACCCCGTAGGAGGCATGAACACCTCGCACGGGACCAATGTAACTTGTAGGAATTGACCGCATAGTTCCGAGTCTCCCTATTTGATAGTATGATGATAATTTGTAAAAATCAAACTTGGAGTTAAAAACATGTCGTTAAAGGGTGAAAACCCAAACTGGCCCCAAACGACCCCGTAGGAGGCACGAACACCTCGCACGGGACCCATGTAACTTGTAGGAACTAACCGCATAGTCCCGGGTCTCCCGGTTTGAGAGTCTGACGATAATTTAGAAAAATCACACTTAGAGTTAAAAACAGGTCGTTAATGGTTGAAAACCCAAACCGGCCCCCAATCGACCCCGTAGGAGGCACGAACACCTCGCAGGGGACCAATGTAACTTGTAGGAGCTGACAGCGTAGTCTCGGGTCTCCCGGTTTGTGAATAGCATGATAATTTGCAAAAATCAACACTTAAACTTAAAAACATACTGTTAAAGGGTGAAAACCAAAACCGGCCCCCAAACGACCCCGTAGGAAGCACGAACACCTCGCACGGGACCAATGTAACTTGTAGGAACTGACTGCATAGTCCTGGGTCTCCCGGTATGAGAGTATGATGACAATTTGCAAAAATCACACTTAGAGTTAAAAACAGGCCGTTAAAGGGTGAAAATCCAAGCCGACCCCCAATCGACCCCGTAGGAGGCACGAACACCTCGCACGGGACCAATGCAACTTGTAGGAACTGACAGCGTAGTCCCGGGTCTCCCGGTTTGTGAATAGGAATTTAATTTTCAAAAAACAACACTTAAACTTAAAAACATGTCGTTAAAGGGTGAAAACCCAAACCATCCACCAAACGACCCCGTAGGAGGCACGAACATCTCGCACGGGATCAATGTAACTTGTAGTAACTGACCGCGTAGTCCCAGGTCTCTCGGTTTGAAAGTATGACGAAAATTTGGAAAAATCACAAAAAAAATGTCGTTAAAGGGTAAAAACCCAAACCGGCCCCCAAACGACCCCGTAGGAGGCTCGAGCACATCGCACGGGACCAATGTAACTTGTAGAAACTGACCGCGTAGTCCCGGGTCTCCCGGTTTGAGAGTCTGACGATAATTTACAAAAATCACACTTAGAGTTAAAAAACAGGCCGTTAAAGGATGAAAACCCAAACCGGCCCCCAATCGTCCCCGTACGAGGCACGAACACCTCTCACGGGACCAATGTAACATGTAGGAACTGACTGCGTAGTCCCGAGTCTCCCGGTTTGAGAGTATGATGATAATTTGCAAAAATCACACATAGTTAAAAACATGTCGTTAAAGGATGAAAACCCAAATTGGCCCCCAAAGGACCCCTTAGAAGGCACGAACAGCTCGCACGGGACCAATGTAACTTGTAAGAACTCACCGCATTGTCCTAGGTCTCCCGGTTTGAGAGTATGACGATAATTTGCAAAAATCACACTTAGACATAAAAACATGCCGTTAAAGGGTTAAAACCCAAACCAGCCCCCAAACGACCCCGTAGGAGGCACGAACACCTCGCACGGGATCAATGTAACTTGTAGGAACAGATCGCGTAGTCCCGGGTCTCCCGGATTGAGAGTATGACGATAATTTGTAAAAAGCACACTTAGTTACAAACATGTCGTTAAAGGGTGAAAACCCAAACCGGCCCCCAAACGACCCCGTAGGAGCCACGAACAACTCGCACGGGACCAACGAAACTTGTAGGAACTGACTGCGTAGTACCGGGTCTCCCGGTTTGAGAGTATGACGATAATTTGGAAAAATAACACTTAGAGTTAAAAATAAGCCGTTAAAGGGTGAAAACCCAAACCGGCTCCCAATCGACCCCGTATGAGGCACGAACACCTCGCACGGGACCAATGTAACTTGTAGGAACTCACAGCGTAGTCCCGGGTCTCCCGATTTGTGAATAGGACGTTAATTTGCCAAAATCATCCCTTAAACTTAAAAATATGCCGTTAAAGGGTGAAAAGCCAAAGCAGCCCCCAAACGACCCCGTATGAGGCACGAACACCTCGCACGGGATCAATGTAACTTGTTGTAACTGACCGCGTAGTCCCGGGTCTCCCGGTTTGAGAGTATGACGATATTTTGCAAAAATCACAAAAACATGCCGTTAAAGGGTAAAAACCCAAACCGGCCCCCAAACGACTCCGTAGGAGGCATGAACACGTCACACGGGACCAATGTAACTTGTAGGAACTGACCGCGTAGTCTCGGGTCTCCCGATTTGAGAGTATGACGATAATTTGCAAAAATCACACTTAGTGTTAAAAAAAAGAGGCTGTTAAAGGGTGAAAACCCAAACCGGCCCCCAATCGTCCCCGTAGGAGGCACGAACACCTCGCACGGGACCAATGTAACTTGTAGGAGCTTACAGCGTAGTCCTGGGTCTCCTGGTTTGTGAATAGGACGTTAATTTGCAAAAATCATCACTTAAACTTAAAAATATGCCGTTAAAGGGTGAAAAGCCAAAGTAGCCACCAAACGACCCCGTAGGAGGCACGAACACCTCGCACGGGATCAATGTAACTTCTAGTAACTGACCGCGTAGTCCCGGGTTACCCGGTTTGAGAGTATGACGAAAATTTGGAAAAATTACAAAAAAATGTCATTAAAGTGTAAAAACCCAAACCGGCCCCCAAACGACCCCGTAGGAGGCTCGAACACGTCGCACGGGACCAATGTAACTTGTAGAAACTGACCGCGTAGTCCCAGGTCTCCCGGTTTGAGAGTATGACGATAATTTACAAAAATCACACTTAGAGTTAAAAAATAGGCCGTTAAAGGGTGAAAACCCAAACCGGCCCCCAATCGTCCCCGTAGGAGGCACGAACACCTCGTACGGGACCAATGTAACATTTAGGAACTGACTGCGTAGTCCCGAGTCTCCCGGTTTGAGAGTATGATGATAATTTGCAAAAATCACACTTAGTTAAAAACATGCCGTTAAAGGATGAAAACCCAAATCGGCCCCCAAACGACCCCTTAGGAGGCATGAACAGCTCGAACGGGACCAATGTAACTTGTAAGAACTAACCGCATTGTCCTGGGTCTCCCGGTTTAAGAGTATGACGATAATTTGCAAAAATCACACTTAGACATAAAAACATGTCGTTAAAGGGTTAAAACCCAAACCAGCCCCCAAACGACCCCGTAGCAGGCACGAACACCTCGCACGGGATCAATATAACTTGTAGTAACTGACCGCGTAGTCCCAGGTCTCTCGGTTTGAAAGTATGACGAAAATTTGGAAAAATCACAAAAAAAATGTCGTTAAAGGGTAAAAACCCAAACCGGCCCCCAAACGACCCCGTAGGAGGCTCGAGCACATCGCACGGGACCAATGTAACTTGTAGAAACTGACCGCGTAGTCCCGGGTCTCCCGGTTTGAGAGTCTGACGATAATTTACAAAAATCACACTTAGAGTTAAAAAACAGGCCGTTAAAGGATGAAAACCCAAACCGGCCCCCAATCGTCCCCGTACGAGGCACGAACACCTCGCACGGGACCAATGTAACATGTAGGAACTGACTGCGTAGTCTCGAGTCTCCCGGTTTGAGAGTATGATGATAATTTGCAAAAATCACACATAGTTAAAAACATGTCGTTAAAGGATGAAAACCCAAATTGGCCCCCAAAGGACCCCTTAGAAGGCACGAACAGCTCGCACGGGACCAATGTAACTTGTAAGAACTCACCGCATTGTCCTAGGTCTCCCGGTTTGAGAGTATGACGATAATTTGCAAAAATCACACTTAGACATAAAAACATGCCGTTAAAGGGTTAAAACCCAAACCAGCCCCCAAACGACCCCGTAGGAGGCACGAACACCTCGCACGGGATCAATGTAACTTGTAGGAACAGATCGCGTAGTCCCGGGTCTCCCGGATTGAGAGTATGACGATAATTTGTAAAAAGCACACTTAGTTACAAACATGTCGTTAAAGGGTGAAAACCCAAACCGGCCCCCAAACGACCCCGTAGGAGCCACGAACAACTCGCACGGGACCAACGAAACTTGTAGGAACTGACTGCGTAGTACCGGGTCTCCCGGTTTGAGAGTATGAAGATAATTTGGAAAAATAACACTTAGAGTTAAAAATAAGCCGTTAAAGGGTGAAAACCCAAACTGGCCCCCAATCGACCCCGTATGAGGCACGAACACCTCGCACGGGACCAATGTAACTTGTAGGAACTCACAGCGTAGTCCCGGGTCTCCCGATTTGTGAATAGGACGTTAATTTGCCAAAATCATCCCTTAAACTTAAAAATATGCCGTTAAAGGGTGAAAAGCCAAAGCATCCCCCAAACGACCCCGTAGGAGGCACGAACACCTCGCACGGGATCAATGTAACTTGTTGTAACTGACCGCGTAGTCCCGGGTCTCCCGGTTTGAGAGTATGATGATATTTTGCAAAAATCACAAAAACATGCCGTTAAAGGGTAAAAACCCAAACCGGCCCCCAAACGACTCCGTAGGAGGCATGAACACGTCACACGGGACCAATGTAACTTGTAGGAACTGACCGCGTAGTCTCGGGTCTCCCGATTTGAGAGTATGACGATAATTTGCAAAAATCACACTTAGTGTTAAAAAAAAGAGGCTGTTAAAGGGTGAAAACCCAAACCGGCCCCCAATCGTCCCCGTAGGAGGCACGAACACCTCGCACGGGACCAATGTAACTTGTAGGAGCTTACAGCGTAGTCCTGGGTCTCCCGGTTTGTGAATAGGACGTTAATTTGCAAAAATCATCACTTAAACTTAAAAATATGCCGTTAAAGGGTGAAAAGCCAAAGCAGCCCCCAAACGACCCCGTAGGAGGCACGAACACCTCGCACAGGATCAATGTAACTTCTAGTAACTGACCGCGTAGTCCCGGGTTACCCGGTTTGAGAGTATGACGAAAATATGGAAAAATTACAAAAAAATGTCATTAAAGTGTAAAAACCCAAACCGGCCCCCAAACGACCCCGTAGGAGGCTCGAACACGTCGCACGGGACCAATGTAACTTTTAGGAACTGACCGCGTAATCCCGGGTCTCCCGATTTGAGAGTATGACGATAATTTGCAAAAAGCACACTTAGAGTTAAAAAAAATAGGCCGTTAAAGGGTGAAAACCCAAACCGGCCCCCCAAACAACCACGTAGGAGGCATGAACACCTCTCACGGGACCAATGTAACTTGTAGAAACTGACCGCGTAGTCTCGGGTCTCCCGATTTGAGAGTATGATGATAATTTGTGAAAATCACACTTAGAGTTGAAAACAAGCCACTAAAGGGTGAAAACCCAAACCGGCCCCCAATCGACCCCGTACGAGACACGAAAACCTCGCACGGAACCAATGTAACTTGTAGGAATAGACCGCGTAGTTTCGGGGCTCCAAGTTTGTGAATAGGACGATAATTTGCAAAAATCAACATTTAAACTTCAAAACAGGCCGTTAAAGGGTGAAAACTCAAACCAACCCCCAAACGACCCCGTAGGAGGCATGAACACCTCGCACGGGACCAATGTAACTTGTAGGAACTGACCGCATAGTTCCGAGTCTCCCTATTTGATAGTATGATGAAAGTTTGCAAAAATCAAATTTAGAGTTAAAAACATGCCGTTAAAGGGTGAAAACCCAAACCGGCCCCAAATGACCCCGTAGGAGGCACGAACACCTCGCACGGGACCAATGTAACTTGTAGGAACTGACCGCATAGTCCCGGGTCTCCCGTTTTGAGAGTATGACGATAATTTAGAAAAATCACAATTAGAGTTAAAAACAGGTCGTTAATGGGTGAAAACCCAAACCGGCCCCCAATCGTGCCCGTAGGAGGCACGAACAACTCGCACGGGACCAATGTAACTTGTAGGAGCTGACCGCGTAGTTTCGGGGCTCCCGGTTTGTGAATAGGATGATAATTTGCAAAAATCAACATTTAAACTTAAAAACAGGCCGTTAAAGGGTGAAAACTCAAACCGGCCGCAAACGACCCCGTAGGAGGCACGAACACCTCGTACGGGACCAATGTAACTTGTAGGAACTGACCGCATACTCCTGGGTCTCCCGGTTTGAGAGTATGATGATAATTTGCAAAAATCACACTTAGAGTTAAAAACAGGCCGTTAAAGGGTGAAAACCCAACCCGACCCCCAATCGACCCCGTAGGAGGCACGAACACCTCGTACAGGACCAATGTAACTTGTAGGAATTGAAAACGTAGTCCCGGGTCTCCCGGTTTGTGAATAGAATGATAATTTGAAAAAATCAACACTTAAAACTTAAAAACTAGTCGTCAAAGGGTGAAAATCCAAACGAGCCCCAAACAACCCCGTAAGAGGCATGAACACCTCGCACGGGACCAATGTAACTTGTAGAAACTGACCGCGTAGTCCCGGGTCTCCCGGTTTGAGAGTATGATGATAATTTGTAAAAATCACACTTAGAGTTGAAAACAGGCCTTTAAAGGGTGAAATGCAAATCGGCCCCCAATTGACCCCGTACGAGGCACGAACACCTCGCACGGGACCAATTTAACTTGTAGGAACAGACCGCATAGTTTCGGGGCTCCCGATTTTTGAATAGGACGATAATTTGCAAAAATCAACATTTAAACTTAAAAACAGGCCGTTAAAGGGTGAAAACTCAAACCAGCCCCCAAACGACCCCGTAGGAGGTACGAACACCTCGCACGGGACCAATGTAACTTGTAGGAACTGACCGCATAGTTTCGTGTCTCCCTATTTGAGAGTATGATGATAATTTGCAAAAATCGAACTTAGAGTTAAAAACATGCCGTTAAAAGGTGAAAACCCAAACCGGCCCCCAAACGTTCCCGTAGGAGGCACGAACACCTCGCACGGGACCAATGTAACTTGTATGAACTGACCGCAAAGTCCCGGGCCACTCGGTTTGAGACTATGACGATAATTTAGAAAAATCACACTTAGAGTTAAAAACAGGCCGTTAATGGGTGAAAACCCAAACCGGCCCCCAATCGACCCCGTAGGAGGCACGAACACCTCGCACGGGACCAATGCAACTTGTAGGAACTGACAGCGTAGTCCCGGGTCTCCCGGTTTGTGAATAGGACGTTAATTTGCAAAAAACAACACTTAAACTTAAAAACATGTCGTTAAAGGGTGAAAACCCAAACCATCCACAAAACGACCCCGTTGGAGGCACGAACATCTCACACGGGATCAATGTAACTTGTAGTAACTGACCGCGTAGTCACAGGTCTCCCGGTTAGAGAGTATGACGAAAATTTGGAAAAATCACAAAAAAATGTCGTTAAAGGGTAAAAACCCAAACCGGCCCCCAAACGACTCCGTAGGAGGCACGAACACATCACACGGGACCAATGTAACTTGTAGGAACTGACAGCGTAGTCCCGGGTCTCCCGGTTTGTGAATAGGACGTTAATTTGCAAAAATCATCACTTAAACTTAAAAATATGCCGTTAAAGGGTGAAAAGCCAAAGCAGCCCCCAAACGACCGCGTAGGAGGCACGAACACCTCGCACGGGATCAATGTAACCTGTAGTAACTGACCGCGTAGTCCCGGGTCTCCCGGTTTGAGAGTATGACGATAATTTGCAAAAATCACAAAAACATGCCGTTAAAGGGTAAAAACCCAAACCGGCCCCCAAACGACTCCGTAGGAGGCACGAACACATCACACGGGACCAATGTAACTTGTAGGAACTGACCGCGTAGTCCAGGGTCTCCCGATTTGAGAGTATGATGATAATTTGCAAAAATCACACTTAGTGTTAAAAAAAATAGGCCGTTAAAGGGTGAAAACCCAAACCGGCCCTCAATCGTCCCCGTAGGAGGCACGAACACCTCGCACGGGACCAATGTAACTTGTAGGAGCTGACAGCGTAGTCCTGGGTCTCTCGGTCTGTGAATAGCATGATAATTTGCAAAAATCAACACTTAAACATAGAAACATACCGTTAAAGGGTGAAAACCCAAACCGGCCCCCAAACAACCTCGTAGGAGGCACGAACACCTCGTGCGGGACCAATGTAACTTGTAGGAACTGACAACGTAGTCCCGGGTCGCCCGGTTTTTTAATAGGACGATAATTTGAAAAATCAGCACTTAAAACTTAAAAACTTATCGTCAAAGGGTGAAAACCCAAACCAGCACCCAAACAACCCCGTAAGAGGCATGAACACCTCGCACGGGACCAATGTAACTTGTAGGAACTGACAGCGTAGTCCCGGGTTTCCCGGTTTCTGAATAGGACGATAATTTGCAAAAATCGACACGTAAAACTTAAAAACTTGACGTTAAAGGGTGAAAACCCAAACCAGCCCCCCAAACAACCACGTAGGAGGCATGAACACCTCTCACGGGACCAATGTAACTTGTAGAAAATGACCGCGTAGTCTCGGGTCTCTCGGTTTGTGAATAGGACGTTAATTTGCAAAAATCATCACTTAAACTTAAAAAATGCCGTTAAAGGGTGAAAAGCCAAAGCAGCCCCCAAACGACCCTGTAGGAGGCACGAACACCTCGCACGGGATCAATGTAACTTGTAGGAACAGATCTCGTAGTCCCGGGTCCCCCGATTTGAGAGTATGACGATAATTTGTAAAAATCACACTTAGTTACAAACATGTCGTTAAAAGGTGAAAACCCAAACCGGCCCCCAAACGACCCCGTAGGAGGCAGGAACAACTCGCATGGGACCAACGTAACTTGTAGGAACTGACCGCGTAGTCTCGGGTCTCCCGGTTTGAGAGTATGACGATAATTTGAAAAAATCACACTTAGAGTTAAAAATAAGCCGTTAAAGGGTGAAAACCAAAACCGGCCCCCAATCGACCCCGTAGGAGGCACGAACACCTCGCACGGGACCAATGTAACTTGTAGGAACAGATCGCGTAGTCCAGGGTCTCCCGGTTTGAGAGTATGACGATAATTTGTAAAAATCACACTTAGTTACAAACATGTCGTTAAAAGGTGAAAACCCAAACCGGCCCCCAAACGACCTTGTAGGAGGCACGAACAACTCGCACGGGACCAACGTAACTTGTAGGAACTGACCGCGTAGTCCCGGGTCTCCCGGTTTGAGAGTATGACGATAATTTGCAAATATCACACTTAGAGTTAAAAATAAGCCGTTAAAGGGTGAAAACCCAAACCGGCCCCCAATCGACCCCGTAGGAGGCACGAACACCTCGCACGGGACCAATGTAACTTGTAGGAACTGACAGCGTAGTCCCAGGTCTCCCGGTTTGTGAATAGGACGTTAATTTGCAAAAATCATCACTTAAACTTAAAAATATGCCGTTAAAGGGTGAAAGCCAAAGCAGCCCCCAAACGACCGCGTAGGAGGCACGAACACCTCGCACGGGATCAATGTAACCTGTAGTAACTGACCGCGTAGTCCCGGGTCTCCCGATTTGAGAGTATGACGATAATTTGCAAAAATCACAAAAACATGCCGTTAAAGGGTAAAAACCCAAACCGGCCCCCAAACGACTCCGTAGGAGGCACGAACACATCACACGGGACCAATGTAACTTGTAGGAACTGACCGCGTAGTCCCGGGTCTCCCGATTTGAGAGTATGATGATAATTTGCAAAAATCACACTTAGTGTTAAAAAAATAGGCCGTTAAAGGGTGAAAACCCAAACCGGCCCTCAATCGTCCCCGTAGGAGGCACGAACACCTCGCACGGGACCAATGTAACTTGTAGGAGCTGACAGCGTAGTCCTGGGTCTCTCGGTCTGTGAATAGCATGATAATTTGCAAAAATCAACACTTAAACATAGAAACATACCGTTAAAGGGTGAAAACCCAAACCGGCCCCCAAACAACCCCGTAGGAGGCACGAACACCTCGTGCGGGACCAATGTAACTTGTAGGAACTGACAACGTAGTCCCGGGTTGCTCGGTTTTTTAATAGGACGATAATTTGAAAAATCAGCACTTAAAACTTAAAAACTTATCGTCAAAGGGTGAAAACCCAAACCAGCACCCAAACAACCCCGTAAGAGGCATGAACACCTCGTACGGGACCAATGTAACTTGTAGGAACTGACAGCGTAGTCCCGGGTTTCCCGGTTTCTGAATAGGACGATAATTAGCAAAAATCGACACGTAAAACTTAAAAACTTGACGTTAAAGGGTGAAAACCCAAACCAGCCCCCCAAACAACCACGTAGGAGGCATGAAAACCTCTCACGGGACCAATGTAACTTGTAGAAAATGACCGCGTAGTCTCGGGTCTCCCGGTTTGAGAGTATGACGATAATTTGTAAAAATCACACTTAGAGTTGAAAACAAGCCACTAAAGGGTGAAAACCCAAACCGGCCCCCAATCGACCCCGTACGAGGCACGAAAACCTCGCACGGGACCAATGTAACTTGTAGGAATAGACCGCGTAGTTTCGGGGCTCCAAGTTTGTGAATAGGACGATAATTTGCAGAAATAAACATTTAAACTTAAAAACAGGCCGTTAAAGGGTGAAAACTCAAACCAACCCCCAAACGACCCCGTAGGAGGCATGAACACCTCGCACGGGACCAATGTAACTTGTAGGAACTGACCGCATAGTTCCGAGTCTCCCTATTTGATAGTATGATGAAAATTTGCAAAAATCAAATTTAGAGTTAAAAACATGCCGTTAAAGGGTGAAAACCCAAACCGGCCCCAAATGACCCCGTAGGAGGCACGAACACCTCGCACGGGACCAATGTAACTTGTAGGAACTGACCGCATAGTCCCGGGTCTCCCGTTTTGAGAGTATGACGATAATTTAGAAAAATCACAATTAAGTTAAAAACAGGTCGTTAATGGGTGAAAACCCAAACCGGCCCCCAATCCTCCCCGTAGGAGGCACGAACAACTCGTACGGGACCAATGTAACTTGTAGGAGCTGACAGCGTAGTCTCGGGTCTCCCGGTTTGTGAATAGCACGATAATTTGCAAAAATCAACACTTAAACTTAAAAACATACCGTTAAAGGGTGAAAACCCAAACCGGACGCAAACGACCCCGTAGGAGGCACGAACACCTCGTACGGGACCAATGTAACTTGTAGGAACTGACCGCATACTCCTGGGTCTCCCGGTTTGAGAGTATGATGATAATTTGCAAAAATCACACTTAGAGTTAAAAACAGGCCGTTAAAGGGTGAAAACCCAAACCGACCCCCAATCGACCCCGTAGGAGGCACGAACACCTCGTACGGGACCAATGTAACTTGTAGGAATTGAAAATGTAGTCCCGGGTCTCCCGGTTTGTGAATAGAATGATAATTTGAAAAAATCAACACTTAAAACTTAAAAACTAGTCGTCAAAGGGTGAAAACCCAAACGAGCCCCAAACAACCCCGTAAGAGGCATGAACACCTCGCACGGGACCAATGTAACTTGTAGAAACTGACCGCGTAGTCCCGGGTCTCCCGGTTTGAGAGTATGATGATAATTTGTAAAAATCACACTTAGAGTTGAAAACAGGCCTTTAAAGGGTGAAATGCAAACCGGCCCCCAATTGACCCCGTACGAGGCACGAACACCTCGCACGGGACCAATTTAACTTGTAGGAACAGACCGCATAGTTTCGGAGCTCCCGATTTGTGAATAGGACGATAATTTACAAAAATCAACATTTAAACTTAAAAACAGGTCGTTAAAGGGTGAAAACTCAAACAAGCCCCCAAACGACCCCGTAGGAGGCACGAACACCTCGCACGGGACCAATGTAACTTGTAGGAACTGACCGCATAGTTTTGAGTCTCCCTATTTGAGAGTATCATGATAATTTGCAAAAATCGAACTTAGAGTTAAAAACATGCCGTTAAAAGGTGAAAACCCAAACCGGCCCCCAAACGTTCCCGTAGGAGGCACGAACACCTCGCACGGGACCAATGTAACTTGTAGGAACTGACCGCAAAGTCCCGGGCCACCCGGTTTGAGACTGTGACGAGAATTTAGAAAAATCACACTTAGAGTTAAAAACAGGCCGTTAATGTGTGAAAACCCAAACCGGCCCCCAATCGACCCCGTAGGAGGCACGAACACCTCGCACGGGACCAATGCAACTTGTAGGAACTGACAGCGTAGTCCCGGGTCTCCCGGTTTGTGAATAGGACGTTAATTTGCAAAAAACAACACTTAAACTTAAAAACATGTCGTTAAAGGGTGAAAACCCAAACCATCCACAAAACGACCCCGTTGGAGGCACGAACATCTCACACGGGATCAATGTAACTTATAGTAACTGACCGCGTAGTCACAGGTCTCCCGGTTAGAGAGTATGACGAAAATTTGGAAAAATCACAAAAAAAATGTCGTTAAAGGGTAAAAACCCAAACCGGCCCCCAAACGACTCCGTAGGAGGCACGAACACATCACACGGGACCAATGTAACTTGTAGGAACTGACCACATAGTCCCGGGTCTCCCGATTTGAGAGTATGACGATAATTTGTAATAATCACACTTAGTTACAAACAATGTCGTTAAAGGGTGAAAACCCAAACCGGCCCCCAAACGACCCCGTTGGAGGCACGAACACCTCGCACGGGACTAATGTAACTTGTAGGAACTGAGAGCGTAGTCCCGGGTCTCCCGGTTTGTGAATAGGACGTTAATTTGCAAAAATCATCACTTAAACTTAAAAAATGCCGTTAAAGGGTGAAAAGCCAAAGCAGCCCCCAAACGACCCTGTAGGAGGCACGAACACCTCGCACGGGATCAATGTAACTTGTAGGAACAGATCTCGTAGTCCCGGGTCCCCCGGTTTGAGAGTATGACGATAATTTGTAAAAATCACACTTAGTTACAAACATGTCGTTAAAAGGTGAAAACCCAAACCGGCCCCCAAACGACCCCGTAGGAGGCAGGAACAACTCGCATGGGACCAACGTAACTTGTAGGAACTGACCGCGTAGTCCCGGGTCTCCCGGTTTGAGAGTATGACGATAATTTGAAAAAATCACACTTAGAGTTAAAAATAAGCCGTTAAAGGGTGAAAACCCAAACCGGCCCCCAATCGACCCCGTAGGAGGCACAAACACCTCGCACGGGACCAATGTAACTTGTAGGAACAGATCGCGTAGTCCAGGGTCTCCCGGTTTGAGAGTATGACGATAATTTGTAAAAATCACACTTAGTTACAAACATGTCGTTAAAAGGTGAAAACCCAAACCGGCCCCCAAACGACCTTGTAGGAGGCACGAACAACTCGCACGGGACCAACGTAACTTGTAGGAACTGACAGCGTAGTCCCGGGTCTCCCGATTTGAGAGTATGACGATAATTTGCAAATATCACACTTAGAGTTAAAAATAAGCTGTTAAAGGGTGAAAACCCAAACCGGCCCCCAATCGACCCCGTAGGAGGCACGAACACCTCGCACGGGACCAATGTAACTTGTAGGAACTGACAGCGTAGTCCCGGGTCTCCCGGTTTGTGAATAGGACGTTAATTTGCCAAAATCATCCCTTAAACTTAAAAATATGCCGTTAAAGGGTGAAAAGCCAAAGCAGCCCCCAAACGACCGCGTAGGAGGCACGAACACCTCGCACGGGATCAATGTAACCTGTAGTAACTGACCGCGTAGTCCCGGGTCTCCCGGTTTGAGAGTATGACGATAATTTGCAAAAATCACAAAAACATGCCGTTAAAGGGTAAAAACCCAAACCGGCCCCCAAACGACTCCGTAGGAGGCACGAACACATCACACGGGACCAATGTAACTTGTAGGAACTGACCGCGTAGTCCCGGGTCTCCCGATTTGAGAGTATGATGATAATTTGCAAAAATCACACTTAGTGTTAAAAAAATAGGCCGTTAAAGGGTGAAAACCCAAACCGGCCCCCAATCGTCCCCGTAGGAGGCACGAACACCTCGCACGGGACCAATGTAACTTGTATTAGCTGACAGCGTAGTCCTGGGTCTCTCGGTCTGTGAATAGCATGATAATTTGCAAAAATCAACACTTAAACTTAGAAACATACCGTTAAAGGGTGAAAACCCAAACCGGCCACCAAACAACCCCGTAGGAGGCACGAACACCTCGTGCGGGACCAATGTAACTTGTAGGAACTGACAACGTAGTCCCGGGTCGCCCGGTTTTTTAATAGGACGATAATTTGAAAAATCAGCACTTAAAACTTAAAAACTTATCGTCAAAGGGTGAAAACCCAAACCAGCACCCAAACAACCCCGTAAGAGGCATGAACACCTCGCACGGGACCAATGTAACTTGTAGGAACTGACAGCGTAGTCCCGGGTTTCCCGGTTTCTGAATAGGACGATAATTTGCAAAAATCAACACGTAAAACTTAAAAACTTGACGTTAAAGGGTGAAAACCCAAACCAGCCCCCCAAACAACCACGTAGGAGGCATGAACACCTCTCACGGGACCAATGTAACTTGTAGAAACTGACCGCGTAGTCTCGGGTCTCCCGGTTTGAGAGTATGACGATAATTTGTAAAAATCACAGTTAGAGTTGAAAACAAGCCACTAAAGGGTGAAAACCCAAACCGGCCCCCAATCGACCCCGTACGAGGCACGAAAACCTCGCAGGGGACCAATGTAACTTGTAGGAATAGACCGCGTAGTTTCGCGGCTCCAAGTTTGGGAATAGGACGATAATTTGCAAAAATCAACATTTAAACTTAAAAACAGGCCGTTAAAGGGTGAAAACTCAAACCAACCCCCAAACGACCCCGTAGGAGGCATGAACACCTCGCACGGGACCAATGTAACTTGTAGGAACTGACCGCATAGTTCCGAGTCTCCCTATTTGATAGTATGATGAAAATTTGCAAAAATCAAATTTAGAGTTAAAAACATGCCGTTAAAGGGTGAAAACCCAAACCGGCCCCAAATGACCCCGTAGGAGGCACGAACACCTCGCACGGGACAAATGTAACTTGTAGGAACTGATCGCATAGTCCCGGGTCTCCCGTTTTAAGAGTATGACGATAATTTAGAAAAATCACAATTAGAGTTAAAAACAGGTCGTTAATGGGTGAAAACCCAAACCGGCCCCCAATCGTCCCCGTAGGAGGCACGAACAACTCGCACGGGACCAATGTAACTTGTAGGAGCTGACAGCGTAGTCTCGGGTTTCCCGGTTTGTGAATAGCACGATAATTTGCAAAAATCAACACTTAAACTTAAAAACATACCGTTAAAGGGTGAAAACCCAAACCGGCCGCAAACGACCCCGTAGGAGGCACGAACACCTCGTACGGGACCAATGTAACTTGTAGGAACTGACCGCATACTCCTGGGTCTCCCGGTTTGAGAGTATGATGATAATTTGCAAAAATCACACTTAGAGTTAAAAACAGGCCGTTAAAGGGTGAAAACCCAAACCGACCCCCAATCGACCCCGTAGGAGGTACGAACACCTCGTACGGGACCAATGTAACTTGTAGGAACTGACCGCATACTCCTGGGTCTCCCGGTTTGAGAGTATGATGATAATTTGCAAAAATCACACTTAGAGTTAAAAACAGGCCGTTAAAGGGTGAAAACCCAAACCGACCCCCAATCGACCCCGTAGGAGGCACGAACACCTCGTACGGGACCAATGTAACTTGTAGGAATTGAAAACGTAGTCCCGGATCTCCCGGTTTGTGAATAGAATGATAATTTGAAAAAGTCAACACTTAAAACTTAAAAACTAGTCGTCAAAGGGTGAAAACCCAAACGAGCCCCAAACAACCCCGTAAGAGGCATGAACACCTCGCACGGGACCAATGTAACTTTTAGAAACTGACCGCGTAGTCCCGGGTCTCCCGGTTTGAGAATATGATGATAATTTGTAAAAATCACACTTAGAGTTGAAAACAGGCCTTTAAAGGGTGAAATGCAAACCGGCCCCCAATTGACCCCGTACGAGGCACGAACACCTCGCACGGGACCAATTTAACTTGTAGGAACAGACCGCATAGTTTCGGAGCTCCCGATTTGTGAATAGGACGATAATTTGCAAAAATCAACATTTAAACTTAAAAACAGGCCGTTAAAGGGTGAAAACTCAAACCAGCCCCCAAACGACCCCGTAGGAGGCACGAACACCTCGCACGGGACCAATGTAACTTGTAGGAACTGACCGCATAGTTTTGAGTCTCCCTATTTGAGAGTATGATGATAATTTGCAAAAATCGAACTTAGAGTTAAAAACATGCCGTTAAAAGGTGAAAACCCAAACCAGCGCCCAAACGTTCCCGTAGGAGGCACGAACACCTCGCACGGGACCAATGTAACTTGTAGGAACTGACCGCGTAGTCCCGGGCCACCCGGTTTGAGACTATGACGATAATTTAGAAAAATCACACTTAGAGTTAAAAACAGGCCGTTAATGGGTGAAAACCCAAACCGGCCCCCAATCGACCCCGTAGGAGGCACGAACACCTCGCACGGGACCAATGCAACTTGTAGGAACTGACAGCGTAGTCCCGGGTCTCCCGGTTTGTGAATAGGACGTTTATTTGCAAAAAACAACACTTAAACTTAAAAACATGTCGTTAAAGGGTGAAAACCCAAACCATCCACAAAACGACCCCGTTGGAGGCACGAACATCTCACACGGGATCAATGTAACTTGTAGTAACTGACCGCGTAGTCACAGGTCTCCCGGTTAGAGAGTATGACGAAAATTTGGAAAAATCATAAAAAAATGTCGTTAAAGGGTAAAAACCCAAACCGGCCCCCAAACGACTCCGTAGGAGGCACGAACACATCACACGGGACCAATGTAACTTATAGGAACTGACCGCATAGTCCCGGGTCTCCCGATTTGAGAGTATGACGATAATTTGTAATAATCACACTTAGTTACAAACAATGTCGTTAAAGGGTGAAAACCCAAACCGGCCCCCAAACGACCCCATAGGAGGCACGAACACCTCACACGGGACCAATGTAACTTTTAGGAACTGACAACGTAGCCCCGGGTCTCCCGATTTGTGAATAGGACGTTAATTTGCAAAAATCATCACTTAAACTTAAAAATATGTCGTTAAAGGGTGAAAAGCCAAAGCAGCCCCCAAACGACCCTGTAGGAGGCACGAACACCTCGCACGGGATCAATGTAACTTGTAGTAACTGACCGCGTAGTCCCGGGTCTCCCGATTTGAGAGTATGACGATAATTTGCAAAAATCACAAAAACATGCGGTTAAAGGGTAAAAACCCAAATCGGCCACCAAACGACCCCGTAGGAGGCACGAACACCTCGCACGGGAATAATGTAACTTGTAGTAACTGATCGCGTAGTCCCGGGTCTCCGAGTTTGAGAGTATGATGATAATTTGCAAAAATCACAAAAATATGCCGTTAAAGGGTAAAAACCCAAATCGGCCCCCAAACGACTCTGTAGGAGGCACGAACACGTCCCACGGGGCCAATGTAACTTGTAGGAACTGACCGCGTAGTCCCGGGTCTCCCGATTTGAGAGTATGACGATAATTTGCAAAAATCACACTTAGTGTTAAAAAAACAGGCCGTTAAAGGGTGAAAACTCAAACCGGCCCCCAATCGTTCCCGTAGGAGGCACGAACACCTCGCACGGGACCAATGTAACTTGTAGGAGCTGACAGCGTAGTCCTAGGTCTCCCGAACTGTGAATATCCTGATAATTTGCAAAAATCAACACTTAAACTTAAAAACATACCGTTAAAGGGTGAAAACCCAAACCGGCCCCCAAATAACCCCGTAGGAGGCACGAACACCTCGTGAAGGACAAATGTAACTTGTAGGAACTGACCGCATAGTCCTGGGTCTCCTGGTTTGAGAGTATGATGATAATTTGTAAAAATCACACTTTGAGTTAAAAACAGGCCGTTAAAGGGTTAAAACCCAAACCATCCCCCAAACGACCCCGTAGAAGGCACGAACACCTCGCACGGGATCAATGTAACTTGTAGGAACTGACAGCGTAGTCCCGGGTCTCTCGGTTTGTGACTGGGATGATAATTTGCAAATATCAACACTTAATACTTAAAAACTTGCCGTTAAAGGGTGAAAACCCAAACCATCCCCCCAAACAACCCCATAGGAGGCATGAACACTTCGCACGGGACCAATGTAACTTGTAGAAACTGACCGCGTAGTCCCGGGTCTCCCGGTTTGAGAGTATGACGATAATTTGTAAAAATCACACTTAGAGTTGAAAACAGGCCATTAAAGGGTGAAAACCCAAACCGACCCCCAATCGACCCCGTACAAGGCACGAACACCTCGCACGGGACCAATGTAACTTGTAGGAATAGACCGCATAGTTTCGGGGCTCCTGGTTTGTGAATAGGATGATAATTTGCAAAAATCAAGATTTAAACTTAAAAACAGGCCGTTAAAGGGTGAAAACTCAAAGCGGCACCTCGCACGGGACCAATGTAACTTGTAGGAACTGACCGCATAGTTTCGGTCTCCCTATTTGAGAGTATGATGATAATTTGTAAAAATCAAACTTAGAGTTAAAAACATGTCGTTAAAGGTTAAAACCCAAACCGGCCTCCAAACGACCCCGTAGGAGGCACGAATACCTCCCACGGGACCAATGTAACTTGTAGGAACTGACCGCATAGTCCCGGGTCTCCCGGTTCGAGAGTATGACGATAATTTGGAAAAATCACACTTAGAGTTAAAAACAGGCCGTTAATGAGTGAAAACCCAAACCGACCCTCAATCGACCCCGTAGGAGGCACGAACACCTCACAAGGGACCAATGTAAATTGTAGGAACTAACAGCGTAGTCCCGAGTCTCCCGGTTTGTGAATAGGATGATAATTTGCAAAACTCAACATTTAAACATAAAAACATGCCGTTAAAGGGTGAAAACCCAAATGAGCCCCCAAACGACCCCGTAGGACGCACGAACACCTCGCACGGGACCAATGTAACTTGTGGGAATTGACCGCGTTATCCCGAGTCTTTCGGTTTGAGAGTGTGACGGTAATTTGCAAAAATCACACTTAGACATAAAAACATGCCGTTAAAGGATGAAAACCCAAACCATCCCCTAAACGACCCCGTAGGAGGCACAAACACCTCGCACGGGACCAATGTAACTTGTAGGAATAGACCGCGTAATCCCGAGTCTCTTGGTTTGAGAGTATGACGATAATTTGTATAAATCACACTTAGTTACTAACATGCCGTTAAAGGGTGAAAACCCAACCGACCCCCAAACGACCCCGTAGGAGGCACGAACACATCGCACGGGACCAATGTTACTTGTAAGAACTGACCGCGTAGTCCTGGGTCTCCCGGTTTGAGAGTATGATGATAATTTTAAAAAAACACACTTAGAGTTAAAAATTGGCCGTTACCGGGTGAAAACGCAAACCGGCCCCCAATCGACCCCGTAGGAGGCACGAACACCTCGCACGGGACCAATGTAACTTGTAGGAACTGACAGCGTAATCCCGGGTCTCCCGGTTTGTGAATAGGACGTTAATTTGCAAAAATCATCACTTAAACTTAAAAACATGCCGTTAAAGTGTGAAAAGCCAAACCATCCCCCAAACGACCCCGTAGGTGGTACGAACACCTCGCACGGGATCAATGTAACTGTTAGTAATGGATCGCGTAATCCCGAGTCTACCGATTTGAGAGTATGACGATAATTTGCAAAAATCACAAAAACATGCCGTTAAAGGGTAAAAACCCAAATCGGCCCCTAAACGACTCCGTAGGAGGCACGAACACGTCGCACGGGACCAATGTAACTTGTAGGAACTGAGCGCGTAGTCCCGAGTCTCTCGATTTGAGAGTATGACGATTATTTTTAAAAATCACACTTAGAGTTAAAAACAGGCCATTAAAGGGTGAAAACACAAACCGGCCCCCAATTGACCCCGTACAAGGCATGAACACCTCGCACAGGACCAATTTAACTTGTAGGAACAGACCGCATAGTTTCAGGGCTCCCGATTTGTGAATAGGACGATAATTTGCAAAAATCAACATTTAAACTTAAAACCAGGCCGCTAAAGGGTGAAAACTCAAACCAACCCCCAAACGACCCCGTAGAAGGCACGAACACCTCGTATGGGACCAATGTAACTTGTAGGAACTGATCGCATAGTTTCGAGTCTCCCTATTTGAGAGTATGATGATAATTTGCAAAAATCAAACTTAGAGTTAAAAACATGCCGTTAAAGGGTGAAAACCCAAACCGGCCCCCAAACGACCCCGTAGGAGGCACGAACACCTCGCACGGGACCAATATAACTTGTAGGAATTGACCGCAAAGTCCCGGGTCTCCCGGTTTGAGAGTATGACAATAATTTAGAAAAATCACACTTAGAGTTAAAAAGAGGCCGTTAATGGGTGAAAACCCAAACCGGCCCCCAATCGTCCCCGTTGGAGGCGCGAACACCTCGCACGGGACCAATACAACTTGTAGGAACTGACAGCGTAGTCCCGGGTCTCCCGGTTTGTGAATAGGACGTTAATTTGCAAAAATCATTCCTTAAACTTAAAAACATGTCGTTAAAGGGTGAAAACCCAAACCATCCCCCAAACGACCCCGTAGGAGGCACGAACATCTCGCACGGGATCAATGTAAATTGTAGAAACTGACCGCGTAGTCTCGGGTCTCCCGGTTTGAGAGTATGACGATAATTTGGAAAAATCCAAACCGGCCCCCAAACAACTCCGTAGGAGGCTCGAACCCGTCGCACAGGACCAATGTAACTTGTAGAAACTGACCGCGTAGTCTCGGGTCTCCTTGTTTGAGAGTATGATGATAATTTACAAAAATCACACTTAGAGTTAAAAAAAACAGGCCGTTAAAGGGTGAAAACCCAAACCGGCCCCCAATCATCCCCGTAGGAGGCACGAACACCTCGCACAGGACCAATGTAACATGTAGGAACTGACTGCGTAGTTCCGAGTCTCTCGGTTTGAGAGTATGATGATAATTTGCAAAAATCACACTTAGTTAAAAACATGGCATTAAAGGATAAAAACCCAAATCGGCCCCCAAACGACCCCTTAGGAGGCACGAACAGCTCGCATGGGACCAATGTAACTTGTAAGAACTGACCGCATTGTCCTGGGTCTCCCAGTTTGAGAGTATGACGATAATTTGCAAAAATCACACTTAGTGTTAAAAATAAGCCGTTAAAGGGTGAAAATTCAAACCGGCCCCCAATCGACCCGGTAAGAGGCACGAACACCTCGCACAGGACCAATGTAATTTGTAGGAACTGACAGCGTAGTCCCGGGTCTCCCGGTTTGTGAATAGGACGTTAATTTGTAAAAAACATCACTTAAACTTAAAAACATGTCGTTAAAGGGTGAAAAGCCAAACCAACCCCCAAACGACCCCGTAGGAGGCACGAACACCTCGCACGCGATCAATGCAACTTGTAGTAACTGACCGCGTAGTCCCGGGTCTCCCGGTTTGAGAGTATTACGATAATTTGCAAAAATCACAAAAACATGCCGTTAAAGGGTAAAAACCCAAACCAGCCCCCAAACGACTCCGTAGGAGGCACCAACACGTCACACGGGACCAATGTAACTTGTAGGAACTGACCGCGTAGTCCCGGGTCTCCCAATTTGAGAGTATGACGATAATTTGCAAAAATCACACTTAGTGTTAAACAAACAGGCCGTTAAAGGGTGAAAACCCAAACCGGCTCCCAATCGTCACCGTAGGAGGCACGAACACCTCGCACGGGACCAATGTAACTTGTAGGAGGTGACAGCGTAGTCCCGAGTCTCCCGGTTTGTGAATAGAATGATAATTTGCAAAAATCAACACTTAAACTTAAAAACATACCGTTAAAGGGTGAAAACCCAAACCATCCACAAAATAACCCCGTAGGAGGCACGAACACCTCTCGCGGGACCAATGTAACTTGTAGGAACTGACCGCGTAGTCCCGGGTCTCCCGATTTGAGAGTATGACGATAATTTGCAAAAATCATACTTAGAGTTAAAAATAACCCGTTAAAGGGTGAAAACCCAAATCGGCCCCCAATCGACCCCGTAGGAGGCACGAACACCTTGCATGGGACCAATGTAACTTGTAGGAACTGACAGCGTAGTCCCGGGTCTCCCGGTTTGTGAATAGGACGTTAATTTGCAAAAATCATCACTTAAACTTAAAAATATGTCGTTAAAGGGTGAAAAGCCAAAGCAGCCACCAAACGACCCCATAGGAGGCACGAACACCTCGCACGGGATCAATGTAACTTGTAGTAACTGATCGCGTAGTCCCGGGTCTCCCGTTTTGAGAGTATGACGATAATTAGTAAAAATAACACTTAGAGTTGAAAACAGGCCATTAAAGGGTGAAAACCCAAACCGGCCAAAAATCGACCCCGTACGAGGCAAGAACACCTCGCACGGGACCAATGTAACTTGTAGGAATAGATCGCATATTTTCGGGGCTCCCGGTTTGTAAATAGGACGATAATTTGCAAAAATCAACATTTAAACTTAAAAACAGGCCGTTAAAGGGTGAAAACTCAAACCAGCCCCCAAACGACCCCGTAGGAGGCACGAACACCTCGCACGGGACCAATGTAACTTGTAGGAACTGACCGCATAGTCCCGGGTCTCCCGGTTTGAGAGTATGACGATAATTTGGAAATATCACACTTGGAGTTAAAAACAGGTCGTCAATGGGTGAAACCCCAAACCGGCCCCCAATCGACCCCGTAGGAGGCACTAACACCTCGTACGGGACCAATGTAACTTATAGGAACTGACAGCGTAGTCCCGGGTCTCCCGGTTTATGAATAGGACGTTAATTTGCAAAAATCAACACTTAAACTTAAAAACATGTCGTTAAAGGGTGAAAACCCAAACCATCCCTCAAACGACCCCGTAGGAGGCACGAACATCTCGTACGGGATCAATGTAACTTGTAGTAAGTGACCGCGTAGTCCCGAGTCTCCCGGCTTGAGAGTATGACGATAATTTGGAAAAATCACAAAAACATGTCGTTAAAGGGTAAAAACTCAAACCGACCCCCAAACGACCCCGTAGGAGGCTCGAACACGTCGCACGGGACCAATGTAACTTTTAGGAACTGACCGCGTAATCCCGGGTCTCCCGATTTGAGAGTATGACGATAATTTGCAAAAAGCACACTTAGAGTTAAAAAAAATAGGCCGTTAAAGGGTGAAAACCCAAACCGGCCCCCAATCGTCCCCGTAGGAGGCACGAACACCTCGCACGGGACCAATGTAACATGTAGGAACTGACGGCGTAGTCCCGAGTCTCCCGATTTGAGAGTATGATGATAATTTGTAAAAATCACACTTAGTTAAAAACATGCCCTTAAAGGATGAAAACCCAAATCGATCCCCAAACGACCCCGTAGGAGGCACGAACAGCTCCCACGGGACCAATGTAACTTGTAGGAACTGACCGGGTACTCCCGGGTCTCCCGGTTTGAGAGTATAATGATAATTTGCAAAAATCACACTTAGAGTTAAAAATAGGCCCTTAAAGTGTGAAAACCTAAACCGGCCCCCAATCGACCCCGTAGGAGGCACGAACATCTCGCATGGGACCAATTTAACTTGTAGGAACTGACAGTGTTGTCCCGGCTCTCCCGATTTGTGAATAGGACGATAATTTGCATAAATCAACACTTAAACTTAAAAACATGTCGTTAAAGGGTGAAATCCCAAACCAACCCCCAAACAACCCCGTAGGAGGCACGAACACCTCGCACGGGACCAATGTAACTTGTAGGAACTAACCGCGTCGTCCCGGGTCTCCCGGTTTGAGAGTATGACAATAATTTGCAAAAATCACACTTAGAGTTAAAAATAGGCCGTTAAAGGGTGAAAATCCAAATCGGCCCCCAATCGACCCCGTAGGACGCACGAACACCTCGCACGGGACCAATGTAACTTATAGGAACTAACAGCGTAGTCCCGGGTCTCCCGATTTGTGAATAGGACGTTAATTTGCAAAAATCAACACTTAAACTTAAAAACAAGTCGTTAAAGGGTGAAAACCCAAACCAGCCCTCAAACGACCCCGTAGGAGGCACGAACACCTCGCACGGGATCAATGTAACTTCTAGTAACTGACCGCGTAGTCCCGGGTCTCCCGATTTGAGAGTATGATGATAATTTGCAAAAATCACACAAACATGCGGTTAAAGGGTAAAGACCCAAACCGGCCCCCAAACGACCCCGTAGGAGGCACGAACTCGTCGCACGGGACCAATGTAACTTGTAGGAACTAACCGCGTAGTCCCGGGTCTCCCGATTTGAGAGTATGACGATAATTTGAAAAACTCACACTTTGTGTTAAAAAAACAGGCCGTTAAAGGGTGAAAACCCAAACCGGCCCCCAATCGTCCCCGTAGGAGGCACGAACACCTCGCACGGGACCAATGTAACTTGTAGGAGCTGACAGCGTAGTCTCGGGTCTCCCGGTTTGTGGATAGCATGATAAGTTGCAAAAATCAACACTTAAACTTAAAAATATACCGTTAAAGGGTGAAAACCCAAACCGGCCCCCAAACATCCCCGTAGGAGGCACGAACACCTCGCGCAGGACAAATGTAACTTGTAGGAACTAACCGCATAGTCCTGGGTCTCCCGGTTTGAAAGTATGATGATAATTTGTAAAAATCACACTTAGAATTAAAAACAGGCCGTTAAAGGGTTAAAACCCAAACCAGCCCCCAAACGACCCCGTAGGAGGCACGAACACCTCGCACGGGATTAATGTATCTCTTAGGAGCTGACAGCGTAGTCCCGGGTCTCCCGGTTTGTGAATAGGATGATAATTTACAAAAATCAACACTTAAAACTTAAAAACTTGTCGTTAAAGGGTGAAAACCCAAACCAGCCCCCCAAACAACCCCGTAGGAGGCATGAACACCACGCACGGGACCAATGTAACTTGTAGAAACTGACCGCGTAGTCTCGGGTCTCCCGGTTTGAGAGTATGACGATAATTTAAAAAAATCACACTTAGAGTTGAAAACAGGCCATTAAAGGGTGAAAACCCAAACCGGCCCCCAATCGACCCCGTACGAGGCACGAACACTAGCACGGGACCAATGTAACTTGTAGGAATAGACCGCATAGTTTCGGGGCTCCCGGTTTGTGAATGGGACGATAATTTGCAAAAATCAACATTTAAACTTAAAAACAGGCCGTTAAAGGGTGAAAACTCAAACCAGCCCCCAAACGACCCCGTAGGAGGCACGAACACCTCGCACGGGACCAATGCAATTTGTAGGAACTGACCGCATAGTTCCGAGTCTCCCTATTTGAGAGTATGATGATAATTTGCAAAAATCAAACTTAGAGTTAAAAACATGTCGCTAAAGGGTGAAAACCCAAACCGACCCCCAAACGACCCCGTAGGAGGCATGAACACCTCGCACGGGACCAATGTAACTTGTAGGAACTGACCGCATAGTCCCGGGTCTTCGGTTTGAGAGTATGACGATAATTTGGAAATATCACACTTGGAGTTAAAACACAGGCCGTTAATGGGTGAAACCCAAACCGGCCCCCAATCGACCCCGTAGGAGGCACGAACACCTCGCACGGGACCAATGTAACTTATAGGAACTGACAGCGTAGTCCCGGGTCTCCCGGTTTGTGAATAGGACATTAATTTGCAAAAATCAACACTTAAACTTAAAAACATGCCGTTAAAGGGTGAAAAGCCAAACCATCCCTCAAACGACCCCGTAGGAGGCACGAATATCTCGCACGGGATCAATGTAACTTCTAGTAACTGACCGCGTAGTCCCGAGTCTGCCGGCTTGAGAGTATGACGATAATTTGGAAAAATCACAAAAACATGTCGTTAAAGGGTAAAAACCCAAACCGGCCCCCAAACGACCCCGTAGGAGGCTCGAACACGTCGCACGGGGCCAATGTAACTTGTAGGAACTGACCGCGTAGTCCCGCGTCTCTCGGTTTGAGAGTATGACGATATATAAAGTTCATTCTTTTGATTCACTATATATATATATATAGGGTGAGGTTCAAAAGTGAACCAAAAGAATGAATTATATATATATATATATATATATATATATATATATATATATATATATATATATGGGATCACAAGGGCTGCCCTAGGGGGGTTGTAAAAAAAATATTCGATCCACACGCGTGTTCATCGCCGCTGGCGCGGACCAATTACTATAGAAATTAAAATTAATGAATTGTTAAGTATTTTTAGTTAAGATCCATTAAAAAATCAACTTTTTAAGTTCACTTGTGATTCTCTCCTTTTATATATATATATATATATATATATATATTACCAACGAGGCTCCCACACATTATTTGGTATACACATAAATATTACGTCCATGTCAATTTTTTGAAATCTATTTTTTTGTTAAATTTTTTTATATTGTTACCAAGTTTTTAAATGTTTTTTTCGAACTTCATTTATGGTTTTTCTACTATTTCCAATATTTTTCATACTTTTAAAATGGTTTTTACTATTATTTCCGAATTTTTATGAAGTTTTTTCAATCTCTCATATTTCTTTTACAAGTTTTTCTATAAATTTTGAAATAATTTTCCGATTATTTCCAGATTTCTTTGAATAAAAAAAACTCTATTATCAAATTTTTTAAATGCTTTTCGTAATTTATATTTATGTTTTTCATTTCCATATTTTTATAATATTTTCTCTAATATCCAAAAACTTTAAATGTTTTTCTAGAATTCTCATACTTTTTAAATGATTTAATTTTCATTTTTTTCAAACTTTATATATGTGTAGACAGAAATACCCTCGTGTGCACGACACATGACTCATTTTCCATTCAAAAAATTAACGTTGTTAACGTTAATGAGTCATTTAAAGTAATTTTGAAAGTCCGGGAGGTTGAATCTCAAAAATAAAACTTTCAAGTGCTAAAATGACGAGAGTAAAATTCAAGGGTCAGGTGAAATCTAAATATGACATCCCGAGTTTAAATCAAAAAAATATATTTATTTTTATGCCTAGATAAACTTCTTATTAGATTCAGCCAAAAAGACACGACCTCATAGTCTATTTTGTCTTATAGACTTTTGAAATTGAACTTCTTGGACAAAAAAAAATGCGTGTAGTTTCCTAAAATATATGAATCTTACCAACCAGGCTCCCAGGCATTATTTGGTATACCAATATGAATGTTCCGTCCTTATTAATTACACAAGATTTACAACCATGCGGGATTAATTAAGGGAGTAACAACAGCCTTCACTTGCAAGTAGTTATGGAGGCCGTAAATTCCCTTTTCCCTGCCAATACCACTCATTTTGTACCCACCAAAAGGAATTGCAGCATCAAACACATCATAGCAATTAACCCACACAGTCCCAGCCCTCAATCCTCGTGCCATTGTGTTGGCCGTGTCAATGTTTTTCGTGAAAACTCCTGCTGCTAGACCGTACCTTGTTGCATTTGCTCTTCTTATTACTTCATCAAGGTCCCTTGAAACAAAAAAGTAAAAATGTCATTAGAATAATTATAGTCCCAAATATAGATTTTCATTATTTGACCGACTTGAAGCCTAATATATTCTATACATTGAAATGGAACCATTTGATACTTATTTGGATATTTTCTAATTGTAGACAGTCTAAAGTTGACAACTCACTTGAATTTCAAGATAGACTGCACTGGTCCAAAAATTTCATCCTTTGCAATCAACATATCATCCTAATTGAGAAAAATGTCAACACTGTATCACTTGGACCGGATTTCCAACAAAATTGGGGCTGGAGAATTTCAGAAGTCGTATGGATAATACCTGAACATTTGAGAAGACGGTGGGCTGGACATAGAAGCCTTTGGAGCCTAGTCTTCCACCCCCACATTCAAGGGTAGCACCGCTATCAATACCAGCTCTTATATACCTAAGAACCTTCTCAAACTGCTCTGAGTCGATCTGAGTTTTCCACAAACATATGATTTTATGGCTTTAGCCTCTATGGGACTTCACACGCGCAAACAGAAGGAGAGTGAGTACCTGAGGACCTTGTTCAACACCCTTCCTGAAAGGATCACCAACTACACGCTTCTTAGCACGTGATTTTGCTTTCTCCAGGAACTCGTCGTACACTCTTTCATGCACATATGTACGAGAACCAGCACAACAACATTGGCCCTACAGTTAGCAAAGCATTTGTAGTAAATTCATTCCCATCCCTAGAAGACCAACTTCGGGGAGTAAATAATTAAAACATACCTGATTCAAGAACAGAGCGAAGTGTGCTAGCTCCACAGCCCTATTAATGTCAGCATCCTCACATACAATGAAAGGTGATTTGCCACCAAGCTCCAATGTCACTGGCTTCAGATTACTTTTAGCAGCCAATTCTAGTACAATTTTTCCAGTATCAGTGGATCCCGTGAAAGCCAGCTGTAAAGAGATAGGTAATGGATTAAATGCAGTAGTCATAATAAGGTCAAAAGATAATAGCTTTTTAGAGAACCTTGTCCACATCCATATGACTAGCAAGTGCTGCACCAGCTGTTGGACCATAGCCAGAAATTATATTTAGAACACCAGGAGGAAGACCAGCCTGCCGCAAAGAATATGCATTAAATAGCAAATTGACAACTAAGTGAGAAAATAACAGACACATATTTGGGGTATTTTCATATCTATGCTAATACTCAAAGAAAACTAAGACAAATTAAACATACTTAAAACTAAAAGAAAACATAAATTCTTAAATAATTGCACATTTACTAGACCTTTGTTATTATATTTAATGTAGTGCAGAACAATTACTGATTGCACAATCAACTGCTTTGAGTATACCCTGATTTTGAAGTGCAACCCGTAAGTTTAATGCCAAGATAATACAGTTCTTAAAATACCTACTTTCTTCTATACAGCTCTCAAAGCCCTTTCTCTCCCTTTGTTTAGCATTTTTTTCTGTACCCAATCTACCATCCACAAAACACTACGTCGCCCAAGAAACGCTGAACTTAAATGGTTTCCTCGTGTATAAAGATGCTTGTAATTATAAAGTTGAAAAGATATTGAAAACTATTTCATTTTTATGAAAACTATAAAATATTAATGGAATGATAGATTGGTGACTTGCTGATTCCGACAATAATATTGACAAGACTTTGGAATTCGATGGGTCAAGAAAAATAACAATAATATACCGCAGGCAGAAAACAACACAGACAATAGTGTATGAAAAATACATTCACATATCCACAACTCACACCCACTTTTAATATAATAATTTTTCTTTACAAAACACATACTAAAAATACTCTATTTTTTTAGCTCGCACTTTCACAACTCTGAAAAATACTCATCCCGTATTTTTCTCTCCGCTCTAGTTGCTATTATAATTGCGTTTGTTGTTGTATTGTTGTTTTTGGTGCATCTTCCTCTTCCACTTAAGCTTCCTTTATAGAAAGAGCATAGGACATTTTATGGCTACAAATCAAAGGAGCGGTGGGCAAAAAAAGGTGTGTGACTAATATCCAAGCCAAGTGTGTGACTAAGATTGAAAGTAATGGTGGACAAGGATCATATATGTGGCTAAGAGCCCTGCCAAGTGTGTGGCTATTAATAGGTCCACATAAATTCTAATTGGGTCCACATAAACTCTAACAATCTCCTACCTAGAGCCAATTTGAGATATACCTCCACCAATGCCTATGTGTGAGACTTGTTTTTTATGCTTAAAGACCCACTGAAGCTGAGCACAACTTCAGATATAGGTAGTCGCTGTATTGTTAAGATGTCAGTTGGGTTCTTGCTGCCCTCGATCTCCTCAAAGGTTAAAAATCCATCACAAAGAAGTGATCTAACGAAGTGATAACGAAGTTCGATATGTTTGGCTTTTGAATGAAATACTGAATTCTTTGCCTTGTGTATTGCACTTACTGCCATTTTGCAAAACATTTTTCACATGCTTCAAACCCATTTCTGATAACAAATCATCTCCTTGCTAGCCTCCGTTACTGCCATATAATAGCAGATAATGCAACTATCTTCTGTAACTGCGAAACCGAACTAACTGCAGTAGCACCCATTGTAAAAATATAACCGGTAGTGCTCCTCCTGTGATCTACCTCACCAAAAAAGTCAGCGTCTACATATCACTGCAATCTCGTCTCGTCTCGTCTAAAGCATAGACATGTATCGGTAGTGCCAAGTAGATACCTGAGTATCCACTCCACTGCTTCCCAATGTTGCTTTTCGAGATTTGTTATAAACCTGCTCACTACTCTCACTCAATGTTTTAAATCGCGATCGCGTAGGGTGTCGTGTTTTGGTTCCGAAATTGCGTCGCGCATCACGCAAGCAATTCGTGCATTCCAGACTTTTAATTTGAAAAACATGTAAAAAATATAAATAAACAAATAAGCTCAAACAATAACTCCAAATCATTTCAAATATAGTTATGAAGACATAAAGTACTACAAGATTCGAAATAAAATAAAGTAATAGGACCAAATTGTTCCAAACATAGGACCATCAAAGATCAAAAGTACTACAACATTCATAAATAAATTTTGATAACCAACTGAAATTTCAAAAACAATAAAAAAAAGCACTTGAGATAAAAAAAAAAATTGACAAACATACTCAACTCAACTCAACTCAACAAAGCCTTTTCCCAATTATTTGGGGTCGGCTACATGAATCCTATTTTTCTATTCCATTATGTCCAGTGCAAGATCTTCGGTTAAACCACATGACATCATGTTCTTTTTTATAATATCCCACCAAGTCAATTAGACCTACCTCTACCCCTTGTGTTACCATCAATACTAACTAAATCACTCTTCCTTACAGGAGCATCCATTGGTCTACGCTTGACGTGTCCAAACCATCTAAGTCGATTTTCTCTCAATTTACTTCTATAGGAGCTACTTTTACCGTTTCACGAATTTGTTCATTTTTAATTTTATCCTTTTGAGTTTTACCACAAATCCATCTTAGCATTCGCATCTCCGCCACACTCATTTTCTGCACATTTTGTTTCTTGGTTGCCCAGCACTCTGTCCCATATAGTATGGCAGGTCTAATGGCCGTCCTATATCACACAAAACGCCGGTAGCACTTCTCCACTTACCTCAGCCTGTTCTAATCCTATGAGTAACATCATCACTAATATCTCCATCTTTTTGGATAATCGATCCTAAATAACGAAAATAATCATTTCTAGGTATCTCTTAACCCTCCAATTTCACCACATCCCATTTGGCCTCCTATTACTACTAAAATTGAACTCCACATAATATGTTTTAGCTCTGCTTATTTTAAATCCTCTTATTTCTAAAGTTTCTCTCCACAGTTCCAACCTAGCATTAATCCCCGTCTTAGTCTCATCCACTAAAACAATATCATCTGCAAATAGCATACACCATGGCACCTCATCTTGTATTTGTTCAGTCAACTCATCCATAACAAGAGCAAAGAGATAAGGACTTAATGCTGATCCTTGGTATAGACCTACCTTAATTGAAAATTCACATCAATATATCTGCGAGTCACTTCTCTTTTATGTAGAACCCACCATATTATATCTCTGGGTATCCTATCATACGCCTTCTCCAAATCTATAAAAATCATATGAAGATCCTTATTTTTCTCTCTATAACTCTCCATTAATCTCCTCAATAAATAAATTGCTTCCATTTTGACCTCCCAGGCATAAACCCAAATTGATTCTCAGATACTGTTGTCTTCAATCTCAATCTATATTCAATCTCTCTCTCCTAAAGTATCATTGTATGACTCATTAACTTAATACCATGATAATTTGAACAACTTTGTATCTCCCCTTTATTTTTATAAAAAGGAACTAAAATATTTTTTCTCCATTCATCGGGTATCCTATTAGTCATTAAAATTCTATTAAATAATGTTGTAAGCCATGATACTTCATCCTCCCCTAAGCACTTACAAACTTCAATAGGGATACCATCCGGTCCTAAAGCCTTCCTGTTTTCATCTCTTTTAAAGCAGTCATAACCTCTGTTGTCCTAATTCTGCGGAAAAATATATTTTCTTGAGTCTCCCTAAGTGCCTCTATATCTAATCTACTCCCATTATCTCCATGTAATAACCTCTCAAAGTAGTTTTTCCATCTTTCCATAATTTCATCATATTTGACTAGGACTCTCGAATCATCACTTTTGATACACTTAACGTTATTAAAATCTTTTGTTTTCCTATCCCTAAGTTTAGCAAGCTTATAAATACTTTTTTCCCCTTCTTATGTTCCTAATTTTGTATAAATATCATCATAGGCTTTTAACTTAGCATCTCTTACCACTTTCTTAACTTCCTTTTTAGCCCATTTATATTTCTCAAAATTTCTTCATTCTATTTGTTTGCCATGTTTTAAAGCACTCCCTTTTAATTTTTACTATGTTTTTGTACTTCTTCATTCCACTACCAAGTTTCTTTAGACTGTGGCCCCTTACCTTTTGTTTCTCCAAGAATTTCTTTTGATATTCTCCTAATGCATATGACCATCTTATTCCACATTATGTTAGTCTCTTCTTCAGTATTCCGTGTTGCTTCAATTAATACTTTATCTTTAAATAGTTCTAATTTCTCTCCTTTTAAGTTCCACCACCTAGTTCATGGATTAATCTTCACTTTTCGCACTCGTGATTGATTTTTAATATTTATATCCAACACCATTATCCTATCGCTCTCTCCCGGGATAACCTTACAATCTTTGCACGTTAATCGGTCTCCTTTCCTAGTAATGAAAAAATCTATTTGGCTCTTATGCGTTCCACTTTTATAAGTTATTAAGTGTTCAAGCCTCTTTTTAAAACATGTATTTACTAGTACAAAATCATAAGCCATCGCAAAATCTAAGATAGCCTCTCCCCCGTCGTTCCTATCTCCAAAACCATATCCTCCATGCACTATCTCATATCCTATAAAATCTCCTCCTATATAGATTTTCTCACCTACGGATATTTCTTGAATTAGTTCATCCATTTGTTCCCAAAATTGTACTTTAGTGTGCTCATCTAATCCTACTTAGGGTGCATAAGCACTAACAATATTAATTATATTTTCACCTAATACCAATTTTACAAGTATAAGTCTATCACCTTTCTTAATAATGGTTACGATATCGTCCTTAAAGTTCTTATCTACTATTATTCCAATTCCGTTCTTATTTCTATGTTTGCCTGTATAATATAATTTAAATCCTATATTTTCTATTTCTCTAGATTTCTCACCGACCCATTTAGTTTCTTGTAAACAAGCTATGTTAACTTTTCCTCTTATCATGGTATCTACTAACTCCATCTATTTTCGTGTCATAGTCCCTATGTTCCAAGTCGCAAATCTAAGTCTAGTCCAATTTGGTCAGAGCTGCCAAAGTGTGAAGCGGGGCTGCCAAAGTGTATTTTTTTTTGGGGGGGGGTGGGGAGTGGGGGGTGAGGGGTAGGTCGGAGCAGTAGATGAGAGCAAAGTGGTAGTTTTTTTTTTTTCAGATCGGGTTATTAGAGTGGAAAGCATCAGAGCTTTTATTTTTGAACCTTTGTAGCCAAAGGGTTTTTAAAAAAAAGACCAAATTGCGTGGATGTTGCGCCTGTTTGCGCACTATCGCGTACTTTTGCGTCAAATTGCGCTCAATCGCGCACGCAACAGAAGCATCCTGAAGACCCAATAGCGTAGCTTTTTCCCTTCGCAAAAGGAAATAGCGCGCTTTTAAAAACACTGCTCTCATTACACGAGTAATATCTAGTCTCGTGCAGACCTTGGCATATATCAAGCTTCCGATGGCTGAGGCATACGGAAACTTAACCATGAAGTTTTTCTCATACTCCATCACGGGTGAATGGTCCTCGGAGTGCTAACAGCTTTAGCATCACTCATGGTGTGCTACAAATCAAAGAAGTCGGGGGCAAAAAAAAGTGTGTGGCTATTGGCTAAGATTGAAAGGAGTGGTAAACAAGGAAGACGTGTGGCTACGAGCCTAGCCAAGTGTGTGGCTATTAATGGGTCCACGTAAAATTTAATTGGGTCTACATAAACTCTAATATTGACGTGGTGAAATGCTCTTACTTTTTCACTTTTCCATGAAATCAAATTCTTATCCTCCCCAAAAAATTAGACTCGATGAAAAACCGAAAAAAAGATTAAAAATCACTCATCTCTTTTTCCAACTTAAGTTCAATATACTCCCTCCATCCCAAATTAATAGTCACTTTCATTTTTTGGACATAATCAACGAACCGAATTCCATGATAGTGAACAAGTCTTTATCTTGGCCATTGATTGAGCCAATCCTTAAAAACCATCGTTTTCATATGGTGATTATTAATTTGGGACGGAGGTAGCATTATTTTTTTTCCAACTTTGTAATCAAATGCACTATAAATATGTATCTTGTTATAATTTCCGAATTTGCAGAGTTCATTATATTCAATATCATATAGAGGATGCTCATCAATCCCTTTAGAATTTTCTTAGTTGCAAGCTCATCTCCATGCACAAATCTCAAAGTATTGGGGTTCATATAATGGTGAATAGAGCAAACACATTAATAAGCGCAAGGAGACAAAATTTACAGGATAAGAGTCCAAAAACATGAGCAAAGTGCAATGCAAAACAAGTCTAGTATCATATATTTAACTAATTGCCAAATTGACAGGGAAGAAAGTTTGCAAAAATATCAATAAAATGACAAGACAATTAAGAGAAAAACACAGCTTGATAAACCTACCTCATGAAATAGCTTTGCTACATAGAGAGCAGTTAGCGGTGTTTGCTCAGCACTTTTAAGCACAACAGTATTACCGCATGCAAGTGCGGGAGCAACTTTCCAAGCAAACATAATAAGAGGAAAGTTCCATGGAATAATCTGTCCTGCAACACCAATTGGTTCGTGCAATGTTTGGACATGGTATGGTCCATCAGCCGGAACTGTTAAACCATGGATTTTATCCGCCCAACCTGCATTATTTGGGTATATAATAATCCTTAAGAACATTCATAAAAAGGTGTACCCTATTTAGAATTTATAGAAATGCAGGAGCATGTGGCATTAAATTCATATGTGGAACACTTACCAGCATAATAGCGAAATAGACGTGCAACCATTGGCACTTCCCTTTTAGCAGCCTGTTCATACGGCTTTCCATTATTCCATGTCTCAAGAGCTGCAAGTTCATCATTGTGTTTCTCAAGCATATCAGCAAAGCGCAACAGTATCTGGGATCTTTCCTGAAAGCCACAAAAACATTTACAAAAAGGAAAAATTATAAAATTAAGAAGAATTATTAGCAAACACAAAAGGAAAAGGTTGTTACATAAGGGGTCATTTTAGGCCAGGGACCTTCATCAAATGCCTTGCGGGCAGCAGAAACTGCACGATTGACATCTTCTTCATCCCCTTCAGCTACATGGGCAATCACTTCCCCTGTACGAGGATCCAAGGTTGGAAATGTCTTTCCTGAGACCAACAGGAATTCCATCATCAGTTTTATTATATATATATATATATAAATCCTGTTAAGTTGGTCCGCACCTGATCCTCTCTGTGTGTATATATTGAGTGGACTAAAAAAGAAAAATGAAAAAACAGACTCCCCCCTCGGGGTATCATCATCGTGGAGAGAAGATCGCCATGATGAGGTGATAATACCCACTAAATTTAATCAAAATTTACAACAATTGGGTAGGTTTAGATGATTCAACAGATCAAAATGTGCATATACATATAAGTCATTTTACCAAATTGGGGATTGAATCTTTTTGATGAAATTTGGCGGAGAACTTCTTATGCATAACATCTTCACCATATGTTTGGTCAACAATGAAGCATAGTAGAGGTGTGTGTAAATGTATACTGAATGAAGGGATTACCAGATGCAGAATCCACAAATTGACCATTGATTAGAAGTCGGGTGTATTTGATATGAACAGGAGGAGTGATAGGTTCCTGGGTCACTTCAGCTGTGGTGCTATATTCCCACCTATACTTTCTTGCTGAAAAATAATAACCAACATGTTAGAATATTTATCAAGTCAAACAAAGAGTATGAAGATAGTAAAATAACATTTGTGTGTGTGCAAGAGAGACCTGGAGAATGAAGGGAGAGAGAACGAGAGAGCAAGGAAGAGATTCTGCGAGCTGCCATGATCGCCTGCCCTTCGTCTTCAACATGAAATGAATACAATTGCTTACTCCAACAGGGATACAGACGGCCACGTACTTTCTTTCTAAGGGAAAACCAATTGTTTCCATGTTTTGGATACATGGTGACTATACCACCGCCCCAAAGTAAACTCACCTTAATAATACCATATTATATTACATTTAATCCTAAACTTTCACACTATGAACCAAAATATCAAATGGTATCAAATTTTCGTCCATTACTTTTAGCATAAGTCCAAACTATCTTTTTTCTCTTATTTCTCTATCTTTTTTCTTCTATCATAAAATTTTTTATAAATTAAAATATCATATTACAAAAAATATATTTAACAAATTTGGAATTTACATAATGAAATCTAAAAAATCCAAAAATGCTTTAAAATCTAGAAATTATTGGAGAAATATATATAAAAAAAAATGGAGAGTTCGTTATTAATTATACATTAATATTATTAAACAACAATTTTGGGTATAAAAACTATTTTTAATTATTTTTAATAGATAAAAAACAAGTGGGGGAAATGTTTTTAATTTTATTTATAAGATAGTAAGTAGTTCATATATAAGCAATTGAGAGTTCGTGTGCTCAAAACATAAACGGAGTTAAAATACCCAATTAAAATTATTGTCGTAATAGAAGCAATATTTTTCTTTAATTCATTTTAGCTACAAAATAGACAACCTAGTTCTATGTGATCAACATTTACCAATTAGATGAAAATGAATTTTATCTTCAATTAAAGGTGATTTAATCTAAATGCGAAAAAGAGTAAACAATCACGCAACACCAAGTCGTACAAGGAAAAACCTACAATGAGAAAAATCTCGAGCCGAATGAAATGACAATTGCACTATGGTAGAATATTACAAATATAAGACAATGACTTACAATCAAAGAATTCACCGACCAACTATGAAATCTTTGCCAGCATATGATTCGAAGAGAGTGTCAACAGCTAGAGAAAGTTACACAACCTCGCTCGGATTAGACTCATCCAATATCTTTCGAAACTACACCACGAACAAAATATGCTCTTTAAAGTAAAAGACGAACTTTGCTGAGAAGCCACTGATGCTTATTACTATATTAAATATTGCATAACTAATAGTAATATACAAATAAAATAAGATTATATATATATATATGTGTGTGTGTGTGTGTGTGTGTGTGTGTAATACAAAAATGTTAATAAAATATAATCATATAAAGGCAAAAAGAGCTATAAACGGTTATTATAACATCACATATAATGTATGTATGAGATATTATAAAGTAATATGTATATATAAAAATAGTTATTATATTATAAATTATAGAATAAGAAAATTATAAATAATGTGTAAGAAATTATATATAACCGACACAAAAAAATTATTTATAATAAGGTTGTGTAAATTAGAGTATGTCAGTGTTTATATAATTGGGTCTTATATGCTTAATTGTATACTGTGCAGGCTTGATTGCAGTTGTGGTATCAAAAGCGTTATTTCAAGGCAAATTGCATCAAGAATGGAGTTAAATACCCCGTCCCCTAGCCCATATCTGGCCCAAACCTTCACCCGTACCTTGTGTTTGTTTAGATTGTGTTTTTTTTTTTAGATTTTTCTAGATTTTTATTTTGTGTCGTTTTATTTTTAGAATTTATTTAGAATTTTTAGAATTTATTTTTATATTTAATTAGTGTAATTTTATTTTAATTTTTATTAATTTTAATTTTATTTTATTTTTATTAGGATTAGTTTTTAGGAGTTTGTTTTTAGTTTATTAGATTTTATATTTTTTAGGACCTTTGTTTACATTTTTTTTTATCAAATTTTTAGTTTTTATTTCTTTTGTTTTATTATTATTTTTTAGTTTTTTTTAGATTAGGATTTTATTTTTTGTTGATTTTATTTTTATTATTTATTAGTTTTATTTTTAGTTAGTTTTTTTTTTAGTATTCAAATTAAACACACACACACACCATAACCCAAACACAAAACTCTACCTCACACTCACACCCACACCCACATATCCTCCCCCCCTCCCCCCCCCCCCCCCCCCCCCCCGCAACACATAAATACCACACACCCTCATTACACACAACACAACCCCACTTCATCATCAACCTATCCCTTTCTCTCTCCTCACTCATACCTCCATTACCAATTACACCTGAAATCAACACCCATCTCTCTCTCTTAATACCCATCAACCAAACAACCCACATCTTTCCAAACCAAGACCCAGCGACCTTCTGCATTAACCAACCCGCCCGGCGACCTCCATTAAAATCAGTAGCCACCATCGCCAGAAAACCCACGACCCAAACCCCAAAACCCATCGACCATATCACCTTAACCCGATTCTTATCTGGCGAAAACACCTCTACCCGAGCCCGGCCAAAAAAATCGAGCAGACCCACCTGCTACCCCCTTTTACCAGTTCCGATCTTAACCCGGACTCGACCCACAAGATCCAGCTGGTCCTGTCCAAACCCGGTTAATCCCACCCGACAGCTTCTACCCAAAACCAACCCACTTTCTAACCACAAACCAACTTTGACCCATTTCCTTCTAAAGCCAAATCGTTTTTTCTCCTGCATAAACAAAGACCAAAAGAGTCAAACCAAAACTACCCCACATGTTTTAAACACCATCTTTTATCCTTTCCCATTTTACCCCCAACTTTACACTCAAACCTCTATACCTCAGTTCCCCAAAATACCCTCACCCAAATCAGATTTTTATATCCTCTCACACCCGATGCTCCTCTCACCATTTCCATGCACACTTTTAATCAATACCCAATTTGCCTCTCGCTCCACGTGTCACACTATAAATGAAGACCCAAAAGTTCATTTGGATGAAAATCTATAATCTAGAAAAGAGACTTGCAGAAGAAGAAAGATAGTTTAGAGTAGAAAATAAATTAGGTAGAAATATTTGTAAATAGTTTTATTTTTATTTTTTTAGAGAATTGATGAGAGTTAATTATGAGTGATTTGATTTGTATTGAAGAAGATAGAGTTCAAATTGTCAATTTCAAGGAGACTTGTTGAAGATTTGTTCTCTTTCTCTATTCTTTTAATTTATATTCCTTTGATTATTTGTTCATCATGTTTAATATCTTGTTAGGCTAAAATCTCTTTCAAGGGGTGGGGTGACCCATTATTTGATGTTAATCCTAATTTAGTTAATTAATTTAAATTAAATATCCCTTTGATGATTAATTTTGCACTCTTACATTTTAATTTACGCCTCGAGAGAGGGTAAATGATTTTCGAGAAAAAAAATCAAAATTCTAGTTATAATACCCATTTTAGATTCGAACTAGAGATAGGGGTTTCTCAAGTGTGGTATTATTCCTTTAATTTTAACTCTAGGCTTACTTTTATGATTTAAACTAGTTTAATCGATCAATCCTAGCGGGTGATTTGTTAGATGATGTTTGAATCTACATTTCAAGAGTTGTAGGAGTGTTAAATATAATTTTCTAAAATGTTATTATTAAAATTACATTTGTAACGAGAGTTGATTTATGATTTTGATACTAACTTAAGATAATTAATTTTAATGAATTAATTAATTTTAATTAACTAGAATATATGGTGTCATCCTATCCCTTGTTAGTCCTCACTTTTATTTCCTCACCCATCTCATATTTTTAGATTTTTATTTAGTTAGATTTACTTAATATCTTCACTTACTTTTATTTACATCCTTGATTTAGTAGTTTAAATTCACAACCTCAAAAAATTGTTTTAATATTGAAAAAGCTAAAAAAAATAGAAAAAGAAAAAAAATTCAAAAAGAGATAATAAAATATCAAATTGAATTACATCTGTTTTCCTCTCGTTTCACTCATTTGATTTGGATTGATACCTCACTTACCACTATACTTTAGTTTATTATATTTTGTAGGTATTTGAGATTTTTTATTAGAGGAGCTTTTCAACAACGATGAAAAATACGCAAAAAGTTACTCTATCAGTACAAATGGCAAGCATGGGAGTATATAATTAATGACATAAAAAATATAATATATACAAATAAAAGAAAACATATATAACTCGCATAAAAGAAAAAAATAATATATTAAGAAATAAAAATTTGTTTGGAATCATCAAAAGCAAGACATTATATTAAACTAAAATGTTCATTAATTACAATTAAGATAATTAACTACTAATCAAAATATTAATTACATTTTCGTTTAACAATTATATTTTGCAAATAGAATACGACTGTAACACCCTGTAAATTCAAGGATCTTTAATTTATTTATATTTAGGAGAAAAATAATTTGTTTTATTGGGAGAATAAAAAAAATTGATTTGTAGAATTTTTAAATTAAAGGATCTATTTAATTTGGAAAATTAAAATTTAATTATTCGAATTTTTTCTGTCGTGTCGCATTTTTAGGTAAAAAATTGGAGAATGTTATAAATTAATTCATATGGCAATTCTGAGGGCACGGTTGAGTCCGGATGGATCGAAATAGTTGGAAAAGAGTACCCATGGGTATTAAATGGGTCTTGGGGTATGTTTAGGCATATTTATTCTCACATAAGAGTGTTTGGGGGCTTTTTATAAAGCCCACAAGCCTAAAAATGGGATTGAGGTATTAAACCCTAAAAGTGAGAGGGTGTGGCAGCCATAACACATTTTAAAAAATCCTTATAAAGAGAGAAAGTGGATGCAAGTAGGAGAAGCCATGGGAGCCAAAATCAAGAACAAGTATGTAGGTTCTTCATCAAATCATCATCATTTACATTAACGGATTCAGAACCCTAAGGAAAGTGGTTAAACTTGCTTTTAAATTAATTGCAGATTTCTACTCATATCATAGTGGGTGTGATAATTGGACTTTGATGGGTAGGGTTGAATTATAAGACAACTTCTTGAATTTGAAGAAGTCTATGAAATTGGGTAAATTAAACCGTCATTTTAGAAACTGTTTTCCCAACGTTTTGGTTCCGAAAATGGTGATTCTGTTTGCGACACATCGTAGAAAATCATGTTTTCTACATTTTGTTCTCTGATACCTTTTCTCCAAAAAAAACGGCTCCAAAATGCCTCAAAACGGCATTTTTAAAATCTGGGCAGATTCGTGGGGCAAATTTAAAAAAATATTATTTTTAGTTGTTATTCCGTTGGAGGTTGCCTAGATTGATTGATTGTGATTGTTGTTCTATAATAAGGACATTATGCCTAAAGTGGAGATTAGGTTTACATAAAGTGAGACAAGTGAGTATTGGGATAATTGAGAAAATAATCCATACGGAAATTAAAGTTTAAATTGAGAAATTTATAAAAGTTAGATTAATAAGTGTGCTAGACTTATTGAAAGGAATTTTGAATAATGAATTGTGGATATTATATTTTCGGTCCAAGTGAGTGAGTCCGGGTATGTTGGTTGAGTGACGCCAAGATAATAAATTAATTAATGCGTGATTAATTAAATTTGAGTCGGAATATTGACTCGGGTAAAATTTTGGAGCTAGTGTTGTGAGGGATTAGGAAGGGATTTAGCCGAATAAATTTATTATAGGGGTATATAATAAATTCTGGAACATTCAAAATAAAAATGGTGTTAACCTTAATACGTGCGATTTAACGAATAAGTTATACAAGATGAAATTTCGGATCGTAGGAGCGAGTCCGGATAATTTAGTTGGGTGGCACAACTTGAGTAATAAATAAATAACTGTGGGATTTATTTAAATATCAAGTCGGTATATAGACTTGGGACTATTAGGCTAGTCTTATGGTAATTGTGCATGGGTATCCTGGATTTAATTAAATATATATATGCAGAGATGTGTAGTGCGTGTGTGTGTATATATATATTTGTGTGATTTATAAATATTTGTGTGAAAAATATTTATAGGAAAGCATACCCCTCTAGTGCTATCATGGGAGGTTGCACGATGTGGGTGAATCCCCTGGCTTGAGGAGCAGGGTGAATATAGTCCCCAAGTCATAGCGTTTGAAGTAAAAAATGAGACGCTTTGGGTATGATTCCATCTCATTCTGGGGGAAACTATGGCCTTCTCCAATGTGTTTATGTTATTTTACTGATTTGGGGAGAAACGTATCAGGGGTCCGAGTGGATGAGTATACCTAGAGATGATAGAATTTTAGAGAACATCCAGTGAGTGCCTACTCGGAAGGATGGTTATATATTTACGACATGTGTGTTAATGTTGTAATATGATGATTCGTATATATAGTGTAGATATCTATATACGAGTAAAATACATGTTGTGAATTGTATTGATATTTCATATAACTTGTGAAAATATTTTATAGTCTCAAATGAGAAATGATTAATTAAGTTAATGTGTTAAATAACTTATAAATTGTATATTAAACTTACACGGGCTAGAGTAGTGTGACGAGAAGGATATCATCGAGAACTAGTTACGGGGTCGGTAACTAGGTGGGTTATCTAGGAAAGCGTTAGGTGTGCACAATAGTGGAGGGATGAGCTAGTCCCCAAGGGAGTGTGGCACTAACTTAAATATGAAGAGCATTCATGCATTTTAATTTTCTGCAATTTAATTCACTTGCTAAATATTTTCAAAATGTTTTGGGTTCTAACCCTTGCTATAAAAATATTTTCAAAACCCTTTAGGTGTCCAGCAGCAGGGATGCCAAAATTGTTCTATTCCAGTGTCACGCATCTGCGGCATATATAGATGTTGCAGGATTTTGACTTAGCCGCTTTAGTCATTTCATTCCTACAGTAGGATGCAGTCAGTATTTCATTTGGGCATGCTGCCTAGTTATTTCTTTTGTTCCAGTCCGACGATGTACTCATTTTGTTATTCTTATGATATATATTTTTGGATTTGGGTTTTGTAGCCGGTGATTTTCTCAGCAAGGATTGCAATTATTCTTTTTTTAGTATTGTCTGATTCAGTGATTCTTTGAATGGTTTATTATATATTCTTTCGCATATTCTTAGTGAGGTTTAATTAAAAAGATAAAAATTTGACACCATGACTTTTGAATACTAGGTGGTTAGTAAATTTAAAAAGGTTCTCGACAGCGATGCTAAGAATGAACCATATGAGATTCCGATTTAATTTGATATAGGACTGATCACCCAGTATTTTATTAAGCGGGGTGTCACAAGATAAACCAATTAAAAAAATTATATAAAAATTATGTTAAACTCACATTAATTTTAAATATTTTCATATAAAAAAAATATGTATATTGCTTATAAAAAAAATTAGTTTTTTGTAACATTTTCTATAATGAAAAATGTCATTTAAAAAGGTTGTATGTTATTTTTCACTCGTAAAAATTTTAAATTATAGTATTGAGTATTATCCTAAACTCCGACTGTGTCGTCCTTAACTTCTTATATTTTTTTTAGGACACTATCGATCTCAACCCCGAATAGAAGAGGAGGTTTGCGTTAGGTAATTGACAGCCAGCATAAAACTTTGTCAGATTTTTACGACCATGAATCCTGTGAATATATGCGTTGGATACTTGGGCATTCCCCTTAAGCGATGTATTGTGCCTGTCGCCGAGTGTCTTGAAAAATAAGGAAGGGGCATTGCACCTGCTACCGGGTGTCTCAAAAAATAAGCAAAATGCGTCTCATAGGTGCCTGGGTGCGATGAGAAATAGGCAAGCATTCTCGCAACAATCTGAACGTGTGCGGATAAAGAAGTTAATCCAGGATAGTAGATTTAGGTTAGCGATTTGGAACATAGGGACTGTGACAGGGAAAGGGATGGAGTTAGCGGATATAATGATAAGAAGAAAAGTTAACATAACTTGTTTACAAGAAACTAAATGGGTTGGTGAGAAAGATAGAAAAATAGAACATACATGGTTCAAATTATATTATATAGGAAAAGATAGAAATAGGAACAGAGTCGGAATAATAGTAGATACGAATCTTAAGGATGATATCATAATCGTTATTAGGAAACTTATACTTATAAAATTGGTATTATGTGACAATATAATTAATATTATTAGTGATTATGCACCCAAGTAGGATTAGATAAGCACACTAAAATAAAATTTTGGGAACAAATGGATGAATTAACTAAAGAATTGCTAATAGGTGAGAAAATTTATATAATCGTGTAGAATATGAGACAGTGCATGGAGCATATGGTTTTGAAGATAGGAACGACGATTGAAAATCTATCTTAGAATTTGCGATGGCTTACGATTTTGCACTAGTAAATACATATTTTAAAAAGAGGATTGAACACTTAATAACTTATAAAAGTGGAATGCATAAGAGCCAAATAAACTTTTTCATTACTAGGAAAGGAGACAAATTAACATGTAAAAATAACAAGGTTATCCTGAGAGAGAGTTTAACCTCAAAACATAGGATATTGGTGTTGGATATAAATATTAAAAATCAATTACGAGTGCAAAGGAGAAGATTAATCCACTAACTAGGTTGTGGAACTTACAATGAGAGAATTTAGAACCATTTAAAGATAAAATATTAAGTGAAGCCTCATGGAGTATTGAAGAGGAGACTAACATAATGTAGAATAAGATGGCCATATACATTAGGAGAATATCAAAAGAAATTTTTGAACAATCAAAAGGTAGGGAGCCACAATCTAAAGAAACTAGGTGGAGAAATGAAGAAGTACAAAATATAGTAAAAATCAAAAGGGAGTGCTTTAAAACACTACAACTAGAAACGAAGAAATTTTATAGAAATATAAATGCGTTAAAGAGGAAGTTAAGAAAATGATAAGAGATGTTAAAGTTAAAGGCATATGATGATCGTTATACAAAATTAGGAACAAGAGAAGGAAAAAGTATTTATAATCTTACCAAACATAGGGATAGAAAAATAAAAGATTTTAATATTGTTAAGTGTATTAAAAGTGATGATTCAAGAGTCCTAGTCAAGGGTGATGAGATTATGAAAAGGTGAAATAACTATTTCGAAAGGTTATTGAATGAAGATAATGGGAGTAGATTAGATATAGAGGAACTTTGTAAGACTCGAGAAAATATATTTTTCCTAATAGAGGTTATGATTGCTCTAAAAAAGATGAAAATAGGGAGGGCTTTAAGACGAGATGGTATTTCTATTGAGGTTTGAAAGTGTTTTGGTGAGGAATGAGTGTCTTGGATTATAAAATTATTTAATAGAATTATAGTGACTAATAGGATGACCGGTGAATGGAGAAAGTGTATTTTGGTCCCTCTTTATAAAAATAAAGGGGACATACAAAGTTGTTCAAATTATCATGGTATTGTGTTAAGGAGCCATACAATAAAATTATGGGAGAAAGTGATTGAATATAGACTGAGATTAAAAACAAACGTATTTGATAATCAATTTGGGTTTATGCCTGGGAGGTCAACAATTGAAGTAATTTATTTGTTGAGAATATTAATGGAGAGGTATAGGGAGAAAAATAAGGACCTTCATATGGTTTTCATAGATTTAGAGAAGACGTGTGATAGAATACCAAGAGATATAATGTGGTGAATTCTATATAAAAAAATGAGTGACTTATAGATATATTACGTGATCAAGGATATGTATGATGGGACCATGACTATAGTAAGAATATCAGCTGTAGAAAGAAAAGAATTTCCAGTTACTATAGGTCTGCACCAAGATTCAATATTAAGTCCTTATCTTTTTTATCTTGGTATAGATGAGTTAACTAGAAAAATACAAGATGAGGTGTTGTGGTATATGCTATTTGCAGATGATATTATTTTAGTGGGTGAGACTAAGATGTGGATTAACTCTAGATTGGAATTATGGAGAGAAACTCTAGAAATAAGAGGATTTAAAATAAGTAGGACTAAAACATAATATGTGGTATGGTGAAACTGGAGGGTCAAGAGATACTTAGAAATGACACTTTTCATTATTTAGGCTCGATTATCCAAAAAGATGGAGATATTAGTAACGACGTTAATCATAGGATCAAAGAATGGTGGGTTAAGTGTAGAAGCACAACCGACATATTGTGTGATAGGCGTATACCTTTGAAGTTAAAAAAATTATAGGATGGCCATTAGCCCCTCTTGAGTACTCTTTGTCCGATATTCCAAACTTATTTTTTAAGCCTTTCTTCAGCTTTGACCTGCCTATAGAGAACTGGATAAACTGCTTGTAGAGTATGGGGCTTAATGTCTTCACTGGTCTGTACTATAATGGGGAAACTTGCAACCTATTTTGTAATAAAGGATTACCAGTATGTATGGTTAGTGGATCTTCATCAGACCCCTTTCTACTTTCTATGGCATCTTCTATGCCAAGTAGGATAGGAACAAATCATTCCTCTGCATATAACCAGCCTATTTCCTTTGGAGGACTTGACTGAGTTTTTAAGGATGATATTGGGAGCCTTATGATAGCGCCATCGACCATCTATCCATCTATCATAATTTATTAGGGAGGCTAGGTTCATATCGAGGGACAACTTAAAGTTGGTATAAAAGCGGGTGGTTGAGAAGATTCCACCTGAGGGGACTGGACAAAGATGGCTCATAATGTTCGACATTTTGGAATAAGGTATGCTGGTTTCATCTAAACTTATAAAGTCCTCTCGTCGCATAGAGAGCATTCAGAGCCGTAACTAAGTGTGGGATTTACTGGGGTCCTAAAGGGACATGTAATGATGATGAAGCGAGTCCATTGGGTAGTTAAAGGCAAGGTCTTGGGGTATAAAAAGTTTGTGTAGGTTCTGAGTGATTTGTGAGAAGGTTTTATTTGGTTTGGCAGTTTTTTTTTGTGAAGCTGTATATGATGAGGGTTTGGGGTTTTTATTTTCTATGTGGTTTGTAAGGGAGTGGGCTATTTTTCACTCCCATCACTGATATGTCATGTAATAGCTTTATTCCTGATTTTTAATAAAAGAACAATGATTTTGACGTATTTTTTTGTGTCCTTGATGAATTTAGTATTTGAACTATCTACACCGACCGTTAAGGCATACATACTCCTTTTGTTCGTTCAAATAATAAGAGATACCATCTGTTGATACCAAAATTAATATGCTGATGTGGACGAATAATACGAAGACACGTGTCAATCTACGTGGCACAATAGCAGCGAGGAAGATCATTTCCCGACCAGTCATGTTTCTTTCCGAGCAACGAGAATACACCGAGGAACTCTATCACACCGAGGAACTCTATCACACCGAGGAACTCCAATGCACCGAGGTACTCTAATGTTCCGAGGAACTCCTGATCAGCGAACAGCTATGGCGGTCCGAGCTGCATCTCGGTCGTATCATTAATTGCCAGATAATCAACAGCTCAGATATTCATTGAATGCTTATATTCTTGGCACGCACTCTGCATTAAATGTATTACCCTTTCATATGTATGTCATTTAATGTATTGAACCTTTCATGTACAGCCTCAAGGCTATAAATACTTTGTATCATCCTCATTCAAAGGGGACCGGAATTTCTTGAGAGAACTTGTAATCAAGAATTCCACAAACACTCAGCAATAACATAACAGTGGACGTAGGCTTTATTCCTAGCCGAACCACTTTAAAAATCTTTGTCCTATTTATTTATCTGTGATTGAATAATTAGAGCAATCTAGTTTTTTACATCAACAGATTGGCGCCGTCTGTGGGAAACGACTGTTATTATCGTTTTTCATAAAAATCATTTATCACCAATGGCAGATAATCCAGAATCCAGTAATCGAAATGTTGGAACTACTGGAAATCTTCCAAATCCATCTGCATCCCCAGATCTGGCTGGAATTATGACGAATCTGGCTCAAGGACAAACCGCCATGCAAGAATCTATGAGGCAACTCATTCAAACTCTTCAGGGCGGTGCACCTACCTATTCAGGATAAAGGAGTGATCATAGGCAATCGCAATCTAGACGTACTGGGTCATATCGCAATGAGGAGTCTAATGATTCTTCTTATCAACCTGGGCGAACTTCATCGATACGGGCTACGGATACAGATCAACGTATCACTCTTTCTCCGGAGAGAACTAGCGCTTTGGAAAGATTAAGCAGGGTGTCTCCTTTCAGTCGGTTAGGACCAAGGAGGAACATGAATCCACCTAGGGCTCCATCAAGAAGTTTTCGACCACCATCACGTTTGAGAGAAGGATCTGGACAATCGCGACCAACTACTCGTCGAGATAAATCTCAGGAAGCTACGTCAGAGCAATCAGTTGCTCGGACTAAGCGGCCCGAGGAAGGGAATAAAGCATGGAAAGGTTCCATTCAACGGTTGGAGGATAGACTGGGAGAAATGGCTAAGGCGAGGAACCCCTTACAGAGAACTTTTGTTCAAGGAACACCTTTTGTGCAAGTCATTGTGGATTTCCCTACACCGTCGAAATTCAAAGCACCCGTAGTGACCCCTAAGTACGATGGAAAGACAGATCCCGTACTTCATATAGAACAATACCAAGCTGCTGCAGATATCTACGCTGTCCCCGACGAGATGAGGTGTAGAGCATTCTCGGGAACTCTTACCGAATCTGCACAGATATGGTACAATAATCTTCCTCGGGGTAAGATTTCAACTTTTGTTCAGTTAGCCGAGTTGTTTATTGGCAATTTTTGTTTTGGAGCAAAGCCGGTAAAGCGAGTAGCACACTTGCTAAGTGTTAGACAAAAATCAGGTGAAAGTACTAGAGATTACATAACTCGTTTCAATAACGAGAAGTTGGAAGTCATAGATTATGAAGAAAAGACAGCAATCACTGCTCTGATGAGTGGTTTGCTGCCTAACAAGCTGTACTACACTTTGGCCAAAGATCCACCTAAAAATATGTCGGAGTTGATGGCAAAGGCGGCCAAAATCATGAATGCCGAGGAGGCTATGGCTGCGAAGAAGAATATGGATAAAGAAGTTAAAGTGGAGGTCGACAATTCTAAGAAGAAAGATCAGAAAGGTAATGGTGGTGACAAACATTCAAGGAATAACAGGATGAAGTTGGAAGTCCTAAAGAAGTATGATAATTATACTCCATTGAAAATGGGTATTAATCATGTTTTGGAAGAAATCAGGAATAACGAGGAAATCAAGTGGCCAGAGAAACTGAAGACAAATCCCGACCTGAGGAATAAGGACAAATATTGCGAGTTTCACAAAGATCATGGCCATATGACGAAAAATTGTATAGCCCTTCAGAACGAGATTGAAACACTCATCCGAAGAGGAAAATTATCAAAGTATGTAGATCGCAGAGGTGAAAGGAAGAATGGTGATAGAACTAGAGAGAGATCTAGATCTCCTCGTCGTGCAGAGGAGAAAAAGAGGAGGGACCATGAAGAGGATCCAGATGATGACCCCGATCTTCCCAAGAAACCAAGGAAACCTGAACGAGAGGTATTTTCCATACGTTTTGGGTCATTTGATTGTAATGTTATTACAGGAGGAGATGCAGGAGGAGGAGACCTTACTGCAGAAAGAAAAGCTTACCTCGGAGAGGCTCAAGCTTGTTCATACATTCAGCGAATAAACCTGGCCGAGGATGATCGTCCGAGGAAGGTAAACAAAGAGAAGCTAGTGATTGGTTTTTCAAAAAACGACCTGGCAGGTGTTCTTTACCCTCATGATGATCCTTTGGTGATCAAAATGAGTATGAAGGATGTGATCATTTCAAGGGTGTTAGTAGACAATGGTAGTTCGGCAGACATCATGTACTATTCATGCTTTGATAGCTTGAATTTAAAATTATCTCAATTGGAACCTTATCACAGACCCCTTCTGGGTTTTGCTGGCGAGAAAGTTTTTCCACTTGGGACGATCAAGTTGGATATACTCATTGGAACTTGGCCTGCTTGTCGAACAGAAAGAATACGCTTTTTTGTGATGGATAAGAATGTGCAGTCCGCCTACAACATCATCATGGGAAGAGTTGGATTGAAGAAATTCGAAGCAGTTCCATCTACAGTACATCAGTGTTTGAAATTCCCAACGAATTTTGGAGTAGGAATTATGAAAGGTGATCAAAAAGTAGCTCGGGAATGCTATTATTCGTCTGCCGAGCAAGAGGAACTTGAAGAGTCAAAGAAAAAGACTACTACTTACCAAGTGGAGGAAGGCACAGAAATTGAAACTCTTGACCCTAGGGATGAATCTCAACTCGTAAAAGGGCAGGTTGTGGAATCTACAGAAATTGTTATCCTGGACGACGAACATCCTGAACGAGTAACTCAGATAGGATCGTCGTTGGATGTTTCAATAAAACAGGAGTTGATAACTTTCTTGAGAAACAGGAAGAATACTTTTGCTTGGAGTCATGAAGACATGCCAGGAATAGATCCAAACTTCTTATGTCATGAACTCAATGTGAATAAGGAGATCAAGCCTGTGAAGCAAAGAAGAAGAGTGTTTAGTCCCGAGAAGAACCAGGCCATACAAGAGGAGGTCGAGAAACTCCAGAAAGCCCAATTCATTGAAGATGTGAAATATCCAGATTGGTTGGCGAATGTGGTGATGGTAAAGAAGAAGAACAACAAATGGAGAATGTGTGTTGATTTTACTGATCTCAACAAGGCATGTCCAAAAGATCATTTTCCATTGCCCAGAATTGATCAACTAGTGGATGCTACCTCGGGACACGAGCTACTCAGCTTCATGGATGCTTATTCTGGCTACAACCAGATCAAAATGAAACCTGAAGACAGGGAAAGTACTTCTTTTATTACCCCAAGGGGAACTTATTGTTATAATGTTATGCCTTTTGGTTTAAAAAATGCAGGTGCAACATATCAGCGATTGATGAACAAGGTTTTTACCGAACAAATCAACCGCAATATGGAGGTCTATGTCGATGACATGCTCACCAAAAGCAAGAGAGTTGCAGATCATTTGGTTGACTTGAGTCAAACTTTTGATCAACTGGATAAATACCAGATGAAGCTTAACCCGATGAAGTGTACCTTTGGAGTACGAGAAGGAATGTTCCTCGGATACATCATCAACCAACGAGGTATTGAGGCAAATCCAGAAAAGATCAAGGCTCTTTTAGGGCTGCGATCTCCGACGATGAGGAAAGAAGTGCAGAGTCTTACCGGACGGGTTGCAGCACTCAACAGATTTGTATCCCGAGCAACTGATAAATGCCTCCCATTCTTCAAAACACTTCGAAAAACTTTTAAGTGGACTGATGAATGTGAGAAAGCCTTTCAAGATTTGAAGAAGTATTTGGGAGCCCCACCATTGTTGTCTAGGCCACTAACTGGAGAGAAGCTGTACTTGTATTTGGCAGTATCAGAAAATGCAGTTAGCTCGGCGTTGATCAGATTGGAGAATGGAGTCTAGAAGCCAATTTATTACACAAGCAAGGCCTTCCGAGGTGCGGAAATCAGATACCCAAAGCTGGAAAAATTGGCACTGGCATTAATTGAAGCAAGTAGAAGAATGAGGCCATACTTCCAGGCCCATACCATCATTGTGTATACCGACATGCCGTTAAGACAAGCCCTTCACAAGCCAGAAAAATTAGGAAGATTGATGTACTGGGCAATAGAGCTCGGTGAATATGACATTGTGTATGAACCAAGATCATCGTTGAAGGGGAAAGCCGTGGCAGATTTTATAGCAGAGTTCACATACCCGGATACCCCCGAGGAGCAAAAGGTGCTTGCTGACCTACCTATGGACGATACAGGATCAACAGACACAGATCCAGACCAACCAAGGTTGGTAAAAGGACTTGTGGATGTAGAAAAATCATCATATTCAAACCCCGACCAACTCCGGTTGGTAGAAGGGTGATAACAAATGACCAACGAGGAACGAAGGATACCCGGGGATGATGAAAGAAAACAGATGATATTTCACCGAGGAACTCTAACAGATAAGAAATTTGAAGACGAGTTACATACATGGAGATTATATGTAGATGGATCATCTTGCACGGCTGGTTGTGGAGCAGGAATTGTTTTAAACTCTCCAGATGATATTGACATGGAGTATGCCTTGAGATTCCAATTCAAAGCTTCCAATAATGAGGCTGAATATGAGGCTATGATAGCAGGTTTTCATTTGGCGAAAGTTATGGAGGCACGACAAGTAATTATTTTCAGTGATTCTCAATTAATTGTGAATCAAATGATGGGAATATATGCAGTGAAGGGAGAGTTAATGGTGAAGTACCATGCAAAAGTGATGGAGTTATTAGCAGAATTTGATGCTATTCAATTGGTGAGGATACCGAGAATGGAGAATGCTAGAGCAGACGCATTGGCCCGACTAGCGTCAGCTACGCGCACCGAGCTGCAAAGAACAATACCAATTGAAGTATTAGAAAGTCGGAGCATAGAAGAAGATCTGACGGTGAAGATTATTACCCTTGATTTAGGACCATCTTGGATGGATCCTATCAGAGCATACATTGAAGAAGGAGAATTGCCGGAGGACAAACTGGCTGCCAAGAAATTGAAGTAGAAAGTTGCTCGGTATGTGTTAACTAATGGTGTTTTGTATAGACGAGGAATTATGGCAGGTTTGCAGAGATGTGTGCATCCATCAGAAGTCAAAGAATTGATTGAAGAAATTCATGAAGGATCTTGTGGAGCTCATGTAGCAGGTCGGACACTTTTGCAAAGGGTAATGACACAGGGATACTACTGGCCGACGATGAGGGCTGATTGTATAGCCTATGCTAGGAAGTGTGACAAATGCCAACGTTTTTCCTCCATCCGAAGAACTCCACAGGCATTGTTGACACCCATAACATCACCTTGGCCATTTGCCATGTGGGGAATTGATCTGGTTGGACCACTGCCGACGACCCGAGGAAGGTTCAAGTATCTCGTCGTGGCAGTAGACTATTTTACTAAGTGGGTGGAAGCTGAACCACTAATTGATATGACGTACGAGAAGGTGTATCAGTTCATATGGAAGAATATCATTTGTCGATATGGTCTCCCTCACGCTTTCATCACAGACCATGGAACGCAATTTGATAATGAAGAATTTGCTGCCTATTGTCATCAGTCGAATGTCTTGAAGTTTCATTCAGCACCAGGCCATCCCCAAAGCAATGGACAGACTGAGGTGACGAACAGAACATTACTAAATGGGTTGAAGAAGAGGTTAAGTGAGGCTAAAGAAAATTGGATTAATGAGCTACAGTTAGTTTTGTGGGCTTACCGAACAACTCCCCGATCAGCAACAGGAGAATCACCATATATGCTAGCATTTGGAAGTGAGGCTGTGATACCTGCCGAGTTGGGCCTACCAACACACAGGGTGTTAAATTTCAATTCTCCGATCAGTGATTTGATGAGAAGACTGGATTTGGATATGCTCGAAGAAGTCAGAGAAGAGGCAGCCATTAGGAATGCTGCTTATCAACAACGAACAGCTCTGTTTTACAACAAAAGGGTAAAGAAATGTGATCTAAAAGAGGGGGATTATGTGCTAAAGAAGGTCATTCAGAAGCAGAATAAACTAGAAGCAAACTGACATGGACCTTACCGAGTTACAGAGGTTGTTCGACCAGGAACTTACAGAATAGCAACTCTAGAAGGAGAGGAATTTAAGAACGCATGGAATGCTGAACACCTGCGCAAGTATTATCAGTGATGTCAAATGTAAAGCATTTCTTTCATTATGAATAAAACGAGGATGTTTCGCCATTTTCTTTCTGGTTGAAAGTTTTTCGGGGAATACTAGTGTAATACACTACACAACAAAAGTGCTCTAAGGAGCCAACCTCCTTTGGTTAGGAGGACAGCTCTACGGAGCAAAAGTGCTATAAGTAGCCAACCTCCTTTGGTTAGGAGGACACAGCTCTACGGAGCAAAAGTGCTATAAGTAGCCAACCTCCTTTGGTTAGGAGGACAGCTCTACGGAGCAAAAGTGCTATAAGTAGCCAACCTCCTTTGGTTAGGAGGACAGCTCTACGGAGCAAAAGTGCTATAAGTAGCCAACCTCCTTTGGTTAGGAGGACACAGCTCTACGGAGCAAAAGTGCTATAAGTAGCAAACCTCCTTTGGTTAGGAGGACAGCTCTACGGAGCAAAAGTGCTATAAGTAGCCAACCTCCTTTGGTTAGGAGGACACAACTCTACGGAGCAAAAGTGCTATAAGTAGCCAACCTCCTTTGGTTAGGAGGACAGCTCTACGGAGCAAAAGTGCTATAAGTAGCCAACCTCCTTTGGTTAGGAGGACATGCTCTAAGGAGCCAAAAAATGCTCTAAAGAGCCAAAAGCTTTAAGGAGCCAAAAAGTGTACACCAGCATCAATTACGGTTGGTAAGATAAAAATATACTCTCATATTACAACTTATGTTGGTCGGGAGGTAATATTATTACAAAGAGTTCTTTGAAGAACAAAATATAAAAAAAAAAAAATACACCAAGTATAGTTGGTCGGGAATAAAAACCCAATAACTGTAGTTGGTCGGCGAAGACAAATTATTGATCTTAGTTGGTCGGACGCATTTTTATAATTGAACCAAGTATAGCTGGTCGGGGATAAAAACCCATCAACTGTAATTGGTCGACAAACATTATTCACCCACCTTGGTTGGTTGGAAACAGTTTGAACATTTTTACTCATTACTTTATTATTAAGTGATCGAGAAACATTACTAATACTTGTAACTTTTTATTAAGTTGCTTAATGAACAATATTATTGTTATCTTTTTAACAGATACATATGTGCAAATATAAAGATAAACACAAGACAATAGCAAAATTGGCAAACAGAAAATGAAAATCTTTTCATTAATCTAGAATAAATTACAAGTTATATAAATGTACTAACTGTTACATTGAAAACCTATTCTATTGGTTTCTTTCCTTTATTTTGTGAAGCAGGCTCCTCGCCGGCAGGAGGGTCTTCTAGGCAAAGGGGAGAATTGATGAAATTAACATCTCTGAGCATTCTGACGTTCATAACAGAAGGTGTATCCAAGAGATGCTCAGGACGAGATAATTCAACTTGGGAATGAAGGCTATAATCACCAAGGTATTTTGAAATTAGGCTGCGAGGAATGGAACGAGCTGGGATCCATGCCATGTCCAATTTGAAAGGTGGTACAGGCAAGTCTAATAATGATGGAGCATGATAATCCCATAAGAAATGCCCTTGCTCCAATTTTAACACACCCAGTGCATTCAACCATCCTTGCTTGTAACCTTCATTGTTGGCATGTTCAATACGAGCATCCAGGTGAACAAGGGCTTCATTATATCCTGCCATCCAGAATTCCCTTGGCTGTTTATGGAATTGGAAGGTTAATCTCTCCAATTGTTCATGAAGGCTTTTGGCAAAAAGATCCTTATTATGCAAGGCAGATTTCGTCGATGTAAGCTGATCCTCCAAGGATAGATTCTTCTTGGACATTTCTGATAGGGCCCGATCTTTGATGTTTAACTGGAATGCTTGAGTTTCTAAAGTGGATTGGGTACGAGCCTCTTCAACATTGCGACTGAGAACTCTTGATCGGCTCCGAGAAGCAACTGGAGAACTTTGCTCCTTGATAGTTCTTCCTCGCCCCCGAGAACCTCTTCCTCGTCCCCGAGCAGTTCCAGAAATGGCAGATCTTCTTAAGTCCTCCAGCTCTTGCCTTAGTTTGGCGTTTTCGACCTCTAAGAACGAGAAGCCTTCATCAGTAACTGGTATTAATGCAGTAGAAGATGAAGCAGCAGATTCATATTGAGCCAATTTTTTCTGCAGATTATTATTTTCTTGTTCCAGGATCTCGGCAATCTGCCTACAAGCTTCAACTTCACCTTTTAGGGTTCTCTCCCTAACGTCGTACCCAACAATGATCTTCTTATGGCCTGTTTCAGAAGAAAGTTGTTGGTATCTATTTTCATAATCTTTGTGTAACAAAGCCATTGATTCATTGTGCTGACCTTGGAGATCCTCTATGGAACCATGAAGTTCCTCGATCAGTTCGTAATACGCCACATTATTGGCCACAGCTCGGTCGAGTAAATCTTTCAAGTACCGATAAGCCTCAATAGCCTGTTCTGAAGCACCATGACCAAGGATATCAGCAATTTCCGATGTACTAAGGTCTGTATGACCAGCCTTATAGTATTGGTGACATTGCTGCATCAGCTCGGTATCATGTGAAGAGATCAATTCCATTCTAGCAACAAACTAAAGACGAGAAAAAGACAACAATCAACAAAAACAAGTTATCAACAACAGAGATGAACAAAGATATATTTTATTAGATCATTAAAAAGTTACATTGTTCGATTACAAGGAAATATAGAAATGATACCGAACAACTTCACACCTTTTCCTTGTCCCCCAAGACTTTCTCGGGAGGCTGGGACGAGGAGCTCGGTTGCTCGGTGGTAACAACAGCTTGATCGGTAAGCATCTTCTCGGGATGAGGAGGCATGGAAGAAACGTCCTCGGTGGCAGAGGGTTGAGAGGCAGAAACTTGATCACCCATAGCCAAAGAAGACTCATCTGAGGCAGGCTCATCTTCTTCTTCTTCCACAATTGGTGGAGGAGGACCAGGGAGATGCTGTTGGAATAGCTCAGAATCGTCTTGGACCTTTAGCTCTTGCAGAGCAGCTACCCAGCCATCATGGAAGTATTTCAACTCCCCATATTGGACTTGGGATGTCATTGCAGCTATCCCTCTCTCCCATCCTTTCTCCCAACCAGCACTGAAATGTTTCTTGATTGCAACTTTTCTCCTCGACTTCTCCGAGGAGAGCTTCACCTCCAATTCCTCTTTCTTGACCTTGATATCTCGCAGAGTAGATAATTCTTCCTCTGCTTTCTTCAACTTATCATCAGATTCCTGATGTTTAACCTCCAAACCCTTAACTTTCTCCTCCAAATTCTTGGAGGTTTCAGCCATCTTCATCTTATCAGCCTCAGCAACAGCCAACTTTTTCTCCCAAACAGTTTTCTCCTCGATGTACTGTTGGCGAGATTCCTTCACAGATTGGGCTAAACCCAATAAAGCATCGTCAACATCGGACGAGGAACTGGAAGCTTTAATAACTTGATCTTTCTTCACGATGGTATTGAAGCAGTTCACCAGCTGAAAGATAAGAAAAACAATAAAGTCAACACAAATACAAGAATTCAAAAAAAAGAAAGAAAGACCAAAGGTATGAGAAATTTACTGAAGAAAGATGACGAGCAGCTAGGGATGTCAGTGTATCCCTAGGAATTTTTTCATCAACCCCGAGAACCTCGGGTATAACTGAGCTCATTGAAGAACTCGGAAGAATGATGTTTGGAACACTACTACCACCAGCGGGTAGAGAAGATGCAGTTCCAGCAAGATTAACTGAGGATGATTTCCTCAATCTCTTTGAAAGGAGGGTCAGCAGCATCAACCAAGGAAGAAGTCTTGGTCGGAGAGATTGTAATTACATCAGCAGGAGCATTTTTCTTGCTCGGGGCCACTGGGGGCTTCTCGGCAGCTTTGGAGGACCCAGCATCTACTTTTTTAGACCCTTCTGGGACATCAGTTTTGCCTTTCTGGGCTCCAACAGCAGAAGAAATTTCACCAAATAGAGCAGGAGGAGCTCTTTTCTTGCCCATTCTCTGAGATAAGGGGATATGAGAATCTGAAGAGGAACTTTCTGGTGTTGAAGCTGGTTCAACAGGGCGAGCAGTATAAGAGGTTGTGTAACTCTTATACTGTAGTAAATATGAAGCAGATCTAATATGCTCGTCAGCAATCGTCTTATGCAAACCCCAGATAAGTTTCAGATGTTTAATATTCACTTCTGATTCCTTTGGAGTTTTTCTTTTGCTATCAACTGCAAATAGATACATAATGAAATATCGGTCATACATTTTATCAAACATGATGAAAGCATAATTTTATAAGTAAAATAAAATGAAAAATAAACCTATCCCGTTGCCATATAGGGGACATCTGGGACCATTGTACACTTCGTCTCCCACCAGAGGGGCATATTGCCAATTTTTGATAATCACCCCATGTTCAAAATAGTCTCTATTTGCATCGGGGAGGTTAACTACAAGGGCCCTATTTAAAAACCTAGTTTTTAGATAATAAATATTATCTAAAACAGCCCATCTGTAGCAATACATGATTTCAGGGATCCCTATGCGAGTCCCATGAGTTATATTTAATTTATATACCCCATTAATAATTCTCCATGAATTGGGGGCTATTTTTACAGGAACAAGATCAAAATATTGACAAAACTCAAGACATAATGGGTTTGGTGGAAAGGAAAAACCACATTCAGCAACAAAAAGACTGGGGAACCAATGTCCCTCAGCCAATCGAAAGTAATCTAAAGGCTCAGAAAGAACCTCTAGAGTTACCCACGAAGGAATGGAAAAATCAGAACGGAATTTCTCAACAGACTCCACAATATAAACCATATTGAATAAAAGAGATACAGAAGAAAAGAAGAATATCTTACAGAAAGAAAGGAGGTATGTTGGCAACGAACGGAAACAAGGATGAACGCACAAGAGAGAAGAAGAGAATAGAAAGCTTGAATGCAGAAAATGGAAAACGTAGACGACGGTATGGTTACCAAAGAAGTTTAAATACTTTGCATTGGGAAGCGGCGAAAGAAATGATTACCAAAAAGAAACTACTGAACTCCCGGCGGCTAAAAGGACAAAAATTGCACGAAGATCGAAGCGCTTATAAAAAAGGCGGAAAACAGCAAAATAAGAAGGAAATTTGAATACAATGTTCCTGAAACCCAGTAAGGTCATTTAATATTGCCATACACCGAGAAAGAATGTTACATACTCCTCAAAGTTCGAAATATGAAACATTGGGGGCTTCTGTTGATACCAAAATTAATATGCTGATGTGGACGAATAATACGAAGACACGTGTCAATCTACGTGGCACAATAGCAGCGAGGAAGATCATTTCCCGACCAGTCATGTTTCTTTCCGAGCAACGAGAATACACCGAGGAACTCTATCACACCGAGGAACTCCAATGCACCGAGGTACTCTAATGTTCCGAGGAACTCCTGATCAGCGAACAGCTATGGCGGTCCGAGCTGCATCTCGATCGTATCATTAATTGCCAGATAATCAACAGCTCAGATATTCATTGAATGCTTATATTCTTGGCACGCACTCTGCATTAAATGTATTACCCTTTCATATGTATGTCATTTAATGTATCGAACCTTTCATGTACAGCCTCAAGGCTATAAATACTTTGTATCATCCTCATTCAAAGGGGACCGGAATTTCTTGAGAGAACTTGTAATCAAGAATTCCACAAACACTCAGCAATAACATAACAGTGGACGTAGGCTTTATTCCTAGCCGAACCACTTTAAAAATCTTTGTCCTATTTATTTATCTGTGATTGAATAATTAGAGCAATCTAGTTTTTTACATCAACACCATCATTCTTAAAGGGGAAAAGAATACCATTTTGTTAGAGAGATTGTACCCATGTATGTCTTATGGGTTGCCGACATACCTCTGTAAGTTTGAAAGTTCATGAGCATCTGTCTTTATTAAAGGGGTTAATGAGAGGATCAGGTCCTACGTAGTTCTGAGTCTAAGAGGAAGGAAGAGATTTTTTTAGAATAAAAGGGGGATGATAAGATTCATATCACGGCGAGAGTTCGGACTAAGGGTAAAATTTTTTGAGATGGTCCAAGTTGACTGGATGCGCTATTTTTTCTCCATCGAGGTTTGTGAGCATGGCGACACCACCAGACGAGATTTTCTTCACAATGTAGGGTCCCTCCAATTAGGTTTGAACTTTACCCTCAGTCCCCATGTGGTCTCTATAATTTCCTTGAGATTAATATCTCCTTATTTGATAATGCAATCCTTGACCTTTATGTTGCATGATTGCGTAATACGACGATGGTACCTATGTATGTGGTATAGAGCTTTCAATCTCTTTTTATCTAGGAGCGAGAGTTCATCTTAGCAGCTTTGATGCCAATCTTCTTCATTGACCTTACTTTCGATCATAACCCATAGATAAGGTACTACTAATTCGATAGGGAGAACTGCTTCCATGCCATATACCAGAGAATATGGAGTAGCCCAAGTGGGTGTTCTAATTAAGTTCCAGTAGCCCAAGAGGGCATATGGGATCCATAGCCCAGTCTCTATAGCTTTCAGTCATCATGCTGGTGATGGTCTTGAGTCTTTTATTGACACCTTTGATAGCACCATTGTCTTGTGGTTTCTAAGGAAAGGATTTATGATAACTTTGACTTTGGCGTGTGGTATTTTGTCGTTGTTGAAGCCAAGTTAATCATAACCTTAAAATACCTACAAAATATAATAAACTAAAGTGTAGAGGTAACTAAGGTTGTCAATCCAAATCTAAGGATGAAACATATGAGGGAGGAACGCAATTCATTTTTATTTGTTTTCTTTTTGAACTTTTTACTTTTTCTATTTTTTTTAATTTAAAACAATTTTTTGTGAGGATGTGAATTAAACTAATATGAGAACAAGTAAATAAAACAATAAGGAAAATATAAAGAAGTGCTAAAAAGTGCGATTAAAAATGATGAATAAAATCTAACAAAAATAAGAGATAAAGTGAGGAAATAAATGTGAGAACAATCAAGGAATGAGATTACACCACAAATTTTAGTTATTCTTATTAATTAATTTACTCAGTTGAAACTCCCAAGTTAGTATTGAAATTACAAGTCAACTCTAGTCACAAATGTAATTTTAATACTAACCTTTTAGAAAATTAAGTTTAAACCCCACAACTCTAGAAATTAGATTTATACTCCTTTTAATAAACCACCCACTAGGATCGACTCATCGAAATTTATATAAATCATAGAATATAAATTTTAGAGTAGAAATTCAAGAAATAATACTACACTTAAGAAACCCCTATCTCTAGTTCGATTCTAAAGTGGATATTATATTTCGGATTTCGATTTTCTCTCAAAAATTATTTACCCTATCTCGAGGTGTAAATTGAAATGGGGATGATCAAAATTAACATTCAAAGGGATTTTCAAATAATCAAAGTGATTAATTCAAATAACATAAATAAGGGTTCATCCCACCCCTTGAAAGGATTTTTTTAGCCTAACATAATATGGATTATGATAATCAAATAAATAAGACAATAAAATAAAAGAGGATAAGAGAATAATCAAACCAAATATAATTGAATGGAATTGAGCTCCATCCTTAAATTACAAACATCCAGCCTTCAATTGAGTGATCTAATAAATTAATACATAAAAATAATCGCTCAATTTGAATCTCACATAATTATTTCACTCAATTTAAATCTAAAACAATAAAATAAAATAAATTCCTAAACTAAAAAAATATTATTTCTAACTTTCTCTCTAAGCTAACTCTAGAAATCGCCTCATCTTTTTTTTCAAAAAACAGGTCTTCTTCTTCCTTATATAGTGTGAAAGTGGCTAGGGGTATAAATTGGAGAATTAAGCATTTGAGGATGAAAGGTGTTGGGGATAATGAGAGCACATGTGCATGGCAAAGGTATAAGGTAATAAAAATCTAATTTGATATGAGGATAATTTAATAAATGTTGAGTGGCATGTGGAAGAAGTGGGGAAATAAGGTAGTGGGATAAAAGGGGTATTTTTGGAATTGGGAAAAAGATGGTTTAAAACATGTGGATTATTTGGTTTATTTGTTTTGGATTTGGTTTTAGAAGGTAAAATTATTTTTTAGTGTAAAGTGGGTCAAAGAAGAGAAATGGGTTTTGGGTATTTGTTTATGCAAGTAAAGGAATCGTATAGCTTTGTGGGTGAAATGGGAAATGGGTTAAAATTGGGCTGGAAGGTGGATGTTGGGTATTTGCTTGAACCGGGTATGGCTCGGTTTGGTTGTGAATCGGTGATTGGCCCCCAGGTTAAAGATTGAGACAGGCCAGAGAAAGTCATCGATGGGATAAGGCTGGGATTCCGGTTCGGTTTTGGGTAAGGAGGGTATCACCGGGTTGAACTTGTGTTGTGGGCAACAGGGAAGGGTGCCGCAATCGGGTTCGGGTCTCAGGTCGGAGGTCTGGTTTCGCTGGGTATGATAGCTGATCGGTTCGGAAGCTCGGTATGGTGTTCGTGATAGGAGTTGTCCGAGTTCGGGACTGGATAACAGGTAGTGAGTTTGGAATGGGGTGTTGGATGTAATGGAAGTGAGGTTTAATGTTGGAGGTGAGAGAAAGGTTGTTGGGATTTTGGTGTGGGCATTTTAATGGAGGGATAGAGAGAGAGTATGGTGAGTGAGGATGATGATGAATAGTGATGTAGGTGGTTAATTGGGTGTGTGTGTGTGGTGTATGGTATTAAGGTATGAGTGGGGGGTCTATTTAGGTGTAGGTGAGTGTGTTGGTTAGTATGTGTGTGTTTAATTTGTACCTTATCTTAAAAAAATCGTAAAAAATATTTACAACAAAAAATATAAAAATTAAATTAAAAGATAAAAGTTAAATTTCTAAGTTATTTAATAAAAGACACAACCAATAAAATAAAAGAAATAAAAATAAAAACTAAAAATCTAATAAAAATAAAAACAAAAGTCTAAAAATGTAAAATATAATAAAACTAAATTCCTAAAAAAACTAATCCTAATAAAATGAAATAAAATAAAATAAAAACTAAAAACTAATAAAAATCAAAATAACATTACACTAAAGAAATAGAAAATAAATCCTAAAAATTCTAAATAAATCTAAAATTAATCTTAAAAATAAAAACGACTCAAAATAAAAATCTAAAAAATAGTTAAAATACAAACTCAACACACAGAGGATTCAGTGTGGGTTTAGGCTAGGTTGTGGGGTAGATTAGGGTTATGGGAGATATTATTTTAGCCACTTTTTGCTGCAAATTGCCTCAAAATAAAGCTTTTGGAACCACAAATGCAAATAAGCCTGCACAATAGACAGTTACGCGTATAAGACCCAATTTTGTCGAGATTTAGTAATTAAAATAAATCTATTTGGGGTATAAAATATACACTTTTGGGTGCTTATCACACCACCCCCAAACAGAACATTGCTACTCCTCTAGAAAAATATAGAGAGAAAGAAAGATAAGAAATAAAAAGTGTACCACTTTCGCGGGCACTTGCGATTGCACTTAACATGTATAACAAGCCCTTAAACATATAGGTTTCCCTATATGACGAGTTTTGTCTTGTGAGGGTTTGCAAGGAATATACCCACAAAATTTTTTATTTGCAAAAGGTAGTCTATCTCTTATTAGACATAGAATAATTGCACAATCCATCATGAAATATTTTGAGGGATGAAAGCTAGAAGTGTATAAAAAGTTTACATATGTTAGTACTCAAGGCACATCATTCCTAGAACTCAACATTTGTGTGTGAATCAGTAAAAAAGGGCCAAGTATTGTAAGAGTAATTCCTAGATTGTCTTTTCAGAATTAACGCTTCAACTTCAAAATCTCACTAGATATATCTCTGTCAAACGAAATCACGAGATTTGGGTAAGTGTATCTATCTTGTGTGTGAGGAGATGAGTAAATGTAAGCAAGGTCAAACATCTCATACACATATAATAAAGAACGAACATTTTATATAGAAAAATAATCTCATGAAAGGAAACTAATCACTATAGTGAGAACGTCGAGTTATTCACCATATTGACTTTCATTTTCCCGAACACCTAGAGGAGAATATGGATGTTTATGGGTGAAGGGGAACTGAAATGGGAAGGATGGCATGAGATTAGGTAGGGTGGTGATGGATGGATGTTTGATGGATATGCGAGAAGAGTGTTCTACACTTTAGGCACAAATGTCTTTATTTCACAAGACTTGACTACAAACTCTCTCTTTTTTTTTTCAAATTTTCTTTTCTTTTTCTTCTTTTATTTCTTTTCTCCTTTTCTTTTATCTTTTATACTCTTAATCACTGAAGACATTTTACATTTGGAAAACACTCTTTTTCTAAAAAATGAAGGATGATATATGGATGGAGATAATAGGTGAGGGTGTGGGGAATATATGGGAATATGAAAGAATATGGGAAGGTAATGGGTGAAGTGAATGGGTGAAAATCTGATGATCAAGATATATTTCAAGACACGTATTTCTTACAACTCGAAAGTGATGTCATTCTCAGTGATAAAGCCAAAAATTTAATGAAGAATAATGAGATCATACAACGATTTAGTTCGAATCCAAAGGAAGTTCAATCAACTTGTAACTCGGAGATTGCATAAAACTCTCTCGGAGGTTAAAAGGCACGGATCTCACAAGTTAAAGTCTCCACTATTGATCCTTAAGGTTCTCTGAGAATTATAGTACTCTTCAACTCTAAACTGAAGTGATGTGATAAGTGCGCAAATATTGTTGAGTCTAGAAATTCATGGTGCAGCATGCCTTGATATGTATTACATAAGCTATAGAAAAAAGAAACCGTGTAGCTTGATTCCTAGACTTAAAAGATGGATGATAGAAAATTCACGTCAATGAATGAGATGAAAGAAACTGCACGAACTTTTAAAAATCAGGTTTTGAAATTTTTTCAAAAGAGGTACGATTTTGATAAAATTCCCCACCCCCAAATAAAAAGGAACATCATCCTCGATGTTAAGTAAACTGATTTTTAAAATTGAGAGCAAAAGGGAGGAAAGAGATTACCAGAATCAACCGCTAATGAAGTGGACAGATGAAGCCAAAATGAACCTGAATGAGTGATAAAGGAAAAAAATGTGTATAAGTCTATAAACATGTAAAGCGTAGGGTGATGTGAAACACCACCCACAAACATGATGAGACTTAAACTGGAAACGACGGGCTACCTCACGGTAGCACTAACTTTAATGTCTTCAACAAGACCGAACCATTCTCGCTCTAAGGATAAGAACTATGAAAGCGCGGGGTGGAAGAAAAATATGTGATGATAATTACCCCCAAACAAGACTGAAGCGCCAGCCTTGTTGGATGAAAGCTAAAAATGATCAATGCACCTATATGAAAAAGTGCATCACACGATGCAAAGCATCGGTGGACCATGGGCGGGTGGGTATTAGGGTAAGTGTAAGAAGGAAAAGGTGAATAAGCATCGATCAAGGGCTTTATTGAGACGGAAGGTGAGGGTAACAAGGGCCCTATAAGAATGGTGCTCAAGTTGGTGAGGAAGGCAATATGGTTGAGAAAGTGGAATAGAGTAGGGCTCATAGAAAATGCACGACCATTCTATAAATAGACGATGATAATGGTCGAGTTGTGACACGCTAGGGAGCTGTTGATGGGAAAAATCAACACCACAAGAGAGTGGTGGGAATGGGGTAACAAGCCTTGTGTTATGAAAGTGGAGAATAGTACCACAAATACTCTTATAGATGGTGGATGGTGGTTTCAAGTAAGGACCTAGATAAACATAAGTAAATTGTTGTGGTATAATGAGTAGGTCCAAACTAGGGGTGGGTGGAAGGGACAATGGGAGGGTCGGGTGGAATAAAAGGTGGATCGGGTGGGACAAATGGCGGAGGAAGATGATCCAACTTAAGAGTAGGGGACACATACTCCTCATGAGGCGTGGAGTGATCCTCAAGGGAACTCGTAGGAGGAAGTGTGGAAATAAACAAGTGAGTGATCAACTTATCTACCATTACATCACCATCCGAGGTGGTTGGAAAATCAAACGAGGCATCTAAATCTGATAGAGAAGAATCTACATTAATATATAACTCAAATTGAGTCAAGCGTGATGGAACATGATCCATATCTGGAGAGGTAGAAACCGACTTGGATTCAATCTTAGGATAGGGGTGAGCACTCGTAGCCGGAGCTAACCTAGGATAAAGTGGTTCCTCAGGAACACACATGGTGAGATCAATAGGTGTAGGCTCGGGAATTGTTATGGATTCGGGGGGAGAGTGAATGCGAACATCAATGATTGGTTCATGTTTACATTGTGGGATTTTATCAGGATCACTATCGATGGATAAATCAGCACAAGTGTCAACTTGAGGTTCGGACCACGAAATGGTCGAAACGTCGAGATTCTTGGGAGGATAGGGTTGGTCACACTCAAAATTCGTGTCACAAGTCGACTCATCATCACTCCACATGGGAACTCCATAGCAAAATGAATCTCATTGTCTAATATCAACTCGTGGGAACTCCATAGCGACAAATCATGTTCTTTTTTTGAATTTTAATACTTTCTTCCTATTTAATACTGCGTATGACTCAACTTTGGCCCATTTTGTGAATTGATCAATGGCGACCAGGATGAGTGCATGCTCATTTAAAGATTTGGGAGTGACCTTCCCGATGATGTATATGCCCCAAGTGGAGAAAGGCCAGGGAGAGGTTATGTTGTACAAATATAGAGGAGGCAAATTTTGAAGGCTAGCAAATTTCTGGCATTTGAGATATCTTCGAACATAAGTAGTGCAGTCTTGAACCATGGTGGTTCAGTATTACTCTTGATGAATATTCGTCTTGGCAATCATGTGATCCTTCATGTGAAGCCATATTCCACGTTGTGTATTTTCTTCATCATGTATTTGATCTAAGCCCCTATTATGCAATGCAAATGAGTTCCATCAAATTTTGTCTTGAGGAGTGCTTTGTTATAGATAATGATTGGGCAGCCATCTTGGGAAGATTCACATGATTTTTCTTGTCATCATCTCGAGGATACCTACCATGTTTGAGGAACTAAAATATCATAGTACCACCATCCTTCCATGTCTAAATCTTCTTCTATAACGGGTTCGATGTAGTAGCCGTGGGTGGGTGCATATTATTTTTGAATTAGAAAGGGGACATTGTTGTTCCCTCATGCATGCAGACAGCAGAGGCTAAGGTTGTTAGTGCATCAACGAGGTTATTCTGTAAGATAGGAAGGTAATGGAATGTGACATCATTGAATTAAGAGGCGAGATCCTCTAGCTAAGAGTGGAAGGGTATGAGCTTATCATCTTTGGCTTCCCATTTTTTAAGGAATTTCCCCACAATGAGGGTCGAGCCATCATTGGCGTTCATGAATTTGATTCATTTTTATGGGATCTTGAGGCTTATGGTGTATGCCTCAAATTTTGTCATATTTTTTGTGCAAGTGAAATCCATCTTAATGGAAATGGGAGTGTAAAAATTGACCGATTAGGATTATCCCAGTACCATATCCTTTCTTGTTAATAGGACGACGAATAACATCTTCCACCTGAGGTCCTTGTGAGAGGTGCAGAGGATGTCTTAATCTGGGAATTCGGAGATCCAAATCTCAGTTCCCTCCATCAGATTGTCGACAAGGTAATCAGAGATGGATCTCCCTTTAATAGTGTATAAACCCCATCCTAGGACCCCTTAAGAACCTTTTTTGGCCCCTAGCACACACTTGTTCATCTTAAACCCTAAGTCATACTCCGTGTGCCGATCTAGAGGCCATCGGGCACTCCCGGGCCCCGTTTGATTCCAGTAAACTATTTCGCCTGAGTGAAAGCTTAATAAATCTTTGAAAGCCTCTAAATCCCCTTTCCAACAGTCTGCCTCGAGAGATAATTGGCATTACAGTTCGAACGAAGGCTCCGTTTTACCATAAAAAACTGATCTAAAGGCCATGAGCTCTCCCGGTCCCCGTTTAACTTCGTTCAACTTTATCCCTTGAGTGAAAGCTTAATGAATCTTCTAGGGTCTCTAAATTCCCTTTTTAACATTCCGACACATGTGGAAATCAGCCTTATGGTTCGGACGAATGATTTGTTTTACCTCGAAACCTGATCTAGAGACCATATGGCGCTCCCGGCCCCCATTCGACCCCGATTAACTCTTTAGCTCAAATGAAGCTAAATGAATCCTCAAAGGTCTTCGAATCCCCTTTTCAATTGTCCACCTCGTGTGTAAATCAGCCTTACAGTACGGACGAATTATACATTTTACTTCGAAGGGTCATCGAACACTTTTGGGGCCCGTTTGACCTAGGTTAAGTCTTCGAACCAAAATATGATAAATGAAATATCAAAGGGAACTGAATAACCTTTCCATTGGTCCATCCTATGAACGAATCGTCCATAAAGTTCGGACGAATGATCTATTTTCCTCCAAAATTTCCTTGTCGAGTGACCATTAGGCACTTTCGGACCCCATTTGACTTTAGTCGACTCTTAAACTCCAGATTGCCTCCATGGATTCTTAAAGGGATCTAAATACCTTTTTCAATGGCCTATCCCATGCGCAATTTTGTCTTACCATTTGCATTTTACGACCATTTTTCCAAAAAAATTATCTTAGAATGACGAATGGCAACCCCATAACCCTGCCTATCGGCAGTGTGTATGGGGTTTTATGTTGATAGGAAGATCAAGATCCCTACTGATCGGCACCCCCTTGGATCTATAAATAGTGTCCATGATCTCACTTTGAAAGCAGATCCCTGAACATCCCTCTCAGGAATTCAGAGAGTATTCTCTCGAATTCAGAGTTGTCCCCTCCTTAAAAGTCCATTTCCCACATTCCTTCCATCTTTTTCATACTCTTTTGAGTAAACTCTCACCAATCTCCTCACACCATCATCTCATCATGAGATCAGCTGACTACAATCAACACCCACTTCAAGTCTTCATAAGGAGGTCTAATTCTTCCCCTTTGTCATTAAATTCTCTTATTTTTGCATTAGTTAATTAATTTCAACTTTAGTACTTTACTTTATTACATCACATACCTTAACTTCAAAAAATTTATTTTTAGTATTTCTTTATACTATATTTTCTTAAGAAAACCCAAGAATAAGAAAATTAGGGTTTACTTGTAAACTCCAAAGGGGGTTTCTCATCACATTTTCTCGCACCAAAACACATTTTTCTACACACACACATATAAGAAAATTCCCCGGTTGGGTTTATGGGTTAAATCCTACCACGTATTATATTCAAACTACGTGTACTTTGATGCCTCTTGGGTTACGTAGTTATCTTGGGTAAATCCCTAGACTTGAGTCCTCCCATATATATTTGTTACTTTGTTCTTATCATATATATATGCTTGTGTCTTGTCCGATATATGCAATTCTTCTTCTATAACAACTTGCGAATTGGCAGACACTTACATTATACTTTGAATTACTAATTTGGGAACACTCCTAAGGACGACCTCACTTCGCCTTTATCCATGACATGAGTCGAACAATTCCATCCTCCATTTATATTATGCACATAAGCACACACATCACGGAGTTCAACAGGAAAAGATTAACACATGCCCATGGGAGACTGAAAGGGCGGGATGGATTCCTAACACCTTCCTATTCCGTAACATATTCTCTGGACCCTTGAACTACTTGGTTTTCCAAGAATTAGTATTGTCCTTGATGCAGTTCTCTCGAGGCGACAACATTTCTTTTGCATGTTTTGTGCAAAATAGGCTGGTGACTCTATCTCTACATATTACCCCACATTTACGTTGGCTGAGCGCCCTGAGAAAGGACACAATCCCATGCACATGCACAAAAGGGGAAGGAAAGAGATATTCACCTTGGGAGAACCCCCCCCCCCCCCCCCCGAGCCCAGAACCTCGGGATGGTGGCGACTCCGTTGTGGTGATTTTAAGAGGACTAGACTCTGTTTCTGCATTGGTGTTATTATTTTATGCATGAATGCATATGCACCTACCTATATGTTGCCTTATATCCTCTATTTACCTTTTTGTATATATCTCTCGCATGTATATATCACTTATGCACTTCACTCACTTGTATATACTATTTATGTACACTTCACACACTTAAACTTAGCTTCACGTTACACTCCCATGCTTCGCACACCACTTCAAATATTTATGTGTAGGCTTCAATAGAATACACCCACACTTCCTACAGTCGTATATATTCTCACTTACACGTATCACACATCACTTGTAGTTGATCCATGTATAGGCTAACTTTCACACACGCTCATTTGTATATGTTCCCATGTCACTTACTCACTCACATATCTCCATGCATAATATAGTCTCCATGATAGATTTACTTTTTATAATACTTGTATATGCTCCCTATTAGTGTAATATTCCATTTCCTCAGCATACTAATAAAAAATGAAAAAAAACACTCTCTCTCCATAATATGTTAATTATATATGACTCGTGCACTTTTGCACACTACATCACCAAGAGCATGGCAATATTAACCAAATTTTATCCCGTACTGGTGGGTAACTTTGTGATGTATGGGAACTAGTCATGTAGGTCGTATTTAGCCCAAGTGATATGACTCTCACCTTCCATTGGCCTCGTACCTTCGAACGGTTCTCCCCGCATCATACCACTTGACCGAACTCATCACGGGAGTTATATGGTAGGGAACTCGTCCACATACGTCGAGTATATCGAATTCCCTCTTACACGTAATGTCCACATGAGGTATATAGTGAGGCAATACACGTACACTCAGGTATATCAAATGTCTTATCCACACGTAACGATAAATTATTGCCCTTATAGGTAAGAGGTATATCGTGGAAGTCATGCCAAAGGGGAGAACCCTTCCACTAACCCAACAAGTTCATAAACCTCATATATGTATCAAACCTAAGACATTAGTATCTAGCTTGTCGATTATCGTGCGAAACTCTGTTGAAATTTTGGGTCGGCATACCGCCCGATTTTTTCTCTATTTTGCCCTTTTTTTTAAAATAGGACCCCGTCCATGTGCGTGGAAACAAGTCAAATCGTGTCATACATATTTTCAAACCCTATGTTCCAAAGCTTGGGTTCTGTCTGATTTTTTTTCTACATTTAAACAAACCTAATACACGTGAAAACCTAACAATAACATTATAATAATCATGCTGAGATTACTCTATTTTTTTCCTCCTTTTTAAAAAATCCAATAATACAAAAAACCTTTTTTCTCCTCCTTCCAAAATACTAAAAAAATTCTCCCTCCTTCTTTCAAAAATAAATTCGAGTTGTTTTCCCTCACAGGTCGATCGCATACTCGATTTTGACCTGGTTCCTTATTATCTTAGGTCTTCCGTCAAACTAAAGCTCTTCCGGTTCTTCTTCTACTTCATTCGAGTTTATGATTAACCTTCACGAGCTCTTCATGGATAACACTGACCAAGCATCGAATGTATAGCCTGATCTGATGACCGTCTTAGTCCAGTTCACTGCCAAGATTGATAACCTTCAAATCAAGGTCCATGAGATATAGCGTCATCGGGTCCAAATTCCCAAATAACCCGAGATTTTTTTTCTCGTGCCATAGGTCCACACGCTCCTAATCCTATCTGGGTCTTAGAAGGGTATCAGCATGCTCCGCGTGCCCTAACAGCTAATGGGTCATCGCCATCTCAACTCCCTATTTCGAACCTTTCCCAGCCAGGGGCTAACCTACTAGTACCCACATATCCAAAGGAAGAAGAACTGAACAAGGTCAAGGAAGACCTCAAATTTCTATCAAAGAAGTTTGACCAATTGAAAGTATTCGAGAACCACATGGACTACACCCATATGTCTCCCTATCATAAAGTCAGACTGTTAAATAAGTTCAAGATGCCAGACATCAAGAAGTTCGGGAGAAGCGGACCCCCAATTATTTACCTTCGAAGCTATCACTGAACCATGACCCTCCTTGGTGCATCCGAAGAGATAATTGACCAGATGTTCTAGTATACCTTGAAAGAAAGCGCCCTCTATTGGTTTCTATCCCTCAAAAAATCCAGGATTCGTAGTTAGGGGGATGCCGCATGAGAATTCAAGTCTCATTACAAGTACAATGAGGAGCTAGAGGTTATGGGCCGGGATTTAGATCTTCTTAGGTGAAAACCTAGGGAAACAGTCAATAGCTTCATAGGAAGGTGGAGAGAGAAAGATGCTACTATGACCAATAGACCCTCCGAGGAGGAACAAGCCAGCATTGTGAAGAAAAACTTCTTGCCTCATATCCGAGAATCATGGGAGAACAGTATTACCCACACTTTTGAGCCTTCCAAAAGGCTAGTATAGATTTTAAGGAAGGCGTTACCAAAGTTGAATCTGACCCAAATAAAGTGGCCGAAAAATTCACTCCCTGAAAGTATGAAAAGCCCACTAGTGCTACAGTCCCAACCATTAACAATATTTCTAAGCCTGATACCTCTTAGGCACGGGAAAGTCGCCCTAATCCTACCAAAAAATAGTACACTGAGCTCCATGCTCCCTTGTCAAAAGTATACCAGGCCCTGTTGAGCCGAAACCTCATCAAACCTTTGGACCCTCATCCATTAGCACTACACCAAATCTGTCGAATTATCACTGTCATTGAACTTGACAAGTTTAACTTATCAACGTCAATTATTGTGATAATTCTGGGCGAGATAACTTTTTTTGTCACGGTCATATTGACCGTGACAAGCTCGTTAGAATTGTCACGATCATGTCACGGTCCCTGACCGTGACAAGTTTGTCACGGTTTATGACCGTGACAAGTTCATGACAGTTTATAAAAAAATTGTCACGGTCATTGACCGTGACAAGTCCGTGACAACTTCTTTTGTCAAGGACTTATCACGGTCAATGACCGTGATAATTCTGGGCAGAATTGAAAAGAAATCTGATGGGCAGTATGGTCACTACCACTGCCCAGCAGTATATTTGTACCTGTTATAGCAATGTTGTACCTGTTCGAACATCATATATCCAAATAAACTATAAATAATGCAAATACACTTTCAAAATAGAAACAATATGCAAACGGGACAACTTCGCATCATGCTATATTTTTGTCGTTTCAATGTTCTTATTAATTTACTTATTTCACTAATAATGTGCTTTGAACACTTTGAAAGCTTTAATTGTTGAACACCACCCTTCATCTTTATTATAGTCTTATCCAAAACTTTGGCATTCTCCACAAAGTACCTCAACTATTCAACTCCATTGGTCGACCCCAATCCCGTAATTTCGAATGTCTTTAGGTATGATCTCAAACAATCAGGTACTACCATTCCAACCACGATGTCCCGATTTGTTCACAACAAAATGAAATCCTTAATATAAGAATAAACAACATCACCATCAATTATCTCAAATCTACAAACTATTTAGATGGAAGTGATGTTATGAACCCTTAACGTACCTCAAAGATAAGAACCTCTAGAAGAGGACAACTTTTGAGAAAATCCAGTTGCAATTTCCAGTTCCACTATAAGAATCAGCCACTGCAAGACACTGCACAAGACAGATTTTATAAATGAATTGAAAAGTAATAAAACTAAAAAATATAGTCATTTATGCAAGCAACAATAGCAGAGATATTATAGCTTACCAACATGGTAGAACATGATAATGAAAGAGACTTTACGTTGGAAATCCTTCGAAGAAGCTTAAATAAACATGTGGCATAACCAAGGGCGGAACCAGGATTATCATAAGGGGTGGGCTAACAACAAGCAAATTAAAATCAGAATAATATAATGTAAATATAAAATGAAATTGAAATCGAAATCAAAATCGAAATTGAAATTGAAATATTCATATAAATACATTACCTGTAGTGCCACCCAAATAGCTAACTTGAGCTCATATGGCACCTCCTTCCAACTAATGTACCCCGGGAAATTGTGTCAAATATAATTCCCTTCATATTTGAACACTAAGAAATGTCATAATCCTACGAAGTTATGCTCTGCAAATTCCTTTCAACCATTGTGTAGCCAAACATCACCAGTTGAAGTTGTTAATTACACTTTCCATATTTTCCTATGTTTTGCTAGAGGTTCCAAATGGTGGGGTATGGAAAGTGGAATTGACAACTTCAACTGGTGATGTTTGGCTACACAACGGTTGGAAGGAATTTGCAGAGCATCACTCCACAGGATTATGGCATTTCTTAGTGTTCGGATATGAAGGGAATTCTCGCTTCATTTTTTTAGCTAAAGGATAGACGAAGAGATTCAGTCTCCTCTCCACAAATAGGACACCCTAAATAACTATGTACTAATCACCTATTAAAGGTAAGAAGCTTATATTCATGGATTAGTATAAACAATACTTACATTTCAAACTCAAATTCAATTTATAATATAAAGTTCCTCAAAAAGTAACAACTTTAAGCTACTAAGAATATTATACAGAAATTATTCAGTCCCAAACTGTCCAAACGCATTGGAATATTTATTACAAATTGAAAAATTGTTTAAAATTTGGGTTATCATAAAAAATGGATTGATATTCGGTAGGAGCAGCCAAGTCATCCACACTACTATTTAGACGTTTTGGCTCGTGTTGGACAATTGACCACGGCTCATTGTTGATGTACTCCGAGTAAAAAACTTGGTTAACCTTTTGAAATGCACAAACAAATGGCTCATCGCTCACGTGGTCGTTGTTCTTCAACTTGGACAAGTCAACCATGATAAAATTGGTGACAGGATCAACTTTACAAGCATTTTTATCCTCAAATCTTACCCAGTCATAGTAAAATACAACCTCTTTGAAGCTTATATAATCCAATTCAAATATATTTCGGATTACACCATAGTAAGTCATTTAAGCTTTAACGAGGTTTTTATCTTTTGCGCTCGCTCGAAAGAAAGTAAGAGCCTTGTATGAAATGCCCGAGTTCTGTACATTTGTACTTTCCTCGTACACTTTAGTGCCAAAAATGTAACCGTTCAATCGATACTTTTTGTACTCTTGTGCCACGGACAAGGGTTCAGTGGCTAGACGAGCAAGCCTTGATGTCGCATCACCCGTCTTTAAGAGCTGAGAATATAGATAAATTAATTATATTAGTTGTCAAATTTGAGTGTAATGTAATGTTATATAACAACCATTTTCATTATAATTACCTCTTGTGTCAACCACAGCCTAAATTCGTTGTCTGATTGTACCACTGTTTTTCGTCTTTTATTGTTCTCACAGGCTTCATAATTTTTGCATATTACAAAATTAATCATGTATAAAATAATCTAAAAAATGTTAAACATTATAATAATCGAAACTTACTTTTTCCATTCTTCGACATCTTCACGTGTGTCAAATAGATAACGAGCTACTTGTTCATGTTGCAAACTCGTCAATTTCACTCATTTTCCCATCACATGACCACCATCATAGACGAACTCATCAGTGTCATCAACGCTAGTCAAGTCAGACATATATTCCCGAGTATATATTAATGACTCCACGGTTATGTATTCCTCTGCAATTGATCCTACAATGTATCGCGTATTCTTGACATAATCTTTTTAAACTTTCATCAATCTTTTAAACGGATACATCCACCGATATCTAACTGGACCACAAAGAAGAGCCTTATCGCATAGGTGTACCAACAAGTGAACACTTATGTCAAAGAATGCTGGGGGAAAGTACTTCTCCAACACACAAATCGCTTAAGTCACCGCCAATTTTGCCGCCACTATGTGTTCTCGATTGACTACCTTCTCACACAAGAGTGAGAAGGTAATACTAATTTGCATAATAGCCCTCCGCAAATCCTTGTGTTTGGAGAAACAATGCTTAAACAATAGAGGAACCAATTACATGATCACATGCCAATCGTGGGACTTACATTTATGTAAATCATGAGTAGCATAATTCACAATCCTTACATCACTTCTCCCGCTACTTCCTACGAGTCCAGAATTCACCTTCACCAACTCTCCATAGAGAACGCTGACCAAGTGCCGAATGTGAAACTTCTTATTAAGAAGGCTACATATGTTACCGAGGTTTTCGAGGAAGTGACTCCGAGGACTCGTTCAATCTGTAGACACTGGGGCTGACACTCTACGTGATCCACTCAAGCGCTACATCATCGGACCCGTCCACTCTAATCAAGACTACTGATGAACCCCTCCTCAACTGGAATGATATACCAGTTCCACCGACTGAAATGCAACCCAACTCGAATTTTTATCCTATTTCTTCCTCTTTCGTTATTCCTCCCTTTTCTGATAATAATGTAATCGAGACTTCATTTAATGAGGTTCTCAATGCTGTTTTTCCCGAGAATAAAATAAACAAAGATTTTGAGTATCTTGATGTGCCTTACTATCTTAATTCTAATCAAACTGTTGATGATGATTATTTTGCAAATGAATAATTCTTAACTGGTCTTAATAAATTTAATGACAAACAACATAACTGTGTTCAAATTAATGAAGATGAAACTATTGTTAATAATCTCGATTCTAGTAGCCAACAACGCGAGATTATGATAGGTTCCACCCTTAAAGGGCATGAGCACGCGCAACTCGAAGAACTACTAAAGGAATTTATGGAAATCTTTGCATGGTCCTATAATGACATTATTGGCATCGATCTCGAGATAGCTCACCACGAGATTTTGACTCTCCCATAATGAAAATCGGTCAAACATAAAGCGTAAAAGCTTCCTACCGAATGGTCGCTCAAGATTAAAGAGAAGGTGGTCAAACATTTAAAAGTATGCTTCTTTCGGGTGAGAGACAATCCCATATGTCTAGCCAATATTGTACCCATACCAAAATCAAGAGGAAAGTTCGCATGTGCATTGAGTATCGGGATTTGAACAAGGCATCTCCAAAAGATGATTAACTACTGTCCAATAGCTACATGATTGTGAATAACATGACCAGTCATGCTCTCAATTCGTTATTTGACGAGTTTATCGGATATAATCAGATCAAGATTCACCCTCATCATCAAGAAAAAATCGCATTCATCACCCCTTAGGGAACCTTCTGTTACACGATTACGCCTTTCGGTCTTAACCTAGTAAAGGGCTTCCACAACCATCTTGCATGATCTAATATATAAAGAAGTCGAGGTCTACATAGATGATATGATCATTAAATCCAAAATGCGGGAAGGTCATGTTCCCTCCCTCCGAAATTTCTTTGAACGACTGCTATGATATCAGATGCGACTTAACCCATCGGCATCACCAAATGAAAACTTTTTGGACTCATGGTTAGTTAGAAGGGGATTTAAGTAAATTTTTCCAAAGTAAAAGTCATACTCAAAATGCCACCACCCCAAACGGAGAAGGAAGTCCATGGATTCTTAGGAAAATTATAGGATATCAGCCAGTTAACTTCTATTTATGAACCTGTCTTCAAACTACTCCAAAAGGATTCAACCAAAGTCTGGAATATAGTTTGTCAAGAAGCCTTTGACCGAATCAAGTTATACCTTACTCGACCTCCAGTTGTCATGCCGTCGCAACTTGGTCTCCCTCTACTCCTATATTGATTGTAGCAGATACCGCAACTGGTGCTTTATTGGCCAAATACCTTGAAGAATCCTGTAAAGAGAGGGCCATCTACTATGCCAATCACAAATTGGTCAGGTACGAAGTCAACTACACTGCCTTAGAAAAAACATGTGTCTCCCTTGTCCGGGTCACTAAGAAATTACGGCACTATATACTCACTTGTCCCATTAGACTTGTATCCCGAATAGATCCTATTAAATATGTGCTTGAGAAACCCACTTTGTCTAGCCGAATGGCCTGATGGTTGATGTTGCTAGATGAATTTGATATCGTGTATGTCACGTAGAAAGTCATAAAAGGGAGAGCTATCTCTGACTACCTTGTTGACTACCCCATATAAGAAGCTGACATTTTAATCTTCTAATTCTTAAATGAAGATATCCTTTGCACCTCTTAGGAAGACCTCCGGTGGCAAATATTCTTTAACGGAGCTGCTAATAAAAAAGGATATGACATTGGGATACTACTGATCACCCCTAATGACTCTCACACTCCCATTGCCATTAAGCTAGATTTTCCCTGCACCAACAACATGACCGAATACGAGGCATGAACCGTAGGCCTCAAAGTCGCTCTCAAGAAAGGAATCCAGTGCCTAGATGTCTACAGGGATTCTTGCCTCATTATCAACCAAGTCCTTAGAAGATGGAAGTTAAAGACGAAAACCTCTTACCCTTCCATGCCCACCTAGAGGAGTTGGTCTCCAAGTTCTGAGATATCACCTTCATTACTTACCCTGAGAAAGGAACAACCTAGATGATGCCATTATTACTCTCGCATTCGTGGTCGACATGCCCGAGGGAATAACCATGGACACCTCCCTAGTCCAAAAATAAGCTAAACCTACCCACTACAACAACATTGAGCTCATCACTGAAGAGGATTTTGATATATTCGAGTGCTGGTATTATGACATTTGGTGCCTCCTCTAGCATGGTAGGTATTCCTAAAATGCTAAAAAGAAAGACCGAGTAACCCTCCGTGAACTGGTTGCCCAATACATTATTTACGATAAAACACTATTTAAGAGAAACTTCGATGGAACCCATTTACACTGCATCGCAGGGGTTGATATTGAAAAGATGATGAAAAAGATCCACAGGAAGGAATACGAACCCCACATGAATGGCCATATGCTCGCCAATAAGATTATCTGACAAGGATACTATTAGACTACCATTGGTTAGGATTTCACCACCTATGTTCGGAGATGCCTTAGATGCCAACAGTTTTCCAATATCCAACACTTACCTCCGTGGAAATTAAACAACATGACCTCTCCCTGGACGTTCTCCACATGGGGCATCAATATCATAGGGAAAGTCACACCCAAAGCTTTTAATGGGCATGAGTTCATCCTTATCTCCATTGATTACTTCACCAAATAAGTCAAAGTCGATTCATATGCAGTACTCAATGCCAAAAAGGTAGCTAAGTTCATCCAAAAGAACATCATCTCCTGATATAGGATTTTTCATGAGCTAGTGTGAGATAATGGGTTACATTTTGAGGCAAAAGTCACATAATTAGTCAACGAGTATGGGATTCAGAGACACAAATCGTCTCCCTACCGATCATAAACCAACGGTAGAGTTGAAGCTGCTAATAAGAACCTTAAGGAAATCATCAATAAGATGTTCGAGAGTTGTCAATATTAGGTCGATCGAATCCTTTATGACTTTTGGGTCTACCGTATTTCAATCCATGCGTCTACTGGGGATACCCCTTACTCTCTGGTATACGACATGGATACAGTCCTACCCGTTGAACTAGAAATACCTTCATTATGTGTCATGCTTGAGAGCAAAGTCAACGAGGATGACTGGCATCAAAGCCGTGTCGATGAGTTATCGTTCTTGGACAAAAGGAGGCTAAAGGCTCTATATCATATACAAGGGTATCATCGATGGATAACAAGATCATTTAACACGAGCCTAATGGATCGTGGTTTCCAAGAAGGGGACTTAGCCCTTAAAGAAATCAGAGAACCTATCTAGGACTCCAGAGGTAAATTCAATCCAAACTGGAATGGCCCCTACATCCTGAATAAAATCATGTCCGATGGCACCACTATGCTCACTAACCTTGACGGATAAGAGATGGCACGTCCTATCAACCTGGATCATCTTAAGAAATTCTACCCCTATTCCGAAATCTCGACGCGCTACGACTCCTCTTATACCCCTTCTATTCAAAAAAAAATCTTCATTTTCCTTTACTTAGAACTACATGGGGCCTGATCCTCTAACACCTTTTTTCTTTCAAAATAAAACTTAGAAATTTTTTAAAATCCCCCGAGGTGCGTAGGCAGCTCATACGATTTATATGAGAACGATCCCTTTCTTTTCCATAAAATACTATTCTTTTTTTACCTTCGAGAACGACAATTCATTTCATCTTTTACATGAAAAAAAGGATTATGTATGCCTTAGCGATTGGTATAGATAACTCAAATGCAAAATTATCAATAGACACAACAAAATAATCAAAATCCACTTTTTATTCCATAAGTGGGAGAATTCGGTGCAATTACATGAAATATCAACATAGGGAGTCAAACAACTACCCCGCCAACCAAACAACCCCTAAAAACAAACTAACTAAACCTTCCCAAAATTATTCCCCATAACTAAATACAACTAAACACATAACCATCATGAAAGCTTCATAAATAAACACCAGCTTCACAAATGACCATATCAACAACTACCGAAAGACCCAGTCCCATCATCATCTGCTCCTTGAGGCCCCAAACTTCCCCTTCTTGGATGGTATGCCAAAGGGGATCCATGGAACAATAAGCCTGGACCATCCTAGAGAAAACCACTATGCGCCCTCCATAGTGTCAAATATGATGAACCATCTCTTCCCAATCTCCTATGCCAAGATCTTATCCACTACCCTCTTTCACAACCATTTCATATAGCCTCCAGAAACATGTCAAACCCTAACAACCAATAATTCTCCTACAGAGAGCCCAATCGAATGCCCAAGCCTTGAGTCAAATCCTCTATAAGGAAAAAATCTAGGGTACGAGAAGGCACAATTTGTTCCCATCCAACTTGACACAAGAGCCGCCAAGGGAAATAAAATGAGGCCTGCTGGAGACCAACTAATCGAACATACCGGTATTCTCTCATTTCTAGAATAGGTTGTAACTCCCCCTACCAGGGCACCGACCGGTGAAGACATCGAGCTTTGTGCTCCATAAACTAGTTTACCTAGTTCTCTATGGATGGGACAAAGATGATGAAATAACGAGTGAAGAAGTTCGGCATAGTCGCCAAGGGATATTCAGGGGAGCCCCCAAACAAAATCTCTCGGCTAGCCACATGAATAGAAAAACTCAGCTTCCTCTAAAAAAATTAGAACGGCCTTATCGCATCTAGACTGTTCAGGATCTCTACTAGTATCATTGTCGCAAGATTATGACAATATGACATCCACGCTGTAATAGAAGCCAATTGAGGATCCACCATCAGGTCATCGGTCACCCGCAGTAGCTTCAAAGTTAAGCCAAGGGAAATGGCTCCAACATGGCTCGCATCATTGAAATCCCACAGACACACAGAATACAGTACAACTAGGAGAGACACCATTCCCCCAGTGACCAATAGACTAGATGCCGAATGAAAAAGGTGGATAAATCCTGCTAACATTTCCTGAGGAGACTGAGAGAATTCATGTATGGTACTTGCCACGCTGAGATTAACCCTCAAGATAGCAAAAAAATCCTCATAGGTCGGACACACCTCATCCAAGCCAAAGTAGAATACATGATCCGCGGGATACCAAAATTGCACTACTACCACTAGCATGTTCCAGTCAATGGACCGATTGCGCTACAAAGAGACCCGACTCAAGTTTAAAGCACCGTAATACAAGCACATAGCCTCTAAACTCTCAAGATAATAGGCAAATTCTTCAACTATCGGAAGAACGATTCTGAAATTATGGAAGAAAGCAAGAAATATGAAGCAAGAAGGAGAAAGGAAGGATGAGTGAAAAATAACACCACCTTACCTCCTTTTATACTTGAAAACTTTGGCTAAAAATAAGAAGTTTGCAAATACGAATGAAAGACATGCCCCACCAAAGGACTCTAAGCTGTAGGAACGTTCAATCAAAGCCCTAGAGAGATTTGACATGGCCCATATGTCGATAGCGAGGACAAGGGGTATGCCGATCGACAACCCTATATTTTTAGAAAATCATATCTTTCCTTTTTGACAAAGTCAAAATACCTCAAAAATAAATCTTTATTTCAAACAATCCTAGGTTTATTCCTTCCTGCATTATCCATTTTACCCATCGTATCTAAAAATAAATCTCTTTCTCGAGTTATTTAAACTCTCTCTTTTCAAAAAAATAATAAATAATGACCCACCCTTTTTAAGGTCTCACCATCAAAGTAAATAGTGTATGTAGAATCAATCATTTAAAACAAAGATGAAATAAATGCTCAATAATTTTTATATATATCGCCATTAACATTTTTTTAGAAAGATAGAAGAAAATAAAAATAGCAGGACTCAACCCGAAACTCCAAACTCTCTCTTTATCTCTCTCTAGGATCCTCCATCCCTACGATGAACTAGCTTCCCCCGGTGATGAGCTGAGGAGCCTCCACAACCTGATCCAGACTCCTCCTCAGAAGTAGCAGACGACACCAGGTAAGAAGGAATTGAAATCGAATACTGAATATGGGCCGTCGCAGAAGCCACCTAGTCTCGAATGTCCCTCAGCCAAGTAGTCGACACCTGGACATGCTGCAAGAAAAAAAGGAAAATTAGTCAGAAGAAATAAAAAAGATAAAGGACAAAGAAATGAAAAGATATACCTCTGGCTGAAGGATGTCCTCCATCAGCCCCAACACCATCGGGTCCGATGTATTTGGGCGGTGCTACATACTCAATGATCCCTCTCCAGCCAGTCGGATATTGTAGGACGGAGGAGCAAGATGGATAAATAGAACCTTCATCGTCGTTGTCTTTGCTAACGACGATGCACTACCAGTGCTGTAGGCCGACCTCACTAGTAGACTTGTACCCCTGACCGAAGCCGTATGAGGTAGAGGCATGTTCAATACATCATAAATATAAGAGGGCAACAACCATCTTGTCATAAGGTTAAGGTAGTCGTAAATTGCCACCGTGTCAGTATAGAACGAATATGACTCGCCAATCATCACCACCGCCCTAGACTACTCTAATATCACTCGCACCCTCTTCATATACTTCAGGGGAATCATCAGTGGGACCACCACCTCGTCCTTCATGATCTGTCAGACTACTCTCTCTCCCAAATACTAAGAATAGCCGAACTCACGCACCAAAATTCGGTGCATCTGCGCATTCAACCTGATCACCCCTGTGTGATGGATAACCATTCCCCATGGATAGAAGGTCACCTGTAATTCCCAATAAATATCAGTAATTGCGCAAAAGGAGAAAATGTCAAAAAGTATTCAAAAGAAAAAAGAAGAAATAACCTAGTCGCTCATTAGGACATTCAAGACCTGGCGCACTACCAACAAGAAAAGAGATTGCTTCCACTTCCAATTGAACTTTTGCCAACGGTACATCCAACAGAAGTTTCCCATCGACTCATCCTATAAAACTATCAAACGAGCATTGAGCTTGATCACCTCGTAGAACCACGTCTGCAGAAGGACAAGAGTTAACAATCAGAAAAAAAATTAAGAAGAAAAATGCTAGGAAATACATAAGGAAAAATGCAAGAGTTGCCTATAGATGATATGTGGCCCAAGTAAAAGTCTACCTACAACATTGACTAAAAACATCCAAAGAATAATGAAGGGTCTCCAAAGTCAGGCTCCCACAGTCATACAGAAGGATATTCGAAAATATCCTAAAAAATGGTAAAAACCATAAGTGGACGATGTCCCCGCTCGATGCCACCAAGAACCCTCCCAAAAGAAGTATAAGGACAAATTTCCAATTGAGTCAATTTGTAAGTGTTGTCTTAATTCTGAACAAAACTATTTGAGTATAGGATAAAATTTTGTGACCTTTCAAGACTATGACATTTGAGTTGAAGACGTAGTGGCTAAGTCAAATAAGATCACATCCTATGTCGTGTTTCGTGCCATGTGTTCGTCATCAACAGTCCAAGGATCTCTCGGCTATGAATGCTTATATTATGTTGAGACTTGGAAATTTATTATTGGGTGTTAGAATTTTTGTCAAATGTTTTTTTGAATTCATATTATCTAAAGATTTTATTCTCGAACACCTTTTCATAGAAAATCATAACTAATTAAAAAAATAAGAAAAATACGAATTTGGCGGCCAAGAGTTCATATCCAAATTTTATAGATTCATGGCCTAAAATCTCATTCGAACAACCTCTAATGAGAATTTGTTTTGCGTGCACTGACATCTCATTTGAATGTCGTTCGAACGAGATTAAGACTCGTTCGAACGTCTGGAGTAGTTTTTGCAAAACAAATGTCATTTTTGAGCATTTTTTCTCCATAACCTCCCACAACTTTTGCCACCCATTTATGTAGTGCGGGAGTTAACTTTTTCCACAGATTTTTTCCAAAACCTTAGAGAGAAAATACTCCAAAAATTCCCTTGTGTCTTTATTCTAAACTTATGGTTTAATCTTCAAAACAAAAACTAAGTTTACACCCAATTCGTTTTACGATTCAAGCTTCTACATGATATATGTTTGAGATTAGTTTTGGCATCGGGTTTAATTCTTCACACTATTGAGATTGTTTCTTGTGGTGGATTCGGTGTACATGTACATACACTTCATCGAGAAATTAAGAAAAATAGTAACATAAGCCCATGAGAGACCGAAAGGGCAGGATGGGTGCCTAGCACCTTCCCATTTCGTAACTTAGCCCCCGAACCTCTATTGGTTTTTCAAGCATCAATTTGTCTTTGATGACGCTCTCTCTCGAGGTGGAGACATGTTCTTTTGTCTATTTTGTGAAAAATAGGTTGGTGACTCTATCTTTTTACATCACCCTAAAATTGACGACGTCCGTAGCACCTCCCGGAGTAGCAAGGGGCGTAGGAGTAGTTTTTTCCCTCGAAGTGTGAGGAGGGAAGATCTCGGGATGGATAAAACTTGGTTATGGGATTTACTGAGGTGGGGAAGAACAAAAATATCATGTATTCATATACCTCTGGTGAATTTTTACCTCATTGATTTCCCCCAATAGATCTTCTAAGGATATCATTTTGCACAGACCAACAACTAGATTAGTTTATTCCCGACTGGGATCGTTATTTGAATAGCCAAAGTCAGCCCCCCATTCAGTGAAGACTATGTCCTCTTGGCTTGTGAAATCAATGCATTCAATAACCTCGACGGCTTCATCGTACAAATTTTTCCACTCAATGGGGAGGTGTAGGAGTAAAGTAACCAATCGTCCCTAAAGCTTCAAAGTGGTGAGTTGCTCATCAATGCTGCAAATTTACACTTATTTATCGAAACACATCGACCATTATCTATACTACATCATCTAGTTTGACTTTTTCAATAGGTACCACCCATTCATCTGATTCTCGTGCCCATTTCCGAGCTTCTATGAACAAGCCACTGAATTTATGACAATCAACAATCCTCTTAACGAACAATTTCAGCCCAAATTCCAAGAGTTGGTTTAACTCAATTGGTAATTCCATGTCTTTCCCTTATGACCGGGTAGAAACAACAATGTAGGTGCATGTAAGGAGTGAAAAATCTTAATCAATGAATCATGTAGGGTGTAGGAGAATATATGGGAAAACCTTGAGTGATTTAGGTGAAATTATAGGTATTATGGGTGCTTTTCTGGGCAAGATTGGGCAGACGGGTCAAATTCTGTGTCACTCTCTAGAAAGATGGAATATGTATGGTTTGGAAGTGGGTTTTGAGTGGTATTGGGTTTAGGATTGGCTGATGGGGCAATGATACCCTGGTTAATTAAGCCTTGGATCACATTCCTAAGGTGGAAGCATTAGTCAGTAGTATGGCCAGCGGACTGGTGGAAATCATAATGGGCATTAGCTTTGAAATTTTTAGGGAGAATATTTGGTACACTAAACCAAAATGGGTAAATTGGCACCCTTCCAGTGGCTAGCCTTGTCACGGTCATTGACCGTGACATGCCCGTGACAAAGAGTTGTCACGGTCAATGACCGTGACAAGGCTGTGACAACTGTACTTGTCACAGTCATTGACCGTGACAATCCTTATGATATTGTCACGGTCAAGGACCGTGACACGTCCGTGACAAATGTCCCAGTAAAAAAACCCGTTCCCTTTCTTTTTTTCTCCCGTCGATTCTTCCCTCCTTCTCTCTCTCTCTCTCTCTCTCTCTCTCTACTTTTAGGTTACTTTCTCTCTCTTCCATTTATATATATGTGTGTGTGTGCGTGTGTGTGGTGGGTGGGGGAAGGGGGTGGGGCAGGGTGGGGGGCTGTTTGTGTGTGTGTGTGTGGGGTGTGTGTGCATGTGTATGTAGTGGTGTGTGTGTGTGTGGTAGGGGAAGGAGGTGGGCGGGGGGGGGGGGAGAGGGCAGGGATGGGTGGGGGTAGGGGTGGGGGCTTGCGTGTGAGTGTGTGAATGTGCGTGGGGGTGTGTGTGTATGTGCGCGTGTGTGTATATGTGTGTGTAGTGTGTGTGTGTATGTGCGTGTTTGTGCGTAATATCCCTTGTAAATGAATTGATTGGTTATTAAGTTTTTTAGTAAATTAATGTATGATTGCCCCTCATTGTAAATTAGTAAATTAATATATGATTAATTATGAAAGTAGGATTGCCCCTCATTGTAAATTAGTAAATTAATAATTGTATACTTTAATTGTTAGTTTAATTGATGAAAATAATTAATTGAGTAGATGAATTAGAAGGAGTACGGGATACACATTTGTTGTTGATATTACTGTTGGATTATAGTGGATCGATGTTGGGTTGGTTAGTTTTAAAAGTGGCAGACTACTGGATTATTGTCCATATGGGGGTGAGATTTTTCAAATTTTTTTGAAAATTACTTTGTATATCGAACAATATATATATATATATAGTATGATAATTAAATGAAACATACTTGAAATTACATATAGTGCACATAGATACTAGTCTTCTAGTTCTTATGCGTAACCATTCAATATCCCTTAGACTCGTTCGAGAGTCATTACCCCTGTAATGAGATATCTCGAATTGTCCCGTTTGAACAGTTTGGGACTGCATAATTTCTGACTCTTTTAGAAAAGAAGAGTTTATGCTGAAAGTTATGTTGATGTGGGCAATTCATTATTTTCCAGCTTATGGAACATTATCCAGTTGTGTAGTACATGGTTATTTGGGGTGTTCTATTTGTGGAGAGGAGACTGAATCTCTTCGTCTATCCTTTAGCTTAAAAATGTATACCATTGCCACATGAGCTTTTTACCCCCGGCTCATAGTTTTAGATTTGAGAAAGGTTCCAATTTTTTATTGGGCTGGGTTGAACATAGGCTATCGCCGAAACAACTTTCGGGTTCAGAAATTGAAAGTAAATCTTCTGAATGTGACCCTAATATGCCAGGTAAGAATCCCAAATTTAAGAATGTCAAGAATAAGAAGACCCCAACTAGGAATGAAACTGAGACAAGAAAGGCATGGTCTAGGAGGTCAATTTTATTTGACTTGCCTTATTGGAATAATAACCCGGTGCGCCATGTATTGGATGTGATGCATGCAGAGAAGAACTTCGCTGAAAATATTGTGGGCACTTGCCTTGGGGGGAGTCATTCGAAGGATGGAGAAAATGCACAAAAAAAACTTAAATCATTGAAACTTGAGCCACAACTATGGTTGAAAGAAGATAGTAGGGGAAGGACAATACTTACCCCTGGTGCGTTTACTTTGACGAGTGGGGAAAGTAAGGTTCTTTTAGACACAATATATAATTTGAAGGGCCTTAGGGGTTATTCGACGAAAGACCAAAGCCAATAAGGAGCCAGATCAAAGGTCGGGTATGCGATCGACCTGAGAAGAAAAATGATTCGAATTTATTTTTGAAAGAGAAATAGAAAAATCTTTTATAGGAAAAGAGGAAAATGAGGACAAAATGTTTTTGGTAATTTTTTTTTGATAAAATAAGGGAAAATATTTTTGGTATTTTGAGAAAAGAGGGGGGAAAATGTTTTTGACACTTTTGTAAGGAAGGAGGAAAAATGATAGAAAAGTCTCAGCATGGTTATTATTATGTTTTCACTTATATTAGGTTTACTAAATGCAAAAAGATATATCGGACAGGACCCGAGCCTGGTAAAAATTGGGTTTGAAAAATATGTAAAGCATGGTTTGACTTGTTGTCAGGCTCATGGACAGGGTTCCGTTTTGGAAAAAGAGGAAATCGTGCAATAATTTGGGCAGCATGCTGACCCAGCATTTCGAAGGAGTTTCGTGTAGTAATAAAAAAAACTAAATATGAGTGCCCTAGGTTTGAATCCTATATGAGGGTGTGTAGTTGTTGGATTGGTGGAAAGGTTCTCCCCTTTTGCATGACTTTCACGATATACGTCTTGCTTTTGAGGGCAATCGGTACGTGTGGACAAGCCATTTGATATACCTGAGTTTACATGAATTGCCTCACTATATACCTCATGGGGAAAGTACGTATGAGAGCAAATTTGATATATACGACATACTTGAATGAGTTCCCTACTATATACCTCCTGTTGTGAGTTCGATCAAGTGGTACGATGTGGGGGGAACCATTCGATATACATAAAATGTACTTGGCCAATGGAAGGTGAGAGTCATATTGCTTAGACTATATGTGCCCTGCCAGACCAGTGCCCATCACAAAGTGACCCCTCCAATACGTGATAAATTTTGGTCAATATAACAATTCTCTTGGTGATGTAGTGGGAAGAAATGCATGAATCTTGATTAATATATTATGGAGAGAGTATTTTATTTGGTATTATGAGCACTATGCTAATATGGAAGAATGCACAAGTATCAGGAAAACTAAATCTAGCATGAAGCATGAAGATTAAAATAAGCATGGGTATATGAGAAAAAATGACTATACGTACAAGTGAGTGTTTGATAGTGAGCTTGAGAATGGATTAACTACAAGTGACATGTGATACGTGCAAGTGAGCATGGATATAAGTTCGGTAAGTGGAGGTGTGTGCCAATGACACATAAGCACGGATATTCTAAGTGGTGTGTGAAGCATGTGAGTATAAATGACCCTATTTACAAGTGAAAGCAGTGTGGGGTGTACATGGAGATTATTTATAAGTGGGTGAAGTGAAAAGTGATTGAGAGATGATATAATCATGAGGTGTTACAACAAGTAATAGAGGAGAAAAGGGAACATACGTGTAGGTGCATACGCAGACAAGTAGAAAATGATAACACCCATGTAAATAGATTCTAGCCCTCTTTAGACCGTCCCCAACAGAGTCGCCACTGTAACCATCCCGAGATCTTCACTCCCCGTGCTTCGAGAGAAAAAGGGAGGATAAAGGTCTCGCGCCCCTCGTTATTTCGGGGGGTGCTTCGGTCATCGTCAGTTCTGGGGTGATGTAAAGAGATAGAGTTACATGTCATCGCCTCGAGAGAGCGACATCAAAGAAAAACTGACGCTTGCAAAACCAATAGATTAGAGGTTTTGGGGCTAAGTTACGAATTGGAAAGGTGTTAGGCACCCATCCCCCTTTTTGGTCTCTCATGGGAGTATGTTACTATTTTTCTTAATTTTTCCATGAAATGTGTGTACGTGTATATATAAGTGGAGATCGGAATCGCTTGACTCGCATCATGGAAAAGATGGAGTGAGGCCATCCATAGGAATGTTCCCAAAATGATAATTAAAAAGTATGACGTGTGCGCTTATCAAGATATTGATCGTTATGATGAAACGATAATATGTGTTAGATAAGACTCAAGTATGAGTCACAAGTATGATATATATGAATAATATATGGATAAAATAGAAAATGATCAAAATATGAAAATAGCACTCGAGTCTCGGGTTTTAGCCCGAAACGCCTACGTAGCCTATAAAGGCATCATAGTCCACGTAGTTCGCATGCGGAATGAGGGCGGGGTTTATCCCATAATTTCAAATGATAATGTTATTATATATTTGTGTAAGAAAAAGATGTTATTAATTTTTAGAAAATGTGGTGAAAATTTTCGTTGAAATTTATGGGTTAACCCTCCTTTTCTTCTTTTGTTTTTCTTATAAAAAATATATTATATGCAATATAACTAATGAAGGATTGAAGATTAATATGTGTATGATTTAAAGTAAAATCTAAGTTAAGAATTTATATAACTAATGCGTAAATAAAGGAATTTAAAGAGAGAGAAGAATGTTTGGACCTTCTTTGGAGACTTGGATATTGATCTTGACTGATGATGAGCTTCCTTAAACGTGATTGAAGAAAGTAGGAAGATTTTTGCTAAATTGGGTGTGAAAGTGATGGGAATGAAAGGTGTACAATGGTTTCAAACAAGGAAACCTCGCTGACTTAAGAAGAATGTTGTTGAGATCACTAAAGTTGATGTTTTTGAGGTGCCTCTCGAAGTGAGATCATCCTCTCCTTATATAGGGTAAGAGACTTACGACCGACGTTGTTCTTGTCCTACCAATTGGAAGGTAACCCTAGACACATTATCGATATGCAAGTGCAAGTGCCTGCCAATTAGTAGTCTCGTGCAAATTTTTCAGAAAAATGGTCATAAAAAGAAAGCATGGGGTATATTAATAGAAAGGTAATTTAGATACCTTTTATAATCCTTTGGTCCCGAGTCCGAGAGTTGACTTTGGGTCAAATAAGTCTCGAAAGAGCTCGTTGGTCCTTTAGAAAGAAGATCATCGGACGATGATGGATCGTTCGTCCAAATTACACATGAAGAAAATTATTGGAAAGGTTGTACGATTTACTTAGATGTTTCAAAGATCTTCTGTTGGTTCAAAGAGTTGACTTTGGTCAAACGGGGCCTAAATGCGCCTGATGCCCTTTCGGAGTAAAATGGGTCGTTCATCCATACTGTCAAGCTGATTCGTGATCGGTGGGGATCATTGGAAAGGGTATTCAGTGCCCTTAGAATATTCATTCAGTATTATTCGAGATAAAGAGTTGAGTTTGGTCAAATGAAGCCCGGGAGCACTCAGTGGCCTCCGGATAAGTTTTTAAGGGAAAATGGTTCATTTGTTCGAACCGTTATGCTGTTCCATGTATGAGGTGGATTGTTGGAAAGATGTTTCAGTGCCCTTTAAAGATCCATTGAGCTTTCGCACTGATGATGGAGTTAATTGAGGTCAAATCAGGGCTCGAGAGCGCCCGATGGCCTCCAGATCGACTTTTGATAGTTAAATAGACCGTTTGTATGAACCATTATGTCGTGTCGTATACGGGATGGACCGTTAAAAAAGGGATTCAATGCCCTTAGAATTTTTATTGAGATTTTGATCTGACGATGAAGTTAATTGTAGTCAAACAGGGCTTAGGGGCGCCCAATGGCCTCTAGATCAGTAGTCAAAGTAAGACCTAGGGTTTGTAGTGAATGAGGAAGTGCTAGGGACCAAAGGAGATACTTAGGAGGGTCCTCGAATGTGGTGTCTACATAGGTAAGGGAGACATTATAGTGATTCGATTCCTTATGTAACCGAAACATATAAATAAAAAGGAGTTTCCAAAGAACTTCCCGTGCTATAAATGACCATCAAAGACTTACTAGAGAACTTCCCATACTAGAAATTACCATCGAAGAAAGTAGAGTCCTTGACTAGATCAAGAAAACACAAGCTAATATCACCCTATGGGGGATTTTCATATCCTCCCAGTTGCACTGGAATGCTTTGAAAAATCTCCTCATCGGGACTACAATCCTTCATTCTACCACTTCGAAAGAAGCTGTAAACATGGTTGGGTCCTTGACCTCTTCCAGACTCCTCTCCTTTTCTGAAGTAGAGATACTAAAAATCGTCCCTGACCATAATTATGCTCTTAACATATCCATTGTAGTTTTGGGAAAGACAGTTCCACTCTCACTTATTGATAATGAATGTTATCTCAATATTTATCCTTTCAGAATCTTCAATTACTTGGGATTAAAAGTCGGTGATCTCACTCCCGCTTTGATTGTCGTTCGTGCTTATGATAATACTCGTCGAGAGGCAATGGAATCCATAAAACTAATAATAGGGACCAACCCTATCAATCTTATCACCGATTTATAAGTCATTAGCATACCTACATGTTTCAGTCTATTTCTTGGTCGTCCATGGCTCTACAGCATCCGAGGGGTCTCTTTTTCTCTTCATTAGAAACTAAAATTCTTTGCTAAGGTCCAGGTTATCACTATCTTGGGAGATGACGATAGTAGAGAATGCCAGCACTAGTAACTCGATATTATAAATCTAACATGAGACGAATGACATGCTCCTAACTAGCTTCAGAGTTTATCCACTTCCCCTTCCAGCAGGAACAAAATTCAAAGAGCGAGTCTTTCTAGAACACAACCCTCATGGCAACGTCAATGTGATTAAGATGTTTAAAAATATACAATTCATGTCCAAAATAGGTCTAGGGTGATGCCAGTAAGGTGTTCTTGACCCCATAGTCCTGAAGGAGTCCTTTCCCCCATGTGGCCTAAGTTACCAACCCTCAGCAGAAGAACCCAAAGCACTCCGGCGACCAAGACAAAAAAAAAGCTTAAAAGAAGAAAGGACTGCTTCGAGAGACTTTTTGAATGTAAGGTTTATCGAGGAGGGTGAAGACTTCCCTTTATGCGGCTTCCCTGAACCATGGTAAGACCATGTGGATAAGAAGATGAAACCAAGCCTAGAAATCTTCTTTTAATATAACAACTCTTGGGCCGCAGACTGCCAACATAAAGTGCAGCCTCTCACCGAGAAAGTCGTGACAGTTACCGTAGATTCTGAGGAAAGTGATTTCAAGGACTCATTTAACATGCAGCCACTGGGAGTGAGTCGTTGTATGATCCGCCCTGATGCCGTATCGTCGGACCTGTCTACTCAAATCAAATGTGCTGACATGACTCTCCTCAATTGGAATGTCGTGCTTGTTCGACCCGCCCAAATTTAACTAGACCCTTCTATTCACCCTATACTAATCTCTTTGCCTGATATTGTTGTTCCTTTTTTTAACATCAATGAATCTGAGACCTATTTTGACAAGTTTCTCCATGTTGTGTACTTAGAAAATGAAAAAAAATGAAGATTTTTTGTATATTCATGTGCCTTACATTGATTGTCTTGATTTTAATCAAACCTTTGATGATGATGATGATGATTTTGTAAATGAATAATTCTTAACTGATCTTAATAAGGAGAATAATAAACAACATAACCGTGTTCAATTTAATGATGGTGAGACTGTTGTTGTTAATCTCGATTCTAGTAGCCATCAATGCGACGAGCATGAGCGTGTGAAATTCAAAGATCTACTAAAAGAATTCGTGGACGTCTTTACATGGTCCAATAATGACATGCCCAGCATTGACCTAAAAATAGCTCAGCACGATATCCTGACATTACCAAAACATAAATTGGTCAAATAGAAGCTAAGGAAGCTCTGCACCGAATGGTCGCTCAAAGTCAAAGAATAATTGGTCAAGAAATTGAACGTGGGTTTCATTCGCGTTGTCGAATACCCTACATGGCTCGCCAATACCATCCCTGTGCTGAAATCATGAGGAAAAGTCCACATGTGCGTCTACTAGCGGGATTTGAATAAAGTAACCCCAAAAGACAATTACCCATTACCCAACATTGACATGATTGTGGACAACAGGGTTAGCCATGCCCTTAAGTATTTTGTTGATGAATTCGTTGGATACAACCAGATCAAGATGTACCCTGACCCTTAGGAGAAAATTTCCTTCATTACCCCCTGGGGAACTTTTTGCTATACTGTCATATCATTCGGACTCAAGAACAATGAGGCTACCTACCAAAGGATAACCACAACCATCTTGCACGACCTTATTCACAAGGAGGTCGAGGTCTATATAGATGATATGATCATCAAGTCTAAGACTTGAAAAGTCATATTCCCGCCATTCGAAACTTTTTTGAGCTACTACGGCAATACCAGATGCTGCTAAAAACACATAAATGTATTTTCGGAGTCACAAAATGAAAACTCTTGGGATTCATGGTCAGAGATAATGGAATTAAAACAGGCCCCGCCAAGCTGAAAGTCATACTTGAGATTCCACCACCAAGGATGGAGAAGGAAGTCCGAGGATTCCTGGGTAAACTACACTATATTAGTCTATTCATCAAGTAACTAACTTCTATCTGCGAACCCATTTTCAAACTTCTTCGAAAGGATTCAACTAAAATCTGGAGTGAGGCCTCCCAAGAAGCCTTTGACCGAATTAAGCAATACCTCACCCGACCTCTGGTGCTTATGCTTCCTCATCCATCTCTTACCCTCATCCTATACTTAACTGTCACAGATATTACAGCAAGGGCTTTGTTATCCCAATACATTAAAAAATCCAATAAGGAAAGAGCCATTTACTACGCCAACTGGAAATTGGCTGGATATGTAGTAAATTACACTGCTTTGTAGAAAGCGTGTGTCGCCCTGGTCTGGGTCACGCAGAAGTTATAACATTAAATGCTTGTCTTCCCCATCAGACTAGTATCCCTTATGGGTCCCATAAAAAATTTACTAGAAAAGCCTGCTCTGTCCATATGAATGGCCCGTTGGTTGATGTTGCAAGCCAAGTTTGATATTGTGTACATCACGTAAAAAGCTATGAAAGGGAAAGCTATCTCCGACTACCTTGCTGATTACCTAATGGAAGAGGTCGATATTTGGGTATCTGAATTTTCAGAGGAAGATATTCTCTGCACATTTCAGGAGGATCGCAAATGGTAAATGTTCTTTGATGGAGATGCCAACAAAAAAGGATATGGAATTAGGATACTCCCGATCACCCCTGATGACTCTCACATCCTCATTTCCATCAAACTATACTTCCCTTGCACCAACAACAAGACTGAGTAAGAGGCATGAACTGTAGGCCTTAAGATCTCCCTCAAGAAAGGAATTCGGCACCTAAACATCTATGAAGACTTTGGCCTTATCATCATCCAAATCCTCAGAAAATGGAAATTTAAAGATAAGAAGCTCCTACCCTTCCATGCCCACCTAGAAGAACTGGCCTTTCAGCTTAATAATGTCACCTTCCATGACCTGCCTCGTGAAAAGAACAACCTAATTAACGCCCTTGCTACCCTGACCTCCATGGTCAACATGCCTGAGAGAATAATAATGGCCCCTTTCCTGGATCAAAAATAAGTGAAGCCTACCCACTGCTACCACGTTGAACAAATTACCGAGGAAGATTCTGATATAGCCGAGTTATGGTACTATGACATTTGGCGCCTCCTCAAATATGGTAAGTGTGGTGACAATTAATCCCAACACAAATAATAAGCAAATGCGATCACCAGAATAAAAAAAGAACACAAAATAACTGCAATCACACACGACACAGAATATACATGGTTCGGCAAAATGGCCTACGTCCACGGTGGTGATCTCTATTTTATATTTCTCTTTACTCCATGGGAGTGATTACAATTGCGTCACTTTGCCCCGGGATGTGGGTTTAATATATATATATGTAATTTTCGGAGAGTGGGGGTGTTGGGAACCTCCATATTAACCCACAACCCCTAGAATATCTCTTGAGAGATTTTAGGGGTTGAATGGGTCCTAACTGAATAAGTCATGTACGAGACCTTAGACTTTGGGCTGAATTTTTCCTTATCTTGGATTGAGCTTAATTAGGCTACTCACCTGGGCCAGGATAGTTAAATGAGTTATCCAAAATTGCCCCTAAAATTTTTAGGTCATAATTTGGGCTCAATAATTCTAAATAACAGCCTTAATGGCATTTTTGTGAATTCAGTAGTAGTTTGGGGATCGAAGCTTCTTTCTTGAGTAGATTCAGGTGGAAGATTTGCTTCGTTCTCTGTACGTCATGATTGAGAGGGTTTAAACTAGTTTGGAGAAGCCATTTTCTAACGTCGCTTCAAACTTCTTTGCATTCTTAAGATTTCTCCAACTTCTTACTGTGCTTTCTCACTTCCAAGTCTCGTCTTTCGTCTTCGATCTTCTTCCTTACCTTCCTATCTTCTTTGCTTGTGGCTTTGCATCGTCTCAAGCTAATTCTTACTTCATAAGTTCTTCAAACTCCTTCTCCTTTCTTTTTCTGTTGGAATTTCTTCATTATCGTTGCTAGGGTTTTTCTTGTCTGATGGCAAAAATAGGCAATTGGCCGATAGCTGAGTTTAGGAAGTTTTATAATATTCCAAACTGGGTAGACATTTAATGTGACCCTGTTCCTCATAATGTTAGAGACATTGAGGACGGTCATTGGATACATGTTCTTTTGTTGTCCTAGAGGGGCCTGAATTTTCCCCCAAATCGCTTATTTTTTCATTTATTTAGTTATTTATATATAGTTCCTGCACAGTGCACTCCAAATGTTTGGAAGATTGTCAATGGTGTACATAGAATCAATCAGCTCTATGGCACCAATCTAGGTCTTGCTGAAATTTGTTATTGTTATTCTTTCTATCGAACGAGCTCTGATCTCCTTTATCTCAAAGCTAGGATTCCAGATAGGGTATTGGTAGTCAATTTACCTGATTCCCACAAGGACTATTAGCAAGAGGGGTTTATTTCCAGGAACCGAAAGTTCCCTCCCAAAATTGAAGGGGTGAGGTATAGGGGACCTATGATTCCCTTTTTATGGGGAGGAGTATATAGGTAGGCATAGCTTGTGTTCTACTCATTAATTTTCTGTTAATGTACTCCCTTTCTTATATTTTCATTTTTCTTTTTTTAGCAAAGACAAAGAACTCAGAACATGCTCTTCGCGAGATTCGAGCTGTTGAGCTAGTTTAGGCTTGGAAGATCAGGGAATATTTGGCTGACGGTGAGCATCCGCGATCAGCCGCATTCCTTTTGGAGTATAAGAACATTGAGTCTAGCTTCATCTCCCGACCCGTGGATAGTATTCCTCATCTAGATATCATAAAAGAGGTTGTTGATGACCCAATTCAATTATACGAGGAGTAAAGTAGCTCTGGTGGTGAAGAGAGCGAGGGAGCTGACAAGGGTGGAGATGAAGGTGATTATAGTGAGGAGAGATCAAGCGGGGAAGAATCTTCCAGTTCGAAGGAGGGTTCAGAGGTTCTGGAGGACTCAGAGGATTCGTATTGCTTCAGTGAGGAAACTATGGCTCCACCTAGGAAAAATCTAATCCAGGATGTTGATGAAGACAATGTATTATTGGCTCACAGGTTGAAGAAGCAGAAATTTAGGAGTGGGGATACTGCCACTGGCTCCCAGACTGTTGCTCATGAGCTGGAGAGGAAGAAGAAAGAGGAGGCGTTAGTGAGAGAGGAAGATGAAGGAGAGAGAGGAAGAGAGAAGGAGAGAATAAGTGAGGACCAAGACAGGGCAGTCTTTGGTGCCTGTGTTTGCCCTAATCGAGGGGGCTTCCGTTGCCCTTATCCCTCAGTTGACTCCAGCAGTGCTTGATAAGTTCCTTCTAACTCTTCTATTTTTTCAGTTCTCATTTTTAATGTCTCTCTCACTGATGTTCTTTTTCTTTCTACAATTTGTTTCTGACTTTATCGTCCTCTATCGCAGCCATGATGAGCTAGTGATGAAGAATATTGAGTAGCGTATCTGAAGGCTACTATCGCTGCTCAGAAGTCTTCCGACCTTGCCTTGGCCAAGGCTAATGAGGCAGTGACCAAGGAGATCGAGGAGTTGAGGCAGTCTTATGACTTGGTCTGTGCGAGCAAGCGTGCGGTGGTTGAGGAGAACAAAGTGCTTGCTAAGAAGGTAAAGAACGGGGAATCCGAGGTTGCCACCCTCAAAGAGAGTTCTTACAATGCTGGATGGCTCGCAATGTATGAGTATGATGAGGCTCAGATCGGCTACATTGTCCGTCTCAACTTTAAGAAGGGTTAGGACAAGTCCTTTCTTGCTATCGAGGTGGATGTTGACTCCCCCCTCTTTGACGAGCACGAGAGGTGCCTCCTTCCGCTGTCCATGAAACTTTTCCAACTGCCCCGACAACTATTGTTGACGTTCCCCCTAATTAGGGGATGATGACTACTCCATTTGAAGGAGGCGTACCTGGAGCATCCATAGATAAGGGGAAGCGACTAGCGTCCTCTGAGCAGACTGAGGTTGTAAGCTAGTCTTCTTAGGGAACTTTTTGTATCTTTATATTTTTATTGTTCTTTCTTTTTGCTGATGTACTTTGAACCTTCTTTTAATGGAATAAAACACTTCTCCCTTCTATGTACTGATTTATTTGTTCTCCAACACTTATATGGTTTGTAGTTCATCGATGTTGAGGAATATATTCCTACTACTTCTCAACTAGGAAAAATTCTTGGTCCTGATGCGAGCAATCGAGATCACCGTGCCTTTGCAAGAAACTGCAAGTCCCTTAGGTCAAGAAATTAGGATTATAAGGATCAATCAGAGCTCGTTGCCAAGCTTAAAGATAGGCTCCAAGAGATGGAGGAGGTCGGCGCTTCTGTTAAAAAAGAAGTGGATGCTCTGAAGGCCAAGCTTCTGGATGCCTCTGAGGTTAATCAAGTTGGAGAGGTACTGCAATAAGAGAATGATGCTCTAAGGACAGAAGTCTTGCGACTTAGGGAGAATGCACCGAGCATTGCCCCTCCAGTTCTTCGTGGTTACTCTTCATCAGCTGGGCCGCGAGTTGGTGTTGATGACAGTAGCCCGACTAGGGAGATTTCTGATCTTCGAGGTGATGTTCACAGGGCATATGTGATAGATGCCGATATCCAAAGAGATGTTACCCTGCTGAGGCACCTGTTCAAGAAAGGTCCTCGGCAGGTGTGGGCTGATGGTTATGACCAAGGTTGGACCGATGCTCCGATGAAGTTGAGGGAGGTTGAAGAGTTATCTTTTATAAGAGGGTGGTTGAGTGCTCTTTGGAAGTTACAAGTCCCTATGAACTCTGTCATTTGGTACCGGCATAAGATATCCCCCTCAACTTTGATGTTGAATCCATTCAGAAGGGACAATCGATGGGTTCCCATAGATGTAATCCCAAGGCAGTTCGTGGAGCCAAACTCAAAGTCGATGAGGAATTAGCTCCTTACCCAGATGATGGCTGAAGGGCACGAGTGTCTGACTATCTTGCTCAGCGACCTAGTTCCCATTAGGATTTAATTTACTCAGCATATGTAACTCCTTGTATATGTAATGATGCAATAAAACAGTTATATTTTAGGTAATTTTTTGATTAAATATGTGTTGTGTATTTTTTACTTCATTGATTTCTTGTTCAACTATCTTGGGCTTTTCTATCCGACTAGATTTGATATAGGCGGAGTTGGATTGTTGAGTGAGTATCCCCCCATTCCAGTATGCTTTTAGTATACCATTCTTCCTTACTTTACCTTTTAGGTTGTGTCATTACACTTCCTTAGGACTAAATGTGGCAATGGCGAGGATACACCTGGTGCTGGATGTTCTATCCGAGTAGGATTTTTGAGCCAAACAATGTTGGCGACCAACCTAGGTTGGTCATGTTGCCTAAGGGTCCCCTCTAGGACTTCATATATTTCCAGGGGTAATGCTAGGAGGTCATTCGTGTTTGATGACAAATGCCTGAGGAGGGTCATTGCATACTGACCCTGTTTTAATATGTATCTCGTGATCTTAGTTTTGTGGGTTAAGGGGGGAGCCTATAACTTGGAAAAGGTGCATGAATTATAATGTATTTCAACACTTCATAGAATGACATTATCAAACACTTCTTTATTAATCAGATATGAATTGAAAATTTCAACATTGAGTTAAAAAAGAGAAAATAAAAACTAGAAGTAGAATTTCTTCAAATTGGCTGCATTCCAAGCTCGAGGTATCTCCATGCCCTCCAGCGTTTTTAAGTGATAGGCTCCTTTTAGGTCGACTCTTATCACCTTGAATGTCCCCTCCCAGTTTAGTCCTAGCTTGCCATCCGATGGTTTTACAGCACTGCTAAGAATTTTACTAAGGATATAGTCCCCAACCTGGAATACTCTTGGATTGACCTTCTTATTGTAGTGTCTTGCTAACTGTTACTAATAAGCTGCTAGTTTCACTAGAGCCAGCTCTCTTCGTTCTTCAGCTAGGTCAAGTTCAGCGAGCAGAGCTGCATCGTTCTGGCCTTGGTCGACCAGGATAGTCCTCATGGTAGGAAGGCCAACTTCCAAGGGGATAATTTCCTCCATCCCATATGTTAATACGAATGGTGTTTCTCCAGTTGCTTGCGCATGGGGTAGTTCGGTAACCCCATAGGATGTGGGGTAGTTCGATTACCCATGCCCCCTTGGCTCGCTCTAATTGCTTCTTCAATACACCGATCACTATTTTGTTAGAAGCTTCAGCCTGTCCATTGTTCTGAAGATATGCCACAGAGCTGAAGTACTGCATGATACCATGGTTACTACAGAAACCCTGGAAGAGGCCACTTTTAAACTGGGTTCCATTATTAGTGATGATGGTCTTGGGGATCCCAAAACCGGTGACAATGTTCCTCCATATGAATCTTACCATGCCCGCGTCTCTAATGTTTTCCAACAGCTTTGCCTCTATCCATTTAGCGAAGTAGTATGTTACGACCAACAGATACTTACGGTTACCGACTGTGGTAGGAAGAGGGCCTATGATGTCCATTCCCCACTGGGCGAAAGGCCATGGGCTGGAAAGTGACTTTAGATCGTTGGCTGGTTGGTGAACCATATAAGCGTGAAGTTGGCATTTTTTGCACTTACGAGCATATATTCCAGCGTCTCTCTGCATGTATGGCCACCAGTATCCTTCTTTCATTGCTCGAAAATATAGCGACATGCCCCCATTGTGACTTCCATAGATTCCCTCATAGAGTTTGTGCAGAACTTGCTCGACATCCTTTGGATGAACGCATTGGAGGTAAGGACCAGTGAAAGATCTCTTGTATAGCTTACCCTCAGAAGATAAGTGAAAGCGAGCAGCTTTGACTCTTATCTAATGAGCGGTCTTCTTATCCGATGGTAGTGCACCATCCTTCAAATAATCCCTTAAGGGGTCCATTTAACTAGGGGTTATTTCAACCTGGAGAATATGCTTCATGCTTGGCACTTTATCAATCTGGTTGATACTTGGCTGGGCAAGGAAATCAATCGGAATTGTTCTCTTTAAGTTAGAATTAATTATTGAGCTTAGGGTTGCTAGGGCGTCAGAATGGATGTTCCGTCCTCTGGAAAATTGTTGGATGCTGACTTGTTCAAAGTTGGCAATCAATTCTTTCGTCGTAGCGAGGTAGGCTTCCATCCTCTCATCTATAGCGTTGAAATCGCCACTTATCTGGTTAGAGACCAACTGTGAGTCACCGAACACTTGGAGTTGCTTTGCTCCAAGCGCTCGCGTTTTCTGAAGGCCTGCGATCAGTGCTTCATATTTCGCTTCATTATTGGAGGCTTCAAATCCAAGCCTGATTCCTTGCTCGAGTATTGCATCTTCAGGGGTAATCAGCACGATGCCTACTCCTGCCCCTTTGGAATTGGAGGCTCCGTCAACAAATAGTCTTCAAACACCTGACGCTGGGGTAAGTTCTTTCTGATGAATAGTTTGGTGTTGGTCGTAAGGATGATCTCTTATAAACTCTGCGATAAAGTCGGAGGGGACCTATCCTTTGATGGCATTCCTTGGCTAGAACTGAATATCGAATCACCCAAGCTCGACTGACCATTTTGATAGTCTGCCTGACAGGTCTGATTTTCTCAGTACTGCTCTAAGAGGGTGGGATGTAAGTACGATGATGGAGTGGGCTTCGAAGTAATGTTTTAATTTCCTTAAGGCTACCACTAGCACAAAGGAGAGATTTTCCAGTAGTAGGTATCGTTGTTCGGCATCCAAGAGAGTCTTGCTCGCGTAATAGACTGGGTACTGGATCCCCATTCTTTCGCATACTAGTGCAGAACTCACAGCATGACTGGAAATTGCGAGGTACGGGTATAGAGAGTCATTCTCTTGAAGGATTATGTGCAAGGGTGGTGTGCTGAGGTAAGCTTTTATCCCATCTAGCGCCTTTGAGCAATCCTCATTCCACTCCATATCTTTGCTTTTCTTCAACAATTGGAAGAATGGCTGACACCTTTTGGACGACTTTGAGATGAACCGATTTAGGGCGGCGAGCATCCCTGTGAGCTTCTGCACGTCTCTTATCGTACAGGGGGCTGTACCCTATTGATGGCATCAATTTGGTCTGGGTTGTCTTCAATAACTCTCTTGCTAATAAAGTACCCAATAAATTTTCCTGACTGGACACCGAAGGAACACTTACTTGCATTGAGCTTCATTCGGTATTTCCTGAGGATTTTGAAAGTCCTTGATAGGTCAGAGAGGTGATCTTGTTTAAGTTTGCTCTTGACGATCATATCATCGATGTATACCTCCATAGTGCTTCCCATTTGGTCTTTGAACATTTTGGTGACCAACCGCTAGTAAGTTTCTCCTGCATTTTTTAGCCCAAAGGGCATGACCTTGTAGTAATATAACCCAACTGTGGCGATGAATGTTGTTTTGTCTTGATCTAGCTCATTTAGGGGGATTTGGTGATACCCGGAGTAATGCAGACTCTCCACTTTCCATTATTTTTCGAAACTACTACTGGATTGGACAGCCACTTAGGGAATTAAACTTCCCGTATGGATCCTGCATCCAGTAGTTTTTCCACTTCCTTCTCCACAGCCTTGGCCTTCTAGGGGCAGTTCATCGTGCCTTTTGTGTAATCGTCTTCAAAGTCGAATCAACATGCTGCCGATGACAGACCACACTGGGATCAATCCCAGGCATCTCGAGGGTTTCCAAGCAAAAACGTCCAAGTTACTCTGTAAAAGTACTGTCAATTCCTTCTTCTCTCGATCTATGAGAGGCTCCAATTAAAAACATACTATCTTTTTTATCGCCACTGGCTACGACTTCCTCCAGGTTCTCAACGAAAGGAGGGGCTTGGTCTCCTCCACTCCAGGTCTTCCATATCTTAGCTGTTATTTAGAAGGTATTAAACCTTCCTGTTCTTCAACCTTCTCCTTGGTTTTCTCAACTTTCTTTTCTGGTTTGGGGCGGATGGCTGTTATAAAGCACCTCCTCGCCATCGATTGATCCCCATGGATCTCCACTACTCCTCGATTAGTCACACATTTGATCTTTTGATGGTAGATAGACGGGACAACCTTCATTGTATACAGTCATCCTCTACTGAAGATGGATTGGTAGGGTGAATCAATATCAACCACGAAAAACTCGATCATTTTGAAGATGTTTCCTTGCCCTTACAGGTAAAATAATCTTCCCTAAAGGGATGTTTACTTTCCCAGCGAATCCAACTAGAGGAACGGTGGCTTCCTTTAGGTCGGCGATGCTTAACTTTAACTTCCTGAACAGGTCGAGGTAGATTACTTTGAATTAGCTACCTTGGTCGACGAGAAAACGTAATATTTATCTATCCCGATTGTAATGATCAACGCATCATGGTGTGGTCCTCATCTATGAAAACAATATGCTTGATGTAGTCGACATCTTCTCCTCGCCAATGCTTCCCAGGTTGTGTTTTGGCTGGATCGATCTGAAAAGCTTGTAATACTGCCGTAAGCTTTTTCACTTCCATCCGAGCTATGTTTCCCTGAATCTGCTTTAGGTCGTACGCCCCATGAATTACAGTGAACTCATGGATGATGTCCTCCTCGAGCATGTTATCGAGTCTCCGATCTCCATTGGCAGTTATCTTCTCTGCCTTTTTCTCTACGATTTCATTCAAGTGCCCAGCATGGGCTAGCTCGTCGAGGTGAGATTTGAGAGCCTTGCAATGCTTCGTTTTGCCCTCCTTGTGGAATGCATCTTAGTGCATTATTCCGCTTGGAGGGGTCTCCACCGATCTTCTTAGGTCTCATGATGAACAGTTCTTCCTTGATCTTTGCAAAAATCTTGTATATCGATTCTTTGAAAATTGAATTTTTTGATTGAAATGCTTTCGAGGCATCACTCTTGCCCCCATTCTTATTTCCTTTCTTTTGATTTTTGATTTTGTCACTTCTCTTGCCGACGAACTTGGCGCGACCATTCTCCCCTGCACTGAGATGGGTCACATCTTCAACTTTGGCGTATTTTTCAATACGAGCCATTAAGTCGTCAATGGTCGTGACCTCCTTCTTAGTGAGGTACTGGTGTAAGAGGTAGGAGCTGGGTAAACCAATCTTAAAGGACGCCATGGCAACCTGCTCCAAGTAGTCCTCGACCTCGTTACATAGCTCCCAATATCTCTTCGCGTAGTCTCCGAGGCTCTCCTGGGGCGTTTTCTTCATTGTCAACAAAGCATCCATCCTCTTTAGATAGGATCTACTGGTAATGAAGTGAGTTGTGAAGAGATCTTCCAGGGACTCGAAGTTTTTAATGGATCTGTGAGGGAGTTTCTCAAACCACTTATGGGTCACGTCGTGCAAGCTCGATGGAAAAATTCTGCACATCAATGCGTCCATGTGGTTCCAGAGGGTATTGGCTATAATGCCCCATAATTTTGAGGGCTTTATTTATGAATATGGTATATAAGTTAATAATATTATTATTTTATTAATCCGAGATAATATAATTTATTTTGGTTTTGAAATCGAATCAAACATTTAAATTTAATTTGTTTTTGGACATTTTATAATGGTTTAAATATATAAACTTGACAATTTTGAATTAAAGGGAAATATATTCATATGCCTTAGCTTAGGCTCCAAGCTAGGGTTTGAGAGAGGGGATATATAAGGAATATTATGGGTGATTATAAGGAAAGGGAGATAAAAAAGAGAGGCCGAAAAACGAAATTCAAAGAGGCAAAAACGAGTGGAATGAGAAGAGCCAATTTGGAATGTTTAGATCTTCTTTTTGAGTGCATTCGAATGAGATTTAAGAAAAACTCAAAACACATACTTGACTCAATTTTTCGTGTAGAATCCAAATCTAAAGTCAGATTGGCGATTTGAATAATTTTTGGATCTTATTTTTCTGAGTTTTTAAAATAGGCCTATTTGAGGTTATCTTGTGTTGAGGCTAGAACGTGATTTGATTATTTTCGCGAGAGGAACGTGATGGTGCGATCATATTTTGAGGCTGAATTTATGTGACGATTCATGCAATGATTTTGAGATATGGGATTTTACACAATATGCTCCTTTAAATCTTGCGAGTTTATTCCGTTGATATCCTGTTTAATTGAACTCATATTTGAATTGATAAATTTTTGAATTGTGGAAAAATAATTGTTGAATTATTTTGATTCATGTGGTATTATTCATGTTGTTGTTGAGAATGTTGTCATGAGATTTTAATATGGTACGGATGTTGGGCACCCGCCAAAATTCCTGCTTCCCAAGCTATGGCTTGATAAAGCATATGCGGATGGGGCGAGGCTTGGTGACCCATTGATGTGTTGTTGAGAAATTTATTGATAAATGTTTTGAGATTTGCATTTGATTTGAATATTCGTACTCGTGTTGTTACGCTTTATTCATCATTAATATATTTTTTCAGCATCTTTCCTGTCGTATTGTGTATTTTCCCATATTTTCTTTTAGTTGGCAGGTTAGCATGGATTTGAGCGCTATGGACCAATTGGGATGATTTTAGTGTGGATTATTTTGGGATTAATATTTTTGGAAGATTTGTATTACTTTATTTTGTTGTATAGAGCATTGGTGATTTATATTATTTCGAGAGACTTTGTTGTATTGAATTTGAAGAATTGGGATTAGTGGTTTCGTTTATATTGTGGGATCTTTTAGATGCTCTATACAGATTGTTATTGTGGAATTAGTTTAGTTTTATCGCAGTAGCACGCCGCGTTCTCTTTCCGGGGGCGCGAGGTGTTACAATGGCCTGCCTGTACTACCTGACATGGTCGATAGGATCAGTATTTCCATCATAGATTTTGAACCTGGGCATTGAGATATGCTTGGGGGCTTCTTCCTCCTCTATTTCCCTTGAAAAAGGGGATTTCATCTTGGTCCTGAGAGCTCACCTAGCTAGCTCTCTGGTTAATCTGGCACCCCTATGTGCTGGGTGTTAGTCCATTTCTCTTCAGATCGAATTTTATATGTCGTCGTTTCCTCTGCCCGGGCTCCTATAATGGCGAGCTGATTGTTGTTTCTTGGACCAGTCATTATTTGGCCTCTGCCCCTCAATTATTTGAGACCCACATCTTGGGCTCCTTCCTCGGTTGCGAGATCTTCTCGGCTGAGGGCTAGGAGTGTGATGATGACATTGCTTTGTGATGCGATGGAGTTCTTTCTCTCTCCAATCTTCTTTTAAGGCTAGCGTTCTTGGCTTCCTGCTTGCGAGTGGCTTCCTCCTGCTCTTGGAGCCTGGCCTCATACGCATCGATCATCTTGGAAACTTGCGTGGACCTGGATGGTCCCTGACTTTCTTCTGAAGCTTTTCGTTCTGGGCGAGGCCTAGGATTTGAGTGTCAAACTTCATATCTAACCCTGCGAGGGGCAGGTTGCTCTTGAATATCCCCTGCTTGAGGGGCATTGCTGCTATGACCAGACATTCTAGGTTCTTGTTGGTGAAGGATTTCTTAAAGGAAAACAATCGTTTCCCACAGATGGCGCCAATTGTGGTGACAATTAATCTCAACAAAAATAATAATCAAATGCGATCACTAGAATAAAAAAAAAGAACAAAAAATAATTACAATCACACACGACACAAAATATACATGGTTCGGCAAAATGGCCTACGTCCACGGTGGTGCTCTCTATTTTATATTTCTCTTTACTCCAGGGGAGTGATTACAATTGCATCACTTTTGCCCCGGCTGATGGCTTAATATATACATGTAATTTTCAGAGAGTGGGGGTGTTGGGCACCTCCACGTTAACCCACAATACCTAGAATATCTCTTGTGAGATTTTAGGGATTGAATGGGTCCTAACTGAATCAGTCATGTACGAGACCTTAGACTTTGGGCCGAATTTTCCCTAATCTTGGATCGAGCTTAATCAGGCTACTCACCGGGGCCAGGATTGTTAAACGAGGTACCCACAGTAGGTATCCCAAAGATGTCGATAAGAAAGACCATACGACCCTTCATAAACTGGATACCCAGAATATCATCTGCGATAAAGGACTATCCAAAAGAAACTTCGATAGAACCCATTTGCAGTACATTGTAAGGGATGATGTTGAAGAAATGATGCAAAAGATTCGTAGTGGGGAATGGGGGCCCCACATTAACTGTCACATGCTTTCCAAAAAGATCATCCGTTAAGGATACTATTAGACAACCATGATTCAAGATTACATGGCCCATGCTCAAAGATGCCTCAAATGCTAATAGTTTTCCAATCTCCAACACTTGCCTTCTTGAGAACTATATAACATGACCTCTCCTTGGCTCTTCTCCGCTTGGGTCATTGACATCATATGGAAGGTTACTCCCAAAGCTTTAAACAGTTATGAATTCATCTTGGTCTCCATTGATTACTTCACCAAATGGGTCAAAGCTAAGTCAAACGCGATGCTGAATGCTAAGAAAGTGTCCAAGTTTATCAGAAAGACCATCATCTATCGATAGGAGTCCCCACGAGTTAGTTTTAGATAATGGGATCCATTTCAAAGCCGAGGTCATAGAACTAGTTGACGAATATGGGATTCAGAGACATAAATATTCTCCCTACCGGCACCAAATCAATAGTGATGTTGAAGCTGCCAATAAAAGCCTCAATATCATAATCATCAAGATGACTAAGAGTTCTAGAAATTCGGCCGACCAAATCCCATACGCCCTTTGTGGCTACTGCACTTTAATCGGCACGACTACTAGGTCTACCACTTATTCTCTAGTGTACGTCATGGAAGCAGTCTTACCCATTGAGTTGAAAATACCTTCCATTCGCGTGCTACTCTAAAGCAAAATTAACGAAGAATAATGACATTAGAGCTGATTTGATGAATTATCACTCTTGTATGAAAAGAGAGTGAAGGATATATATCATATACATTGGTACCATCGTCAGATAGCGCAATCATTCAACCAAAAATTCAAGGACCGTGGTGTCCAGGAAGGATACCTTGCCCTTATAGAAATCATAGAACCTGTCTGGGACCCCAAAGGGAAATTTAAATCGAATTAGAGCTGCCCCTACATCGTGAAGAAAATTCTCTTAAGAGGCGCTGTTATGCTCACAAACCTCGATGTAGAAGAGATAGCACGTCCAGTCAATTTAGACCATCTCAATAAATTTTACCCTTAGTTCGAAATCTTGGTGTGCTATGAATCCTCTCACCCCCCTTCTATTTTAAAAAAAAATCTTCATTACCCCATACCCAGAACTACGTGGGATTTGATCCTCTCAAAAACCATTTCTTTTCAAAATGAAACTTATGAAATTTTTTCAAACCCCCATAGGTACGTAGTCAGCCCATACGCCATACATGGGTCTGGTTTGCTTCTTTTTCACAAAATATTATTCTTTTCTAATCTTCGAGAGCGGCAATCCATCTTTTTATTTACATGAATAAAAGGATTATGTATGTCTTAGCAATATAGATAATTCAAATGAAAAACTCATCATGGGGCACAACAAAATAAGATCAAAATTCATTTTTATTTCTAATAAGGAATACAACGATGTTACATGAAGTATCTGTGCATATAGGATAAGTCACTAAATCAAGAAAAATAACAAGAAAAAAGAAAAATGCATATTTCTTCATATATATTTTGCTTCATTAGGTTACATTTTGAAGATAGAAAGGAAAAATAGAAAAAACAAATAGGACTTCACCCGAACCCTCAACTTTCCCTCTCTAACCCTTATCCCCCATGGCGGACGCACTTCCCTCTGCAACGAGTGGTGGATCCTCCGCTCCCAGAATCGAATCCTCATCTGAGGTGGCAGGCGGCACAATCATGAGGGAGACGACTTCTTGATATAATCTGACATAGAGGCCATCTAGTCCTTGGTATCTCTCATCCAGTTGGTCGGCGCCTGGATAGACTCAAAGCAAAGAAGCTATAGCAAAAGACAAATCATCCAATGAAAGGAACAAAGAAAAATCAACATAATAAGAAAAGAAAGAGCGAATATTGATATACCCATATATACCCTCGTCTAGGCCGAGGGTGCCCTGCACCTGGACAGGGCCAGGATGATCTCTTAACCAATATCAGACGACCCTCCAAGGGACCGACCCCTCATCAGGCCCAGACGACCCTTCAAGGGGCCGACCTCTCATCAGGCCCAGACGACCCTTCAAGGGGACGACCCCTCATCAGGCCCAGATGACCCTCCGAGGGTATGACAGTACGAGGTCCAAATTGGGCCAGACTCACTATCGGAAGGAACTTTTCCCTCAGCCTCATCTCATAGGCCGAGGGTGACATCATCACGGCGCGTGGTTTGGGAGACGCGTGAAACAGTGCGCGTGAGGCTCACATGGCACGTGGAAGACCGTTATAACAATATCACCCCCTCACGTGAGGGAATATTATGTCATCATTAATCACATGTGGCATCTACAGTTGTCAATAGGGGATTGGCTAGATCATCATTCACATGCACCATACATACTTGGGGGTACACTACACCCCCTAAGACCTATATATACTTGTCACCTACAACCCTACAAAGGGATCGATAATTGTAATCCTAGCTGAAACTCTGCTTGTATACACAGTAGAGAGAAAGTGAGGTTATGTGCATTGTATCCAAGGCCATTAGTTCCCATACTTAGTGGATCACACTCACAGTGGATGTAGGCCTAATTGGCTGAACCACTATACATCATTATCTTATTCCTCTTATACTCACCTCCTTCTATATACTTATGCATACATACCTCCATGGCTGCCATGGTCACTACTCTTTGAGCTCATCATCACTTATCTGGTGGTGCTGAATCTAAGCATCATGAGTTTGGCACCGTCTGTGGGAACGAGAAGACATCTCTTCCTTTGTACAGCTTGACCTCACTGGGCACTCTGGTGGTGAACCAGTTCTCCCCCTGTGAGGAGATGTTTCACCATCGAAAGAGATTCATTAAGGTTCTCAAGCTCACCAGTCTTTTCTTCAGTTCAACTTTTCATAGCTCAAACACATGGCATTGGAGATGCCACCACCACCACTTCCTCCATCGAATAGTGGAGTAGGACCCAGTTCCAGTCAGCCACCACCTCAGTCTGAGATGGCTAATGTGGCGGAAGCCTTGAAGTCTCTGGCAGCAAGCCAGCGGATCATGCAGGAGCAGTTCACAGCTCTAAGCTAGAACATAATAAGACCACAAGGGGTCTCACCTGAGATGATTACTACGGCAGCGGCTCCAGGGCAGCATGAGGACCACCCCAAGCACCACACCAGATTAGAGGGAAGTGTGGGAGGCAAAATCCTGACGATCGCCCAAGAGGCTCTACTTTTGATCGCTTGAGCAGGGGGTCGGCCTTTAAGAGGCTGGGCCTAGTAAATGACCTGCGAGAAAAATTGTCCAGATCAAGGAGTGTTGTGAGGTCCAGAAGGGAGGAAGCGGATGGCCGACCCCACGGGGGCCTACCCCAAGGATGGGACGACGGTCAAGGGGAAGTAAATAGCCGACACAGGCCTGCCGCAGTAGAACCCTCCGTCCATCTCAAAGAGGCGGCAGGGGATAACATCGGCCAAGCCGACCCTACGAGGCCCTAGAATGACTCGATATAGCGACTGGAGGATAAGATCGGTGATATTCTAAAGAGCCGGGACCCTCTTCAGAGAGGATACTCCATAGGCTCTCCCTTTGTGGAGAAGATAGTCAACTTCCCTACGCCATCAAAGTTTAAGCCACCTGTGGTAACCCCAAGATATGACGGGAGTACAAACCCTGTCCATCATATTGAGATGTATCAATCGGAGGTAGACATATACTCTATCTCAGATGAGATGAGGTGTCGTGCCTTTTCTGGCACTCTGACTGGGGCTGCACATGTCTGGTATATGTCTCTTCCAAAAAATTCCATTGAAAACTTTAAGCAGCTGGCAGACAGGTTTATCCACAACTTTTGCTTTGGGGTGAGGCCACAGAAGAAGACCACACACCTTCTCTATGTTAAGCAGTGGAAGAATGAGAGTCTAAGAGACTACATAGCCAGATTCAACAAAGAAAAGTTAGAGGTTGAAGACTATGAGGAGAGCATAGACATGACCGCTCTCATTGGAGGCCTACAAAAGGGGAAGCTTCTATGGAAGCTTGCTGAAGACCCTCAGACAGGAAAGGTGATGAACGCCGAAGAGGCGATGGCCGCAAAATACGAAGATGAAAAAGGAGGCACTAGTGGGGGTAAGTACCCTAAGAAGAACAAAGAGGGGAAGAAGAGGTCTACGGACAACAAGTTCGGTGATTACACCTCTCTAACGGTCAGCTGTGAACATATTCTCAATGAGATAAAGAGTGGCCGGTCCCTGAAGTGGCCTGAGAAGTTGAGGGCAGCCCCCAACAAGAGGATCAAAAACCTATGGCGTGAATTCCACCAAGACCATGGTCACGTGACTGACAAATGCTTTGCTCTGAAATATGAGATTGAAAAAATGTTGAAATAAGGGAAGCTAAGGAAGTACGTTGATAAGAGTGCCTTCAAGAGGGGTCGAGGGGACGACCCCAGAAAGAAGGGAGGTGATGCATGCCGAGAAGATCCTCCAAAAAGAGGGGACGACCCTTCTGATGATGAGGACGACCTGACCTCCCTCCGAGAGATAACCACGGCCCTGTCAAGAGACTTAATATGATCTCTCTTGACGTGGGGATGATCTTCGGAGGACTAGCGGGATGAGGGTCAGAGGTCGCAAATAGGAAGGCCCACGTAGCTGAAGCCAAGGCAGTGACGAAGACGGTACACTCAACCTCTTTGGAGGCAAAGTCGGAAAAGAGAAAGAAGGTTGATATGGATACTCCGAGTTAGTAGGTATAGTGGCACAAGAAGTTACCACTGCAGTTTTACAATACCAAGAACGCAGCATACAACTTAATGGAGGCAAAAGACCTAGAGAGGTTAGCCAAATGTATGTGAATAAAGATGGAAAATGTGCGAAGACCCCGAAATTTTGACAACAAACTACCCAAGACCAAGTCAGTTCTAGTCAACAACGTGGTAAAATGAAGCAGTTTTGAAAGAGGAATAAAGTCCCAAGTCAGCAAGGCCGACACCGACAGCATCATCCGTTGATTGGGTTCAGTGGGGAAAAGGTTCATCCCCTTGGAGTATATGAGGCCGATGTCAGGATGGGGGCCGAGTGGCTGAGGTGGCTTACCAAGAAGGTCAGCTTCTTCATAATGGATGAACATGTATTCTCGGCCTACAACAATATACTGGGAAGGGTAGCCCTCAAGGGGTTTGAATCTGTGCCATCTACAGTCCATCAAATGATTAAATTTCCAACCCCTTACGGGGTAGGGGAAGTTCAGGGAGACTAGATGACAGCATGGGAATGTTATTACAACTCTGCAGAAGAGAGGCACACAAGAAGGCAACAACCACTTACAATATTGACACCCTTGACCCCAGGGACGAGACAAAGCTGAAGAAAGGAGAGGCCGCGGAAGAGGTAGAATCCATCATCCTCAATGAGGATGACCTGGAAAAAACCATTCAAATTGGTAAGACACTGAAGCCAAACATCAAGGAAGACCTCATCAATCTGTTGAGAAGAAGATAAAGCATCTTTGTATGGAGTTATGCAGATATGTTGGGGATCGACCCCGAAATTAAGTGCCACAAGCTCAACGTGGTAGAGGGTGCAAAGCCGGTAAAGCAGAAGAGGAGAATTTACTCTAGAGAGAAATATGAGGTCATAAGGGATGAGGTCAAAAAGTTAGAAGATGCTGAGTTTATCAGAGAGGTCATCTATCCTGAATGGTTGTCCAACGCAGTCATTGTCCCAAAAGCCAATGGGAAGTGGAAAATGTGTGTAGACTTCACCGACCTCAACAAGCATTATCCTAAAGATAGCTTCCCTCTCCCACGTATTGATCAGATAGTAGACGCTATCGCAGGCCATGAACTAATGAGTTTCATGGATGCCTACTCAGGTTACAACCAGATCTTTATGAGCCCTAGGGACTCGGAGAAAACTGCTTTTATTACAGACAAAGGGACATACTGTTATAGGGTCATGCCCTTTGGCCTGAAGAATGTAGGGGCAACGTATCAGCGTCTTGTAAATAAAATGTTCGATGATCAAATAGGGAAATCTATGGAGGTCTATGTAGATGATATGCTGACTAAGAGTCTAAAGGCAGAGGATCATGTGGCAGACCTTGAGAGGACCTTTAATACGATGGACAAGTACCGAATGAAGCTTAACCCGACCAAGTGTGCCTTCGGGGTTAGAGCAGGGAAATTCTTAGGGTTCATCGTGAATTAAAGAGGCATTGAGGCCAATCCATAGAAAATAAAGTCCCTCTTAGAAATGAAGACCCCCAAGACAATTAAAGATGTTCAGACGCTCACGGGGCAAGTGGCTGCTTTGAATAGGTCTGTGTCCGGAGCCACAGACAAGTGTTTACCATTCTTCAAAATTCTTCGAAAGGCCTTCGAATGGAGTGAAGAGTGTGATGAGGCTTTCAAGGGGTTAAAGTTATACTTAGGATCTCCCTTGCTATTGTCACGACCAGTGCAGGGCGAACAGCTACATGTGTACTTAATCGTCTTTGAATCAGCCATCAACGCAGCCATTGTGAGAGACGAAGATGGGGTATAGAAGCCTGTGTATTTCAACATTAAGGCACTCCAGGGGGCAGAGCAAAGATACCCAAGGATGGAGAAGGTAGCCTATGCCTTGATCCACGCTTCAAGAAAGATGAAGCCATACTTCCAATACCATATAATGGTCATCCTCACTGACTCTCCTCTTAGGCAGGTCCTACACAAGCCCGAAAAATTAAGGAGGCTAATGACCTGGGATATAGAGCTGGGGGAGTTTGACATTGTGTATCAACCTAAGACGGCCATTAAGGGGCAAGCGTTGGCACATTTCGTGGCTGAATTTACTTGGGAAGATGATGAAGCTGAAGAGGAGAGCCTCGAGAAGATAGGTACCCTACAAGGCAAGCTTACTGAGACACCCGCAGATCAGGCCGAGACAAGCACCACTAAGGGAAAAATGGCCAAAAATGAAGAAGTAAGATATCTCTTTAGACAGGGGTTCCTCACCGAGGGAAATTTCTCAGAAGAACAGACTGTGTGGAGCCTTTTCATCGATGGGTCTTCCTGTGACAGCAGAAGTGGAGCTGGACTTATAGTGTCAGCACCCGATGGCACAGACGTTGAGTACTCCCCCGTATTTTTGTGATATTTATTTATGGGATTAATTAAATTAAATGTGAATTAATTGAGAAATAATCCGGATAAAATACTAGCGAGATGTGAGTTGGTATTTGAATATAATGTGTACATATGGCAATATATGAATATTGAAATTGTTGAATTTGTCGTGAGATTGAAATACGGCAATTTGGAAAATTTTGTTGGGACGCGCGTGACAGTCGCGTCAGGAAAGTAATTATTTAATTAAAAAAAAGTGAATTTTATTTCTATTAACCGTATGGTCATTTTGAGTGCGCCAACGCGTTCGGAAGGGTCGAAATAGTCAGAAAACACTAGTCGGGAGTTTAGTTTGGGTCCCGGGGCATTTTTAGGCCATACCGGCAACTTAGAAGGGTATTTTGGTAATTTTGGAATTTTGGGAATTAAAACCCACGAAAATTAGAGTTAAAAATCTGACTTAGTCTTAACCCACTAAACCATTTCCAACCCCAATCTAGGTAGTGGGCTACGGGAGAAGTTTAGAAACCTTAAACTTGCCAAAAACCAACCTCCACCTCCATTGTCATCCTTAGAGAAGAAATTTGTAGAGAGAGAAAGAGAAGAGAATTCTGCAGAGAGAGAGAGAGGACAATTCAACCTTCAAGATTCAAACTCAAATTCAGAGAAAGATTAGAGGCAAGTGGTTTAATTATGTTATTTACTTCGAATGCTTCTTCCATGCGTAGAAATTTATAAAAAATTGCATTGTTATGGGATAACTACAAAAATCCATGAAATTGGAGATATAAATTCAAGTTATGATGTAGGGATTGCATGTAGAATGTTATTGGGCGATTGGGCTAAAAGAAATACAACATTTCATGATGTAAAAACGGAATTTATTTATGGAAAAAAAATTGATGACTTTAAATTCTAGGGTTCATACTCATAAGGTTTGGGGGAAACTTTGGGAGATTTAATAATTGGGTGTCGTATATGAAGATTTGATTTCATGAATGTGCTAGATTATGACCTAGGAATGTTTAGGAATGTTGAGGAACCTTAAAATATTGCTGGAATAATTTTTAGAGGAGTTTTGAGGAGAGGAAATTGGTGGAAAACGAGATAGGAAATTCTGGGCTCGAAACTGGCATCTCGTTAGAAGACCTGCCCAGGTCGTTCGAACGAGCTCGTTCGAACGAGCTCGTTCGAACGAGCTTCTAACGAGGTGACAGTTTGCCTTCTAACGAGGGGGAAGTTCGTTCGATGCCTTTCGTTCGAACGAACCCTCGTTCGATGCCCACCTCGTTCGAACGAACTCTCGTTCGAACCAACCTCGTTCGAACGAGACTTCTAACGAGCTGAAAGTTTGGCCTTTTTGGCCTGATTTGATTTCTAGTGTCCCGTAACCTTGTTTAATTGTAGAGATGACATTCCCTTGATGACTAATTGAGATAGTTTGGATATTTGGGATACATATTGAGGAATAAAACCTAGAAGTGTGAGTGGAACCAAATAATATTTATGGATTAGGACGCGGGTGACTAATCACGTTGTGAGAATAATTGATGAACTAAATACATACGAACCGAACATTTGAAAGGGTAAAACTATAAGTTGGTATGAGAATGAGAAGTATACCACTAATAGATTATGATAATTACTAAGATGTGTGCATGCTTAGTATATGTATATGATTTTATGTGTATGACATACCTACCATACTTGCTATCATAGGAGGTTTACGTTCTCTTAGGGCCATCTAATCTTTGTGTGCCCGGATTTAGATTGGTACCTCGAGGACATAGTTCAAGAGAATGACTTATTTGTGAGTTAATGAGTCAGCTAACTATGGAGCGTAGGTATGTACGTGACCATGGATATGTTGAATTATGTTCGCCTCCATTTTTGTGTGTGGTGCTTATTCTAACAATTCCTGAGAGATTCAGAATTTGTAATCCTTATGTACATGATGTATCGGGATGGATAACAGAGTATGTGTGCACCGCAGCTTAGCCTGGGGGTGCTTGTAATGTATACTTATGATATGAATAATATACGGCTAAATGAAAAGGAATTATTATGTTTAATTGCGAGTATAATTGTAGTAACGTCTTGATAAAGAATAAAAGGGATAACCTACTGTGAAATGCTTTGCTAATAATTGAGAATCCGAGTTTAAGTAAGGCTACCTATTTAAGTGATGACGTTGGAATTTATATTATGGATCGAGTAGAGAGGTTAGAACTTATGTCGGTTTAGTTAGATATGGATATCACATGTATGGGTACGGTACGTTAGGAGTGCACAGTTAGTCGAGAGGTGAGTATTTCATGTGAGAGCACGTCCTAACATGTATTTTGCATTCATTGTTTTAATGTTATTAAAGCACTTGCTGTTTTTAAAATACTCTCCACTTTCGGGCTCTGACCCGTTTGCTTTCAAATCTACTTTTTGTAAAATCTTTTTTAGGTGCCCAGCCACAAGGACACCATGCATAGGATTTCCATTCAGGTGACGAGCTGTAGCTGTTGTGGAAGTTACAGGGCCTTGATATTAGACGCCTCATTTTCCAGTCTTGACTCCATATTCAGTTTCATCATTTGTAGGGCATGTCGCCCATTTCTATTAGAGACATTTTATATTTCACTTATTCAGACTTTTGGCATGTACTTAATCCAGGATTCAAACTTGTTTTATTATTTCAGTTGTGGGATTGTTGTGAGGAGTATTTTCCTCCAGACTCTTTATTTCTTGTTGAATACACTATTGGGATTTTATTGTGTATGGTGATGTTATTTTTTTACATTTCATTTATCGCATGTTAATCAGATTTAATTTAAAATTTGACATCTTACTTTTTAAATACTAGGTGGTTAGTAATCATTAAATGTTTTCGACAGTGATGCTATTAACTGAACCAACTTGGCATTTTGAATTAATTTAATAAAGGAGTAGCTACCCGGTATTTAATTAGTTGGGGTGTCACAGGTGGTATCAGAGCATCAGGTTCTAGTGTCCTCTAGGATCTGTGCGGCTTATTATGCTTTCAGCGTTGCTTTCTTTGATATAGAGCCCTAAATATTAGGAATGTTGTGTTCATCTCTATACATTGGGAATTCGTACTTCCGTGATTTGTTTATTTGAATGATGAACTCATCCAAATTTACTTAAATTTTCAGATGGACCGTCAAGAGGAACTAACTAATACGGTTAAGGGAGTCAACGGGCAAGATCGACTCACACCTCAGGTATCCCCAGAGAGAATATCAATCGCTGAGTTAGCAGGTATCATGGCACAAGCAGTTACCACTGCAGTTTTACAATACCAAGAACGCAACATACAACTTAATGGAGGCAAAAGACCTAGAGAGGTTAGCCAAATGTATGTGAATAAAGCTGACAAATGTGCCCCCAAAATTTTGACAACAAACTACCCAAGACCAAGTCAGTTCTAGTCAACAACGTGGTAAAATGAAGCAGTTTCAAAAGAGGAATAAAGTCCCAAGTCAGCAAGGCCGACACCGACAGCAGCAGGGTCAGGGGGGAGTAACTTCACAGGCCGATGTTTTGTGTGTGGCACGCATGGCCATAAATGCCAGGATTGCCCAGAGGGTGTTAGGGCCCCACAGCAGCAGGGTGTCCGTAATGATCCACAGGGGCCACTTTTTCCAGTCGCTCTCCCAGCACCAGCTCAGGTACTAGCCCTACCAACTTTTCCAGTAGCTCTAGTGCAGAAGGGGAAGTTACAGTACAGACATATCTATAATGTCCACCAGGCAGCTGCCCCATGGGCACCACCCGCAATTTGGGGTATGTTTTCTATCCATGAGACTTTGGGTCGAATTTTGTTTGTTACTGGGACAACGCATTGTTTTATAGCTACATATTATGCGAAGACCTTAGGGTTATTAACCACAGTAGAGAGCACTATAACGTAGGTAGACTCACCACTGGAGAATGGTTCGCTTATCTTCTTTATATGCCGAGGAGTGGGGGTAGAGATTGGTAGTTTGGTATTACCTGCGGACAGGTTAGTCTTAGATATGCATGAGCATGATGTTATTATTGGTATGGATTGGCTCGCAGCTTATAGAGCCATGATTGATTGCTTCGGTGGGAGCATTGTTTTTGCCATTCTGGGGCAGGAGATGTTTTTAGTGGCGATGCCTCGCCCTAAGGGAGGATCGTCCACTCATTTGTACTATATAGAGGAGGAGACCTCTAAGGAAGTGGTGATACCACTTGATTCGATACCCGTTGTTAGTGAGTTCGCCGATGTATTTCAGGATATACCTGGACTACCTCCGAGTAGGGAGATAGATTTTGTGATTGATTTAACATCGGGCACTCGGCCTATTACCCGCGCACCTTACCGTATGGCTCCAGCTGAGATGAGAGAGTTACGAGATCAGATTGAGCAGTTGTTGGATCAGGGGTTTATACGGAGGAGTACTTCGCCGTGGGGTGCCCCTGTATTGTTCGTGGAGAAGAGGGATGGATCGTTGAGGTTGTGTGTAGATTACCGGGAGTTGAATAAGGTCACAATACGGAATAAGTATCCGTTGCCCCGAATCGATGACTTATTCGACCAGTTGAGAGGAGCTTCTTTCTTCTCAAAGATTGATTTGCGATCGGGATACCATCAGTTGCGTATTAGGGAAGAGGACGTCTCGAAGACTGCTTTCTTAACGAGATATGGTTCCTACTAGTTTCGGGTTATGCCTTTTGGTTTGACCAATGCTCCAGCCGTGTTTATAGACTTGATGAATAGGGTTTTCCGAGAGTTCCTAGACCAGTTCGTTATTGTCTTCATCGATGACATTCTGGTTTACTCCCAGACAGAGGAGGAGCACGCCGAGCATTTGAGACAGGTTTTGCAGACGCTACGTCAGAACGAGCTGTATGCAAAGTATGAGAAGTGTGGGTTTTGGTTGAAGGAGGTTCAGTTTATAGGGCATAATATTTCGGACCGGGGGATATCTGTTGATCCGGGGAAGGTATCCGCGGTAAGGGAGTGGGGACAGCCCACGACACCGACTGAGATCCGTAGTTTCTTGGGCTTAGCAGGATACTACAGGAGGTTTATTCGGGGTTTCTCCAAGATAGCGGGTCCCATGACACATCTGACTCGTAAGGGTGTGCCATTCATTTGGAGTGATGCCTGGCAGTTTGCATTCGATGAGTTGAAAGAAAAATTGACCTCAGCACCTGTGTTAGCATTGCCGAGACAGGGAGTTGAGTATTTAGTTTACACCGACGCGTCCTTACAAGGACTTGAAGGTGTATTGCAGTAGGAGAGTCAGGCCATAGCTTATGCTTCCCGTAAGCTTAAGCCTCACGAGAAGAATTACCACACTCATGATTTGGAGTTAGCGGCAGTTGTATTTGCCCTTCGGATTTGGAGACATTACCCTTTGGGGGAGAAGTTTCGATTGTTCACAGACCACAAGTCCCCACAATACCTATTCACGCAGAAGGAGTTGAATATGCGGCAGCGAAGGTGGCTTGAGTTTGTGAAAGATTATCAGTTCGATATCCAATATCACCCGGGGAAGGCTAACGTGGTAGCAGACGCGTTGAGCCGTAGGCCAGTAAATGAGGTGGCAGGGGTGTGGAAGACTAAGTGGAAGGAGTTGGGACACCAGGATGCAGTGGCCCGATCGTTCATGTCGGTGATGACTGTTACACCACAGATTGTCACGAAGGTGGTACAGGCACAGGCAAATGACTCGTTCTGTCAGGAACAGATAGTTCGATTACTAGAAGAGGGAGCTGAGTCCTATACCATTAGCTCAGACGGGGGATTACGCTTCAATGGGAGACTGGTAGTTCCGGAAGGGGAGGAATTATGACACGAGGTAATGGCAGAGTCGCACGGCTCACGGTTCGCGGTACATCCCGGTGGGGACAAAATGTACCAAGACATGAGACGTCAGTATTAGTGGAGCGGGATGAAGAGAGATATTGCCGTGTTTGTTTCTAAATGCGCCACTTGCCAGCTGGTAAAAGTGGACCATCAGAGACCGGCAGGACTTCTACAGCCATTAGAGGTCCCGATGTGGATGTGGGAGAGCATCTCCATGGACTTTATCACAGGGTTGCCTACGTCACAGAGAGGTCACGACTCCATTTGGGTAATTGTGGACAGGTTGACCAAAGTTGCTCATTTTCTACCCGTAAGGACAAACTACACTACGGGACAGTATGCCCAGATTTAGATTGATACCTCGAGGACATAGTTCAAGAGAATGACTTATTTGTGAGTTAATGAGTCAGCTGACTATGGAGCGTAGGTATGTACGTGACCATGGATATGTTGAATTATGTTCGCCTCCATTTTTGTGTGTGGTGCTTATTCTAACAATTCCTGAGAGATTCGAAATTTGTAATCCTTATGTACATGATGTACCGGGATGGATAACAGAGTATGTGTGCACCGCAGCTTAGCCTGGGGGTGCTTGTAATGTATACTTATGATATAAATAATATACGGCTAAATGAAAAGGAATTATTATGTTTAATTACGAGTATAATTGTAGTAACGTATTGATAAAGAATAAAAGGGATAACCTGCTGTGAAATGCTTTGCTAATAATTGAGAATCCGAGTTTAAGTAAGGCTACCTATTTAAGTGATGACGTTGGAATTTATATTATGGATCGAGTAGAAAGGTTAGAACTTATGTCGGTTTAGTTAGATATGGATATCACGTGTATGGGTACGGTACATTAGGAGTGCACAGTTAGTCGAGAGGTGAGTATTTCATGTGAGAGCACGTCCTAACATGTATTTTGCATTCATGTTTTAATGTTATTAAAGCACTTGCTGTTTTCAAAATACTCTCCACTTTCGGGCTCTGGCCCGTTTTCTTTCAAATCTACTTTTTGTAAAAACTCTTTTAGGTGCCCAGCCACAAGGACACCATGCATAGGATTTCTATTCAGGTGACGAGCTGTAGCTGTTGTGGAAGTTACAGGGCCTTGATATTAGACGCCTCATTTTCCAGTCTTGACTCCATATTCAGCTTCATCATTTGTAGGGCATGTCGCCCATTTCTATTAGAGACATTTTATATTTCAGTTATTCAGACTTTTGGCATGTACTTAATCCAGGATTCAAACTTGTTTTATTATTTCAGTTGTGGGATTGTTGTGAGGAGTATTTTCCTCCAGACTCTTTATTTCTTGTTGAATACACTATTGGGATTTTATTGTGTATGGTGATGTTATTCTTTTACATTTCATTTATCGCATGTTAATCAGATTTAATTTAAAATTTGACATTTTACTTTTTAAATACTAGGTGGTTAGTAATCATTAAATGTTTTCGACAGTGATGCTATTAACTGAACCAACTTGGCATTTTGAATTAATTTAATAAAGGAGTAGCTACCCGGTATTTAATTAGTCGGGGTGTCACAGGTGGTATCAGAGCATCAGGTTCTAGTGTCCTCTAGGATCTGTGCGGCTTATTATGCTTTCAGCGTTGCTTTCTTTGATATAGAGCCCTAAATATTAGGAATGTTGTGTTCATCTCTATACATTGGGAATTGGTACTTCCGCGATTTGTTTATTTGAATGATGAACTCATCCAAATTTACTTAAATTTTCAGATGGACCGTCAAGAGGAACTAACTAATACGGTTAAGGGAGTCGACGGGCAAGATCGACTCACACCTCAGGTATCCCCAGAGAGAATATCAACCGCCGAGTTAGCAGGTATAGTGGCACAAGAAGTTACCACTGCAGTTTTACAATACCAAGAACGCAACATACAACTTAATGGAGGCAAAAGACCTAGAGAGGTTAGCCAAATGTATGTGAATAAAGCTGACAAATGTGCGAAGACCCCGAAATTTCGACAACAAACTACCCAAGACCAAGTCAGTTCTAGTCAATAACGTGGTAAAATGAAGCAGTTTCGAAAGAGGAATAAAGTCCCAAGTCAGCAAGGCCGACACCGACAGCATCATCCGTTGATTGGGTTCAGTGGGGAAAAGGTTCATCCCCTTGGAGTATATGAGGCCGATGTCAAGATGGGGGCCGAGTGGCCGAGGTGGCTTACCAAGAAGGTCAGCTTCTTCATGATGGATGAACATGTCTTCTCGGCCTACAACAATATACTGGGAAGGGTAGCCCTCAAGGGGTTTGAATCTGTGCCATCTACAGTCCATCAGATGATTAAATTTCCAACCCCTTATGGGGTAGGGGAAGTTCAGGGAGACTAGATGACAGCATGGGAATGTTATTACAACTCTGCAGAAGAGAGGCACACAAGAAGGCAACAACCACTTACAATATTGACACCCTTGACCCCAGGGACGAGACAAAGCTGAAGAAAGGAGAGGCCGCGGAAGAGGTAGAATCCATCATCCTCAATGAGGATGACCTAGAAAAAACCATCCAAATCGGTAAGACACTGAAGCCAAACATCAAGGAAGACCTCATCAATCTGTTGAGAAGAAGATAAAGCATCTTTGTATGGAGTCATGGAGATATGTTGGGGATTGACCCCGAAATTAAGTGCCACAAGCTCAACGTGGTAGAGGGTGCAAAGCCGGTAAAGCAGAAGAGGAGAATTTACTCTAGAGAGAAATATGAGGTCATAAGGGATGAGGTCAAAAAGTTAGAAGATGCTGAGTTTATCAGAGAGGTCATCTATCCTGAATGGTTGTCCAACGCAGTCATTGTCCCAAAAGCCAATGGGAAGTGGCGAATGTGTGTAGACTTCACCGACCTCAACAAGCATTATCCTAAAGATAGCTTCCCTCTCCCACGTATTGATCAGATAGTAGACGTTATCGTAGGCCATGAACTAATGAGTTTCATGGATGCCTACTCAGGTTACAACCAGATCTTTATGAGCCCTAGGGACTCGGAGAAAACTGCTTTTATTACAGACAAAGGGACATACTGTTAGAGGGTCATGCCCTTTGGCCTGAAGAATGTAGGGGCAACGTATCAGCGCCTTATAAATAAAATGTTAGAAGATCAAATAGGGAAGTCTATGGAGGTCTATGTAGATGATATGCTAACTAAGAGTCTAAAGGCAGAGGATCATGTGGCAGACCTTAAGAGGACCTTTAATACGATGGACAAGTACCGGATGAAGCTTAACCCGACCAAGTGTGCCTTCGGGGTTAGAGCAGGGAAATTCTTAGGGTTCATCGTGAATTAAAGAGGCATTGAGGCCAATCCATAGAAAATAAAGGCCCTCTTAGAAATGAAGACCCCCAAGACAATTAAAGACGTTCAGACGCTCACGGGGCAAGTGGCTGCTTTGAATAGGTTCGTGTCCGGAGCCACAGACAAGTGTTTACCATTCTTTAAAATTCTTCGAAAGGCCTTTGAATGGAGTGAAGAGTGTGATGAGGCTTTCAAGGAGTTAAAGTTATACTTAGGATCTCCCTTGCTATTGTCACGACCAGTGCAGGGCGAACAGCTACATGTGTACTTAATCGTCTTTGAATCAGCCATCAGCGCAACCATTGTGAGAGACGAAGATGGGGTATAGAAGTCTGTGTATTTCAACATTAAGGCACTCCAGGGGGCAGAGCAAAGATACCCAAGGATGGAGAAGGTAGCCTATGCCTTGATCCACGCTTCAAGAAAGATGAAGCCATATTTCCAATACCATATAATGGTCATCCTCACTGACTCTCCTCTTGGGCAGGTCCTACACAAGCCCGAAAAATTAAGGAGGCTAATGACCTGGGATATAGAGCTGGGGGAGTTTGACATTGTGTATCAACCTAAGACTGCCATTAAGGGGAAAGCGTTGGCATATTTCGTGGCTGAATTTACTTGGGAAGATGATGAAGCTGAAGAGGAGAGCCTCGAGAAGACAGGTACCCTACAAGGCAAGCTTACTGACACACCCGCAGATCAGGCCGAGACAAGCACCGCTAAGGGAAAAGTGCCCAAAAATGAAGAGGTAAGATATCTCTTTAGACAGGGGTTCCTCACCGAGGGAAATTTCTCAGAAGAACAGACTGTGTGGAGCCTCTTCGTCGATGGGTCTTCCTGTGACAGCAGAAGTGGAGCTGGACTTATAGTGTCAGCACCCGATGGCACAGACGTTGAGTACGCCCTAAGGTTCAACTTCAAAGCCTCCAATAACAAGTCTGAATATGAGGCCTTGATAGCAGGTCTCTCCTTGGCCAAGTCTCTTAATGTCGGCCAGATTTTGGTCCATAGTGATTCAAGGCTAGTAATGAATTAGATATTAGGAGCCTACGAGGCCAAGGATGAGCGGATGGCCAAATACCTTAAAAAAGTGAGGTCACTATTGAAGAGCTTCAGAGAGGTAAAATTGAAGAGAATACCTAGGCTCGGTAATGGACGAGCTGATGCACTTGCTAGATTGGCCTCGGCAACTAGGACGGATATCAGGAGAACAGTCCCAGTGGAAATTTTTCTTCGACCAACTATTGAAGATGGTGAGGGAACTTGCTTAAATGTTTCTAAGGAAGCTTCATGGATGGACCCTCTGATCAGATACATTAAAGAGGGGGAGATGCCAGAAGCAAGGCAAGAAAGGAAGAAGCTGAAATATAGAGATGCGAAATTCACCGTCATTGGAGACACTTTGTAAAATAAGGGTTTTTTTCTCCCCTTACTTACGTGTGTGCACCCATCTGAAGTCCCACACATTTTGCAAGAAGTGCACGAGGGGTCATGTTCAAGCCATATTGGGGGTAGGTCTTTAGGGCAGAGGGTGATCACCCAGGGGTACTGGTGGCCAACCTTGGGGAAAGATGCCGTAGCATATGTAAACAAGTGTGATAAGTGTCAGAGATTTGCCACCATCCCTCATCAACCCCACCAGCCTCTTACCTCCATTACATCCCCGTGGCCATTTGCAGTGTGGGGGATCGACCTAGTAGGACCCTTGCCTAGGGCAGTCAATAACTATCAGTTCCTCATTATGGCAATTGACTATTTTTCAAAATGGATGAAGGCAGAGCCGATGGTCACGATTACTGAACAGAAGACCTTCCAGTTCATCTGGAAAAACATTATATGTAGATATGGTCTCCCCAACACCCTCATCTCAGATAACGGGACTCAATTCAAGAATGCATCCCTAGAGAAGTACTGTGAAAGGGTGAGTATCAAACAATTCTTCTCTACCCCAGGTCGACCTCAGGCTAATGGGTAAACGGAAGTTACAAACAGGACGAACCTAGACGGGATCAAGAAGAGACTTGAGGAGGCAAAAGGAAGATGGGTTGAGGAGTTATATGCTGTACTGTGGGCTTACAGGACGACGGCAAAGACGTATACCGGAGAAACTCCATTCATGCTAGCTTATGGCTTAGAAGCCGTCATCCCCATCGAGATTGGGTTTCCTACTCACAGGGTATAAATGTATGACCCCTGGAGAAATATGGAAGAGAGGAAACTTGAATTAGACCTGATTGAGGAAAGGAGGGAAGACGTCGAGATAAGACAAGCTTCCTACCAGCAGGGGACTGCAAGGTTTTACAACTAGAGGGTGAAGCAGAGGCCAATTGTAGTGAGAGACTTAGTCCTAAAAAAGACTTGCCAGAAGCCCAACAAACTCCATCCAAATTGGCATGGCCCATATAGGGTCATTGATGAAGTTGTCCCTAGGACCTATACACTAGAAAACCTAGAAGGGGAACCCTTTTCCAACCCCTGGAATGCAGATCATTTGAAGAAATACTATCAGTAATTTTGTAAGGTCCTATCGAACAACAGTTGTAATGAGTGTGTTGCTCCAACAGAACACTTGGAATGTTAATGAGAATGTCACATTGGTCCCTCATTTTGTGTTTGATTGATTCTAGTGTAAATGGGGTGATGCTCGTTAGGTCCACCCTCGGCTATAATGAGGGTCAATGGTGGGGATGACCCCTCATTTACCCTCAAGAAAGACGAGGGAGGACTTGATTAAAAACATCATTAACTTGGTGAAAGCCAACCTCGACTATAATGAGGGTCAATGGTGGGGACGACCCCTCATTTACCCTCAAGAAAGACGAGGGAGGACTTGATTAAAAACATCATTAATTTGGTGGAAGCCACCCTCGGCTATAATGAGGGTCAATGGTGGGGACGACCCCTCATTACCCTCAAGAAATACGAGGGAGGACTTGATTAAAAACATCATTAACTTGGTGGAAGCCACCCTCGGCTATAATGAGGGTCAATGGTGGGGACGACCCCTCATTACCCTCAAGAAAGACGAGGGAGGACTTGATTAAAAACATCATTAACTTGGTGGAAGCCACCCTCGGCTATAATGAGGGTCAATGGTGGGGACGACCCCTCATTTACCCTCAAGAAAGACGAGGGAGGACTTGAATAAAAACATCATTAACTTGGTGGAAGCCACCCTCGGCTATAATTAGGGTCAATGGTGGGGACGACCCCTCATTCCCTCAAGAAAGACAAGGGAGGACTTGATTAAAAACATCATTAACTTGGTGGAAGCCACCCTCGGCTATAATGAGGGTCAATGGTGGGGACGACCCCTCATTACCCTCAAGAAAGACGAGGGAGGACTTGATTAAAAACATCATTAACTTGGTGGAAGCCACCCTCGGCTATAATGAGGGTCAATGGTGGGGACGACCCCTCATTTACCCTCAAGAAAGACGAGGGAGGACTTGATTAAAAACATCATTAATTTGGTGGAAGCCACCCTCGGCTATAATTAGGGTCAATGGTGGGGACGACCCCTCATTCCCTCAAGAAAGACAAGGGAGGACTTGATTAAAAACATCATTAACTTGGTGGAAGCCACCCTCGGCTATAATGAGGGTCAATGGTGGGGACGACCCCTCATTTACCCTCAAGAAAGACGAGGGAGGACTTGATTAAAAACATCATTAACTTGGTGAAATCCACCCTCGGCTATAATGAGGGTCAATGGTGGGGATGACCCCTCATTTACCCTCAAGAAATACGAGGGAGGACTTGATTAAAAACATCATTAACTTGGTGAAATCCACCCTCGACTATAATGAGGGTCAATGGTGGGGACAACCCCTCATTTACCCTCAAGAAATACGAGGGAGGACTTGATTAAAAACATCATTAATTTGGTGGAAGCCACCCTCGTCTATAATGAGGGTCAATGGTGGGGACGACCCCTCATTACCCTAAAGAAAGATGAGGGAGGACTTGATTAAAAACATCATTAATTTGGTGGAAGCCACCCTCGAATATAATGAGGATCAATGGTGGGGACGACCCCTCGTTACCCTCAATAAAGACGAAGGAGGGGTTAGTGAGTTAATTTAAAAACATCACAAGGCGAATCATACAAGAGTCAAATATAAAAGACAGAAAAAGGCATTATATTACAAAATGTTTATAATTGTTCAGCAAAAATAGAGTACAAAAATATTGATTACATGAAGAGGGTATGGGCTACAGACAACCACCTTATTGAGCAACGTGGGAGGGCAATGTTTCAACATTGATTATGGGGATTTCTTCTATGACCAAAAGAGGCTGATCCTCAGACGTGCCGGTACCCTCGACGTGCACTTGGGACTCCACTTGGGCTAAGGCCTCAGCAATCAGGGGATCGTCCAGTTGAACTTCTTTAAGAGAAGGGCGGACAGACGACACTGCATCAGCAAACTTTAGGACGACCCACCGACAGCCCGTCCTAATTCCTCTCTCCAAGTACTCAAGACCGAAGCCTTAAAACTCGTCCGAAAGTTTGTAGGCCTCAACAGCATCGACATCTTCCTTCTTCACAGCCTCGGATAGATCACTCTTGAATTTAGCAGTCAGAGCCTCTTCCTTCGCCTTAAACAGATCATCCCTAGCCTTCAGGTCATCATCGTGCTGCTTCGTCATCTTATTCAAGACCCTGGCATGTTCGGTCCTGGCACTCTCCAGTTCAGCCCTTTCAGTCTCAATCTCTGTCTGTAGATCAGCCTCGTGCTGAATGGCCCTCTCGGCTTCATAAATTTTTTATTGGTTTTCATCCATCCATTTAGTGGTTGAGGTAAAGGCACAGAGAGACTGCACAGAAAGAGACACTTGTTAAGAGGCCGAGGAAACAGTTGGTGAAGAATTCAACTAAGGAGATGAATTAAAAACAAATACCTGAGCCAATGTGTGCATACCATAATCATAAATCTTGGTCGGGGGCATCTTTGATAAAAATTCATAGTCTGTGGCCGAGGGAGCAGAAAACATCGAGGCCTTGGCCGTCCTCAAGTTAGTAATGAGAGAAGACAGTTCAACCTTCAGGAATGCTAAGTTCTGAAACTAATAGGCCCCCATACTGGAAGAGGAACCAATCCCCTCAGAAGGCTCCATCGTTGCCCTCGTCCTGGAATCCGATCGAGGGTCAACATGGACTTCCAGCTCTTTCCTTTTATGACTATCGATGGTCGGCTCAACATGTGTCGGCCCCACGTCCTTTGACTTCCTCGGAGCCTACTGAGGCTCTTTGCCTTTCTTCTTACCAATACCAAATAGCAAGCTTGGGGCAGTCATTTCCCAGAGATGGTCAGAGATACCTGCAGGACGACCTGAAAAGAAGATGACACATCAGAAAAATACAGAGGCAAAGATGAAACACTTCGAAAAAAGTAAAGATTGAGAAAAAAATAATAATAACTCACATAGCTCTGTCAAGGGGCCGACCCTCAGACCAGCTTCTTTGAGGAACCGAGGGGTCATAAGGTCTTCAAACTTTGCAAGTCCACACTCTCTCCCTCGTTCTCTCAGATACTCGACTATATCCTTCTCATCCAGACTAAGTTTGGGGTCTGACCTAGCCTTCATCGAGGGGTTAGACCATCTCCTTAAAATCCTTGGACCATTGTCCAAAGGTTGAGTCTCGGCAGAAAATTCCCATTCTCCATAAATGAAGAAAAATCTCTTCTTCCAGTCGTGGTTGGAGGTTTGTGCCACGTGGAGAAGTTTTTTATCAGACCTCCTTGCCCCCAGGTGATAGTACCCAGGCTGTTTGGACGAGGAAGTGATATTATAACAAGCCAAAAACACGTCGGCTGAAGGCTCGTCAGTGAAGGCATTCTTCCACAAGGAGACGTAGCCGAGGATCATCCTCCAAGAGTTGGGAGGAAGTTGAGAGGGGACAACGCCGAGGGCTGACAGTATGTTGACTATGGCAGGGTGCAGAGGGAATCTAATGTCGACCTTTAACATCTGTTCATATACAACGATCTCCCCCTCATCACCCTCAAAGACCCTCTCAGACTCAGAGGGAACCCTCATACTTATGTTGGGTTGTATGCCAAAGAGATGCCTCCATAATAAGAGATCACGGTCTTTGACTGACAATACGTAAGTGGAAGCGGTTGAAGTGTCAACTTGACTATCATCACCATTAGAAGAACCCTCTCTGTCGTCCTCATCTCTCTCGTCCCCAGATCCTCCAATATTTGAGGGACCACCTGGAAAGGCTACTTAAAATTCATAGGGGGACAGCGCTGTCACAGGGACAGCCTCAGAAGGTGTTGTGCCCTCGGCTTGGGATGAGAGTGGATGTATCTCCCCTCCCAGAAGGGCCAGCACCTGTCAGAGATGATGCTCTATCATCCATCTCTCCTTTGTGTGAATGACTCTCGGCTGGACGATCAGATGACCCTCCGAACTCAGATGGTACCAAGGTAGCTAATGGGATTGGAAAGATGGGTCGTACTCAATTAGGGTCGGCCCCTCGTCTCTTCTCCTCCTCTTCCTCTACTCGTCTGATCTCTATAAATAACTTCTCTCTCAGGGATGGTAACTCCTCAGCTAAATTGTAAAGCCTCCTAAGCATGGAGGGGAGGACCCTACACTTAGAAGAATTTGGCTAACCTAACTACAAACAAGTTGGCAATTGACTAAGTTGGACTTTTGGATTGAAACTAAGGAAAGTAAAGGTTTTAACCAAGAACACGCAAGAACAAGACACCGGAGAAGAACGCCGAAAAGTTATGAAATAGCCAAAGAAAAATCTAGTCCTACAGACCTAAAGCAGTCGAAGTGTTAAAAAGAAATGGAATGTAAAAAGGGCAATGGCTCAGAAGGATTACCTGAGAAGGGACGGCGAGGCTTGATGTAGAAGTCGCAGAAATGGCTATGTCTATGGAGCTGTGGAAAATCTAGAGAGAGAGAGCTTGGGCGCGAAGAAGAAGAAGGAAATAACTTCAAAAAACTTGCTTAAATACCTAGCTGTTGAGTGGGACCATTAACCAAGGCAGAGAACGACCCACGAGGTGGGCATCATTAGGGAACAAAGTCCTAAGCAGTGCATAGCCACCACGCCTAGGAAATTGGAACGACAGTGGACATCTGCCTAAGTGTCATATTAGCTTGACAGGTGTCACTCATTAAACTGACCATACACTCATCTCAAAAGCAACACTGTCCCTTAGTCATCTCAACATCATCGATGGCTAAGGGCTGGGGGTGATTGATATACCCATATATACCCTCGGCCAGGCCGAGGGTGCCCTGCACCTGGACGGGGCCAGGATGATCTCTTAATCAATATCAAACGACCCTCCAAGGGGCCGACCCCTCATCAGGCCCAGAAGACCCTCCAAGGGGCTGACCCCTCATCAAGCCCAAACGACCCTTCAAGGGGCTGACCCTTCAAGGCCCAGACGACCCTCCGAGGGTACGACAGTACGAGGCCCAAATTAGGCCAGACTCACTACCGGAAGGAACTTTTACCTCGGCCTCATCTCATAGGCCGAGGGTGACATCATCACAGCACGTGGTTTAGGAGACACGTGGAACAGTGCGCGTGAGGCTCACATGGCACGTGGAAGCCCGTTATAACAATATCACCCCTTCACGTGAGGGAATATTATGTCATTATTAATCACAGGTGGCATCTACAGGTGTCAACAGTGGATTGGCTAGATCATCATTCACATGCACCATGCATACTTGGGGGGTACACTACACCCCCCAAGACCTATATATACTTGTCACCTACAACCCTACAAAGGGATAGATAATTTTAACCCTAGCTGAAACTCTGCTTGTATACACAGTAGAGAGAGAAAGTGAGCTTATGTGCATTGTATCCAAGGCCATTAGTGCCCATACTTAGTGGATCACACACTCACAGTGGATGTAGGCCTAATTGGTTGAACCACTATACATCACTGTCTTATTCCTCTTATACTCACCTCCTTTTATATACTTATACGTACATACCTCCATGACTCCCATGGTCACTACTGTTTGAGCTCATCATCACTTATCTAGTGGTGCTGAATCTAAGCATCATCAAATATACCTCAGGACAGAGGGCCTCATTCGTAAGCCCCGTCAATCCAAAAATCATCTCATGCGCTAGCAAGCTCCTTATCTACACCCTAATATCTGTAGCACATGTAGCCCCCGAAGGAAAACTCCAACGATAAAAGGTCACCTACATGCCTAACAAAGATTCAGCAATCCACTCAACAACAAAGTTTTGAAGCCCCTGACCATACTGATTGGCAGTCACCTTTTCTTCTTCCAAAGAAAGCCCAATATATCGTGTCATTGTCGATTGGCACCCTCCCAAAACTGACTAGCGGCACCCCCTTCCAAATTTTGTACAAAAATGCTAGAAAATTCCAATAATTGCCTAAAAAATTCCCAAAAATTCATGAAAAATATGAGATCTCAATTGCCTCAAGAAAATAATATTTCGGAGCACTAATCCCTTTACGAACTCTCGAAATCCCCAATCGGATTAATCTTATGCTCTTATCCCCAGCATGATTAATCTTACACACCTATCCTCAACATATTCCACAAGTAAAACTAAAAATGCTCCTACATCCAACTCTACTACCATTCCCAGCCAAGACCTCAAAACTAAACCACCCCGTAGTGGAGTCTCAAAACAACACAATCCCCAGTGGAACCACAAGTACACTTGCATCCCAAGGTAATTAAAATTCCCCAGGAGAGAAATTCCTCGCATCACAACTTTAGGTCCTCAGAATTGACCTCGACCCTTGGTCATCCTAAATTAGGTCCTCAGAATTGATCTCGACCCTCAGAATTGGTCATCATAACTTAAGGTCATCATAATTAACCGCGGCCCTTGGAATTGGTCACCAAAACTTTCGGTCCTCAGAATTGACCTTAGCCCGCAGATTTAGTAGCTACAACCTTAGGCCCTCAATATTGGTTGCTGCAACTTAAGGTCCATATAATTGACCTCGGCCCTCAGAATTAGTCGCTATAACTTTAGGCCCTCAAAATTAACCTCGGTCGTCAATATTGATCGCTGCAACTTAAGGTCCCCAGAATTGACTTAGCCCCTTAGAATTGGTCATCACAACTTAAGGTCCTCATAATTGACCTCGACCCTCAAAATTAATCGTCATAACTTTAGGTCCCCAAAATTGAACTCAGCCCTCAAAAGTGGTCATCATAACTTAAGGTCCCTAGAATTGACCTCGTCCCTCAGAATTGGTCATCATAACTTAAGGCCCCCAGAATTGACCTAAACCCTCGTCAGAACTTAAGGTCATCAGAATTGACCTCGTCCCTCAGAATTGGTCGTCACAACTTAAGGTCCTCAGAATTTACCTCGACCATCAAAATTGGTCGTCACAACCTTAGGTCCTCAAAATTAACATCGGCCGTCAGAATTAGTCGTCACAACTTTAGGTCCTCATAATTGACCTCGGCCCGCAAAATTGGTAGTTATAAATTTAGGCCCTTAGAGTTGGTCGTTACAACTTTAGGTCTTCAGAATTGACCTTGACCCTCAAGATTAATCTTCACAACTTAAGGGCCTCAAAATTAACCTCGGACCTCAAAATTGGTCATTACAACTTAAGGTCCTTAGAATTTAATTCGGCCCTCAGATTTGGTCATCACAAGGTCCTCATAATTTACCTCGGCCCTTAGAATTGGTCGTCACAACCTTAGGTGCTCATAATTGACCTCAGACCTCAGAATTGGTCGTCATAACTTTAGGTCCTCAAAATTAACCTCGGACCTCAGAATTGGTCATCACAACTTTAGATCCACGGAATTGACCTCGGCCCTTAGAATTGGTCACCACAACCTTAGGTCCTCACAATTGACCTCAACCCACTAAATCAGTCATCTTCATCTCCCTGAATCCTCAAAACTGACCTCGACCCATTGAATCGGTCATCCCCGTCTCCTTAGGTCCTCAGAATCGAACTCGACTTGTTAAATTGGTCTTTGTAACCCCTTAGAACCAATCATAACACATACTTAACCCGCTGAATCAGTCATCTTTATCTCATTAGGTCCTGATAACTGTCCTCGACCCTCCGAATCAGTCACTCCCATCCTCTAGGTCCATAGAATCGACCTGAAATCCTCTCTCCCAACGTCAATGTGTTGTTTATCATTCAAAGACCTTAATTTCTTTCAAGATCACCCCTCAAGGGGCTCTTTGTAGACACACCATCCTAGGACCCCCCCCCCAAGAACCTCCTTAGGTCCTTAGCACCCACTCGTTCACCTCATACCCAAGGTCATACTCCGAGTACCGATCTAGAGGCCTCCAAATGCCCCTGAGCCCCATTTGACTCCGATTAAATTTATTACCTAAGAGAAATCTCAATGAATCTTTAAAGGGCTCTGAATCCCCTTTCTAATGGTCCACCCCGTGCATGAATCGGCCTTACGGTTCGAATGAATAGTTTATTTTACTATAAAAAACTTATCTGAAGTCCATCGAGCGCTCTCAAGTCCCATTTAACTCTAATAAACTTCCTCACCTGAGAAAAATCTTAATGAATCTTATAAGGGATATTAATCCCCTTTGCAATGGTCTATCCCATGCGCAAATCGGTCTTACGGCTTGGACAGACGATTCTCTTTACCCCAAAACTTGATTTGGAGACCACCGGGCGCTCCAGACCCCCGTTCGACCCTTGTCAACTCTTAAGATAAAAAAAAACTGAATGAGTCCTCAAAGTTATTTCAATCACATAATTTCATTGAAATTATCTCAGGTTTGAGAGTTAATCGGGGACAATGGGGCCTGGAGGCACCCGGTGGCCTCTAGATTATGGTTTAGAGTATGACCTAGGGTTTATGGTGGGAGAAGTGTTAGGGACCTAAGAAGGTACTTAGGGGGTACTAAAATGGGGTGTCTATAAAATATATGTCTCTTAATGAGGATGGAATAATGACAAAAACTTGGGCCCTCTCCAAAACCCCAAATCGCTACAAATAGGGTACTCCTTATATAACAACGAACGAAAAGAAATCACAGACCTACTTGTTAATTTAGTGGATGTTTTTACGTAGTCCTATGCCGACATCGAATGAACTGTTGTCATTGACAAGACATTCACTCTCCCTGATGCAAAACCCGGAAATCAAAAGCTCCATAAATTAATACTCGAATGGTCCTTCAATGTAAAGGAAGAAGTAGAAAATCAACTCAGTTTTGGATTCATTCGAGTGATCTAATATCCTACTTTTCTAGCCAATATCGTATGAGTAACCAAAATCAATGACAAATTTAGCATGTGCATAGATTATAGGTACCTTAATCGGGCTTGTCCCAAAAATAATTTCCTTTATCACACATCAACTTATTGGTAGACAACACAACCACTAACGTGCTCAAGTCCTTCATCGATGTATTCGTAAGCTATAAACAGATCAATATGCGTCCTAATCATCAAGAGAAAAATGAGTTCATTACCCCCTAGGTTAAATACTATTATACGGTCATGCCATTCGATCTCAAAAACACTGGTGCAACTTACCAGAGAGCGAACACAATCATCTTGCATGACTTCATATACATGGAAGTGGAAGTCTATGCTAATAACATGATCATAAAATTTAAATACCAAGAAGGACACGTCTCGGCAGTCCAAAAAATATTCCAAAGGTTATGCCTATCTAAAATGAGGCTAAATTTATAAAGTGTATCTTCAGAATTACTAAAGGGAAGTTTTTCAGCTTCACCATCAGCAAAAATGGAATCGAGGTAGACCATGTCAAGTTCAAAGCCATATGGGATACCATTTATAACATAAAAAGAAGTCATGGGTTTCTTATGAGAAGTATAGTTCATAAGTCGGTTCATCAACTAGCTCACCACCATTTGTGAGACCATTTTCCAAATACTCAAGTAAGAAGGACTCACCTAAATAATTGAATACTCAATTCCAAGATGAATTTGAAAAACATGGTCGAGTATGAGTCTTGCATCATAGGTCTCGCAATCGCCTTAGAATTGGGAATCACTGAACTAAAGGCCTATGGGGATTTCAACCTAGTCATCTGTCACATACTAGGAAAATGGAATATTCAGGACGACAAACTACAACCATACCATGCCTATTTAGAGGAGGTAGCTTCGCGATTCAAGCATCTTGTATTTGACTTCCTATAGAGACCTAACAATAACTTCGTAGATAAACTTTCCACCCTGACCTCCATGATCGACATGTCGGAGGTCACCATAGAGATTGCGTTCGCAGTAACTAGCCAAAATGCCCCTAGTATTTCTTTGAGGTTGATGCCATCGAAAAATTTATCTTAGGCCCCCTAGTCTGTACTATGAGATATGAAACTTACTCAATATAAATCAATAACCGTTATATGCCTCCTCCAATGACCGAATTACCCTACCATAATTGGCAACCCAATTCATCATATGTGAGGACCAACTCTATAAAAAAGTTTTCGACAGGATACACTTGCGATGTGTCACATGGGATGAAACCCTCAAAATTATGGACAAAATCCATAGTGGAAAATATGATCCACATATGAGTGGGCACACACTCTCCAAAAAGATACTCTGATAATCATACTAATGAACTAGCATGAAAAAGGACTGCATTGAGTCCTCAAGAGGTGCCTTTAATATCAGTTATATGCCCCCGACAACAATTATCTCCTCAAGATCTATATTTCATGACCTCACCCTGGTTATTATTCACCAGGGGATCAACATCCTAGGGAAGGTAACTCCCAAGGCCTACATGGGTCATGAATTCATATTAGTCGCTTTCGAATACTTCACCAAATTGGTCGAGGCCGAATCCTATACAGTTCTAAATACTAATAAAGTGGCCAAATTTAAACAACAAAACATCATCAGCCTCTTCGGTGCACTTCATGGATTGGTATCAAACAATGGATCTCACTTCGAAAATGAGATCTTTAACCTATTACACGAGTACAGGATCACTTGACAGAAGTCATCCCCATACAGAAATTAAACCAATGGAGCAGTTGGACTCTCTAATAAAAATTTCAAAAACATTATCAGCAAGATGACCAAAAACTACAATGATTGTTCAAACAAACTCACGTATGCCCTTTGAGGCTACCGTACTATAGAGAAAAATTCCATTGGGACCACCCCCTACTCATTAGTTTATGGAATGTAGAAAATACTACCCATCGAACTCAAGGTTCCCTCGCTAAGGGTCATGTTCAAAAGTCAAGTAGTCGAAACTAACTAGGTCCAATATCTCTATCATGGACTAGCCCTCCATGATGAGAGGATGCTAAAATCCATTTATCATAAATACGGATACCAAAAATGTATCCCCCAAGCATTCAATAAACGAGTCAAGAAGCAAAACATCCAAGAGGGCGACCTATTCCTGAAAGATAATCTCAAACCTTTTTGGACATTCAGAGGTAAATTCGCACCCAACTAGGGAGGACCCTTCTAGTCAATATAATAAACTCCCGCGAGGAGGCTAGCTTAGCTAATATCAATGAAGTCACATTTTCCCAACCCTTCAATAACAACCGATTAAAGGAATTTTTCCTTAAACTTACTTAGCGTAAAAAGGAAAAGGGTCGAACGATTGGTCACCATGGTAAGGGAAGACTATACAAACCCATACATATTCCCAGACCTACATCAAAAAGCCCATCGGAGCCACCAACTTTCCACTTCAAGTTAGCTAAAACACTTTAAGCCCCCAACTTTTATATTTTTTTTAAATAGAACTACGTAGACCTGATTCTTCTCCATATTATCATTACAAATGTTCAAAATTACGGGTGAACTATTACCTTTGAATCATAGATAAGTAGGAAACTCGAGATATCATTTTGGGCCCGATCTAAATAAACACCAATAAACCATGTTATGGGAAAACCATGTTTATGGCCATTGTTCCCTCACTCCCAAAGGGATGTCAGAGTTAATATAAACTAAATGTCAAGTGATATAAGTTATTTTAAAAACTCCGCGGATTATCATTATTTATCTATACACAAAGGCCAATACTACTAAAAATTAAATAAAAAAGCCTAAAGGGGGGAAATATGCTACCCCTATACACTTCCCCCTAGAAAAAAAAAGAAACACTAAACATCTCCTACCCCCAATACCCTGCATCTCAGGAGGAGCATGGTCAATAGGAAGACTCACTAAGGTCTCCTCGAAAAATGGCACCCTATTTTTAGTAAAAACAATGATCCTTCAGCTTTAAAACCACATCAAAGGACTCTCTCACTAAAAAAGGTTTCTCCCCTCCCCTCTGACATTGTTTCAAATAATGTGACTCGCCATCAAAGCAAATGAACTTGTTTCTCTCCAAAAATAAAATTATCAAAAAATGAGGCACCGTTGTTTTCATATATTCTCATTTTATGTTATTGTCTTACTTGTGCTTTTATCTTTTATTATTACTTTCCTTGTGCAAATGGGTGTATGTAAGGGCGTCATCACTATTCTAATAAAAGGATCCTAGACACGATATGTTCCATACGTATATTCAACATTAATTATCCAATGAATAAAAGTAAAATAGCACATATGGTTTCTAGATTTCATCCAAAGTATAATATAAGGGCACGAACATGAGTCAAAGATCGCTAAATGTCATAAAAAAATCTATAAAATACCAAATCCATATTATCCAATCTCCCAATAAAATAAAATAAAATAAACATGTATAGTAACTGACGCGACTAAGAATGTGTCTCTAAAGTGTGTTCTCTCTAGGCTCAAGTGCAAGCCTGTCGCGTTATTAATAAACCCGGTAAGTCAGGATCGTCTCCACAGGGAAATAGGACGAGAAAATCGTGACGACAGAAGGACAGACGGTTAACCTAACTTTGACTCTAAAAAGAAGGAAAAGGTGATTTGAATTATGAAATAGCTACAATGAGATGGAATTTTGAGAATGATTAATTAATGAAATCAGGAATGAATGGAATGTAATTACTCTAAATTACCTAAAAGACTGATGATGATTGAACTAAAACTTGAACTATATGATGAGAAAAGCAGGTCGGGAATACAATCCCTTAACCATAGTGTATTGCTGGTATAAAACTAATCGTAAATTTAAGTGATTCATCAGACCCAGACTTTAGTACTCCCAAGCATTACGTATATGAGGTTCAAGCCCGCACCATACGTAATCAGAGGATGAGTAAAGCGGTAACACGATAGCTACACTCGCACTGCAGTCTAAAGCATCCCGGTTACCCTGGAGCAACCGAGATCCAAAGATCTACAATGGTTGTGTTTGCTACGCAATACAGTCATAATAAATCCTTAAGTTTAGAGGATTGCTTTTATACACATGCAACGCTCACATCGGGTTGAGTTCATGTATCCCAACCACAAAGAATCTAGCCAGACATATTGAACCTAACTATGCATACATTAACTACATTGCACGTGAAAGAAATCATGATGGAAGTGTACTAAAACATGCAAGGAATTATTATAAACTTAGAAACGAACTGAATCGTGCAAGAAGGATAACATGCAAAAACAATAACAGAGAGAATGAAACTTAAATTAAACTTCAGATCAAACCCGGAAATAATCAATCTTGAATCGCCAAATCAAAGCTATGTTAATAGGGTATTATTCTACTTGTCTCTCTATAAAAAACTATATGTTTTATAAGTCAATACAATGATACATGTACGTTTTCGAAGAGCTTGTACATTATAGGACTCTTTGGTCCAATCAGCTTTCAAGTGGAATTTCACGCATCAAGCACCTTGAACCGATTCGCAGGTACCCTGAACCGGTTCACACCGTGGTTCGGGAAATGTTGCTGGTTTGGAGGCTTCTTTTCTTCATTTCCACACTTAGAAAATTTTCAAGATTTTTTCTTTTCTTTCTAGGATTTTTCTTCAACTTCAAATGATCATAACTCCTTAACCGTAGCTCGAATTTGGGTGCCATTTTTTCTAGTGTTGTCGTCGTTATGATATTTTCAACTTTCCAGATGGTTCCTCCTCCGAGATCGGGCTGCAGAATTATGAAAAAGCCCTTGAACTTGCCTTCCTAGGCTTTCTTTCATTGTTTCGATTTCTCTTTCGCACCGTTTGCATAATTTACCTGTAAAACACATAATAGAAACACAAAACATAAAATACTTGCCAACGAAGTTTATTATCATAATTACAAGTTAAACCCATATCAATTGCACCGCTCGGGTTCACAAAGGTATGAAAATTAAGGGGATAAAGATACAATATTTATGCCCGATCAAACCCCCCTAACTTAGAACTTTGCACGTCCCGAGCAATGTAAAAGAAAAAGAATAACGTCACAACTCTTCTAAACACTTTATTGGGATATAATACCTTTTTCGCTGGCAAGCGATTGCATTTAGCGTATGCAAGCCGTTAAACTCCTAGGTTACCCTAGTAGGATGAGTGTTGTCTCGTGAGGATTTGCAGTGAATATACCCACAAAATTCGTTATTGACTGAAAGAAAAATCAAAATACTTAAAAATTCTACAATTTAAACCTTCCAAAAAATAGTCACCATAAATTCATATTCAAAAGAGTCTCAAATTGTCGTGTGTGTGCCCAAAGCCAAAAATTGAACCGCTAATTTCCACCGATTGATCATTACGTTACTTTCTGAAAATTCGCTTTGATTTCAAAATCTCACCGAATACACTCATGAACGAATCACTCGGAAGTGTGGCTATTCTCTCGGTATCCATGATAAAAAGAGTAAATATAATGGGCACAAGTTCACACACACAATTATGAAAGACGGAATTATTTAGTGAAATGAACTCTTCATCGAAATACGGTTATTGGGAAAACGGGAAACATCGCCTCAAATTCACACCATTTAATCTCTCATATTATCTTTTTTTATCTTCGCTCTCCATGTCATAATCAATTTCGTAATTCGAACCCGGTAGGACTTTTCAGGTTAAAGGTATGTTGGGTAACATGGGAATGGTTGGGAATTTCGGGATTGGAAATTTTTTCTTATGATGTCCCTTAGTGCTTTTTCGAGCATTTGCTCATTTTCTCTTCTTTTTCTCTATTTTTTTTGTTGAGCATTTTTCTATCAATTTTTTCCTTTTTCTAGATCCTTTTTATTGCACTATTTGGACTTACTTGATGACATTACCAATTTTCACAATTCCGGGCTACTTGGCTTTTTCGAGTTACCAAACGAAAAGGAAAAATTTTATTCGTCTCAATTGGGTTATCAAAAGGAGAATTTTTCACATATTTTTATGGCTAATGTTTTTGGGTAACAAACGATGGCTTACTTCATTGTCCGAATTACTTATTAGTTTACCATATGTGTCTCGAGATTAATTTAATTTATAGATTTGTAGCGCGCTTTTCTTTTCAATACAACATTATATTTCCCATAACCGATCAAAACAAAGAATTGAGATCACGACGACTTTTTAGACGCTGTATTAGAACTATGAGTTAACCATTAACTCGGATTGATTTAAAAAACTCAAAAAGATCGATAGGCTCAAAATCTCACCGGGTTTTGTTAATCTCCACACTTATTCGTTAAGTCGTCAATTTTCGCACAATTTCCATCTTTGGTCAATTTCGGCGTAGTGCAATAGAGATTTAACAATTTGAGGCTTCAAATAGAATAAAGGTGATATTTTTGAAAAATTTAAATTCTAATTTTTATTTATTTTAAAGCAAAATATTTTTGGATTTTTCAAAATTTTATGATTTTTATTTGAAAATTTTTGGGCATTTTTGAAAATTTGTGAAGTTTTAGAAAGACGCAGTTGTGACCCCCCTAACTTAGACTTTTGCATTGTCCTCAATGAAAAAGCACTAAAATCTAACTAAAAGCGTATTAAAAGTGCGAGAGCATAAAACGAACAAATAAAACAGAAATGCAAGATTTTTTTTTATAGATACTAAGAGCCTGTGTTACACGGGTAATGGGAGAATTACACAAACAACATTTTTAAATAGCTAATCACATCGCGACCAACAAAAATAAACATCAACGGCAGACAAGGACTTCGATGGGGAGGTGGATTGGAAGGGTCGGGTGCGTTGGGATCATACGAATCATAGAAGAAAGTTGGAGGGGTCCACCGAAGTTGAGCTCGAATAAATGGGCTTGGATACGATGCATCATGCTCGTATCCCTCCGGTAGGCCTCTTGATCCCGTTGATAGGACACTTGGTCTCGATTTTATTGGGTGAGGAAATCATCCAAACGGATTTCCACTGTCGAAAGGCGCCTATCAAAATTTGCACCCGGGGGCTCAAAATCGGAGTCGTCGTCCTCGTCTTCATCATACTCTTCTTCCCCCACATCCATCATTGGGGCGTCATGTTCTTCCTCCCCTGCACCCTCATCGAGAATAGGATGGTCGAGATGGTCCACCCTCATTTGGCATGCACTACGAGTGGTGGAAGTGGCTCCAATTGGGCGGGAGAGTCAGACTTGCTGCCCCGGATCGTCCACCCTGGCATCATCAGAAGTTCAGTGATAAGGTGGCCGTAGGGGAGTGTTGCTTTGCCCCACTTGTCATAGGCCGGATGGAGGATGTCCGCCTAGAAAAGCTGGGCCAAATTAATCATGCTCTCGGGGTCGAGGAAATGGTGTAGGAAGTTGGTGCGACGCAGCCTGACCACCGAATCATTGGTGGTTTGGTGGATTGCTCCACATGCAATGAGGTGTATAAATCGCACCGTGTTCGAAAGATATCCTATCGGAAATGAATCGCGCAACCATTCCTCCACAGGTTCCATTCGGCTTTGGTGCGGGGGGACCATTGGTGGGATACATGAAGGGCACGGGGAAGACAACCCATTTTTCTCGCATCTTGTGCGCAATGATAGCGGCGGAGAAGGGAATTTAAATGCCGTCAAGATATGCCTCATGAAGAGTGGAGGATTTGCGCACGAGCGTCGTGTAGAGTTGGTGAATTTCAGATTCGAAAAATTTGTTGCTCCTATGAGAGAGAAATGAGCACCACCCCCGACGGTGAAAAAGGGCGGTGACTTCACCGGGCAGCTGCTCCCAATTAACGAACCGCTCGATATGAATGGGGCGAGTAGCTGAGAAATAGCGCTCGATACAATGACATTCTTGGACCGATTGAAATACTCCCGAACCCTCGTCATTGAGGATGGCAGTGTCGTCATATTTGCGAGGACAAAAATTTTCTTGGCGGGGGCGCGACATGGTGAGAGAGAGAGAGAGAGAGAGAGAGAGAAGTGATATGGTGTAGAAGAGAGGGAGAGTGAAATGAAGTGTGAGAAATGAAGAGGGGTTGAGGGTGAATTTATAAGTTCTTGGGGGTTACTTTTGGTGGGAAATGGAAATAGGTATGGAGGGAGATGAAGGAGGGAGTGAATTTGGAGTGTAAATTGGTAGGGGGGAAGTTTTAGAGGGTAAAATTTCGTAGGGAAAATGAATGGAGGGAAGGGGTAAAAGAGAATGAATTTGCAAAAGAGGGGGGAAGAATCTGCCACGACCCCCGAACCGGTTCACCATGTGGTTCGGGGGAACCTACTAACCTGGAAAACTTATTTATCTTAACTCTCAAAATCTAAGTGTTCCCCCATACCCGAGGGTCTAAGATATCCTAGACCCTCGGGTTCCCTGAAAATTCGTCGACCATGCCCTCGAAATGCGTGAAAGCTCTCTCAAAAAGTGTGTTATCTCTCCCCCTATCATAACCCGTGATCCCGGACTCAAAAAAATCCTAACTCAAACACTACTACTGTACACAAGAATTCACCCCATACGCGTCGGGGGTGCGACGACCTCTTATTTTTGGTTCAATCTTCCCCGTAAACGGGGTCCGACAACCAAATGGTGTTGACTTCTTCCACACACGCCTCTAGATATGTCTTTAGGCGTTGTCCATTCACCTTGAATGTATTCCCATCTTTTAAATCATCTAATACCACAGCTCCGTGAGGGAATACATTCTTCACAGCGAACGGGCCTACCCACCGAGATCGTAAATTTCTCGGAAATAGATGAAATCGAGAGTTATAGAGAAGCACTTTTTGCCCGGTAAGAAACTCTTTGCGTCGAATAATCTTATCATGGGTGAGTTTCATCCTTTCTTTGAAAATTTTTGCGTTCTCATACGCGTCATTGCTTATCTCTTCTAACTCATTTAATTGAAGCTTGCGAGCTTCACTGGCTTTATCCATGTCGTAATTCACCTTCTTAATCGCCTAATATGCTTTGTGCTCTAATTCAACGGGAAGATGAAAAGGTTTTCCATACACAAAGCGGAATGGGGACCTACCGAGTGGATTTTTATATACGGTACGATAGGCCCATAGTGAATCATTCAACCGAAGTGACCAATCTTTTCGGTCCGAATTGACAGTCTTCTCGAGGATGTGCTTGATTTCCCGATTTGCTAATTCAACCTGCCCATTCGTTTGTGGGTGATCGGTCATTCCAACCTTGTGAATGACACCATATTTTCCCATGAGCTTGTTGAATGGCCTGTTGCAAAAGTGCATGTCATTGTCACTAATTATCGCTTTCGGAGCACCGAAGCGGGAAAGTATGTGTTCCTGTAGGAACCTAATCACCAATTTGTTGTCATTTGTCTGGGTAGCTATGGCTTCCACCCATTTAGAAACATAGTCTACCGCAACAAGGATGTATAGGAAACCAAAAGATGGGGAAAAGGGCCCATGAAGTTAATACCCCAGTAGTCAAAGATCTCAATAATGAGTATCCAGGTTAATGACATCATATCTCGTCGGGTTATCGCTCCCATCCTTTGACACCTATCGCAAGATTTGCAACAATTGTTCACATCACAGAATATTGTGGGCCAATAGAAACCGTTTTGAAGAATCTTAGCGGCCGTCTTTTTCATCGAAACGTGAACTCCATAAGCTTTCGAATGACAGAATTGGATGACTTCGGTATCTGTCATTCGGTACGCACCGTCGGATGATTTGGTCAATGCAATATTTAAAAAGGAATGGATCATCATAAAAAAAACATGCGCGACCAAGTAATGAACCTCTTCTTATCTTGCGGTGTCCACTCGGGAGGGACAGTTCCCGTGACAATATAATTCACTATATCTGCAAACCAGGGCAAAGAAGAGGTAGCAAAGATTTGCTCATACAGAAAATATTCATCTATGGGTATCGGATCGCTAGGTACATTAGACGAAAGCCGAGATAGATAATCGGCAACGATGTTTTCTACTCCTTTTTTATCTCTAATGGAAAGATTAAATTCTTGTAGGAGTAGGATCCACCTAATGAGGCGCGACTTTACATCTTTCTTTACAAGGAGGTATTTTAAAGCCGCGTGGTCGGTGAAACAAGTAATGGGGGACCCAATGAGATAGGATCAAAAATTTTCTAGAGCAAATACTACGGCTAACAATTCCTTCTCCGTAGTGGAGTAATTGAGTTGTGGTCCGATAAGAGTTCGGCTAGCGTAGCAGATGACATGAGCTTTTTTATCCTTTCGTTGGCCCAAAATAACCCCTATTACAAAATCACTTGCATCACACATGAGCTCGAATGGTAAGGACCAATTCGGTGCTTGCATGATGGGAGCGGAAACAAGCATGATTTTCAATTTTTCAAAATCACTTTGGCATGCTTCATTCCACTCGAATGGGGTATCCTTCATAAGGAGGCTGCTTAAAGTCCTTAATGAACCTTCGATAAAACCCCGCGTGGCCCAAGAAGGAGCGCATGTCTTTGAGCGATTTTGGTGTGGGTAGATTTGCTATGACATCTATCTTAGCTCTATCAACTTCAATCCCTTTGGATGAAACGATATGGCCAAGAACTATTCCCTCAGTGACCATAAAATGGCATTTCTCCCAATTTAGCACTAAGTTCTTCTCCACACACCGAGTAAGTACTTTTTCCAGATTCCCCAGACAAAGATCGAAAAAGGTGCCAAAAATGCTAAAGTCGTCCACGAACACTTCAAGTCCTCTCTCAATCATGTCGCTAAATAAATCCAATATGCACCTTTGAAAGTTCGCGAGTGCATTACACAAGCCTAATGGCATACGTTTGTAGGCAAACGTACTAAAGGGGCAAGCGAAGGTCGTCTTTTCCTAGTCAAGTATATCTAACTCAATTTGGTTATATCCGGAGTAACCATCAAGGAAGCAGTAGTAAGGATGGCTCGCTACTCTCTCAAGCATCTGATCAATAAATGGCAAGGCGAAGTGGTCTTTCCTAGTTTCGGCATTGAGTTTCCAGTAATTAATGCAAACGCGCCATCCGATGGTGGTACGTTGGGAAACTAGCTCTCCCTTAGCATTTTCAATCACTGTCATGCCCGATTTCTTCAGGACAACTTGAATAGGGCTCACCCACTTACTGTCCAAGATTGGGTAGATGATCTCGGCATCTAATAACTTAATGATTTCAGTCCTCACCACTTCTTTCATATTGGGGTTTAGCCTTCTTTGCATTTCTCTCGAGGGCTTTACATCCTCCTTGAGATGGATCTTGTGGGTGAAAATCAAAGGACTTATCCACTTTAAATCAGCAATACACCAACCAAAAGCACTTTGGCGCTTCCTCAAAATATTTAATAGCTTACTCTCATGCTCTTCGTCTAGGCTAGAAGAGACAACAACAGGAAATGTCTCGTCCTTTCTTAGATATGCATATTTAACATGGGAGGGTAGTTTCTTCAATTCGATGGTTGGAAATTTGTCGCTGGAGGAACCATGCGTGCCTCCCTCGGCGGTAACTCCTCAAATCGAGAAACCCAACTTACATCTCTCGCATCCTCGTCCGACGCTCTCTCAACTCCTCAACTTCCTTCTCGAATTTAGTATACGCCCCCTCACTCTCGTGGCTTGACAATAAGAAAGCCTCTAGGGCATCTTCACAATAGTTTTCCTCAAAGTACTCCTCTACGATCTCGTAGATTAAACTCATCGTGTGAAGATCATCTTCTTCCTCTGTATATTGGGCTATATGGAAGATGTTAGTCTCTAAGGTCATATTCCCAAAGGTGAGTTGCATCTTCCCATTTCGAGTATTGATGATTGTGTTAGCCGTAGCTAAGAATGGGCACCCAAGAATAATGGGACATGATTGTTCGAGGCGAAGGAGGGTTATGTGTCCCAAATGACAAAATCTACCAGGAAGTAGAAAGTGTCAACTTGGATGATCACGTCCTCAACTATACCTCTTGGGATCTTCACGGTTCGATTCGCCAATTGGAGGGTGATCTTTGTGGTCTTGAGGTCGCCCAGATCAGGTTGCCTATAGATAGCATAAGGGAGAATATTGACACTTGCTCCCAAGTCAAGTAAGGCTTTTTCAATTTTATTTTCTCCAATGATGCAGGAAATGGTAGGTGCCCCGGGATCTTTGCATTTTGGCAGGAGATCATTAAGTAGAATAGAGCTCACGTTCAGTGATAGAAATAAGTTTTTCTTTACCTTCAACTTCCTCTTCACTGTTAATAAGTCCTTTATGACTTTTGCATAAGCTGGAATCTGCTTAATGGCATCGAGGAAAGGTAAATTTAACTTTACTTGTTTTAGTACGTCTAGTATTCATCACGTGGATTTCCTTTGTGGGAAGGAACTAGCCTTTAAGGAAACGGTGTCATGGAGGGTGGTTTCACTACTACATCGGGCTCACTAGTGTCTTCTTTATCACTCTCTTTCAAGGGGACATCTTCTACCACTTTTGTGCCGAGAAAAATCTCCTTGTCTTTGGTTGCGTCATGTGGAGGAGGTGATAAATCAATAACTCTCCCACTACGAAGAGTGGTCACAGCTTGACATTGCTCCTGATGTTCTGTAGCGGTGGAGCTAACACTAATTTGATCTTGGGGAGGTCTTTGGCCCTGGGCAGGAAACTTGCCCTTCTCTTGGATACTCAACGATGATTTATCTTTGAAATAGTCGCATTTATATTGGTGATCATGCACTCATATCTGGCAGTGGTTGCATTCTGGGCAATTATAAATTGGTTTATCGTATCCTCGAGACTTCTCCGCGGTGGAGTGATATATGGCCCTGGAGGTGGTGGTGCTTGCACATATCCCTGCATGTGAGGTGCTTGTTGAAAGTGTGATGATGGGGGAGGGGCAACATGTGAATTAGGATTCATCGTAGCATTTTGTTACCCATAGCTAAAACCAGGGTGGTTTTTCCATGAAGGGTTGTAGGAATTCCCGTGCGATGCACCAAAATTACCCTTAAATCCTCCTACACCATTCACTTGCTCTTGAAGCATAACTTTGTAGGAGGGTATCATCGGGCATTCCTCTGTTGAATGTCCCACCTCACAAATAGCACACACCTTCTCAATGGGATTTGGGATGGAGCCAGTTAGTCCTCTTGCACATATCTCAAGTACTTCTCGCATTCCTTTCTCAAGTAGATCGAGTCGAAAGGCCGTCATGGTATCCTTTTCTACGTGAAATAGTCCGGCCATCGATGGAGTGGTGGTCATTTAGCGAGTTTGATTATGAGCACTAGGGTCAGATGTATCCCATGCTTGGGTAGTCTCGGCGACATACCTAAGGTGAAGCTCAGCATCATTGGCGTCTAGGTCGATAAAGGGACCATAACACATGGTTTCAACGAGTTATTTGGAATTTATATTCAGCCCTTTATGGAACAAGGAAATGATTTGCAATTTATCAAATCCATTATGAGGGCACGAAGTGATTAACTCATTAAAACGCTCATAACATAGATCAAACGACTCATTTTCTGATTGTCGAAAAGTTTGAATTTGAGCCTTGATAGAGTTCGTTCGATGTGGAGGAAAGAATTTCTTAAGGAATTTATATTGCAAGTCGTTCCATGATGCAATCGAGTTTGGAGGTAAAGACCATAACCAGGTCTTAGCCCTGTCCTTTAGCGAGAATGGGAAGAGTTTGACGCGGATCACATCTTTTGTGAAAGTTTGATCACTGAGGGTCTCGCACGCCTCCTCAAATTCTCGAATGTGGAGATATGGCTTTTTTTATTCCATTCCATGGTAGTTGGGAAGTATCTGGATCATCCCATTCCTAAAGAGAAATTGCCCTACATTATACGGGAGTAAAATGCATCCCCGAGTGACAGTTCGCTCGGGATATAAGATTTCTCTCAAAGGGTGATACGGGACCTCTTCCTCACCTACAACTACACTACCGTGTTGTGACATGGCTCTCTCACTTGATGACTCTATATCCTCACTTGGTATGCTCGGAGAGTGCACTGTGGTGTGTCCTAAGAGGGATGTCGGAGTGTTACTTGCAATTGAGTGTGAAGGTGTGCGAGGTGGAACCCAAAATTGTGGAACGTTTGGAGTGTGAGGGCTATCGGGGTCGTACTCAACTATCTGGTTTTCGTGAATGATGGTTGGAGTATTTTGGGGAGTTAGAGTGAGTTCAGAATTTTGCATTAATAGGATTTTTAGAGATTAAGTATCTTTTTATGCTTTTTTTTTGTTGAAGTTTTAGATTAACAAAATCTAACCTATGTCTACCTAAATCCTCGACAACGGCGCCAAAAACTTGACTCGACTAAGAATGTGTCTCTAAAGTGCGTTCTCTCTAGGCTCAAGTGCAAGCCTATTGCGTTAGTAATAAACCCGGTAAGTCGGGATCGTCTCCACAGGGAAATAGGACGAGAAAATCGTGACGACAGAAGGACAGACGGTTAACCTAACTTTGACTCTAAAAAGAAGGAAAAGGTGATTTGAATGATGAAACAGCTACAACGAGATGCAATTTTGAAAATGATAAATTAATGAAATCAGGAATGAATGGAATGCAATTACTCTAAATTACCTAAAAAACTGATGATGATTGAACTAAAACTTGAACTATATGATGAGAAAAACAGACCGGGAATACAATCCCTCAACCTTAGTGTATTGCTGGTGTTGATACCAAATTTAGTCTGCTGACATGGATCAATAAAGTGAAGACACGTGGCAATCTATGTGGCAACAACAAACACTTCCAAGGAACTCACACGCTCCGAGGAACCATACCTACAACGAGGAACACTGTTTCCCCGAGGAACTCATACGCTCCGAGGAACGAGAACTCTCCGAGGAACTCTTAAGCACCGAGAAGATTAGGCGGTCCGAGCAACTCAGGCGGTCTGAGCTGCACCTCGAACAAAGCATTAATAGCGGGATAACCAACAGTTTGACTATTCATTAAATGCTTATCATTCAGACGCATACGCTTAAGGAGCATTGAATGTATCACCTTTTCATATGTACATCATTTAATGTATTACCCTTTCACATTACAGCCCCAGGGCTATAAATACATTGTACAATCCTCATTGTAAGGGGACCGGAATTTCTTGAGATAACTTGTAATTAAGAATTCCCATACAATCAGCAATAACATAACAGTGGACGTAGGCCACTCTTATAAGGCTGAACCACTTTAAAATTTCTTTGTCTCATTTATTTATCTGTGATTGAATAATTAGACATGATCTAATTTTTTACATCAACAGATTGGCGCCGTCTGTGGGAACGACTGGTAATATCATTTTCCATCAAAAATAATCCATCAAAAATGGCTGATATTCCAGAATCAAGCAATCGAAACGCTGGAAGCCCTCCAAATCCATCTGCTCCACCAAATATTCCAGATCTGGCTGGAATAATGACAAATCTGGCTCAGGGCCAGACCGTCATGTAAGAAACTATGCGTCAACTTATACAAACCTTCCATGGCGGTGCACCAACCCATTCAAGACCACGAAGTATTCAAAGAAATACCCGTGCATCTTCTTCGCGTACTAGGCGTACCAATTCATATCGCAATGAGGAGTCTGAAGATTTTTCTTATCAACCTGGATGAACTTCGTCAGTGAGAGCCACACATACTGAACAACCTATCACTCTCTCCCCAGAAAGGACCAGTGCACTAGAAAGATTAAGCAGAGTATCTCCTTTAGATCGATTAGGTCCTAGGAGGAGCAAAAGTCCTCCTAGAGCCCCATCGAGGAGTTTTCGATGACCATCAGACTTAAGGGAAGGATCTGCCCAGTCGCGACCAGTTGCTCGTCAAGATAAATCCCAGAAAGCCACTTCAACGCGATCAGCTGCTCTAACCAACAGGCCCGAGGAAGGAAATGATGCATGGAAAGGCTCTATTCAAAGGCTGGAGGATAGATTGGGGGAAATGGTTAAAGCTAAGAACCCTCTACAACGAACCTTTGTTCGAGGAACACCTTTTGTCCAGGCCATTGTAGATTTCCAACACCATTAAAATTCAAAGCACTTGTTGTGACCCCCAAATATGATGGAAAGACTGACCTTGTCCTTCATATAGAACAATACCAAGCTGCAGCCGACATATATGCTGTTCCAGATGAGATGAGATGCAGGGCATTCTCGGGAACTCTTACCGGATCAGCTCAAATATGGTATAATAATCTTCCTCGGGGTAAGATCTCAACTTTTCTTTAACTGACCGAGTTATTCATTGGGAATTTCTATTTTGGGGCAAAGCCAGTTAAACGAGTAGCACATTTGTTAAGTGTTAGACAAAAGCCTGATGAAAGTACCAGAGATTATATAACTCGTTTTAATAACGAGAAACTTGAAGTCATTGATTATGAGGAGAAGACATCGATTACTTCTTTGATGAGTGGACTACTGCCCAACAAGTTGTACTACACTTTGGCCAAAGATCCACCTAGAACCATGTCAGACCTTATGGGAAAAGCGTCGAAAATTATGAATGCCGAGGAGGCTATAGCTGCGAAGAAGAATATGGATGCCAAAGAAACTAAGGTGGAAGGCGATAAAGCTAAGAAGAAAGAGCATAAGAACAATGGTAATGACAAACATTCAAAAAACAGGTCGGTATGGGACGTGATGAAGAAATATGATAATTATACTCCTTTGAAGAAGGATATCAATCATGTTCTAGAGGAAATCAAGAACAACGTGGAACTAAACTGGCCAGAGAAAATAAAGGCAGACCCTGACAAGAGGAATAAGGCGAAGTATTGCGAGTTTCATAAAGATCATGGCCATATGACCAAAAATTGCATAGCTCTTCAGAATGAGATTGAAACACTCATCAGACGAGGAAAGCTATCAAAGTATGTTGATCGTGGAAACGGAAGAAGAAACAACGACCGAACGAGAGAGAGGTCTAGATCTCCTCGTCGAGTAGAGGAGAACAAGAAAAGAAACCATGAAGTTGATCCCGAAGACGACCCCGATCTTCCCAAGAGACCAAGGCATCCAGAACGAGAGGTATTTTCAATACGCTTTGGGTCATTTGACTGTAATGTTATAACAGGTGGAGATGCAGGAGGAGGAGACCTTACTGCCGAGAGAAAAGCTTACCTCTATGAGGCTCAAGCTTGCTCATACATTCAACGAATAAATCTAGCTGAGGAGGATCGCCCGAGAAAGGTGAATAAAGAGAAATTGGTCATTGGTTTCTCAAAGAATGACCTTGCAGGTGTTCTATATCCTCATGATGACCCACTGGTGATCAAGATGAGAATGAAGGAGGTTATAATTTTAAGAGTACTGGTCGACAATGGTAGCTCGGCAGACATCATGTTTTACTCGTGCTTCGATAGTTTAAATCTAAAACTATCTCAACTGGAGCCTTATAATAGACCCCTCCTCGGTTTTGCTGGGGAGAAAGTTTTTTCACTTGGGACGATCAAGTTAGATATATTCATTGGTACGTGGCCTGCTTGTCGAACAGAAAGAATATGCTTCTTCGTGATGGATAAGAATGTTCAGTCATCATATAATATCATCATGGGAAGAGTAGGATTGAAGAAGTTCGAGGTTGTACCATCTACGGTGCATTAATGCCTGAAATTTTCAACAAATTTTGGAGTAGGAGTTGTTAAAGGTGATCAGAAAGTAGCTCGGGAATGTTATTATTCATCCGCCGAGCAAGAGGAACTGGAGGAATCAAGGAAAAAGACTACTACTTATCAAGTGGAAGAAGGGGCAGAAATTGAAACATTGGATCCTAGAGATGAGTCGCAACTCGTGAAGGGTCAAGTGGTGGAAGATACTGAAAACATCATTCTGGACGACGAGCACCCTGAGCGAACTACTCAAGTAGGTTCGTCGTTGGAAACCTCACTAAAACAGGAATTGATAACTTTCCTTAGAAGCAGAAAGCAAACTTTTGCGTGGAGTTATGAGGATATGCCCGGAATAAATCCAAATTTCTTATGTCACGAACTCAATGTGAATAAGGAAATCAAGACAGTGAAGCAGAGAAGAAGAGTGTTCAGCCCCGAGAAGAATCAAGCTATACAGGAGGAAGTCGAGAAGCTCCAGAAAGCTTGCTTCATTGAAGATGTTAAATATCCAGACTGGTTAGCCAATGTGGTGATGGTAAAGAAGAAGAACAACCAATGGAGGATGTGTGTAGACTTCACTGACCTCAACAAAGCATGTCAAAAGGATCACTTTCCATTGCCCCGAATTGATCAACTAGTCGATGCTACCTCGGGACACGAGCTGCTGAGCTTCATGGATGTTTATTCTGGCTACAATCAGATTAAAATGAAACCTAAAGACAGGGAGAGTACTTCTTTCATTACCCCTAGGGGAACTTATTGTTATAATGTTATGCCTTTTGGTTTGAAAAATGCAGGTGCGACATATCAGAGGTTGATGAACAAAGTCTTTGCTGAACAAATCAGTTGCAATATGGAAGTCTATGCTGACGATATGCTGACGAAGAGCAAAAAAGCTGCTGATCATCTAGTTGACTTAAGTCAGACTTTTGATCAACTAGATAAATACCAAATGAAGCTGAACCCTACGAAGTGCATATTTGGAGTACGAGAAGGCATGTTTCTCGGATACATTGTCAACCAACGAGGCATTGAGGCGAATCCTGAAAAGATCAAAGCTCTATTAGGGCTGCGATCTCCAACGACGAAGAAAGAGGTGCAAAGTCTTACAGGACGAGTAGCAGCACTCAACAGATTTGTATCGCGAGCAACTGATCGATGTCTCCCATTCTTCAAGACACTCCGAAAGACTTTTGAGTGGAATGATGAATGTGAGAATGCTTTTCAAGACTTGAAGAAATATTTGGGAGCACCTCCACTGTTGTCCAGGCCGGTGATGGGAGAAAAATTGTACTTGTACCTAGCAGTATCGGAGAATGCAGTTAGCTCGGCGTTGATAAGATTGGAGAATGGAGTACAAAAACCAATCTATTACACAAGTAAGGCCTTCCGAGGAGCAGAGATCAGATATCCAAGGCTGGAAAAGTTAGCACTGGCGCTGATTGAGGCGAGTAGAAGAATGAGGCCATACTTCCAGGCTCATACTATAGTCGTATATACTGATATGCCGTTGAGACAAGCCCTTCATAAACTAGAAAAATCAGGGAGATTGATGTACTGGGCAATAGATCTCGGAGAATACGATATAGTCTATGAACCCAGATCATCGCTAAAAGGGCAAGCTGTAGCAGATTTTATAGCAGAGTTCACTTATCCTGATACCCCCGAGGAGCGAAAGTTACTCGCTGATCAACTTGTGGATGTTATAGGATCAACAAACACAAGCTCAGACCAACTCCGGTTGGTAAAAGGGCAAGTGGATGTTACAGGATCATCAAATTCGAGCTCAGACCAACTCCGGTTGGTAAAAGGGCAAGAAAATATGGTCGATGAAGAGCGAGAAATATCAAGGGAAGATGAAAGGAAGCAACAAATATTTCACCGAGGAACTCTGTCAGATCAGAAGTTTGAAGACGAGTTACTTATATGGAGGCTATATGTAGATGGCTCATCTTGCACAATAGGCAGTGGGGCAGGGATAGTTTTGAGCACTCCGGACGAGGTCGACATGGAGTACGCCCTACGTTTCCAATTCAAAGCTTCCAATAATGAAGCTGAGTATGAGGCTATGATTGCAGGTCTTAATTTGGCAAAAATTATGGAGACGCAGCAAATTATTGTCTTCAGTGATTCTCAATTAATTGTAAATCAAATGTTGGGAGTATATGCAGTTAGAGGAGATTTAATGATCAGATATCATGCAAAGGCAAAGGAGCTGGTGTCAGAATTTGCTGCTATTCAGCTGGTCAGAATACCAAGAATGGAGAATGCGAGAGCAGACGCCCTAGCTCTATTAGCATTAGCTACTCGTACCGAGCTACGAAGAACAATCCCAATTGAAGTTTTAGCTGGTCGGAGTATAGATGAAGATTTGACGATGAACTTTATCACCCTTGATTTAAGACCATCTTGGATGGATCCCATCAGGGCATATATTGAGGAGGGATAATTACCAATTGATAAGCTCGCAGCCAAGAAATTGAAGTTTAAAGCTGCTCGGTATGTATTAACTAACGGTATTTTATATAGACGAGGAATTATGGCAGGATTGCAGAGATGTGTACATCCCTCCGAGGTGAAAGAATTGATTTAAGAGATCCATGAAGGGTCCTGTGGAGCACATGTAGCAGGTCGGACACTCTTGCAAAGGATGATGATGCAGGGATACTACTGGCCGATGATAAGGGCTGATTGTATAGCCTATGCCAAGAAATATGATAAGTGCCAGTGCTTTTCCTCCATCCGAAGAACTCCACAAGCATTGTTGACACCCATCACTTCCCCTTGGCCATTTGCCATGTGGGGAATAGATTTGGTCGGGCCACTACCAACGACCAGAGGAAGGTTCAAATACCTCGTCGTCGCAGTGGATTATTTTACTAAATGGGTTGAAGCTGAGCCTCTCATCGACATGACGCACAACAAGGTGTACCAATTTATTTGGAAGAACATCATTTGTCGATATGGTCTTCCGCATGCCTTCATCACAGACCATGGAACGCAATTTGATAACGAGGAGTTCGCTATCTATTGCCATCAGTCAAACATTTTGAAGGTCCACTCAGCACCAGGCCATCCTCAAAGCAATGGACAGACTGAACTGACAAACAGAACGCTGCTAAATGGCTTGAAGAAAAGATTGAATGATGTGAAAGCAAACTGGATCAACGAGCTACAATCAGTATTATGGGCTTACCGAACTACTCCCCGAGTAGCAACTGGAGAATCACCATATATGTTGGCGTTTGGAAGTGAAGCTGTTATACCTGCCGAGTTGGGCCTCCCAACACACAGGGTACTGAATTTCAACTCCCCTGTCAGCGACTTAATGAGAAGATTGGATTTAGACATGCTCGAGGAAGTTAGAGAAGAATCAGCCATTAGAAATGCTGCTTACCAGCAGCGAACAACTTTGTTCTACAATAAGAGAGTAAAGAAGTGCGACCTGAAAGAAGGAGACTATGTACTGAAGAAAGTGATTCAAAAGCACAATAAACTGGAGGCAAACTGGCATGGACCATACCGAGTTACAGAAGTTGTTCGACCAGGAACTTACCGAATAGCAACTTTAGAAGGGGAGGAGTTTAAGAATGCATGGAACGCAGAGCACCTACGCAAGTATTATCAGTGATGAATAAAATGAAGATATTCTGCCGAATTCTTTATTTTTATTGAAAGGTTTTCGGGGAATACTAGTGCTACACACTACTCGTCAAAGCTCAGGCTACTCAAATTTTTTCTCGAAAACGTCAACTAAGGTTGGTCGAGAAACCTATATTCCTCCGGGAAGTAAAGCAACCTATATTCCTCCGGGAAGTAAAGCTACCAATATTCCTCCGGGAAGTAAAGCTACCTATATTCCTCCGGGAAGTAAAGCTACCAATATTCCTCCGGAAAGTAAAGCTACCTATATTCCTTCGGGAAGTAAAGCTACCAATATTCCTCCGGGAAGTAAAGCTACCAATATTCCTCCGGGAAGTAAAGCTGCCTATATTCCTCCGGGAAGTAAAGCTACCAATATTCCTCCGGGAAGTAAAGCTACTTGTATTCCTCCGGGAAGTAAAATTTGTATTCCTAAGGGAAATAAAACTATATGTTTCTCGGGAAATAAAAATGCCCTAAAAATGCCAACTTATGTCGGTTAGGAAGTAAATATATTCTCGAAAATGCCATCTTGAGTTGGTCGGGAGGTAAAATTATTTCAAAAAGACTAACTATGGCTGGTCGGGGATAGAAACCCACCAACTGTAGTTGGTCGACAAGGAAAATTTACCGACCTTGGTTGGTCAGAAACATTTAAGAGAAAAATCTACCAACTATGGCTAGTCGGGGATAAAAACCCACTAACTGTAGTTGGTCGACAAGTAAAATTTAAAGTGATCAAGCAACATTTTTCATACTCGTAACTTTTTAATTATTACTAAGTTGGTTGAGAAATAAAATATTATTTTTGCCAAATGACTACCACAAGTTCAAACTACTCGACAATATGTTGATCGACAAACTACACAATATTGTTATCTTTTTATCAGATACACATGCACAAATATAAAGTGTTTTACAAGACAATAGCAATTAAGATTGCGAACAGAAATGAAAGTCTTTCATTATATCCAAAACAAATTACATTGATAATGAAATGAAAGTTACGTTGATATTGAAATGTATACTAACTATTACATCAAAATTCCTACTCTACTGGTCTTTTCCCCTCTGCTTTTGACACAAGTTCCTCGCCAGCAGGCGGATCATTTAAAGCCAGGGGAGAATTTATGAAGTTGAGATCCTTTAACATCTTGATATTCATCACGGATGGTCAATCTAAGAGGTGCTTGGGACGAGATATCTCGGCATTTGAATGGAGATTGTAGTCATCGAGATATTTGGAAATCAAGCATCGAGGAATGGCCCGAGCAGGGATCCAACTCATATCCAGTTTGTATGGTGGCACAGGTAGGTCGAGCAGCCCAGGATCATGATAGTCCCACAGGTAATGACCCTGTTCGAGTTGCAGCACACCTAAGGCATTCAACCAGCCTTGCTTGTAGCCCTCATTATTGGCATTCTAGATACGATCGTCCAAGTGATAGAGAGATTCATTGTATCCAGCCATCCAGAACTCCCTGGACTATTTGTGGAATTGATTTGTTAGTCTTTCCAGCTGCTCGTGGAGATTTTTTATGAAGATCTCTTTATTCTCCAAGGTAGACTTCTGCGTGGAAAGCTGCTATTCCAGGTCCCTGATCTTCTTTGACATTTCAGTCGATGCCTGGTTCTTCGCCATCAGCTGGAAGACCTGGTTTTCTAAAGCAGACTGAGTCCGCTGTTCCTCGACAGGAATCCGAGGAGCTCTTGCTCGCCCCCGAGGAGCTCTTGCTCGACCACGAGAAGGTGTAGAAGGGCCAGACCTCTTCAAGGTTTCCAACTCGTCCCTCAAGTTGGCGTTCTCGACTTCCAAAAATGAGAATCCCTCATCAGTCATTGGGATCAATGCTTTTGAAGTAGAAGCTGCAAACTTCAACTGTGACAACTCTCTTTGAAGATTGTTGTTTTCTTGCTCTAGTAGTTCAGCTATTTGTCTGCACTCCTCGACTTCACCCCTCAGAGTTCTCTCCCTCACCTCGTAGCCAGGAAAACGCTTCTCGTACCCCTTGTCAGCATTAAGTTGCTGATACTTCTTCTCATACCCCTCGTGCAAAAGGGCAGTGGATTCTTTGTATTGCTGCTGAAGGTCTTCAAGAATGCCTTGGAGATCCTCGATCATGTCATAATAAGTCACATTATTGGCCACTGCTCGATCAAGTAGACACTTCAGATATTGGTATGCTTCAACTGCCTGTTCAGAAGCATCTTGGCCGAGGATGTCGACGACTTGTGATGCACTCAGATCTGTGTGACCAGCCTTAAAATAATCATTGCATTGCCTCAGCAGCACAGTATCATGAGCAGATAATAATTCCATCTTAGCCAGAAACTAGCAGAGGAAGAAAAGCAATAATCAATAGAATCAAGACAGAGTATGAAGAAGAGACAACAGTATGAATAAACACAAGTTCAAGTTTTATTATATCATAAAGGTCAGAAGTACAAGATTCAGAATTACATGTTCAGGATTACATTTGTTAAAGAAAAATAAAATAGAAGTCCGAACAACTCTACACCTTTTCCTTGTCTCCCAAAACCTTCTCGGGAGGCTGGGACGAGGAAGTAGGTTGCTCGGATGGAGCAGTTAGTAATTGGGGAGGTGCTGGAGGTTGCTCGGAGGAATTTATAGGTAGTTGAAGTTCCTCGTCACCAGGCTGGATAGTCGGGGGAAGAGAAATCTGGTCTCCCATCACCATGGAAGACTCTTCGGAGGCAGCTTCGTCCTCTTCTAAATCTTCAGGAGTTGGAGGAGGACCAGGGATGTGTCGCTGAAAGAGTTCGTAATTTTCATCCACTTTCATCTCCTGTAGAGCAGCGACCCATGCATCCCTAAAGTACTTGAGGCTGCCATATTCTACTTGCGACACCATGGCAGCCAATCCCTTGTTCCACCCCTTATCCCAGCCAGCGCTGAAAGACTTCTTCACAACCATTTTTCTCTTCAACTTCTTCGAGGAACGCTGCTCGGACAGAAGGTTTTCAGAAATCTTTAATTTATTTTCAACCTCCTCCATCTGCCGATTTACCTCCCGAAGCTGACCCAGTTCTTCTTCAGCAACCTTGAGCTTATTCTCAAGTTTTCCAGCATTTTTGATCTTATCGCCGAGCTCTTTATTTTTCCCTTCCAAGTCCTTTATTCTCTTCTCCAACTCCTGGGAGACTTCAACAACTCGAGCCTTCTCCTGCTCGGTGGAGGCAAGCTTCTTCTCCCAAATTGCTTTATCATCAGCATATTTTTGGCGAGACTCTTTCAGAGACTGCCCCAAACCCATTAAAGCTTCCTCTACACCAGACGAGGAGCTAGAAGCTTTGATAGCTTCATCCTTCTTCAAAATTGTATTGAAGCAGCTCTCCAGCTGTGAAAAGAAAATGAAAGCAAGTTAGAGACATATATAATAAGGGAAAGATGAAAAGTTTAAAGTAAAAGGACTTATAGAAGCAATGTGGCGAGCTGCCAAAGAGGTAACCATATCCTGAGAAAGGTTTTCTTCGATACCTTGGATCTCGGGAATGATCCAAGTCTTCACCGAGCTCATGGCAGAGCTCGGGGGAACGAAAGTGGGAACTCCACTAGTCTGTGGCTGAGAGATGGTGTCAGCCAAATTGACCGAGGAGCTCTTCTTCAGCTTCCTCGAGGGAGCAGGAATAGATTCAACCAAGGAGGAACTCTTGGTCGGTGATATTACAATCACCTCTCCTGGAGCAGCAGACTTGCTCGGAGCCACTGGGGGCTTCTCGACAACCTTCACAACAGCAGCAGCCGAGGAAGGCGCATCATTTTTCTTTGTCCCTTCCCCTGGGACATCAACCTTACTTCTTTTTGCCTCTCCAACACCAGAGGCAGGTTTCTCAAAAAGGGTGGGAGGTCTTCTCTTCTTCATCCTTTCACTTAAAGGAATGTGTGATTCAGGCGAGGAGCTGGTGGAAGCTGGTACTGGCTCTGCGTCACTTATCACCGGACGAGCAGTGAAAGAAGTGGAGTAGCTCTTGTACTGCAGCAGATACGAGGATGACCTAATGTGCTCGTCGGAAACACTCTGATGCAAACTCCAGATAAGTTTCAAGTGCCTTATATTCACGTCTGCCTCTTTTGGACACTTTCTTTTTCTATCAACTGCAAATAAATAAACATTGAAATATCAGTGGCACATTTTGTCAAACACAGAGGAAGCATAATTTCAAAATAAATAAAATAAAAATAACCTATCTCATTGCCATAGGGAGGGCATCTGGGACCCTGATAAACTTCATCTCCAGATAAAGGAGCATGTTGCCAATTTTTAATGACAACCCCGTGCTCAAAATAATCCCTATTAGCATCTGGGAGATTGACTACTAAGGCCCTATTCAAAAATCTAGTTTTTAAATAAAAGATGTTATCACCAACTGCCCATCTATAACAAAACATGATTTCTGGAATTCCTATGCGAGTTCCATGGATTTGATTTAACCTATGAACCCCATTAACTATTCTCCATGTATTTGGGGCTATTCTTGCAGGAACAACGTCAAAGTATTGACAAAATTTCAGACATAAGGGATTGGGTGGAAAAGAAAATCCACACTCAGCAATAAAGAGACTGGGGAACCAATGTCCCTCAGCTAAACGGAAATAATCAGAAGGCTCAGAAAGCTCTTCAAGAACAACCCAGGAGGGAATAGAAAAATCAGAGCGAAACTTATCAAGAGATTCAACAGGGTAAACCATGATGAATAAAAGAAATGAAGAAGAAGGAAGAAAATCTTACAGAAAAAGAGTGGATCTGATGACAACAACGATGGAAGAGATGAATACACAGGAGAGAAAGAGATGATGGAAAACTCGAAAATACAAATTTGAAAAGGTAGAAGACGATGGGAGTGTTTGTAAAGTTTAAATACCTTGCCTTGGGAAATGGTAAAGTAATGATTACAAAAAGAAACAATTACGCTACCGGCGGCTAGAGGAACAAAAAGGGCGCGGCAATCGAAGCGAGAAGAAACGATTACGCTATCGACGTCTAAAAGGACAAAAAGTATGCAGAGATCGAGGCGGTTATGAAAATTCAAAAAAGCCTGATTCTACGAATTTGGAAAGAGAAATAAATACAAGGGAAACACTCCTAAAAATCAGGAGGACTATTTAAAGCTATCATATTCCGAGAAAGAATGTTCCACACTCCTCAAATTTTGAACTATGAAACATTGGGGGCTTCTGTTGATACCAAATTTAGTCTGCTGACGTGGATCAATAAAGTGAAGACACGTGGCAGTCTACGTGGCAACAACAAACACTTCTGAGGAACTCACACGCTCCGAGGAACCATACTACAACGAGGAACACTGTTTCCCCGAGGAACTCATACGCTCCGAGGAACGAGAACTCTCCGAGGAACTCTTGAGCACCGAGAAGCTTAGGCGGTCCGAGCAACTCAGGAGGTCCGAGCTACACCTCGAACAAAGCATTAATAGCGGGATAACCAACCGTTTGACTATTCATTAAATGCTTATCATTCAGACGCGTACGCTTAAGGAGCATTGAATGTATCACCCTTTCATATGTACATCATTTAATGTATTACCCTTTCACATTACAGCCCCAGGCCTATAAATACATTGTACAATCCTCATTGTAAGGGGATCGGAATTTCTTAAGATAACTTGTAATCGAGAATTCCCATACAATCAGCAATAACATAACAGTGGACGTAGGCCATTCTTATAAGGCTGAACCACTTTAAAAATTCTTTGTCTCATTTATTTATCTGTGATTGAATAATTAGATATGATGTAATTTTTTACATCAACAGCTGGTATAAAACTAATCGTAAATTTAAGTGATTAATCAGACCCAGACTTTAGTACTCCCAAGCATAACGTATATGAGTTTCAAGTCCGCGCCATACGTAATCAGAGGATGAGTAAAGTGGTAACACGATAGCTACACTCGCACTGCAGTCTAAAGCATCCCGATTACCCTGGAGAAACCGAGATCCAAAGATCTACAATGGTTGTGTTCGCTACGTAATACGGTCATAATAAATCCTTAAGCTTAGAGGATTACTTTATACACATGAAACGCTCACATTGGATTGAGTTCATGCATCCCAACCACAAAAAATCTAGCCGGACATATTGAACCTAACTATGCATACATTAACTACGTTGCATGTGAAAGAAATCATGATGGAAGTGTACTGAAACATGCAAGGAATTATTATAAACTTAGAAACGAACTGAATCGTGCAAGAAGAATAACATGCAAAAACAATAATAGAGAGAATGAAACTTAAATTAAAACTTGAGATCAAACTCGGAAATAATCAATCTTGAATCGCCAAATCAAAGCTATGTTCCTAGGGTATTCTCCTACTTGTCTCTTTTAAAAAAACTATTCAATACTATGTTTTCTAAGTCAATACAATGATACATGTACGTTTTAGAAGCGTTTGTACATTATAGGACCCTTTGGACCAATTAGATTTCAAGTGGAATTTCGCGCATTAGGCACCTCGAACCGGTTCACAGGTACCCCGAACCGGTTCGTCCCCAAATCGGTTCACACTGTGGTTCGAGAAATCTTGCTGGTTTGGAGACTTCTTTTCTTCATTTCCACACTTAGAAAATTTTCAAGCTTTCTTCTTTTCTTTCTAGGATTTTTCTTCAACTTCAAATGATCATAACTCCTTAACCGTAGCTCGAATTTGGGTGCTATTTTTTCTAGTGTTGTCGTTGTTCTGATATTTTCAACTTTCCAGTTGGCTCCTCCTCCGAGATCGGGCTGCAAAATTATGAAAATGCCCTTGAACTTGCCTTCCTAGCCTTTCTTTCATTGTTTCGATTTCTCTTTCGCACCGTTTGCATAATTTACCTGTAAAACACATAAGAGAAACACAAAACATAAAATACTTGCCAACGAAGGTTATTATCATAATTACGAGTTAAACCCATATCAGTTGCACCGCTTGGGTTCACAAAGGTATCGAAATTAAGGGGATAAAGATACAATATTTATGCTCGATTAGTAATCCAATAATCAAAAGAAAAGGTTAATGTATATGAATCAGGGGAGATAAGAGCTCATCTTTGGTAAAGAAAAGGTAAAAACTAATCATGATATTCCTTCTTAGCCCGCTCAACAGCATCACTAATCAAACTAGAAACATTGGGATTTGCAAGATTCCTAGGACCTAGCTAAGATAGGGGATGAGGTATGCGAGTGACACCTTGAAGTTGTACCGACCATGTACCTAACTTTAAAGTCTACTCATGGCGTATTAGCAAGCGGGTACGAGAACAAGAGTGAGACTAGGAATGGGATGCCACCCAAACAGCCACCCGACTTCGATGAGAAGGCATATGATCGTAAACTATGATGGAATAAGACAAATCACGATATAGCAAAGACCAATGAAGCATCACCCTCTATAAGGCAGAAACTGAAACCAACACCTTGTAAAAATGTCAAAGCAACAAAATCATCTGTATAAAGGAAAATAGGAGTAGAGAAAAAAGATGAAAATAGGAAAGGTGGTAAAATATAAAGATTAGGTAAGCAAAGCCCATACTCTCCCAAAGATCCCATAAACCCTCGGTCCAAATGCTGGGCAGATGAAGAAAGGGGAGACAAAGTAGGGAGGCAAAACTCATACGAATCTACTTCAAAATGGAAGGTAGGAAGATACACCCTCCTAAAAAGTACCTCCTAGGCGGTGACTCCATCTTGGTCCGCCATAAGGAATCCCCCTCCAGCTGCCTCACCTTAGCCTCCAGGGAATAAGTAAGTCTGACAACCAACCTCTCCACCTCGACCCACCCTCGACCCACCCTACCTCCACCGCTCTATCCCTTTCCTCCGCAGTTAACATCCTTTCCAAAAATTCTAGATCCTCTCACCCATCCTAGGTATCAACACCGAGAAAAAACTATCAAGACTTAGGAACTAACCAATAGAAGGAGTCCTCAAGCACTCTGAAATAATCTAGTACACAATAGTATCACAATGAATTAAAATATATTTTAATTCTTTGGCAAAACCCTTTTTAAATTTTAAATATAGGATACTCAGGCATACAAAAAGATGGTACTGGTTGGTGTGATGTTCTATGTAACAAAAATAATTTTTAATATGAATGGGAAGAGGAGAAGCAGTAAATACACAATAGTTTGATCAGGAGGAAACCAGTTAATCGAAAAACCTTGGGTCCCTTAGTTTCAAGACAACACACACATCCAAGTCTTCTATAACAAATGTTTAAGTACAAATTACATATTACAATGTGTAAATAAAATAGTCTAGCCAATACAAACAGTATACCAAGGCTCAAAATACACAACATCAAAACTACTGAATTTTATTAAACACAATAAGCCTGTGAGAACTTAGGAATCACACACTCAGAGCTTCACGCTCAAAACCAAAGTATTAGTGAAGATGAACATAGAAAATAATAATATAAGTTTTGGTTTAATCAAAATAATAAACATTATAAACATTAAATCATTAGACAAATAAAAAGCCATTCCTTAGTAATTTAAAATCAACGTAAGTGAATAAACCTAAAGGGTATCACTTTTGTGTAAAACCAAATTTAAGATCAGTAATGATTATACTATAGTAGAAATAAAAAAATAATTGAGATGAAACAACCCAATACCAGTTTTAAGTAAAAATTAGTTTAAACGGGAATTAGATTCAAATAACTAGATCTTATGAAACATGCAAACAATTTAGATGTTATAAACACACACACACACACACACACATGTGTGTGTGTGTTAAAAGATAAAAAAATAAGAAGAAATTTTATGATTTCAAAATTCTTTAACTTTGATATAACTAAATTTAGGATAGATCTAACAAAAGGAGGGCCAAAATTTACTCAAACCAGATTTTACACCAAAAACTAGGGTAATACCAATTTAGGGCTTCAAAATAGATAAGTTTGGGTTTAAATAAGAGATGGCACTTAAATTGCACAAACAGAAACAAATTCGTTTAGGTCTAAAATCTGAGTTATAGTTTAAAACATATAAAGTCCAAAAACCTGTATAAGCCAGATTATATATATATATATATATATATGTGTGTGTGTGTGTGTGTGTGTGTGTGTGTGTGTGTGTATAAGGATATAAAGATATAAATATAAAAAAAATTATATCAAAGGAAGGGTCAGAAATTATACCCACTCATGATAACAAAACAAATGCGAAAAGTAGAAAATATTTTAAAATCTAGAAAAATTATAAAAATATAAAAATATTTTATAACTTTTTGGGAATAATAAAACCATTAAATCTATAATATATTAAATATTTGGGTTTAAATACATATAAAATATATACTTACAAAATTAAATAAAATATTATCCCAATAATAAAATTTGGTTTTAAAAAATAGGTTTTAAAATTAATAGAAAATCTTCTTATTCAAATGATAATTGCACGGAGTTTATTAGAGACAACTTGTCATAAAATTGAGCCAAGCCCAACGAGGGTAATTTCACCATCCGCCTCTGAGTCTAACCACAAATTTGTGCCCATTATATCCCTTAACCCAAGTGGATCCACCGGTACCGGCGAGAAGGATCTCCACGAAAACAAAGAACAGGGAAAAAGATACTTACAGTCTCAATAGTCATCCCTCTCAGATGGTCCCGATCCAAACCTAATGACATAGACGACCCTGTTCTCAGATTCCCCAGCGCATATTATATAAGCAAAGGGAACACACCAACCATCGGCTCCATAGTCCAAGGCCTCTTAGGTGGCCACATAAACAAAAAACCACATATGCGTAAAGATAAAAACAAAATGCAGCATGAATAACGTGCAAAAGTAAACCTTTAAGATATAACAGGTAAGGAATGACAAAAAACTAAACATGTGCCTCCCACAAATACACAAACACTGTAAATTTGTCTATATAAAATCTCAAATAAAAAATGACCGGTACGTCTCAGTCAAAGACATTTTCCCCCATGCATATCTCTAAATTTCGGGAAAAGTCGATAAAAAATGGCAACCACCATAAATGGACCCACCTGAGCCACCTGCTACCAAAACTACTCCAATGGTGAAAAATGATAAACTTAGAGCATATCGCCCCATTGCTACTGCATCGAGCATCGGACTCGGCCACCTCTCTAATTAAGTGGTCAAAGCACTTACTGCAAGAAAGTCCCCCCGACCAAGAGGTACATGCATCCCCAAAGCCTACTCAGTCCCTCAATTGTAATAGTCAATGTCTGATCCATTACCAAGGGCACTCTAGCAAAATGGATACATGTAAAGGCATAGAAATTCTGGAGCGTCGTGCTCATCTCCCACACTGGCAAATGAAAATATTAGTGTTATCCCACCAATTCTCCACCAACGCTAAAGTAATAATGTATCTCCTCCTAAAGGACGTGTCAATAATACAATCCAGCAGTAGGATGAATCCCACAACAAGAATGAAGGGAGGGGCCCTCACCCAAACCTTATCCAATGGTGGCACAGAACACCTGACTTATTGTGCAGTCCCGAAAGGATGCAAGAAATAAAAAAAAGCATCATCAGTCCGAACAAAATCACTCCATACGAATATTTGATACAATATGCATACTCATACTTAATATATCCATCCTCGATTTACACTAATTAGGAAGGATAACCAGTCTTAATGAAGTCAAGAAACCCACTAGAGCTTTCTCCATCCTCATATTTAGAATATCCCACACACTCTCAAGATACCTCTATTTAGCTAAGAATGAATATCACTCGTGAAGCGATCCTACACCCAATAGATGTCACCAAAATCATGTGTTTCTATGTATCGTCCCCCTAGTGACCTAAAATAGGATGGATGGGAATATTTTGAATATTTATTAAAACCCAAGTCAAAAATCAAGGTAATCTATACCCATCAGAGTTTTCTCCCTCCATGTTCCAAACTCACACTTAATCTATGGTAACCAATAATGAATTGATCCTACACCCAACAAACACAGCTGAAACCTGTGTTTCTATGTCTTGTCCCCCTAGCGACCTAAATTAGAAGGGATGGGAATATTTTAAATCTTTGCTAAAACTAAGGTCGAAAATGAAGATACTGTATACCTACCGAATATTTTTCCCTCCCATGTTTGGGTCTCTCCACACTCATACTTAAGCCACCTCTCTTTAATAAAGAAGGTTAACCAGTAGTAAAGTTACCCTTCACCCAACAGATGCCGTCGAAACCCCGCGTTTCTATGTTTGGTCCCCCTAGTGACCTAAAATATAAGGGATGGGAATATTTTTTATATTTTCTAAAACCAATGTAAAAAATAAAGGTACCCTATACCCACCGGAGCTTTCTCCCCCATTGTGTTTGAGTTGCCTTGCACTCCCATGAAAGCTACATCTCTTTAACCAAGAAGGTTAACTAGTTATGAAGCAATCCTACACCCAATAGATGACATTGAAACCTTATGTTTCTACGTTTGGTACCCCTATCGACATAAAATAGAATGTATAGGAATATTTTGAATCATTTATAAAACCAAAGTCAAAAATTGAAGTACCCTCTACCCACCGGATTTTTCTCTCTCCTCGTGTTTCAGTTTCCACACACTCACACTTAAGCTATCTCTCTTTAACCCAAAAAGTTAACCAGTTGTGAAGCGATCCTACATCCAATAGACGTTGAGAAAACCTTGTGTCTCTACGTTGGATCACCTTAGCGACCTAAAATAGAAGGAATGGAAATATTTTGAATCTTTGCTTAAACCAAAGTAAAAAATTAAGATACCCTTCACCTCACCGAAGCTTTCTCCCTATCATCATCATATTTACTAATATAAATCCACATCACTCTAGATTTTTAAAACCAGGAAGGATGGACCGAAGAGTGACCTAGGACCCCCCCCCCCTCCCCCAATCATATTAGGATACACTGTAAGGACACAAATTTCCAATTGAGTCCTTTGTAGTTTTGGCTCAATTCCGGACAAAAACGTTTGAGTCATAGGATAGAGTATATTGATCATCCTCCATGCCTATGACGTGTGTGTTGAAGACGTAGTGGACAAGTATATAAAGTTTCATCAAAATGCCAAGTTTAAGTGCCTCGTTTCTACGTCATCAATAGTGGTTCCATGCTCCCAAGGTATGAATGCATTAATATATATATATAGATAGATAGATAGAGATAGAGAGAGAAAGCGAGAGAGGGAGAGAGAGAGAGAGAGAGAGAGGAGCTTGGAACATGTTTATATGGGTGTTAGGTTTAAAAACTGCGTTTTGTTTTCAGAACTATTTTCTATTAAAACTTTTATATAAAGTATATAATGTTTCTGGGCTAAAAATGAAATTTTGGAACTTTCTGTAAGTTCGTTCGAAGTGTTGTTCGAACGAAATTGTCGTTCGAACCATAGGTCGTTCGAATGAGATTGCCAACAACTTCCCATATTGGCCTATGGAACTTCATTCTAAATGTCGTTCGAACGAGATGGCTGTTTGAACGAGATTGCTAACGAGCTTCTAACGAGTTCGCACTAGAACTTCATTAGAAGACTCGTTCGAATGAGATGTCATTCAGACGAATTATCGTTCGAACGAGATGTCAGGCGGGAAAAGTTTTTGACAGTTTTTACCCATGTTCTCCACTTCTTTCCCCACTATCTTTTCACAGCATAACTATGTGCGGGAATCATTTTTTGAAAGACAATCTTTTTCGAGAGCAAACTCATAAAGAGAAAAAGATCAAGTTTTGAGTGATAATTTTCAAAGTCAAATTCATCTACCACTCTAGTTTTCACCCATTATTTTATTTATCCAAGTTCATATATATACATCTTGCTTGGAGTTTGGCACCGGGTTTCTCTCTACAGCGAATTGAAGAGATTGTTTGGGTTTTCTTCTAAATTCCTAAAAGAAGAAGGTTGTTTGCTGCGGCATTACCCACTTGGAGAAAGGCTCCTTGTTCGGGTGATGGTGACCATATAAAGTCCGATCGGTGGATTCCGAGACCGCGGTGGAGCTCCGTGGTTATCCGCTAGGAAGAGGTATCTACAAGAAGAAGCGTCGGGGATTGGACGGAATCAAGTCGGGTGTTGAAAGTCTTTTTGTCTTGTATTTGTAAAACCGTATCTAGTGGATTTGAGGCTAGGACCGTCTGAGGTTGTTTTCCGTCTTGAGTTTTTCCTCGTACATCGCGGCGTAGTGTGATTGACTTACTTTTATCTTGCATAATAACTTAGAACGCATGCTTAGGATAATTTAAGATAAAATTGGTTTTAAATTGTCACACTTAATTAATTTGGTGCTAAATTAATTTGGGTTGTTTATTTAATTCAAGTCACTTGTTAAAACTGGTTTGGCCTAATTTGGTAATAATAAAAAATATAACTTAGGCATATTCTAGGACTTGGATTAATTTGGTGTTTAAGTGAAATTAATATTGTGTGTTTAATTCCATCACATTTCACTTTGTTTAATTTTAATTTATATAAAAATTAAAATTTGTTTAAATTGAACCATCACATCGCTTCCGCATTTATTGTAAAAAGGAAATACGTTTTCGTAGAACTTAAAAATTGGGGGCCTCGCGTTCCAACAAGTGGTATCAGAGCCAAAAACGATAATTTACTTCGTTAAAGATCTTTTAACTATTTTTGGCTAAAATGGAATTTTCCCCATTTTCAAAATTTCCTATTTTCGATGGTTCTAATTACGCATACTGGAAAGCGAGTATGAAATAGACACTTAAATCTATCGACGAGAGGGTTTGGATGTCAGTAGTTAACGGGAGGTCTCCAGCAACTCATTTAGTTGAAAATGAACGTGTTCCCAAACCGACCGATAGATGGACTGAGAATGAGTTTAAACTTTCAAATTTTAATTCCCGTGGTTTAAATGCTTTGTTTAGCGTTGTCACACCGGATGAATTCCGACATATTATGACATGTGAGACCGCTAAAGAAGCTTGGGATATTTTACAATTAACTCGTGAAGGAACTAGTGTACTTAAGGCTTCTAAACTCCAAAACCTCACCACTCAATTTGAAACCATCAAAATGAATGAAAAAGAAACTTTTGATGAATTTTATGCTAGACTTTCAGACATTGTTAATTTATCTTTTAACTTAGGAGAGAAAATACCCGACAACCGAGTAGTAAAGAAAATTTTAAGTTCCCTACCCGATAGATTTATTCCAAAAGTGACCGTTTTAAATTCTTTACCAACTTTAGCCTCTATGAAATTAGAAGAGCTCGTAGGTGATTTACAAACCTATGAACTATACATGTTTCCCTCTAAAACTGAAAAGAAAATAGAAAAGGGTTTTGCTTTAAAATCCCGAAAAGAGGTCAAACAAGTAGTAGAGAGCGAGAGTGATAGTGACTCGGAGGATATGGCCTTGTTTGCTCAGAAATTTAGAAAATTTCTTAAATTTAACAAAGATAAATTTAAAAATGATTTTAAGAAATTTGAAACTTCTAACCATGACAAAGTCGAGAGGATCCCTAAAACTATTAATGAAAATTTAAATAGGGACGAGTCGAATAGGTGTTTTGTTTATGAGGGTTATGGCCATAGGGCTTCTGAGTGCCCCACTAAACTAAGGAGAGAGGGTAAGCGACCCATTTTATATAATGCGACCCTTAGTGATAGTGATAAGGAAGAGGGACCCGATTCCCCCATTAAGCCCAACTTTGTGGCTTTTATGGCTAGTCATGTGAGTGATAGTGAGAACTCATCGATTGATGAAACTTTGACACATGACACTTCCAAGGTCATAGTTTATGAATCCCCTATTTTTTATGGTAGTGAGAGTGAACAAGAGAGAGAGAGAGAGAGAGAGACAATGATGAGGTTGATGTGAGTGAGCTTCAAGTTGCTTTTCAAGAATTATTTGATGAATCTATTAAACTAAAAAGAACTAATCTGAAGTTAGAAGCTAGTTTAAGAGAGCGCGTCAAGGTCATTCATGAGAGTGCGTTAATAGAAGACCTTAGGACACGTGAGATAGCTCTTATAGAGAAGCTTGAATACATAGAAGGCGAGATAGATAGCCCCAGGGGATTAATGGAAACCTTGAAAAAGGAGCTTCTCTCTTTCGAACAGCGAAATATTTTATTAGAGTCTAACATTTTAGAATTACAAAATAAATTAAAAGACTCTAGTAATGTCAAATTTGATTTGGAATGTCGTTCGAAAAAATTAGATAAAATCTTAGGAACGGTCCAAATTAAAAATGACATGTGTGGTTTAGGCTTCAATTCTTGTAATGAATCTACTCAAAAAGTCAAAACCAATGTTTTAAGAGAATCGACTAGGAAAACCTTTAGAGATCACTCCTTAGGTACTAATTTTCGACGTGTTTTTACTTGTGCTCATTGTGGTCGAAAATGGCATCTTCGGAAATTTTGTTTTGATCTTAAACGAATTCCTAGAAAATCCCAACGTAAAGCAACCAAGGTAGTTAAAATTCCTACACCCCAAGATAGTCATTCTTCGTTAATTTGGGTTAGGAAATCCAACTTGGTTGCCTTGCAAAATAGGACGTTTGATTCTCATTTACTTTCACATGCTTCCTCCCTTGCTAAATCTAAAGGATGAATGTGTTGTTGTTTGCATACTTTAGCATTTGTGCTTCATGCTATATTATCATGCTAAATGTATGCTTATTTAATCATTTTCTAGTCATTGATTCATCACATATCTCATACTAGAATAATGATTTTTGTTTATCTTGTGTATTATATTTCTTTCATTTTTATTTGCATTAAATGAAAAATACAAAAAGATTTTTGTTTATCATTTGTGTTTTTACCTTGTTAGTTATTTAGGCTTAATGAAAAATACAAATGATTTTTGTTTGTCTTTTGAGTGATTTTTTTTTTTGGTTAAAAAGTTCAAAAACTCAAAAAGATTTTATTTTGTGTGTATTTTGGGTTGACACACTTTAAGTGGCATATACTTGTGTTTGAATCCCTCCTTTAACGCTCCCATGTGGCTAGAACTTTTGGTTTAGATTGACATCCTTAAAATGTTCTTTACCATATTTTTATGGAGTAGCTGGATTTTGTATTGATTAAATGGATTCTATTTTTATATGCCTCTATTCACACATGCACGAGCTTCTTGAAATTTTAATGTCACATGTTATATTTGAGCTTTGTGAGGTGTTCTCCTACCAATCTAGTCATCTACATATTTGTGACCAAGGAGGACTAGTGCATGTCAAAATCCGTTGCACATGAGTTTGTAAGATATAAAAATAATATATAAATGTGCACGGGGAAGGGCTCCGAAAGGAATAATAATCCTTTGCGATTGTAAGCCACCGTTTGAAATGGACCTAAAAGAAATTCGTGGTCCAAAGGCCTAAAAACAGAAAAATGGCACTAAAAGAAAAATAATTGCCAAGGCCTATGTTTAATTGATATATTCATTCAATATAAAAATAATATATATGCTTCTAGAGGGAGATTGGATGGTATATCAACGGTTTGCACAATGTCTGTTTATCCTAGTTGCGCTTTCAATGTCATGACTCTATTTGGTTTGTAGAATCATCAAAACTCTAGGCTTGTATGCATTGTGTATGTTTGTTCATTGAGTTCAATCTTTATTGTCACATGAGGTTATATTTAAATGTGATGAAGTTTGCAATCAATTGAGAAATCCGTGAACATATTTTAAGTGATTGGGTCTAAATTTAATCGTTCACACCCCAACACTTCCGTTTCCATATGACACATTTTTGCCTCACTAGTGTGAAAAGCTTATCTTATTTTGTGTCAGTTGTGTGTTTATATCTATATTTGTGTACTTGAGTCTTTTTGGTATATATTATGTATACATATATTTGATATTTTTTTATTTGGTCTTTGCCTTGCTTTCTAGTACATCTATGCTTTAATTCATAATTGGTATCTATCTTGTTGCATTCTTTGTTGATATCACATCTTAATACTTATGTATCATATTGGTATCTATTTCTTGCATCCTAGTTGGTATCCGTTATTATTTGTTGGATTAGTTATGACTTTGTTGCCCATGTGCTTTAATATTCTCATCACTTTTGCACATTTGCATCTCTAGCTTGTTATCCCATTCTATTTATCCCTTGCTACGTTTAGACGGTGTATATGATTTAATTGGGGAGATAAGTTAATGTTTGATTCTTTAGCCTTTGTCCATTCCTGAACAAAAAGGGGGAGAATGATAGGGGAGAAATGGTATCTATTGAGAAATGGTATATATTCCTATTATAATCGTATCTTAGTTTAGGGGAGATTCATCTTAGGGGGAGACGTCTTTCTAAGTTGATCATAGTTGATAAAGGGAGAGAATTAATTGAGGGGGAGTACTTACTTTACTTGCATTAAATATTTTGATATTCCCTATGCGTGTAATGTGTTTGCTTAAGTGTGCAGGAATTATATTCTAAGTGGCAACTTTCACCGGCAAGATTTTGATCATTTGGGTTGTTTGAGTCAAGCATTTTATCTTTATTTTGGGTGGGACTTGTTATTAGTCTAGTAGAGCTTGACGGCCCTTTAGAATTTTTGTTTGGTTTTTGTCCCGGAATAGCCAAAGGGGGAGATTTGTAAGGACACAAATTTTCAATTGAGTCCTTTGTAGTTTTGGCTCAATTCCGGACAAAAATGTTTGAGTCATAGGATAGAGTATATTGATCATCCTTCAAGCCTATGACGTGTGTGTTGAAGATGTAGCGGCCAAGTATATAAAGCTTCATCAAAATGCCGAGTTTAAGTGCCTCGTTTCTACGTCATCAATAGTGGTTCCATGCTCCCAAGGTATGAATGCATTAATATATATATATATATATAGGACCTTGGAACATGTTTATATGGGTGTTAGGTTAAAAAATTGCGTTTTGTTTTCAGAACTGTTTTCTATTAAAACTTTTAGATAAAGTATATAATGTTTCTGGGCTAAAAATAAAATTTTGGAACTTTGTGTAAGTTCGTTCGAACGAGATTGTCGTTCGAACCATAGGTCGTTCGAATGAGATTGCCAACGACTTCCCATATTGGCCTCTGGAACTTCGTTCGAAATGTCGTTCGAATGAGATGGCTGTTCGAATGAGATTGCTAACGAGCTTCTAACGAGTTCACACTAGAACTTCGTTAGAAGACTTTCGAACGAGATGTCGTTCGAACGAAATATCATTCGAACGAGATGTCAGGCGGGAACAGTTTTTGACAATTTTTACCCATGTTCTCCACTTTTTTCCCCACTATCTTTTCACAGCATAACTATGTGCGGGAATCATTTTTTGAAAGACAATCTTTTTCATACCATACTAACTCCTAGAGAGTGTTTTGAGAGAAAAATCATAAAGAGAAAAGAATCAAGTTTTGAGTGATAATTTTCAAAGTCAAATTCATCTACCACTCTAGTTTTCACCCATTATTTTGTTTATCCAAGTTCATATATATACATCTTGCTTGGAGTTTGGCACCGGGTTTGTCTCTACACCGAATTGAAGAGATTGTTTGGGTTTTTTTCTAAATCCCTAAAAGAAGAAGGTTGTTTGCTGCGGCATTACCCACTTGGAGAAAGGCTCCTTGTTCGGGTGACGGTGACCATATAAAGTCCGATCGGTGGATTCCGATACCGTGGTGGAGCTCCGTGGTTATCCGCTAGGAAGAGGTATCTACAAGAAGAAGCGTCGGGGCTTGGACGGAATCAAGTCGGGTGTTGTAAGTATTTTTGTTTTGTATTTGTAAAACCGTATCTAGTGGATTTGAGGGTAGGGTCGTCCGAGGTTGTTTCCCGTCTTGGGTTTTTCCTCGTACATCGCGGCGTAGTGTGATTGACTTACTTTTATCTTGCATAATAACTTAGAACGCATGCTTAGGATAATTCAAGATAAAATTGGTTTTAAATTGTCACACTTAATTAATTTGGTACTAAATTAATTTGGGTTATTTATTTAATTCAAGTCACTTATTAAAACTGGTTTGGCCTAATTTGGTAATAATAAAAAATATGACTTAGCATATTCTAGGACTTGGATTAATTTTGTGTTTAAGTGAAATTAATATTGTGTGTTTAATTCCATCACATTTCACTTTGTTTAATTTTAATTTATATAGAAATTAAAATTTGTTTAAATTGAACCATCACATCGCTTCCGCATTTATTGTAAAAAGGAAATACGTTTTCGTAGAACTTAAAAATTGGGGGCCTCGCGTTCCAACATACACACTAAACACAAAACCAAAGCGTTTTAATATTATAAGAATCACCCCCGCTCATTTATGTATTATTTTGTTATCAAAATTATATAGGTATCCATTTCCAGTAGGGTTTTTAGTCCTCCATCACCACATTAGATACCCCCACCCCCACCCAAAAAAAAAGTATTTCCTTTGTTCTAAACTTATATTTTCATTTTATATAAACACGAAAGGTATTTACTCCTACTACATTTTAACAATATAAGAAAGAAAATGAACTCATGCACAAAATAAGAAATAACTAAAAGAAGACATGTACAAGAACAAAAGAAACAGAGGACTTGTGCGAGGAGAATTATCAGGATGGCCTTCACACTCCCTCAAGAGAATCTCAGTGTCCCCCTCATCCAAAGGTAAAGGAGGGTCATAAGCCACCCGTGACTCAGGGGCCGCTACATCTTCTCGCCAATCCACCCCTGCCCAGTCCTCATCATAAGTGGCCACACACTGATGACATATAGGCCCCAAAAAGAACACCTTTGGTCAAGGCTCTACCTCTCCTGACCCGTCTAGCACCATCAACACCACAACGTCCCCCGCAACCTCCTTCACTTCATACGATTTTGAGTCGTGAAACTCATCCTCCTCAACGCTAGCATACTCCAATGGGTTCATGAATAAGTGAAGAAAATAATGCTCATAGAAGAAGACGAAAATATTATTTTGAGAGATAATAACTAATATAAATGGAAAAAACTAGAGGAAATAACCATTTTAAAAGTTTTGAGACGTTCTTCCGTTCACTTAACATGGATTGACACGAACCAAACTTTATTCTGAAATGGTTAATCATTAAAATTGCCTTAAATAAAACAATCCTTATCCAACTATCGTACGGATAAAACCCCAAAATGACATAAAATCACCTTGTGTCCTAGGGTTAAACGACCCATATTTACAAAATCTCATTTTCAAACCTTAAGGTTTCTCCCTACTACCTCTTAAACCCTCACATTTCCTTAAACACGGTCAAACCCACTTTAAACCTTTCAATTTCGACAGTCATGGTAAAACATGGACCCACACATGCAAACTCTTAGTCTACCGCCCCTTTAAACTCCCCAATCTATAATCGGGGTGTGACTTATTCTGTCCCACCAAACAAAATTCCTTAAACCAGCCTCTCCTAAGTTGTTACGGGGTCAAAGGACCACTAAACCCAACCTTGCCTCAAGTCCTAAACCCGAAACCCAACCTCACCTAAGCCTTGAAGAAAAACCACCCCCAATGGATACCAAAAAAAACCAAAAAAACTGCACTATAAAAAATATTGGAGTTAAAAGTGAAAAGAAAATAATCACTAAAGGGACCAAAACCTTTGCCAACAACCTTTTGTCCATCAACAAAAGGCTTTGGAGTCCTTTTACCAACACTGCACTAAAACATGCCATTCGTCATGGTACATGTAAGGACACAAATTTCCAATTGAGTCCTTTGTAGTTTTGGCTCAATTCCGGACAAAAACGTTTGAGTCATAGGATAGAGTTCTTGACCATCCTTCAAGCCCATGACATTCTAAAGTTGAAGACGTAGCGGCCAAGAGTATAAAGCTTCATCAAATGCCGAGTTTATTTTGCCTCGTTTCTACGTCAACAACATTTGTTCCGTTTACTCCTAAGGTATGAATGCATTACATATTTATATATGAGCTTGGAATAATTTGTATTGGTTGTAAATTTTGTTTAAACTGTTGTTTATTTTCAGAAAGTCTCTTTAAAACTTTAAAACAAAGTTTTTGGGCTAAAAATCAAAATTTAAGCTTTCTGGTTTTTTGTTCGATATTGTCGTTCGAACAAGTTTGTCGTTCGAACGAGAATGTCGTTCGAACGAGGTTTGCCAACGAGTTCCCTGTTTGTCCACTGGAACATCGTTTGAATTGTCGTTTGAACGAGAATTCTGACGAGTTTACTAACGAATTTAAATTTTATACGCTGGAACATCGTTAGAAGGGTCGTTTGAATGAGACTTCGTTCGAACGAAAATCTCGTTCGAACGAGATTTGGTGGGAACAGTGTATTTGGCAATTTTAAGCAGTTTTTCCCACTTTTCCCACTCCTTTTCCCCACTAACTTTTGACAGATTTATCAAGTGCGGGAACCAACATTTTGGAAGTAACTTTTTCACTATCCTCCATCTCCTAGAGAGATTTTTAGAGAGTTCAACTTCAAAAGAAAAAGTTCATGTTTTGAGTGTTCATTTCTTCAAGAAAAATTCCTTAAACACTTTTACACCCATTTTGTTTATTCCAAGCCTCAATATATATATCCTTGCTTGGAGTGTTTGGCACCAGGTTTTTCTCTACCGAGTTAGAGAGACGTTTGGGTTTGCTTCTAAATCCCACAAAGAAGAAGTTCGTTTGCGTTGACTTACCCATTTGGATAAAGGCTCCTTATTTGGGTGGAGGTGACCGAAAAAGTCCAATCGGTGGATTTCGATACCGCGGTGGAGCTCCGTGGTTATTCGCTAGCCAGAGGTATGTACAAGAAGAAGCGTCGGGGCTTGGACGGAGTCAAGTCGAGTGTTGCAAGACTTTTGTGTATTGTACATGTAAAACCATACTTAATGAATTTGTGGCTAGGGTCGTCCGAGGTTTTTTTTCCCGTTGTGGGTTTTTCCTCGTACATCGCGACGTAGTGATTAATTGTTTATTTTATCTTTTACAAAATCACCTAGAATGCATGCTTAGGTAAAAAGATAAAATTGGTTTAAATCACTACTTACTTAATATGGTGTTAACTAATGTTTTGGGTAAAAGTTAATTTAATTCAAGTCATCAATTAATTTGGTAAAATTGGTTTTGGTAATATTGAAAATATGACTTAGGCAAATTTTTAGGACTTGGGTTGAGTTAATATGTTTAAGTGAAAAAATTCATTTGTTAATTAATCTAATTTCACTTTGAGTTAAGTTTAATTTTAATTTGAAAGAAATTAAAATTTGGTGTTTGTATGTGTTTAATTGAACCATCTTTCGATTTCGCATCTTTTAAAGGAAATTAAAATTACTTTTTGTGTAAAATCTAAAAATTGGGGGCCTCGTGTTCCAACAAGTGGTATCAGAGCATTGATTGAGAAAGACTCACACTTTCAAATTGGTATCAGAGCGGGATCGCTAAATTATTGCATTTGTAAGGACATAAATTTCTAATTGAGTCCCTGTATTGTTTTGACTTAATTCCGTGAACAAAACTGTGTTTGTAATATATCATAGGGAGAATTTTATTTTGTCACGATTCCACTTGGTCTATGACATATTGAAAAAATTGAAGGCGTTACGGAAAAGCTTCAAAGAATTAAATCATGCCGAAGTTTAATTGGTGCAAGTTTAATCGTCTTCAAAGTTAATTTCATTCCGAGATCACTCAGGTATGAATGCGTATAATTAATGGCGCTCGGAATTATTTTATAAAAGATAAGGATGTAATTTTTATAAAGAAAAAAATGTTTTTAAATGTATTAAAAGTGTTTTAAAGGTTTACACTACGTTTTATGATGATAAGCTCGTAAAAGAGTTTGACATTTTTGGATCTCTCATTGGAAGAGACGTCTTAAACAAAAAGTCAAACTTTCGCGCTGTCGTTCAAACGAGATCCAATCTCGTTCGAACGAGATGGGATGTCGCTCGAACGAGTTTCTCGAGTCGTTCGAACGACACGTTTTTCGAAGTGGCGTTTAAATCCTATTTAAATAGTGTTTTCATCATAGTTTCAGATGTGTGTGCTTTCTGGAAAACAGTTTTGACGAATCAGAACGTTGTTTGCACATGTTTTCTAAGGTTTAAAATTCTTAAACACATCCTTAGAGTTTGCAAAGATCCGAGTTATCATTCTTTTATGCTTATGTGATCTTGCTGCACCAAAGTTGTTTGTTTAACACATTGAACACAAAGGGTTTTGCGGTGAAGAAAAGAGAAGGACTTCTTGTTCGACATCGTAGACGAATCAAAGCCATTCGGTGGACACCGAGACATATGTGGATGCGTGTGTTGTGGACAGGTATCGTGGAAGACGGAATTTCTGCGTGGGCGCTATTGAAGAACGGTTGAAGATCAGAAGGAGCGTCAAGACCCGTGGGGATCGAGTCTTAGTGTAAGGCTAATTTGTCTTTGTAAAACCATTGTTCATAGTGATTGTTTGGATTGGGCCGTCCGAGGTTATTTTTCCATTTTTTGGGTTTTTTCCTTGTACATCCGGCGTTATGAGTATTCTTTACTTTACTTTACTTGCTTTAATCACTAGATGCATGTTTAGGATTAATCAAGATAAAATTGGTTTAAAGTAAGAATTGGGTTTTTCACAACTTGGTTTGGTGCATAATTAAAAATTAGATCTTTTTCAGAGAAAAATTGGTTTTGGTTAAAACACACATATTGGGCACTCTTCAGCGTTTAAGATCCTTTAAATATTTTTGGCTAAAATGGAATTTTTCCTATTTTTAAAATTTCCTATTTTCGATGGTTCTAACTACGGGTATTGGAAAGCGCGAATGAAATCGGCACTAAAATCTATCGACGAGAGGGTTTGGTTATCTGTCATTAACGGGTGGTCCCCACCTACACATTTAGTAGATAATGAGCGTGTTCCCAAACCCGCCGATAGATGGAGTGAGAATGAATTTAAACTATCTAATTTTAATTTCTGAGGGTTGAATGCCTTGTTTAGCGCGGTCACACCGGATGAATTCCGTCGCATTATGACGTGTGAAACTGCTAAACAAGCTTAGGATATTTTATAACTCACTCATGAAGGAACTAGTGTCGTTAAAGCTTCGAAACTCCAAAACCTCACAACTCAATTTGAAACCATCAAAATGAACAAAAAAGAAACATTTGATGAATTTTATGCTAGACTTTCCGATATTATTAATTCATCTTTTAATTTGGGAGAGAAACTACCCGACAACCGAGTAGTAAAGAAAATTCTAAGGTCCCTACACGATAGATTTATTCCAAAGGTGACCGTGTTAAATTCTTCACCCACTTTAGCCTCTACGAAATTAGAAGAGCTTGTAGGTGATTTACAAACCTATGACCTAGACATGTTTCCCTCTAAAACTGAAAAGAAAATAGAAAAGGATGTTGCTTTAAAAGCCCGAAAAGAGGAAAAATAAGTAGTTGAGAGTGAAAGTGAGAGTGACTTGGAAGATATGGCCTTGTTTGCTAGGAAATTTTGAAAATTTCTTAAATTTAACAAAGATAAATTTAAAAATGATTTTAAGAAATTTGAAACTTCTAAGAATTACAAAGCCGAAAAGATCCCTAAAACTCCTAAAGAAAATTTAAATTGGGACGAGTCAAATAAGTGTTTTGGTTGTGAAGGGTATGGCCATAAGGCAAAAGAGTGGCCCACTAAACTAAGGAGAGAGGGTAACCAACCAATTTCTTATAATGCGACCCTTAGTGATAGTGATAAGGAAGAGGGACCCGATTACCCCACTGAACCTAACTTTGTGGCTTTCATGGATAGTCATGTGAGTGATAGTGATCACTCTTCTATTGATGAAATTTTAACACATGACACTTCCAAGGTCAAAGTTTATGATTCCCTTCTTTTTTATGGTAGTAAGAGTGAAGAAGAGAGAGAGAATGAAAATGATGAGGTTGATGTGAGTGAACTTCAAAATGTTTTTCAAGAACTTTATGAAGAATCCATTAAATTAAAAAGAGCTAATTTGTAGTTAGAAGAAAGTTTAAGAGAGCATGTCAACGTCATTGATGATAGTGTGTTGGTTGAATACCTTAGGACACGTGAGAGGACTCTTCGAGAGAAGCTTGAATATATAGAAGGCGAGAGAGATAGCCTTAGAGGTTTAATGGAATCAATGAAAAAGGTGCTTCTTGAGTTTGAAGAGAGAAATGTTTTATTAGAGTCTAACATTTTAGAATTACAAAATAAATTAAAAGACTCTAGTAAAGTCAAATTTGATTTGGACTGTCATTCGAAGAAATTAGATAAAATATTAGGAACAGTCCAAATCAAAAATAACACTTGTGGTTTAGGCTTCGATACTTGTAATGAATCAACTCATAAATCCAAAACCAATGTTTTAGGAGAGTCGCCTAGGAAATCCTTTAGAGATCATTCCTTAGGTAAGTCTTTTCGCCGAGTCTTTAAGTACTCACATTGTGGTCGAAAAGGTCATCTTAGAAAATTTTGTTTTCATCTTAAACGAGGTCCTAGAAAATCCCAACGTAAGGCAACCGAGGTAGCCAAGATTCCTACACCCCGAGATCGTCATTCATCGTTAATTTGGGTTAGGAGATACGATTTGGTAGCTTTACAAGATAGGGTATTTGATTCTCATTTACTTTCACATGCTTCCTCCCTTGCAAAATCTAAAGGCTGAATGTGTTAGTTTTATTTACATACTTTAGCTTTTGTACTTCATGCTAAATTATCATGATAATTGTATGCTTCTTTATCATTGTTCTAGTCTATACTTCATGCTTTATTACATGCTAGAATTATGATAGTTGTCTTTTGTATTATACTTATTTCATTTTAGTTTGCTTTAAATGAAAAATACAAAAAGATTTTTGTTTATCATTTGTGTTTTACCTTTTAGTAATTTAGGCTTAATGAAAAATTCAAATGATTTTTGTGTGTCTTTTGAGTAAATATTTTTTATTTTTGGTTAAAAATTATCAAAAACTCAAAAAGATTTTTTCCTGTAGTTTAGTTTGACACACTCTATGTGGCATATACTTGAGTTTGAATCCCATCTTTTTTTTCTCCCAAGTGGCTAGAACTTTTGGTTTAGATTGTCAATCTTTATTATGTTCTTTACCATGCTTACTTGGAGTATTTGGATTTTGTGTTGATATAATGGATTCTATTTTTATATGCCTCTATTCACACATGCACGACCTCTCATGAAATTTTAACTTCATATGTATATTTGAGCTTTGTGAGGTGCTCTCCTACCAATCTAGTCATCTACATATTATATGATCTAGGAGGACTAGTGCATGTTAAAATTCGTTGCACGTGAGATTTGTGTGAGATATAAAAATGATGTATATAAATGCGCACGGGGAAGGGCTTCGAAAGGAATAATCATCCTTTGCGAGTAAGCCACCGTTTGTTTGAACCTAAAAGAAATACATGGTCCAAAGGCCTAAAAATAAAATATGGCATTAAAAGAAAATATTTACCAATGCCTATTTTGTTTAGTTGATCTATTCATTCAAAAGATTAAACTTTATATGCTTATTGAGGGAGATTGGATGGTATATCAACGGTTTGCACAATGTCCGTTTATCCTAGTTGTTCTTTCAATGTCATGACTCTATTGGTTTGTAGAATCATCAAAAGCCTAGGCTTGTATTCGGTGTGTATGTTTGTTCACCGAGTTCAATTTATATTGTCACATGAGTTTATATTCAAATGTGATGAAGTTTGAAATCAATTGAGAACTCCGTGAACATGTTTTAAATGATTGGGTCTAAATAATTATTTCTAGTTCACACCCCAACACTTCCGTTTTCATATGACACATTTTTGCCATACGAGTGTGAAAAGCTTATTTTATTTTGTTTCATTTGTGTGTTTATATCTATATATACGTGTATGTGCATTATAGGTATATTAGTCTATGTATATATATTATTTTATTTTATTTGTCTTTGCCTTGCTTTCTAGTCCATCTATGCTTCTACTTCATAATTGGTAATTATCTTGTTGCATTCTTTGTTGATATCACATGCATAATACTTATGTATCATATTGGTATCATTTTCTTGCATCTTAGTTGGTATGCTTATTCTTTATATGGATTAGTTATGCTTTTGTTGCCTATATTCTTTCATGTTCTTATCACTCTAAGTATCATGTTTAAATTAGTTTGTTATCCTTTGTCTATTCCTGAACAAAAAGGGGGAGAATGATAGGGGAAGAAATGGTATCTAATCCTATTGTAATCTTATCTAAGTTTAGGAGATTTAACTTAGGGGGAGAGCGCTATCTTCTTAGGTTGATCATAGTTGATAAAGGGGAGAATTAATTTAGGGGGAGTAATTAATTTAATTGCATTTAATATTTTGATATTCCCTATGCATTTGATAGTTTGCTTAAGTGTGCAGGAATTCTTCTAAAAGGCAACTTTCATTGTCGAACTTTCATCATCGGCAAAGATATTGATCATTGGGTTGTTTGAGTAAAGCTATGTATTTTTTTATTTTGGGTGGGATTTTTTTATGTCTAGTAAAGCTTGACGGCCCTTTAGGATTTTTGTTGGTTTTTGTCCCGGAATAGCCACAGGGGGATATTTGTAAGGACACAAATTTCCAATTGAGTACTTTGTAGTTTTGGCTCAATTCCGGACAAAAACGTTTGAGTCATAGGATATAGTTCTTGACCATCCTTTAAGCCTATGACATTCTAAAGTTGAAGACGTAGCGTCAAAGAGTATAAAGCTTCATCAAATGCCGAGTTTATTGTGCCTTGTTTCTATGTCAACAACATTTTTTCCATTTACTCCTAAGGTATGATTGCATTACATATTTATATAGGAGCTTAGAAAAATTTGTATTCGGTGTAAGTTTTGTTTAAACTGTTGTTTATTTACAAAAAATCTCTTTAAAACCTTAGAACAAAGTTTTTGGGCTAAAAATCAAAATTTAAGCTTTCTGGTTTTTCATTCGATATTGTCATTCGAACGAGAATGTCGTTCGAATGAGGTTTGCCAACGAGTTCCCTGTTTGGCCACTGGAACATCATTCGAATTGTCGTTCGAACGAGAATGCTTTTCGAACGAGACTTCTGATGAGTTTACTAATGACTTTACATTTTATACACTGGAACATCGTTACAAGGGTCATTCAAATGAGACTTCGTTCGAACGAGATTTAGCGGGAACAGTTTATTTGGGAGTTTTAAGCAGTTTTTCCCACTTTTTCCACTCCTTTTCCCCACTAACTTTTGACAAACTTATCAAGTGCGGGAACCAACAATTTGGAAGGAACTTTTTCACTATCCTCCATCTCCTAGAGATAGTTTTAGAGAGTTCAACTTCAAAAGAAAAAGTTCATGTTTTGAGTGTTCATTTCTTCAAGAAAAATTCCTTAAACACTTTTGCACCCATTTTGTTTATTCCAAGTTTCAATATATATATCCTTGCTTAGAGTGTTTGGCACCGAGTTTTTCTCTATCGAGTTGAAGAGAAGTTTGGGTTTGCTTCTAAATCCCACAAAGAAGAAGTTCGTTTGCGTTGACTTACCCACTTGGAGAAAGGCTCCTTATTCGAGTGGCGGTGACCAAAAAAATCCGATCGGTGGATTTCGAGACTGCGGTGGAGCTCCGTGGTTATTCTCTAGGCAGAGGTGTGTATTGAAGCACCTTATACTCTTGACTCACTTTAGTCTACATTGTATAAGTGCTCGTCTAGTTTGAAAATAGAGACAAAATTGGGTCGCCATCCTAGATACCAAAGAGCCTCAGACTCTTCAATTCAATTGATTCCTCTTGTTTGATAGACCAAGGTTTATTTACTGTCACTCACAGACTTTAGAACTGCATACATTTTTCACATATTGATTAAATTGTTTGTATGTGAGTTATGTGTGTTAATTTCCCTTAAAATAATTTTTTATAATTTTTGGGAATTTATAAAGATTTTAAAACAATTTTTTTCTTAATTAAAAATGGAATTAAAAAGTTTTGGGGTCTTTATATAAATAGTGGTTATTGGTTTTTTCCCTGGAATGTTCCCTTGGGTAGGAATCGAAAGCGCTAGAGAAGTCAGGGTGTCTATGTAATTAAGTTTAGACGCGTGTTTGATATCCTCTATTTTCCTTACACCTGTTGCTTCCCTATTCGATGTATGTGTGTTTCTTATAAGAGAGTAACCCAGAATGTTTTATTAGCCCTTGTATTAAGTTAATCGATGATCTGCATGTGTCCTTGTCCCAATCCTTGCGAACATCTCTCATTCAATCATAAGCCTCATAACTAACCGCTTACCTTTAACCGTTGAATGGAAGTCAAGGTTTCTTGACTTAATCTCAGCCCTCTATTTACCTATACCTTCTCGATCCTTCTCAGCCCCCTATATAAGGAGGGTAACCCTCAACCATTAGAAGACTTTTGCCACTTCATCATTTTAGAGAGAGAAGAGAGAGAAGAGAGAAAAACCAGAGTTAGAAACCCTAACCCTAAATTCATCCAAACACTTTTCAAACCCTAATTCGTTTATCAAAACCATATATATACCAAACACAACCTTGAGTGTTTGAGAGTTTTGAGAGTGGTTTGTTAGTGGTTTTGTGCTGTAACCTCTTCGTTGTAAGATCTTGTGTCCAACTTAAGCATTAAGCAAGATCTTCGTTTCTGTTTCATAGAAATTTTAGATCTAAGCATTTTATGTTACATTACACCTAGATCTGCATTTATTGTTTCTCGTCTTGAGAAATCTGTTATTGATTGTTTTCTATAAATACTTTCATACTCTAAATCAACAATAACATTTTCTGTTTCTAGTTCTTTTGAAACAAAACCTTTGACCTAGTTTGAATCACACTTGGCGGTTTTCAATTTTAAAATATTTTCAAAACCCTGAAATTGATTGATCTTGATACGTCTTCTGAGCAAGATAGCCGTGGATTCTGGGTTAATCTTAAAGGTCAAACAAGGTTCAAGTTTCTCAAGAAGAGAGAAACTGAAAATCACAGCATATAGATCTTATTTTTAATTTGCTAGGACTGTTTGTAAAAATAAGCGTGAGTGTGTGCATGCATGTGTTAGATCACCATCCCAAACACATTCACACTACAACACTGAAAGTGTTGGTAATAAGATCTTGAAACAAGAGTCGACATAAAGACTGGAACAAAGTGAAGTTAGCAAACTGGGAGAATAACATAAAAAAGCAGAACTGCAAAAAAGTTAGAAGGACACCAGTGGGTACATTCCTAAACTTGTATAGGTTTTATTTGTGTGCATATGTGTTATATAGTTTGTAACTGTTATATTTTGTTTTAGTGGATTTTTCCTTTTACTCCGTAGAGGGAGTCGTGGATGTTTCCTCTATTGGGTGAGGTTTTACCACGTTAAAAATATCTTGTCATTAATCTTTCTACATCTCCTCATCTCATTCTAATTAGTGTACTGATTTAAAACAATTTTAGTTTTGTTTTTCAAAACTAGTTAGCAAATCTTGAATTTATTTCGTGCAAAGTTTAAACACATCTTGTGATTAAAAACTTATTTGATTTCTAGAAAAGAGTTTCTTAAAAAAAAAACAGTTCGGAGTTACTTAAATAGTTTAGTCTTGTATTAAACGGCATTAGTAACAGTTTTTCAATTGGTATCAGAGCTTTGGAAATCTTTTAAAAGATCTTGTGTTTCTGAAATTGTTTTCTTAAAATCAAAAGAATGGACGAGAAAAATGAAAGATTTGGTCACTTGACCAGACCCCCTCTCTTTGATGGAAAAAACTTTGCTTACTGGAAGGTTGTGACACCCCGACTAATTAAATACCGGGTAGCTACTCCTTTATTAAATTAAATCAAAATGCCAAGTTGGCTCAGTTAATAGCATCACTGTCGAAACATTTTTATAATTACTAACCACCTAGTATTTAAAAGTAAGATGTCAAATTTTAAATTAAGTCTGATTAACAAGCAGTAAGTGAGATCTAAAAGAATAACATAACCATACACCATAAAGTCTCAACGAAGTAACCAACAAACATTAATGAGTCCAGAGGAAAAACTCCTCACAACAATCCCACAACTGAAATAAATAAAACAGTGTATCCTGAATTAATTACATGCCAAAAGTCTAAATAACTGATATGAAATGTCTCTAAAAGAATTGGGCGACATGCCCTACAAGTGATGGAACTGAATATGGAGTCAAAACCAAAAGAAGCGTCTACTAGCAAGGCCCTGTAACTTCCACAACAGCTACAGCTCGTCACCTGAATGGAAATACTATGCATGGTGTCCTTGTGGCTGGGCACCTAAAAGGTTTTTACAAAAATAGATTTGAAAGCAAACGGGTCAGAGCCCGAAAGTGGAGAGTATTTTACAAATAGCAAGTGCTTTAATAACATTAAAACAATGAATGCAAAATACATGTTAGGACGTGCACTCACATGAAATTCTCACCTCTCGACTAATTGTGCACTCCTAACGTACCGTACCCATCTAAGCGATATTCGTAACCAACTAAACCGTCATAAGTTCTAACCTTTCTACTCGATTCACAATATAAATTCCCAGCATTAACAATTAAATAGAAGGCTTTACTTAAACTCAGATTCTCAATTGTTAGCAAAACAATTCACAGCAGGTTTTCCCTTTTTATCTTTATCAAGACGTTACTACAATTATTCTCGCAATTAAACATAACAATTCCTTTTCATATAACCATATATTATTCACATCATAAATATACAATACAAGCACCCTAAGGCTAAGCTTCGGTGCACACATACTCTGCTATCCATCCCGGTACATCACGTACATAAGGATCACGCATTCCGAATCTCTCAGGAATCGTTCTCAGATAACAACAATCACAATCAATGGAGGCGAACACAGTCACATCACATGGGTCACGCACATACCTACGCTCCCACGATCAGCAGTCTTATTAACTTCCCAATAAGTCCTTCTCTGACCTATGTCCTCGAGGTACCAATCTAAATCCCCCCATAGGCACAACAAAGATTAGATGGCCCTAAGCGAACGCAAACCTCCCGTGATAGAAAGTATGGTAGGTATGTCATACACATAAATCATATACTAAGCATTCACACATCTTAGATATCTCATTATTAATAAAGGTATATTCTACATCCTTATACCATTATTCCAATTTTATACATTTTTAAATCTTTCGATAATATATAATGTAGACTGTCGACACATCTCACGTCATAGTTTCTTGTACTTAAAACCTATCTCAAATGGATTACTAAGTCTCCTATTATTCCCACATATAACATCATTATTCTTAAGATCCTTACTTCTGCCCCAAACCTCATTTCATCAAATTATTCGAATTTACTCCTTTAACCCTAATATTATCTCACTCATCGAATTTTATTAGATTTCACAATAATTCCTCAAATTGAATTCTAACGCAGGTCCAAATTTTATAACCATACCTACTGGTCTTCCTTAAGTCTAAGGATATTCATAAAATCTCCATTAATAATTTTCTAAGGGTTAACATCATTAAAATTTTACTAGGGAAAATATTTCTCATTCTGGGAAGGTCGATCGATCGACCTTGAACATCGATCGATCGATGGTGGTCGATCGATCGACTGATGAATGTCGATCGATCGATTGCACCAGATAAGTTACGGACTGCTTCGTTTTGCAGTCCTCAAATCGTCCCAAAAATCCATTACAATGCATGAAACTTCATTCTAACGTTATAATATCATCAAATAATCATCCTACAACATTGTTAACATTCTAAAACTAATTAATCATCACCCATAGGCCTTATTTAAATCAAAATATCATCAAGAACCCTAGTTTTCTATTTCTTTCAAAATCAACAATAATCCTATTCTTAAATCCGTTTTCTGAATTATCAAGGGCTATAGTATGAATTCATAATTCATCCAGAATATGTGCAAATCCTAACATGGTTTATAGTTTTAATCCTCAAATTCATGGGTTTTTATCAATCTCCCAAAACAATGTAATTTTCATAAATGTCTAAGTATGGAAGAAACATTCGTTGCAAATAACGTAATTAAGCCACTTGCCTTGGATTTTTTTCTCTGAATTTGGCGTTGAATTGATGAAGGTTGCTCTCTCCTTTTCTCCCAAGGTTGAAGGTTGAAGATGGGGTTAGGGTTTTCTCTTTGGGAACTTCTCCTAACTTCTCATGAAACTCCCGTTGCCCTCAACTCAGTTAATTGTTGGCAATGGGTTAGTGGGTTATGAAATTCCCTATTTTAAACTCCCAAAATTCGTTGGTCATAATTCCTAAAATTCCAAAATTACCAAAATACCCTTTTAAGTTGCCGGTATGGCCTAAAAATGCCCCGGGACCCAAACTAAACCCCCGGCTAGTGTTTTCTGACTATTTCGACCCTTCCGGACGCGTTGGCGCACTCAAAATGACCATACGGTTGATAAAAATGAAATTCACTTTTTAATTAAATTAAATATTTTTCCTGACGCGATCGTCACATGCGTCCCAACAAAATTTTCCAAATTCCCATTTTCAGTCTCACGACAATTTCACTATTTTCAATATTCATATAACGTCATATGTACACATTATAATCGAATACCAACTCACATCTCGTTAGTATTTTATCCGGATTAATTCTCAATTAATATCCATTTAATTCAATTAATCCCATAAATAAATATCACAAAAATACGGGGTATTACATACTTCCCCCCTAATAACAGAATTTAGTCCCGAAATTCGAATAAGTAAGGCACACCTGGAAAAATTAGGTATCCTCCAGTATTCAAAACAATTATAAAGAAAAGCCCAAATCATTAAAACCCTCGCTTCTCAATAAGCTTGTTTAACATACTTGATACCTTATCAGAATAATCTTCGATAAATGCACCTCACCTTGTGCTCTTATTAAACAACATTCGAATAAAAATAGCCTATACATCATTAGCCGCATTATTTTTATTAGTATTGTGAGTCCGCACCTCACTACTAACTCCCGCATTTATCAAAACTCCAAACTCCCATCCTGGGATGAATCAATAACACATCTGACTACGCTTGTCCATTCCTTGAAATATCCCGACGTTGTGACTTTTACACAAGGGAAAACCACTTCAGCCTGTTGGTGTCACACAAACCTTTGTAAGCACCTTGTCCACCATAAATAGATACGGGTACTTTTCCCCCAACTCTACCATTAGGTAATATCTCCTCCTCATGACTACAATATACCTCACTAGTTACACCCGATTTGGAATTGAAAATATCGTAATGAATCCAAAATTTCTTTCATACAATCCATCAGTCGTTAGTCACCTTGCGCCTGCACCTCGGGTTATAGGTGATACAACCCTCAGTTTGAATCGTTATTTCCCACTACTTAGTGTCACCCCACCTAAATGTGGATTTCGGGGATTTCATCCCAGTTCTAAATAATACTACGTCGAACCACGTACCGGCGTGTTCACTATCTAATAGTGTAAATCATTCAAGTATATAACAATTTGTCTCCTTCTGAATAACATGACTCACGTATTTGAAGGAATTTGTTACCCCTCAAGGAATTTACTAACTTGACTCTTCCATCCCTGGAATCATCGGTTGGAGTTAATCATCTAACACCCAACCGTTCTACTACTTACTACACCCCTTTAAATGCTGACTTTCTTGTAAATGTTCCTTCCCGTTAAGTGATACTTAACGATCCTCTGATTATCTTGGCGTATGCCAAAGTTTCGACCCTTACACTTTCTCACCTCTTTGTGAAAATCCGGACTCCTTATACCTTATTAACATTCTCACTCTATTTACTCTTGAGTCACCCACAACATTTGATTAGTCGGAACTCTACTCCAAATTGCACATAATAATTAAATATTTGCCTTCTCAAGAGATATCCCCTTATTAAATGGCTTTCCATTGCTTTTTTTTTCACTACATTCGGACGTGCTACACTGATTACATACGAGTATACTCATTAACACCTTCTTTTACGACGCTAAATCCTATAAGTAATAATTTCACCCAACTATATCCCTTCTTATGACGATACTACTTTAGTCAACCAGAATATCTACAGCTTTTATAACCCATGCATATGGCGTTACACATCATATACGCTATACGTATTCCAAACTCTTTATTGCTCTAGTATTTCCAACGTGGCCATACCACTTGGGCGTTCTAAATCACCTCGGAATTTGAAATCCTAAATACTTCTTAACCTCAATGCATCCTTCAACCTTTCGAAATAAAACCAAAATTTGCAGTACTTCTTCACCACACCACTGGCTCTACTGACCTTATATCGTAATTTTCCTAACTAACTATTTTCGTAATTATCGAGGGATTCCAAATTATGGACGAATGGTTAAATATCCCCCTACTACCAACCTTAAGCTAGGTTTCATGCGTGGGATGTCTCGCAAAGCGAAATCCAAACAAGGAACCCCCCTGATACACTACTACCTAACCTTGTCGATCATCAAGATTTATTAAGCCCTCAGTCCATAACACGTACCCCTATGTTCCCGTCTCTTAACAACAAAGTTACATCTCCTTTCTCAATTTAACTTAAACAAGGAACTCTTTCCGAAAGACACTTTTTCTTGACATTGATGGTAATCACATTCCATATACACTATGTAATTATACTCGGGGCTCTCAAAATCCCGTCCCCAGGTACACAACTATGAGTATAAACTCCCAGGTCTCTAAATGGCGATAAAATAATGCACTATACTTATTACGACATCCTGAGTGTTAATTACAATAACCAGCTAAACCGTTTTGCTAACTAGTAAATAAATTACATACTAATCATATCATTTAAATCTCCGCACATACTAGGATTAAGTATCCGAGACCATTATGCCTTTGAAATCACAGCAATATTTATATATATATACATATATACAATAGTACAATTTTGAGCCCGTCCCTCTCACAAATGGGGCCTCTCCAGAACCAAAACATTCTACCCCAAGGTAGTAACTTCGATAAACTTGTAATACCAGCACACTATCGGTACAATTATATAAAAACACAATTTGGATAATATCATACTTGTATAATACAGCACTAAAACGAGTAATTTCAATCAATCAATCATGTACTGCTATCAATATACCCATTCATCCTATACGGATAATAATACAAGGAACCCCACACAATCAGCGAAAAATGTTCACATAAACAAAATTGCTGATACTCACTGTTGATGTAAAAAATTAGATTACTCTAATTATTCAATCACAGATAAATAAATGAGACAAAAGATTTTAAAGTGGTTCAGCCTTATATGAATGGCCTACGTCCACTGCTATGTTATTGCTTAGTGTTTGGGAATTCTCGATTACAAGTGCTATCAAGAAATTCCGATCCCCTTGAATGAGGGTAATACAATGTATTTATAGCCTTGAGGCTATAATCTGAAGGGGTGATACATTAAATGATATACATATGAAAGGGTAATTCATTTAATGTTCTTCAAGCGTGTGCGTCAAGCATTCAATGAATAGTTGAATTGTTGATTATCTGGCAATTAATGTTGTGGCCGAGGTGCAGCTGCTGTGGCCGAGGTGCAGCTCGAACCGCCTTAGTTGTTCGTCTTTCAAGAGTTCCTCGGAGCGCTGGAGTTCCTCGGAGCGTTGGTGTTCCTCGGAGAGCTGGAGTTCCTCGGAGTATACTTGTTGCTCGGAGTGAGTCTGACTTGGTCGGGGAAATAGACTTCCTCGTTGCTATTGTGCCATGTAGATTGATACGTGTCTTCTTGTTATTCGTCCATATCAGCATACTAATTTTGGTATCAACAGAAGCCCCCAATGTTTCATATTTCGAACTTTGAGGAGTATGGAACATTCTTTCTCGGTATATGGCAATATTAAATGACCTTCCTGGGTTTTAGGAGCCTTTTCTTCGTATTTGAATTTCCTTCCAAATTCGCAGAATCCTCCTTTTTGCATTTTTATAAGCGCTTCGATCTTCGTGCGCTTTTTGTCCTTTTAGCCGCCGGTAGCGTAATAGTTTCCTTTTCGTAATCATTTCTTTCGCCATTTCCCAAGGCAAAGTATTTAAACTTCTTAGGCAATCATAACGTCTTCTACCTTTTCCAATTTTCTGCTTTCGAGTTTTCCATAGCCTTTCTTTCTCTTGTGCGTTCATCCTTGTTTTCGTTCGTTGTCAACAGATCTCCCTTTTTCCTGTAAGATCTTCTTCCTTCTTCTTCATTTCTTTTATTCACCATGGTTTATATTATTGAATCTCTTGAGAAATTCCATTCTGACTTTTCCATTCCATCTTGGGTAACCTTGGAAAATCTTTCTGAGCCTTTAGATTATTTTTGTTTGGCTGAGGGACACTGGTTCCCCAGTCTCTTTATTGCTGAATGTGGATTTTCTTTTCCACCAAACCCTCTGTGCTTAGAGTTCTGTCAATATTTTGATGTCGTCCCTGCAAAAATAGCCCCCAACACCTGGAGAATAGTTAATGGGGTGCATAGGTTAAATCAAACTCATGGAACTCGTATAGGAATTCATGATATTATGTACTGTTACAGATGGGCTATTTTAGATAATGTTTATTATCTAAAAACTAGATTTTTGAATAGGGCTTTAGTAGTCAATCTCCCTGATGCAAATAGGGATTATTTTGAACATGGGGTAGTTATAAAAAATTGGCAACATGCCCCTTTGGTTGGAGATGCAGTATATGAGGGTCCCAAATGCCCTCCATATGGCAATGGGATAGGTTATTTTCATTTTATTTCATTTCTGAAATTATGATTTCATTATGTTTGAATAAATGCATGATTGACATTTCAATATATTTTTGTTTGCAGTTGACAGCAAGAGAAAAACTCCCAAAAAATCAGAAGTTAATATAAAACATTTGAAACATATCTGGAGTTTGCATCAGAAAGTTGCAGACGAGCACGTCAGGTCTGCTTCATACTTGTTGCAATACAGGAGCTATACATCGTCCTTTACTGCTCGTCATGTGGTCAGCATTAGTGAACCATTGCCAACTTCTGAGGATTCTTCACCAGACTCTCACATTCCTCTAAGTCAGAAGATGGGCAAAAGAAGAGTTCCTGCTATCTTCGAGGAGGCTTCCTCTGCTGGAGATGGAAAAAGAAGCAAGGCTGATGTCCCAAAGGGGACAAAGAAAGTGGATGTTGCTCCTTCTGTTGATCCTCAGAAGGCTACCGAGAAGCCCCCAGTGGCTCCTGTATCGAAGGATGCACCTGTGGAAGTAATCACCATCTCTCCAACCAAAAGTTCTTCTTTGGTTGAGATTGTTGAGAAGACACCGAGGAGACTGAAGAAATCCTCCTCGGTCAGTTTTTCTGAAGCCATTCCCCAGCTCCAAGCTAGTGGAGCTGGTGTTCCAACCATTATTTCCCCGAGTTCTGCAATGAGCTAGGTAAAGACTTGGACCATTCCTGAAGTCCAAGGAATCGAGGAAAACATATCTAGGGATATGCTGACATCCCTAGCTACTCGTCACATTGCTTCAGTAAGTCTCTCTTATCCTGAATTTTTCTTTCTTTTAGTCAATATATGTATCTCGGCACTGACTTATCATTATTTTATTTTTCAGCTGGTGAGTTGCTTTAACACCATAGTGAAGAAAGATGAAGCAATCAAAGCTTCCAGCTCCTCGTCTGGAGTAGAGGATGCTTTACAGGGATTGGCCCAATCTTTGAAGGAATCCCGTCAAAAATACGACGAGGATAGGGGTGAATGGGAGAAGAAGTTGGTTGCGTCTGAAGCAGAGAAGGTACAGTTGGGAAATAAGGTGAGAGACTTGGAGGGGGAGAATAAAAAATATGCTGAGAAGCTCACAAGCTTTGGAGATCTTGAGAATAAGTTGAAGTCGACCGAGGAAGAGCTGACCCTTCTGCGAGAAGTAAATCGCCAGAAGGAGGAGGTGGAGGCCAAGTTGAAAACCACCGAGGATCTTCTATCCGAGAAGCTCTCCTCAGAGAAAATGAAGAGAAAGGTGGCTATGAAAAAATCATTTCGAACTAGTTGGGACAAAGGATGGGATAGGGGGTAGCAGCAATGATGACCCAGGTGCAGTATGGGAGTTTGAAATACTTCCGAGATGGTTGGGTTGTCGCCCTGCAGGAACTGAAGGTTAGCGAAGACTCTGAACTATTTCAACAACATCTTCCTGGCCCCCCTCCTGTAATTGAAGATGAGGAAGAAGACGAAGTTGCGTCCGAGGAGTCTTCAATGATAGTAGGTGATCAAGTCCTTGCTCCACAACCCAATCAGACAGCCACCGAGGAGATCTCGTCTTTGCCTGCTCCTCCTGAACAAGTCTCAACTTCTGCCAATCAACTCATTGTTCCCACCGAGCAACCAAGCTCCTCGTCCCAACCTCCCGAGAAAGTCTTGGGGGACAAGGAAAAGGTGTGAAGTTGTTCGGTATTTTCTTTCTGTTTTTCTTTTACTTATACTATGTATTCTGAACGTTGTACTCCTTTTGATGATGTAATAAAATAGCCTTTTTTTGTTCCTCTGCGTTGTTGATGTTCTGTCTTCTTCTTTTATTAACTCTTGCCTTCTCTTCTTTACTAGTTTGTGGCTAGAATGGACTTATTATCTGCCAATGATACAAAGTTGATGCAGCAATGCCATGAATATTATAAGGCTGGTCACACAGACCTAAGTGCATCTGAAGTTGCTGATATCCTTGGTCATGGTGCTTCCGAGCAGGCAGTTGAGGCTTATCAGTACCTGAAGGATTTACTTGACCGGGCTGTGGCCAATAATGTGTCCTATTACGAAATGATCGAGGATCTTCAATGTACCTTAGAAGACCTTCAAAATCAGTATAAGGAATCAACTGCCCTGTTGCATGAGGGGTATGAGAAGAGGTATCAGCAGCTTTCTGCCGAGAAGGGCTACGAAAAACTCCTGGCTGGGTACGATGTCAGAGAGAGAACCCTAAAGGGTGAAGTTGAAGCCTGTAGACAGATTGTCGAGCTGCTAGAGCAAGAAAATAACAATTTGCAGAAAGAGCTAGCACAGTATAAGTCTGCAGCATCTTCTTCAACATCTGTAATCCCAGTGACTGACGAGGAATTTTCCTTTCTAGAGGTTGAGAATGCCAAATTAAGGCAAGAGTTGGATACCTTGAGAAGGTCGGGTGCTTCTACTGCTACTCGGGGACGAGGAAGAAGTTCTCATGGTCGAGGAAGAGTTTCTCAGGATATTGCCGAGGAACAGAGTACTCCACCTACTCGGGGTCGATCAAGAGGTCTTCGTCGTTCTGTTGAAGAAGCTCGTACTCAATCAACATTGGAAAACCAAGCGTTCCAATTAAATGCAAAAGATCGGTCTTTGTCTGAAATGTCCAAGAAAATCCAAACTCTGGAGGATCAGCTTGCTTCGACAAAGTCTGCTCTGGATAATAAGGATGTTCTTGCCATAAACCTTCATGAGAAGCTTGAAAAGTTGACATTCCAATTTAATAAACAGCCCAGGGAGTTCTGGATGGCTGGATACAACGAAGCGTTATTCCACTTAGATGATCGTATCCAGAATGCCAATAACAAGGGTTACAAGCAAGGTTGGCTGAATGCCTTGTGTGTGTTGAAACTCGAGCAGGGATATTATCTTTGGGACTATCATGATCCTGGGGTACTTGACTTGCCAGTGCCACCATATAATTTGGACATGGAATGGATCTCAGCTCGCGCCATTCCTCGGAGCTTAATTGCAAAATACCTCGGTGACTACAATCTTCATTCTCAGATCGAGGTATCTCGTCCCGAGCATCTTATGGACACACCTTCAATAATGAACGTCAGAATGCTGCGAGATCCTAACTTCATCAATTCTCGCCTTTGCCTGGAAGATCCTCCTGCTGGCGAGGAGCCTGTTTCAAAAGCAGCAGGGAAAAGACCAGTAGAATAGGGAATTCTGATGTAATAATTAGTACACAATTTAATATCAATGTAATAAACTTGTGTAATTCATTTTGACTTTAATAAAAGAATTTCATTTTTGTTTGCAAATTTGTATTGCTATTGTCTTGTATCTGTCAAACACTTTATATTTATGCTTGCATTATAATATCATGTGGTTCATCGACCAACTTAGTAATAAAAAATTACAAGTATCAGTAATGTTGCTCGATTACTTAATAAATGAAGTAATGAGTATAAAAAATGTTGAAATTTTTTCCAACCAACCAAGGTTGTAAAAATAAAATTGTCGACCAATTATAGTTAGTGAGATTTTATCCCCGACCAGCTATACTTAGTACTATTTAGAATATTTTCTCCTCGTCGACCAACTACAGTTAGTGGGTTTTTATCCCCGACCAACTATACTTGGTTCAATTTGGAATATTTTGTTCTTCGAGGAACTTTTTGTAATAATCTTGCCTCCCGACCAACATAAGTTGGTATTTGAGGGCATATCTTGTTTCCTAACCAACCGAGATTGGCCTTTTTAGGAGTCTCGTGTTCTCTCTCTTTTACCAACCGAAGTTGGTCTGAGTTCGAACTATTATGTCCACTAGATCTTTTACCAACCTGAGTTGGTCACGCTAGTGTACGCCTCCTAACCAAAGGAGTATAATTTGTTCTCGCCCTTTTACCAACCGGAGTTGGTCATGGGTTTGAACTATCATGTTCACTAGCTCTTTTACCAACCTGAGTTGGTCACGCTAGTGTACGCCTCCTAACCAAAGGATTATAATTTGTTCTCGCCCTTTTACCAACCGGAGTTGGTCGTGGGTTTGAACTATCATGTCCACTAGCTCTTTTACCAACCTGAGTTGGTCACGCTAGTGTATGCCTCCTAACCAAAGGAGTATAGTTTGTTCTCGCCCTTTTACCAACCGGAGTTGGTCGTGGGTTTGAACTATCATGTCCACTAGCTCTTTTACCAACCTGAGTTGGTCACGCTAGTGTATGCCTCCTAACCAAAGGAGTATAATTTTGTTCTCTCCCTTTTACCAACCGGAGTTGGTCGTGGGTTTGAACTATCATGTTGCTGAACAGTGTAGTGTTGTACACTAGTATTCCCCGAAAAACTTTCGATAAAAAGAAAGAAAATGGAGAAACATCATCGTTTTATTCATATTGATGAAATTTCTTTACATTTTATATCACTGATAATACTTGCGTAGGTGTTCAGCATTCCATGCATTCTTAAATTCCTCTACTTCTAGAGTCGCTATTCGGTAAGTTCCTGGTCGAACAACTTCTGTAACTCGGTAAGGTCCATGCCAGTTTGCTTCCAATTTATTGTGCTTCTGAATGACCTTCTTTAGCACGTAATCTCCTTCTTTTAAGTCGCACTTCTTCACCCTCTTGTTGTAGAACAGTATTGTTCGTTGTTGATAAGCAGCATTCCTGATGGCTGCCTCTTCTCTAACCTCCTCGAGCATGTCCAAATCTAATCTCCTCATTAAGTCGCTGACTGGGGAATTGAAATTCAGCACTCTGTGTGTTGGAAGACCCAACTCGGCAGTTATTACAGCCTCACTTCCAAACGCCAGCATATATGGTGATTCTCCAGTTGCTGCTTGGGGAGTTGTTCGGTAAGCCCACAATACTGACTGTAGCTCATTAATCCAATTAGCTTTAGCCTCACTTAGCCTCTTCTTCAAACCATTTAGTAATGTTCTGTTCGTCACTTCAGTTTGTCCATTGCTCTGAGGATGGCCTGGTGCTGAATGAACCTTCAAAACGTTTGACTGACGACAATAGGCTGCGAACTCCTCGTTATCAAATTGTGTTCCATGGTCTGTGATGAAGGCATGAGGGAGACCATATCGGCAGATGATGTTCTTCCAAACGAACTGGTACACCTTCTCGTATGTCATATCAATAAGTGGCTCAGCTTCTACCCACTTAGTAAAATAATCCACTGCGACGACGAGGTACTTGAATCTTCCTCGGGTCGTTGGCAGTGGTCCAACCAAATCAATTCCCCACATGGCAAATGGCCAAGGGGAAGTTATGGGTGTCAACAATGCTTGTGGAGTTCGTCGAATGGAGGAAAAACGTTGGCATTTATCACATCTTTTGGCATAGGCTATACAATCAGCCCTCATCGTTGGCCAATAGTACCCCTGCGTCATCACTCTTTGTAAAAGTGTCCGACCTGCTACATGTGCTCCACAAGATCCTTCATGGATCTCTTCAATCAATTCCTTCACCTCGGAGGGATGTACACATCTCTGCAAACCCACCATAATTCCTCGTCTATACAAAACACCATTAGTTAGTACATACCGAGCAGCTTTAAACTTCAATTTCTTTGCAGCGAGCTTATCCTCTGGCAATTCTCCCTCCTCAATATATGCCCTGATAGGATCCATCCAAGATGGTCCTAAATCAAGGGTAATAACATTCATCGTCAAGTCTTCGTCTATGCTCCGACTTTCTAATACTTCAATTGGTATCGTTCTTCGCAGCTCGGTACGAGTAGCTGATGCTAGTCGGGCCAGTGCGTCTGCTCGTGCATTCTCCATTCTTGGTATTCTGATCAACTGAATGGCATCAAATTCTGCCAAAAACTCTATCGCCTTTGCATGATACTTGACCATTAATTCTCCTTTAACTGCATATGTTCCCATCATTTGATTCACAATTAATTGAGAATCACTGAATACCATTACTTGTTGCGCTTCCATGTTCTTAGCTAATTTAAGACCTGCTATCATGGCCTCATACTCCGCCTCATTATTGGAAGTTTTGAATTGGAATCGCAGGGCGTATTCCATGTCAATCTCGTCTGGGGTGTTTAAAACAATCGCTGCTCCACAACCTATTGTGCAAGATGACCCATCTACATATAATCTCCATGTAGGTAACTCGTCTTCAAATTTCTTTTCTGACAAGATTCCTCGGTGAAATATTTGTTGTTTGCTTTCATCCTCCCCTGATATTTTTCGCTCCTCGTCGATCATCTCTTCTCACCCTTTTACCAACCGTAGTTGGTCTGAGCTCGAATTTGATGATCCTTCATCATCCACAAGACCTTTTACCAACCGGAGTTGATCTGGGCTTGTGTCTGATGATCCTGTAACATCCAAAGGTTGATCAGCGAGCAACTTTTGTTCCTCGGGAGTATCAGGATATGTAAACTCTGCTATAAAATCTGCTACAGCTTGCCCTTTTAGTGATGATCTGGGTTCATACACAATATCATATTCACCGAGCTCTATTGCCCAGTACATCAGTCTCCCTGATTTTTCTGGCTTATGAAGGGCTTGTCTCAATGGCATGTCGGTATACACGATGATGGTATGGGCCTGAAAATATGGCCTCATTCTTCTACTTGCCTCAATTAATGCCAATGCCAATTTTTCCAGCTTTGGGTACCTGATCTCTGCACCTCGGAAAGCCTTACTTGTGTAATAAATTGGCTTCTGGACTCCCTTCTCCATTCTGATCAATGCCGAGCTGACTGCATTTTCTGATACTGCCAGGTACAAGTACAACTTTTCTCCCGTTACTGGCCTGGACAATAGTGGAGGTGCTCCCAAATATTTCTTCAAGTCTTGAAAGGCTTTTTCACATTCATCATTCCATTCAAAAGTTTTTCGAAGTGTTTTGAAGAATCGAAGGCATCGATCAGTTGCTCAAGATACAAATCTGTTGAGCGCTGCAACTCGTCCTGTAAGACTCTGCACTTCTTTCTTCGTCGTTGGAGATCGCAGCCCTAAAAGAGCTTTGATCTTTTCTGGATTTGCTTCAATGCCCCTCTGGTTGACAATGTACCCGAGGAACATTCCTTCTCGTACTCCAAATGTGCACTTCGTCGGGTTGAGCTTCATTTGGTATTTATCCAGTTGATCAAAGGTCTGATTTAAGTCGACTAGATGATCAGCAGCTTTCCTGCTCTTTGTCAGCATATAATCGACATATACTTCCATGTTGCAACTGATTTGTTCGGCAAAAACCTTATTCATCATCCGCTGGTATGTTGCTCCTGCATTTTTCAAACCAAAAGGCATAACATTATAACAATAAGTTCCCCTAGGGGTAATGAATGAAGTACTTTCCCTGTCTTCAGGTTTCATTTTTATCTAGTTGTAGCCAGAGTAAGCATCCATGAAGCTGAGCAGCTCATGTCCCGAGGTAGCATCTACTAATTGGTCAATTCTGGGCAATGGAAAGTGATCCTTTGGGCAGGCCTTATTGAGATTAGTGAAATCAACACACATTCTCCATTTATTGTTTTTCTTCTTTACCATCACCACGTTGGCTAACCAGTCTGGATATTTCACATCTTCAATGAATTGAGCTTTCTGGAGCTTCTCGACCTCCTCTTTTATAGCTTGATTCTTCTCGGGACTAAATACTCTTCTTCTCTGCTTTACAGGCTTGATCTCCTTATTCACATTGAGCTCATGACATAAGAAGTTTGGATCTATTCCTGGCATGTCTTCATAACTCCATGCAAAAGTTTTCTTTCTGCTTCTCAAGAAAGTTACCAACTCCTGTTTTATTGAAGCATCCATCGACGAACCTATCTGGGTTACTCGTTCAGGGTGCTCGTCGTCCAGAATAATATTTTCTGTAGATTTCACCACCTGTCCTTTTACAAGTTGGGATTCATCTATGGGATCCAATGTTTCAATTTCTGTACCTTCATTTACCTGGTAGGTAGTAGTCTTTTTTCTTGACTCTTCAAGCTCCTCTTGCTCGGCAGATGAATAATAGCATTCCCGAGCTACTTTTTGATCACCTTTCACAACTCCTACTCCGAAATTTGTTGGGAATTTTAAGCACTGATGTACTGTAGATGGGACTGCTTCGAACTTCTTCAAACCAACTCTTCCCATGATGAAGTTGTAAGCTGACTGCACATTCTTATCCATCACAAAGAAGCGTATTCTCTCTGTTCGACAAGCAGGCCAAGTTCCAATGAATATATCCAACTTGATCGTCCCAAGTGGAAAAACTTTCTCGCCAGCAAAACCCAGAAGAGGTTTGGATAAGGTTACAATTGAGATAATTTCAAATTTAAACTGTCAAAGCATGAATAGTACATGATGTCTGCCGAACTACCATTGTCTACCAGCACCCTTGAAATCACTACTTCTTTCATCCTCATTTTGATCACCAAAGGGTCGTCGTGAGGGTAAAGAACACCTGCCAGGTCGTTTTTTGAAAAGCCAATGACCAACTTCTCTTTGTTTATCTTCCTCGGGCGATCTTCTTCAGCCAAATTTATTCGCTGAATATAGGAGCAAGCCTGAGCCTCACCGAGGTAAGATTTTCTTTCTGCAGTAAGGTCTCCTCCTCCTGCATCTCCACCTGTAATGACATTACAATCAAATGACCCAAAGCGTATTGAAAATACCTCTCGTCCTGGCTGCCTTGGTTTCTTGGGGAGATCGGGGTCATCATCTGGATCATCTTCATGGTCTCTCTTCTTTTTATCCTCTACTCGACGAGGAGATCTAGACCTCTCTCTAGTTCGGTCATTATTTCTTCTTTCACCTCCCTGATCAACATACTTTGCTAGTTTCCCTCTTCGGATGAGTGTTTCAATCTCGTTCTGAAGAGCTATGCAATTTTTGGTCATATGGCCATGATCCTTGTGGAGCTCACAGTATTTCTCCCTATTCCTCGTGTCAGGGTCTGACCTCAGTTTCTTTGGCCCCTTTACTTCCTCATTATTCTTGATTTCTTCCAAGACGTGATTAATACCCATTTTCAAAGGAGTATAATTATCGAATTTCTTCAGGACTTCCCATGACGACCTATTATTCTTGGAATGCTTGTCACCGCCATTGCCTTTATGCTCTTTCTTCTTAGATTTGTCGCCTTCCTCCTTGGTTTCTTTATCCATATTCTTCTTCGCTGCCATAGCCTCCTCGGCATTCATGATTTTGGCCGCTTTTGCCATCAACTCTGACATAGTTGTAGGTGGTTCTTTGGCCAAAGTGTAGTACAACTTATTAGGCAACAACCCACTCATCAAGGCGGTGATTGCTGTCTTTTCTTCATAATCTATGACTTTCAGCTTCTCGTTATTGAAACGAGTTATGTAGTCTCTAGTACTCTCACCAGATTTTTGTCTAACACTTAACAAGTGTGCTACTCGTTTTACTGGCTTTGCTCCAAAAAAGAAATTACCGATGAACAACTCGGCTAACTGAAAGAAAGTTGAAATCTTACCCCGAGGAAGATTATTGTACCATATCTGGGCAGATCCAGTAAGAGTTCCTGAAAATGCTCTGCATCTCATCTCGTTGGGGACAGCATAGATGTCGGCAGCAGCTTGATACTGCTCTATGTGCAGAACACGATCTGTCTTTCCATCATATTTGGGGGTCACTACGGGTGCCTTAAACTTTGATGGTGTAGGAAAATCCACAATAGCCTTGACAAAAGGTGTCCCTTGAACAAAAGTTCGTTGTAGGGGATTCTTCGCCTTAGCCATTTCTCCCAATCTATCCTCCAACCGCTGAATTGATCCTTTCTAAGCATCATTTCCTTCCTCGGGCCTATTAGTTCGAGCAATTGATTGTTCTGACGTGGCCTCCTGAGATCTTTCTTGACGAGCAACTGGTCGTGATTGTGCTGATCCCTCTCTTAAACCTGATGGTTGTCGAAAACTCCTCGACATGGCCTTAGGTGGACTCCTATTCCTCCTGGGGCCTAATCGGCTGAAAGGAGATACCCTGCTCAATCTTTCCAAGGCACTGGGTCTCTCTGAAGAGAGAGTGATACGTTGATCAGTATCTGTAGCCCGTATTGACGAAGTTCGCCCAGGTTGATAAGAGGAATCATCAGATTCTTCATTACGATACGCATCTGTACGCCTGGATCGTGAAGAAAGTAAATAAGTTTGCCTCTGACCACTTCGATGTCCCGAATGTGCAGGTGCACCGCCATGAAGGGTTTGTATGAGTTGCTGCATTGTTTATTGCATGGCGGTTTGTCCTTGACCCAGATTCGTCATAATTCAAGCCAGATCTGGAGGTGCAGAAGGATTTGGAGGATTTCCAGCATTTCCAGCATTTCGATTGCTAGATTCTGGATTATCCGCCATTGATAATGAATGATTTTTAGTGAAAAACGATAATAACAAATCGTTCCCACAGACGGCGCCAATCTGTTGATGTAAAAAATTAGATTACTCTAATTATTCAATCATAGATAAATAAATGAGACAAAAGATTTTAAAGTGGTTCAGCCTTATATGAATGGCCTACGTCCACTGTTATGTTATTGCTGAGTGTTTGGGAATTCTCGATTACAAGTGCTATCAAGAAATTCCGATCCCCTTGAATGAGGGTAATACAATGTATTTATAGCCTTGAGGCTATAATCTGAAGGGGTGATACATTAAATGATATACATATGAAAGGGTAATTCATTTAATGTTCTTCAAGCGTGTGCGTCAAGCATTCAATGAATAGTTGAACTGTTGATTATCTGGCAATTAATGCTGTGGCCGAGGTGCAGCTGCTGTGGTCGAGGTGCAGCTCGAACCGCCTTAGTTGTTCGTCGTTCAAGCGTTTCTCGGAGCGTTGGTGTTCCTCGGAGAGCTGGAGTTCCTCGGAGTATACTTGTTGCTCGGAGTGAGTCTGACTTGGTCGAGGAAATAGACTTCATCGTTGCTATTGTGCCATGTAGATTGATACGTGTCTTCTTGTTATTCGTCCATATCAGCATACTAATTTTGGTATCAACACTCACTAAACTCAACTCTCAAGCAAAAGTGACAATAACCATTGTAGTAACCTGTTTATATCACAACCAACATGCAACATCATCTGAGGATATAACTCCTACTTCCATCCTGATAATCGTCCTGGCTGCTCTAATGGTTTCTGGTCTTAACACCTGTCCGTACCACACCAAATATTTCAATAACTGTCGCCCTTGCCAGGCCTAATACCTTTATCCCTACACTTGTATCGGGAAACATTTATAATGTACGGGTTTTCACTCCCACAAAGTACCTCTACACATACTCCACTTATTTCCAGTCACCCTGACCATGTTAAAGTGGTCCTTTCCTCGGACGTTGGTAGTCTCAGCTCTGAAGACTATCTCCATTGTTCCCTTAGCTTGATGTACCTAATGAACACACTACTAGTTTTCCACCTCTCTTACTGAAATTACCATCGCTCGGTAGTAATTCCGCTATCGAATTATTTTAACGGTTTCTCCATTGGGTCTTCCTCCTTGTGGTGTTTCTCCAACACCATTTTCCCAGTCTTATTCTATAAAAATTCTTCGATTTTTGTATCTCCCTACCCAAGGGAACATTTACCTCCAAATTTACACCACACGATATTATTACTATCTGTATTTATCATCCAAGCAGAATTCCCCATAAGAGCTAACAATTCTTCATGTATGTAGATTCTCCCTTTAACATCCTCTTCTCCATACCACCTTCTCCACCTGGTGTAAGGTTCGCTACAACATTAAATTTCTCCTCACAAGTTGACCCCTGGTTGGCCCTCTTATGTGAGTTCAGAATAACATTCGCCTTTCAACCTTAACATCTGATGAAGGAACTTATGGTCAAACCATACGTGTACACCCTCTCGACATCACATTCCACTTTTAAGTGGGTTGCTTGTTTCTCACCATTGAATCTCCGCTCTTATGAGTCAAGGAAAAATTTCCCTAATTTTCATTCTCAATTGGTCATATCCTGACATATGTCCAAGCCTTTGGATACATTGCGTTCGTTTGGCTAGCACATGCCGTCTTCGCCTTTCGAGTATTGCTATTGCTGGTTCTCTTCAATGTTACACCTAACTCTTTCTCTCCCATTCCAACCTTGTTGGATGTGTCTAATTTGACCCCATTCCTACTATAGTTGTACCCGAAAGTCTCAAGCCGCGCCTTAGCCTTCAATATCATCCAGGACTTCCGTGCCATAATATCGGTGACTTCAACTACGGTCATCCTTCTTTAAATAAATCAATTAACCTCAATATATATTTGCGTCCGGTTGTTCACCCAACTGTCTTCGCCTGACATAATTCATTGTTCGGCACACGAATACACCCGATCGCAATACGATTCGCTATCATATACATCATAGCAGGAGAACGAAATTTTACTAAAGGAATCAACAATCCTAAACATAGGGCTCTATATCAAAGAAAGTTACGCTGGAAGCATAATAGGCCGCACATATCCTAAAGGACACTAGAACCTGATGCTCTGATACCACCTGTGACACCCCGACTAATTAAATACCGGGTAGCTACTCCTTTATTAAATTAAATCAAAATGCCAAGTTGGCTCAGTTAATAGCATCACTGTCGAAACATTTTTATAATTACTAACCACCTAGTATTTAAAAGTAAGATGTCAAATTTTAAATTAAGTCTGATTAACAAGCAGTAAGTGAGATCTAAAAGAATAACATAACCATACACCATAAAGTCTCAACGAAGTAACCAACAAACATTAATGAGTCCAGAGGAAAAACTCCTCACAACAATCCCACAACTGAAATAAATAAAACAGTGTATCCTGAATTAATTACATGCCAAAAGTCTGAATAACTGATATGAAATGTCTCTAAAAGAAATGGGCGACATGCCCTACAAGTGATGGAACTGAATATGGAGTCAAAACCAAAAGAAGCGTCTACTAGAAAGGCCATGTAACTTCCACAACAGCTACAGCTCGTCACCTGAATGGAAATACTATGCATGGTGTCCTTGTGGCTGGGCACCTAAAAGGTTTTTACAAAAATAGATTTGAAAGCAAACGGGTCAGAGCCCGAAATTGGAGAGTATTTTAAAAATAGCAAGTGCTTTAATAACATTAAAACAATGAATGCAAAATACATGTTAGGACGTGCACTCACATGAAATCCTCACCTCTCGACTAATTGTGCACTCCTAACGTATCGTACCCATCTAAGCGATATTCGTAACCAACTAAACCGTCATAAGTTCTAACCTTTCTACTCGATTCACAATATAAATTCCCAGCATTAACAATTAAATAGAAGGCTTTACTTAAACTCAGATTCTCAATTGTTAGCAAAACAATTCACAACAGGTTTTCCCTTTTTATCTTTATCAAGACGTTACTACAATTATTCTCGTAATTAAACATAACAATTCCTTTTCATTTAACCATATATTATTCACATCATAAATATACAATACAAGCACCCTAAGGCTAAGCTGCGGTGCACACATACTCTGCTATCCATCCCGGTACATCACGTACATAAGGATCACGCATTCCGAATCTCTCAGGAATCGTTCTCAGATAACAACAATCACAATCAATGGAGGCGAACACAGTCACATCACATGGGTCATGCACATACCTATGCTCCCACGATCAGCAGTCTTATTAACTTCCCAATAAGTCCTTCTCTGACCTATGTCCTCGAGGTACCAATCTAAATCCCCCCGTAGGCACAACAAAGATTAGATGGCCCTAAGCGAACGCAAACCTCCCGTGATAGCAAGTATGGTAGGTATGTCATACACATAAATCATATACTAAGCATTCACACATCTTAGATATCTCATTATTAATAAAGGTATATTCTACATCCTTATACCATTATTCCAATTTTATACATTTTTAAATGTTCCGATAATATATAATGTAGACTGTCGACAACTCACGTCATAGTTTCTTGTACTTAAAACCTATCTCAAAGGGATTACTAAGTCTCCTATTATTCCCACATATAACATCATTATTCTTAAGATCCTTACTTCTGCCCCAAACCTCATTTCATCAAATTATTCGAATTTACTCCTTTAACCCTAATATTATCTCACTCATCGAATTTTATTAGATTTCACAATAATTCCTCAAATTGAATTCTAACGCAGGTCCAAATTTTATAACTATACCTACTGGTCTTCCTTAAGTCTAAGGATATTCATAAAATCTCCATTAATAATTTTCTAAGGGTTAACATCATTAAAATTTTACTAGGGAAAATATTTCTCATTCTGGGAAGGTCGATCGATCGACCTTGAACATCGATCGATCGATGGTGGTCGATCGATCGACTGATGAATGTCGATCGATCGATTGCACCAGATAAGTTACGGACTGCTTCGTTTTGCAGTCCTCAAATCGTCCCAAAAATCCATTACAATGCATGAAACTTCATTCTAACGTTATAATATCATCAAATAATCATCCTACAACATTGTTAACGTTCTAAAACTAATTAATCATCACCCAAAGGCCTTATTTAGATCAAAATATCATCAAGAACCCTAGTTTTCTATTTCTTTCAAAATCAACAATAATCCTCTTCTTAAATCCTTTTTTTGAATTATCAAGGGCTATAGTATGAATTCATAATTCATCCAGAATATGTCTACATGCAAATCCTAACATGGTTTATAGTTTTAATCCTCAAATTCATGGGTTTTTATCAATCTCCCAAAACAATGTAATTTTCATAAATGTCTAAGTATGGAAGAAACATTCGTTGCAAATAACGTAATTAAGCCACTTGCCTTGGATTTTTTTCTCTGAATTTGGCGTTGAATTGATGAAGGTTGCTCTCTCCTTTTCTCCCAAGGTTGAAGGTTGAAGATGGGGTTAGGGTTCTCTCTTTGGGAACTTCTCCTAACTTCTCATGAAACTCCCGTTGCCCTCAACTCAGTTAATTGTTGGCAATGGGTTAGTGGGTTATGAAATTCCCTATTTTAAACTCCCAAAATTCGTTGGTCATAATTCCTAAAATTCCAAAATTACCAAAATACCCTTTTAAGTTGCCGGTATGGCCTAAAAATGCCCCGGGACCCAAACTAAACCCCCGGCTAGTGTTTTCTGACTATTTCGACCCTTCCGGACGCGTTGGCGCACTCAAAATGACCATACGGTTGATAAAAATGAAATTCACTTTTTAATTAAATTAAATATTTTTCCTGACGCGACCATCACACGCGTCCCAACAAAATTTCCCAAATTGCCATTTTCAGTCTCACGATAATTTCACTATTTTCAATATTCATATAACGTCATATGTACACATTATAATCGAATACCAACTCACACCTCGTTAGTATTTTATCCGGATTAATTCTCAATTAATACCCATTTAATTCAATTAATCCCATAAATAAATATCACAAAAATACGGGGTATTACAAAGGTAAGAATGGTTGCTTTCATACAAGGAACCTTGGGAGATGATGTCTGGGATATTATTGAAAATGGTTACACTTATCCTACTAAACCAGCCACTGAAGGAAGTAATGAGAGGATTAAGAAAGCATTAAGTGAGTTCACACAAGAAGAGAAGCAAACTTCTCGAAATAATAACAAGGGCAAGAATGCCATTTTTATGTCCATAAATGAACATGAGTTCAAAAGGATCTCATCTTGTGCCACTTCTAAGGAATCTTGGGATACACTGATCACTACACATAAAGGTGACACCAGAGTTAAGGTTGCGAAAACTCAAACGTTTGTCCAGCAGTATAACTCCCTAATTATGTCTGATTCTGAATCCTTTGATGACTTTTAGATGAAACTAACTGACAGTGTGACTAAACTGCATGCTAATGGGATAACATATGATAGACATGAAATTGTATCTAAAATTCTGAGATCATTGCCACAGAAATTTGAAAACAAAAGATATGCTATTGAGGAAATGTGTGATCAAAATCTCACTCCTGAATTACTCAGTAGTAAATTGTGAACTGTGGAAATGGAATTAGAATTTAATAAACAAATGACTTAGTCCCATAGGAAACAGACTAGTTCAAACTTGAGTTTTTCCTCTAAGTTGATGAAACCTGAATTTACTATTCCCACTGATGATTCTGATGAGGAATGTGATATAGATAGGTTGGATAATCAAATTGCCTTAATGTCAAAACAATTTAAGAAAATTGTCAAATTTAGAAATAAATTGACAAACAAACAAGGCAAGCCAAATTATCCAATTCATTCTAACTACAAACCTCATGAGAAAGGTCAAGATAAACATCACAAGGACATGAGACCTAACAAAGACTACAAGAACATTGAGTGTTTTAGATGTGTAAAACTAGGACACATAGCATAAGACTGTAGAGTGAAACTGAACACTACTAATAAACATATTAAGGCCAAGATTTGCAAAACATGGGATGATTCAAGTGATTCTGAGAATGAGGAACCTGAATCTTCTGATGTTTTTGATCCTCACATGTCTTTCTTTGCTAACATTATATACAATCATGATATGCCTATGTATGAGAATGATGATAGTAACTTTACTCCTGCTGTTGTGAATCATGCTGCTACTGGTTTACATGCTTTAATTTCTGAGAATATTGCTAGTTCTACCACGGGGTGTGTGATTCAAAGGGAATACGATAATGACGATATTCATGGGTGCGTGAGTTCAAGAAATGAATCCTTAGGGGTCACTTCACACACTGCACTTAGTGACTCTGACACTGAAGACCTCCCTGACATTCACACACTTTATGCGAAAACTCTCAAGAAAAGCACTAGACTAGAAAATATAGTGAAAGATCTCACTAAGAAATTAGAAGACCTAAGTCTGATGGTTAAACTTAACGCTGAAGAGTAGACTACCCAATATCTAACTCATGAAAATGAAGTTAAAACTTTTGATCAAAAATTGAAGAATTTGATCAAAGAAAATGAAACCCTGGAGAAAAAATATAAAGGGTCATTATTAGAATTGGAACAATCTAAAGAAAAGACAGCAACAGTTTTTAAAAAATTTGCTAAATTTGAAAATAACTCAAACCATTTTGATGGATTTGTTGCTGATTCCAAAACCAATTCTGATGATCGTACTGGAATAGGATTTTTTCCCAATTTGAACTCAAACTAAAATCCTTGAACCAATAAAGTTTGTGTCAGGAGGCAAAAGACCTGTAGAAACTTGTCCAGATTTTCATGTTCTGAAAAATGAGTTCGACAAAAACCAATCTAAGTTTGATATTGGGGAATCAAGTTACTCTAAGTGTGAAAGTCAACCTAAGACTAAATATGTGTGCCCCCCGATTAGGAAGAGTGATTCGGTCTTTCAAACTGTACTCCCTAGGAATAAGGTTTAACCTCAAAAATTCATCAAGCCTATGTTTAGAGACTTTCCTAAGGAGATACCAACTTCGAGCAACTTGTTTTGCTCTTACTATGACCTATATGGTCATTCCTTTGAAGGATGCTACTCTAGACGTGTAGTCAACCCTCTCTATAATTCTCCTGTGTACCAAAACTTTAACTATTCTAGGAGAAACCGTAACAATTATATTCTTCTTAAACAACCAGATAAAAACTCTAACTATAGAAGGAGAAAGACTAAACCTAAAAGATCATTTCCAAGAAGGATTTCGAGACACTTTTCTAAATCAAATGCTCAAACTTTTCATAAAATTCAACCTTGTGCTCAAAACATTTTTCAACAGAAATTCAATGCTCGCAAATTTTATCAATTGAGAGAAAATAAGCGCAAACTGAAAACAAGAGCTGTTTGGGTTAGAAAAGATGAGTTATTACCCCAGATGAAGTGTAATATTGTTATTACTGCTTTAAAAGTTGAACACACTCCATTTGGTTGGTATTTAGACTCTGGATGTTCAAAACACATGACTGGGGATGATACCAAACTCTTAAACAAAACCATCTTTGCTGGAGAAAAAGTTATTTTTGGTGATGGTTTATCATCTCAAATCATTGGTAAAGGAACACTCCAAGAAGAAGTATTACCGTTACTTGACAATGTTCTTCTAGTAAAAGGTCTTAAGGCAAACCTACTCAGTATCTGGCAATTTTGTGACTCAAATCATACTGTCACCTTTTCAAAGAATAATTGTAAAATTTTAAATGAAAAAGGTGAGTGCATTATTACAGGACTCAGGACTCCGGACAATTGTTATAATGTTCAAAACAATGCTGAGGTCTGTAACATTGCCAGATTGGATGACAATGAGATATGGCATAATCGTATGGGTCACATAAATTATGAAAATCTTAGTAGATTGTCTTCTCAAGAATAGTTAGAGGCATTCCAAAAATTAAACCTATTTCTAACATTGTCTGTGGTTCTTGTCAAGAAGGAAAAATTGTTAAGGCTCCTCATAAGAAAGTCAACGATATCATTACCTCTAAACCATTGGAGCTCATCCATATGGACCTTATGGGTCCTTCTCGAACTGTTGGTCTCTGTGGACACAGTTATATTCTTGTTATGGTTGATGACTTCACCAGATTTACTTGGGTAGCTTTCTTAAAACAAAAGTCTGACACATTCCAAACCTTTTTGAAGATTTTACTTCGAATTGAAAATGAGAAAGACTCTCAAGTAAATAGGATTCATAGTGATAGAGGTGGAGAATTCATTGATACTGGGGTTATAGAGTATTGTGACTATAATGGTTACAAACATGAATTTAGTGCTCCTAATACTCCTCAACAGAATAGTATAGCTGACAGAAAGAATCGTACCCTTCAAGAGATGGCACAAGTTATGATTCATGCAAAAATCTTACCTAAGTATTTTTGGGTAGAAGCTATTCGTACTGCGTGTCACATTATAAATAGGTTATATCTTAGAAATAACTCTAAACAAACTCCTTACGAAATTTGGTATGGGAAAAAGCCCAATCTTAAGTACCTTGGATCCTTTGGTAGTACATGTTATGTCTGCAAAGACAGAGAACACTTATCTAAATTTGAGACTCGTGGAGATAAAGCCATTTTTCTAGGATACTCTCCTAACAGTAGGGATACCGTGTCTACAATCTTTGCACTAAGGCCTTAATGGAATCCATAAACGTTATTGTAAGTGACACTACTGTAGAGAGTAAGACAAGAGAACCAACTATTGTGGTAGAGTCTGAAATTGTTTTAAATGACTCTCCAGAAATAGATGATTCTTTACTAATTGAGACACCTGAAGTACCTAACTGGGTTGCTAAAGACTATCCCATAGATAACGTTGTTGGTAACCCTAGTGAACCTGTGCGTACAAGATCTCAATTAAGAAACTTTGCTCATTATGCATGTTTTGTTTCCCTTGTCGAACCAAAGAATGTTAATGATGCATTGAATGATCCTCATTGGATTTCTGCAATGCAGGAAGAACTTCTTCAATTCGTCATTCATGATGTTTGGTATCTTGTACCTAAGCCTGATCACAAAAAGGTTATTGGCACACGTTGGATATTTAAAAATAAATCTGATGAAAGTGGGATAGTCATTAGAAACAAAGCCAGATTAGTTGCTCAAGGATACTCTCAAACAGAGGGAATAGATTTTAACGAGACTTTTGCACTTGTTACTCGATTGGAATCTGTTCGTCTTCTCTTTGCCATATCTTGCTACTTAAATTTTACGCTTTATCAAATGGATGTCAAATCTGTCTTTCTTAATGGAATTTTGACTGAGGAGACCTATGTAGAACAACCAAAAGGTTTCATTGACCCTAAATTTCCAAATAATGTCTTTCGTCTTAAAAAGGCTTTGTGTGGCCTAAAACAAGAACCAAGAGCCTGGTATGAGCGCCTTTCCAACTTTCTCTTAGACAAAGGTTTTAAGAGAGGAGAAAATGATCAAACGATTTTTGTCAAACATTTTGACAAACATATCATTATAGCTCAAGTTTACGTAGACGATATCATCTTTTGATCAACCTCCCCAAATGAAGTTAAATCTTTTTCTGAAATTATGCATAAAGAATTTCAAATGTCTCTCATGGGGGAGTTGCAATTTTTCTTAGGACTTCAAGTCGAGAAAAATTCAGAAGGATTATTCATTTCGCAATCAAAATACGCATTAGATATTATTAAAAAATTCGGCCTTAAAAGTGCAAAAGATGATAAAACTCCCATGAGTACTATGGTCAAACTGTCTAAGGATGACACTGGAAAATTCGTAGATCCAACCCTTTATCGTAGTATGATTGGAACCTTACTATATCTTACTGCCTCGCGTCCTGACATTATGTACGTTGTTTGCGTGTGTGCCCGTTATCAAAATAATCCTAAAGAGAGCCATTTAACTTGTGTTAAAAGAATCATAAAATACATTAAAGGCACTCTAAACTTGGGACTATGGTACACCAATGATACTCCTAGCACTATAATAGGATACACTGATGCTGATTGGGCAGGGTGTACTGACGATAGCAAAAGCACATCAGGCGCATGTTATTATATTGGTAATAATTTGGTAGGTTGGAGTAGTAAGAAACAAAACTGCATTTCATTATCTTCTGCCGAATCCGAATACATAGCCGCTGGCAGTTGCTGTGCTCAATTACTTTGGCTTAAGAAAATGCTAAGTGATTATGGTATTAAAGAGGAACAATTACATCTCTACTGTGATAATCAAAGCGCGAACACTCGCGAATAAAACACATAAAAATCCTATTCAACACTCGCGAACAAAACACATATAAATAAGACATAATTTTATTCACGAATTAGTTGAGACTAAGGAATTAGAAATCAATTATCTTCCTACTGATTTGCAACTCACAGATATGTTTACCAAACCTTTGGATTATAATAGATTCATTTCTTTACGTAAATCAATTGGAATGTTTGTGCTGGATAAACTCTTGGATTTACATAATTTTTTCCCTTTGTCTATTTGAGACAAAATGGGGGAGAAATTTGAGTCAAATGAGGTCATTCGTTTTGTACATATTCTAAAGAACTTGATCTTAGTGATTATTTGCAGGATTCTATACAGTTATTCTCTGTTATATTCAACAGTTGTAATAGGGTATTAAATTGTAATTAGTTGAGTTATGTAATTTTCTTTTCTAGGAAATAGGTAGATAGAATTTTTGTATAGGAATAGGTTTTCCTTTTCTTTTTGTTTCCCTACGAGTCCAAGATGACTCAAAGGAGATTTTGTCTTATATTTCCAAAGGAGGAGATTGAAGCACCTTATACTCTTGACTCACTTGAATCTACATTGTACAAGTTCCCATCTAGTTTGGAAATAGAGACAAAATTGGGTCCCCATCCTAGATACCAACGAGCCTCAGACTCTTCAATTCAATTGATTCCTCTTGTTTGATAGACCAAGGTATATTTACTGTCACTCACACACTTTAGAACTGCATACATTGTTCACATATTGATTAATTTTTTTTGTATGTGTGTTGTGTGTGTTAATTTCTAAAGAAATAATTTTTTATAATTTTTGGGAATTTATAAAGATTTATATACAATTTTTTTCTTAATTAAAAATGGAATTAAAAAGTTTTGGGGTCTTTATATAAATACTGGTTATTGGTTTTTTTCCCTGGAATGTTCCCTTGGATACGAACCGAAAGCGCTAGAGAAGTCAGGGTGTCTATGTAATTAAGCTTAGACGCGCGTTTGATATCCTCTGTTTGCCTTACACATGTTGCTTCCCTATTGGATGTATGTGTGTTTCTTGTAAGAGAGTAAACCAGCATGTTTTATTAGCCCTTAGATTGAGTTAATCGATGATCTCCATGCGTCCTTGCCCCAATCCTTGCGAACATCTCTCATCCAATCACAAGCCTCATAACCAACCGCTTATCTTTAACCGTTGGATGGAAGTCAAGGTTGCTTGACTTAATCTCAGCTCTCTATTTACCTATACCTTCTCGATCCTTCTCAACCCCCTATATAAGGAGGGTAACCCTCAGCCATTAGAAGACTTTTGCCACTTCGCCATTTTAGAGAGAGAAGAGAGAAAAACCAGAGTTAGAAACCCTAACCCTAAATTCATCCAAACCCTTTTCAAACCCTAATTCGTTTATCAAAACCATATATATACCAAACACAACCTTGAGTGTTTGAGAGTTTTGAGAGTGGTTTGTTAGTGGTTTCGTGCTGTAACCTCTTCGTTTTAAGATCTTGTGTCCAACTTAAGCATTAAGCTAGATTTGCATTTCTGTTTCATAGAATTTTTAGATCTATGCATTTTATGTTCCATTACACCTTGATCTGCATTTATTGTTTCTCGTCTTGAGAAATCTGTTGTTGATTGTTTTCTATAAATACTTTCATACTCTAAATCAACAATAACATTTTCTGTTTCTAGTTTTTTTGAAACAAAACCTTTGACCTAGTTGGAATCACACTTGGCGCTTTTTAAATTCAAAAAGCTTTTCAAAACCCTGAAATTGATTAAGATCTTGATACGTCTTCTGAGCAAGATGGTCGTGGATTCTGGGTTAATCTTAAAGGTCAAACAAGGCTCAAGTTTCTCAAGAAGAGAGAAACTGAAAATCACAGCATAAAGATCTGATTTGTAATTTGCTAGGCTGTTTATAAAAATAAGCGTGAGTGTGTGCATGCATGTGTTAGATAACCATCACAAACACATTCCCACTACAACACTGAAAGTGTTGGTAATAAGATCTTGAAATAAGAGTCGACGTAAAGACTGGAACAAAGTGAAGTTAGCAAACTGGGAGAACAACATCAACAATCAGAACTGCAAAAAAGTTAGAAGGACACTAGTGGGTACATTCCTAAACTTGTATAGGTTTGATTTGTGTTCATGTGTGTTATATAGTTTGTAACTGTTATATTTTATTTTAGTGGATTTTTCCTTTTACTCCGTAGAGGGAGTCGTGGATGTTTCCTCAGTTGGGTGAAGTTTTACCATGTTAAAAATATCTTGTCATTAATCTTTCTATATCTCCTCATCTCATTCTGATTAGTGTGCTGATTTAAAACTATTTTAGTTTTGTTTTTCAAAACTAGTTAGCAAATCTTGAATTGATCTCGTGTAAAGTTTAAACACATCTTGTTATTAAAAACTGATTTGATTTCTAGAAAAGAGTTTCTTCAAAAAAACAGTTCGGAGTTACTTAAATAGTTTGATCTTGTATTAAACGGCTTTAGTAACAGTTTTTCATGTACAAGAAGAAGCGTTGGGGATTGGACGGAGTCAAGTCGAGTGTTTTAAGTCTTTCGTTTCTTGTACTTGTAAAACTGTACTTAGTGAATTTGTGGTTAGGGTCGTCTGAGGTTTTTTTTTCCGTTGTGGGTTTTTCCTCGTACATCATGGCGTAGTGGTTAATTGTTTATTTTATCTTTTGTAAAATCACCTAGAACGCATGCTTAGGTAAAAAGATAAAATTGGTTTAAATCACTACTTACTTAATTTGGTGCTAACTAATGTTTTGGGTAAAAGTTAATTTAATTCAAGTCATCAATTAATTTGGTAAATTGGTTTGGCCTATTTTGGTAATATTGAAAATATGACTTAGGAAAATTTTTAGGACTTGGCTTGAGTTAATATGTTTAAGTGAAAAAATTCATTTCATAATTAATCTAATTTCACTTTGAGCTAAGTTTAATTTTAATTTGAAAGAAATTAAAATTTGGTGTTTGTGTGTGTTTAATTGAACCATCTTTCGCTTTCGCATCTTTTAAAGGAAATTTAAATTACTTTTTGTGTAAAATCTAAAAATTGGGGGCCTCGTGTTCCAACAAGTGGTATCAGAGCATTGATTGATAAAGCCTCACGCTTTCAGTACAAAACCTTGAAAAGTGGACCTTGTCATGGTCAAAGACCGTGATAGTGTGAAATGTGACAAAAACTCTTTTTAGTGTAGTGCGATCGGTAGAAGGACTGTTAGAGCGCTCGATCCTAGCCATACATGTGGCATATGAAAATTATGGCCCTCATCCTTCTGCTGAACGACAGAATTACCCTCCCAGTTTCTTATAAATAGAGGCCTCAACCTCTCAATTCAAGAACTTTGAAAATCATTGAGAGCCGAAAAACCCAATAATGATTTAATTTTATATCTTTATTCTCTCCCGAGCATCCAAGATACTTGAGCTCATTCTGAAAGTCTCGAGGAAGCTCATACTTTAGAAAAGTCATTTTTTTCTAAAAAAGAAAGCTCGTACTTCCACAAAGTCTCTTCAGTGTTCCCAAAAGAGTCAAACCTCTGTAAAAATGCTAAAAAACCTAACAATTCTATTCGAAGCTATGCCTGCCTAGAACAAAGTAACGACTTCTAGCCGAAGCTCTATCGGACTGGAAAACACCAAAAAGTGGAACAATCTCCCCATAAAAAGTTGAATTTTGTTACGAGAGTAAAAACCTCTACCCAAACATCGCGTCAGCACCCCATGTATATATTTCAATTTAGAGGTCCGGGTATTCAATTTACAACATTTATATTTCAAAAGTCTCGTCTGTAATCCAGCACCTCTGTTAATTGACTTGCCATATTCATATGTTGAAACAATGTTAATCAAATGCCCTAGTAACCATTAAAAATAAGAAAACATACTTTTCAAAATCATTCTGAGGAAAGTGCTCGTGAATCGAGTCAGTTCGAAACTTTACATTAAGCCAATGTTTAAAATTCGACAACTCCCACCACTTATCCAAACGAAATCCCATCCATGAGGTTATCCAACCGAAATCCCATCCATGAGCTTACACCAGGATATGTATTTTAATATCAAATAATCGTCAAATGCGGGCCTCTGACTAGACATTATTTTAACATATAAATATATCAATCCAACACAATGAAAATTTTATATTAAGGACTAAGCTCTACAAATACCTTAATATTATACATTGTATATCCAATATCCTCTCGCTTACACTTTTAAATATTCCCCATTTATTGAAACTACATTGACTTTAATCCCAATTCTCCTTAATTATGTAGGCACCATGCCAAGATAAATTCAAGAATTCCAAGCCTCATAATACATATCTCCATGCATCCATCCCCAATGCATCCCCCTCGATTATTTCGATCCACCCGAATACCAGGATGTAGAGTTCTGCTATGCTTATAAGTTGTGGAACATTACATCCTCAATTAACCTCTCTGCTTCTTCTCCTAACTCCTCCCAGTTATACACCTTTAAACTAGTCTAAAGGACAATGCCTTGTGGCTAGTAATAACTCAGTCATTATAAGGTTAAATGTCAATATCAGGCACTCTAGGGTTCAACCCCATCTTGATATTCCATATACCATCTCTCCCCCTCCCAAGACAAGTCCTACACTTGTACAAACATCACACTGGAGCACGTGAATGGTCAAAATACGTAGGCTTTGATCTCATGGCCACACGAGTACACAAGCATAATATCAATTCCTTCTTATGAGCTCGAGCCTCGATAATATATCACTTGATATGTTATATCCAACAAGATTCACCCATCTCTTAACTATAATCCCATGCATATACATAACTAAAATAAGATATCAAACTTTCTCAAGGAAAAATAATATATTCAATCGCGAAAATGTATACCCATAAAGTATACAATCGAACTACATAGGCTTTTATCCTAAGTTATCTTGGGTACATAGGCACAATACCGGGTCTTTCTCTTGAGATTGATTTTTGATAATATGTCACTTAATATGTTATATCCATCGAGATGCACATATCTCTCGACTTTCATACAATACAACTAAGTAATTAAAATAACATATCAAACTATCTCAAGGTGGTATCCTTCAAATATAAACATACAAGTGTAAAATACATACCAATGTGCAAACACGTATACACTAATCATAACAATGATGCACCCATATCTCACCTTTTTATCTCTCCTCAAACATCAATGGAGATATCAAACTTCTTAAACTTGAACTCTCTTACAAACTTACATACGTACCAATGGAACCCATCATACTAGCACAGAGTCATGCGCAAGCACCTGTGTGAACGTATACTAGTTGAAGTGATATTCCTGCACCTCTCAATGATACCATGTTCATACCTAAGAACCTATCTATATTTAAGGGATTCTGAACCCAAGGTCTCTGATCAAGTTCTAAAATTAAATAAAAAGTAATAAATTAATGTCAGGAGCAATAATAAGCATAGAACTAAGGAAGCATACGAAACAAGTGGGGTGATTAATACCTTACCCACTCATAACTTAATTCCCATACCCACACTACAAGAATCTCTAGACCAACCTCAAACTTAAAACCTGCCTAAGGATTAGCCTGAAAGGGCTATCTCGAATCTTTAGTTTGTTTTTTTAAAACAAAGTGGTGATCTGAACAAACAAATCAAAACATTATCGCACAAAATACACTTAGGATCAGCCCTAAGAACCAAGGATGTGCCACTAAAACTATACATGGCGTCAAAAATCTTCCAATGGCAAGTCATCGAGTCCAACCTCAAATCGATTACCTGACCTTGGGGGAAGTCGACGAACCCGTAAATAAAAAATTTCGATCCCTCCATTATTTGAATATCTCTCCCCATGCCTAGGGCCCACAACGCCACATTAACATAGGCTCATGCCCACTATAGCATCTAGACATCCTTGTTATAATGACGGTCAGTGTGGAGTCTGGGGGTTCCAATTCCAAATTATTTCTGTAGAGGGGTATTTTGGCTTACTAACTAAATTTGGGCGAGGGACCCCGCCAGCCCTCATGTAATGAGATTTGCAGGAGGGACCCCCCAACCCTCCTGTAATGACATTTGCAAGAGGGACCCTTCCAGCCCTCCTGCAAAGAAGTTTCAATGAGATTTGGGCGAGGGACCCTTCCAACCCTCCTACAGTGAGATTTGTAATAGGGGCCCCCCTTCAGCCCTCCTGTAGTGAGATTTGAAGTAGGTACCCTTTTCAATCCTCATGTAATTATATTTGAAGAAGGGACCCCTCTAACCCTCCTACAATGAGATTTGCAGTAGGGACCACTCCATCCCTCCTGCAATGAGATTTATAGGAGGGACCCCTCTAGCGCTCCTGCAAAGAGGTTTTTAAGATATTTTTTAGAAGGATCCCCTTTAATACCTCCTTCAAGTTCAAAAGATAGTTTGGGTGACGGACCCCTTTCCCCAAACTAAAACTAATTTAAATGATGCTTTACCAGGGAAGTCCATAAACGAGGACCCCTCTGCCAAGATCAGCTAAAGAAAGGAAAGCCTAGTGAGGAAGCCCATAATGAAGGACTCCTCCAGCAAATGTTCAAACTGTACTTATTTTGTTGTATGAGGATCCAAAAAGTGACCCACTGAACATAATAGCCTAGGATGAGAGGATTCGGTATGAATAGTCCCTCATCACGAAAAACAAGTTCTTTTACATAATAAGAGTACTAACACCTACTTTCTTATACAGGTAGCCTAGTTGATCAGGCATGGTTCAAATAGGCCAGTTGGGATCCCTTGGGATTTTTTACTTGGCGGCTCGGGAACAAGGTTCGTTGAGTAAGCTTAACCACTTAGCACTTTAGGATTGAGAGAATACTAGTAGAAAGACCATAGGGTTTACTAAAAGTCCTCACACAGTTCACACTCAGTCATAACTAAAATGAGCAACCAAGAGGTTGCTCACCATAAATGAACTTTCTTTATAAAAATGATTTTTAAGAAGGGGGTCCTCAAAACTCCCCCTCTTAAGAGAAATGGTTTTAGAGGAGGTGATAATCGAGGCATCCCCTCTCAAGTTTACAAAGTTTGTACCACAAGTTACCGTTTTAAAAGATATTTACCAAATCAGATATTTTGTCTCCATTAAGAGACATATTTGCTTTTTGACTTTGGTTTGCACCAAGTGGCACCTGTCAGAGGGAACATGCAGCTGCACACAGATAGGGACAAAAGGTACATTGCAGACCTTATCCCTCAACAACCCCCTTAAGTTTTGGCACCCAAAAAGTGTCAACTCAGTCGTAGTGCCCAAGTATAAATAGGACCCCTCGACAAGGTCAAGTCAGAAATCAAACTCAAGTCATATTATTTCTCTGTCAAAATCACACCAAAACCTCCTAGTATTCTCTCCCTGCTCTCTCTCTCTCTTTAGTGCTAAGTGCCTCATTCTTTCACTCCTCCTTGACATCCCTCACTCTCGGGAGCTTCTCTTGAGAAAAGTTATTATTCTTATTGTGAAGTTCATATTCTTGTAGGGATTGAGTTCCAGCTTGAATTCCATTCTTACCAAAAGGAGAAGGTTTTACCACAAGTTCTTGAGGACCTTGAAGGCAGAGTTTATTGAAGTAGTTCAAGCCTCACCCGATTCAGCAACTTACCAGATCCCAGTCACATTGCCCTCCTATATTTGGTGAATCCGCTAGGGAGGTATCCTTGATTTAAAAAACAAAGAAGGTTTCAACATTTCTAAGCAGCTAGTTTTTGAAGACATTCCACAGGAAATGGAACTCAAAGTGATCAGACCACTCAGGAGGATGTGGTGATGACAGGAGCTAAGACATCTACTCCTTAGGGAGGGCAGACCAGCTCACCAGGAGCAGCTCCGATGATAGGTATGAGCCTCATGGGCATGTTTTTTTAGGTTTTGAAGCAAAATAATGTAAACCTGGCAAGTTTAGGTCAAGGGTGTGTAACACTAGCAGTTGCCTCCTCTGGTGGGGCAGCCACTCCTGCAATGATTCCGGTGAAAGTGTCTCCGCCACAAAAAGTGGTTTCAGAGCAAGTTGTGGCACCATCAAGTTCATTAGAAGCCAAGGACATGAGTTTAGGGGAATCACCCTTCAAAGCTGTTACTATAGAGGAGGTAAGGAAGCTCATATCCTCCTCTCAGAGCGAGCGTCCTCATCTATAAAAGGAGACCCCTACCCACAGGAGGTGAACGAGAATCCATACCTGGAGGTGTATATACCACTAAAGTTTATCAAGTTCAGTGGAAAACGGTAGAATCTGATAGTGCACGTGAAGTAGTTTGTTGAGAACCTGGGAGTGCACGCCAATAACAAAACTTCGAAGTTGAAGGAGTTATCCAATACCCTCACAGGGAAGGCCTATACAAGGTACTCTCTTTTGGCACCCAATAGTATCCCTACATGGGAAGAGATTCACCGACTGTTCCTACAAAAGTTCTTTGTAGTTGAGGATGAATTTACGTTGAGAAACCTAGCACAAAAGGTTCAGAAGCTTGGTGAAGAGCTAATGTAGTATATCAAACATTTTTGCGAGAGGGAACTGAATGTAAATGAGGATATAGCAGAGGCAAGGTTGCTGAAAATATATGTCGAGGGACTCTTGGAAGAATACAAGTTGCATTTGATTAATGAGACTAGAGATGGAACCTTTAGAGAGTTCACTAGGGCTGCTAGCAATATAGCCATGATAATCAAGTCCAAGTCCTCAAGTTGGAGGACGCAAGTGCCACTGACTTCTGGGAGGTTCCAAGTCTCGAGGAGGCAAGTAGTCAACTATAAGGATGGAAAGCCCAATGGCAAGAAATGAGGTTCTAGATCCCAGAATAACATCATATGTAATAAAAGAGAGTTTGGAGAAAATGCACCACCACTTCTACACTTCATCTAAGCGGAAGAAATGGATTGTTATCGTATATTGGTACGAGAGAGGGTAACATGTCCCCCTCACTTGAATGGATAAATCCCAACAACAACTGCCAAAGATAATTCTAAGTTTAGTGAGTTGCATAGAGGGTGCAACACTCCACTAAGGAGTGCTACTATCTTAGGAGAATCATTGGCGAGAAGGTGACCAATGGTACGTTGTAAATACCGGCGGTGGATGTTAACGAGACCCCACTCCCAGCACATTATTTGGCACTGCCAATATGGTAGTAGCACATGATAAAGAAGCAGCTCAAGAGCTGATGGAGTGGGACAGTGGTGAGAAAATATGTGAAGGATTGGAAAAGATATCGTTAAGAAGAAAGCAGAGAACTGAGCTAGAAAGGAGACGCGAAGAATGTTTTTTCACTCCCAGCCAAGAGGAGTTTGGAGGTGGGAAAATTGAGAAAGTTAACTCCCCGGACGGTGAAGTGGATATCATTATGTCTCTGGATGAAGGGGGACATCCAAAGTAGAATATGCTTGCAACGCCCAAATGTATAAAGTGGACTTAGACTCTGAATGTGAAGCCATAGCAAGGAGTCCTACGTTCAAATGGTTCTTTGACCAGATAAGGGTGAAATATGACATCGAAATAGTCATCACAAGGAAAGTCTTAAAAGTAGTGCAGCAATGTGGAGACCCCTCACTAAATTGGCAGGGACCAATTTGGAGGTTGATCAAGAGGTATACTTTTGAAGTGGTATTCTCCAAGGCAGACAGGTAGGTGCCTTATTTCCACAATGCCCATTATATGTTATAGATATGATCAATGGAGTCTTATTCCCCAGAGCATTAATGTATGGGGGAGCATCTATTAATATAATTCCAATCAGTACATTGTATGAGATGGGGATCGATCAAGAGAAGATAGTGCATGTACCATTAGTGATTTCAGGATTTGACAGTGCCGAAATGCAATCTCTCGGATATGTGAATATGGGAATCAAGTTGGGAAATTTCACTTCCCACGTCAAGTTCCATGTCATCAATGCTAACACCAACTACCAACTGCTCATTGGGAGGGTATGGATGCATACCCGTGGCATAGTACCCTTCACCTATCAGCAGTGTGCAAAGGCCAATATCCGAGGAATATAGATCATAATCGAGACCACATAGAAGCCCTTTTTCTTTGATGAAGCCCATCTAGTGGATGAGGCATTCTACACAAAACAAGATAAGGAAAGAAGGAATTCTACGAGAAAGCTATAAGAGAAGCAAGTGGCTGGAGGAAATGACCAGTGGAGGAAATCTGTACATGATCATTTAAGGGGGAGGGTGATCCCCCACATGGCAAAAGGCAAGAGGAATGGTGGAGGACATAGTTAAACCTCCTCAAACTTGCAAAAAAAAATGGTCCTGCCTAATGGGAAAGGTATTTACCATTTATAACAGTCTATGCAGGCGGTGTTCTGGGATGAGGGCACTGACTCAACACCAGAATGTTTTGTAGTAGATGAATCCCATGTTATTGAGCACATCGAGGAACCAGAGGAAGCTCCAGAATGTATGAAGAATGGGCCTAGGGAGCAGATACAAGAGTTAGAGGAGATTAATTTTGGGGTAGAAAGGAGTGAAGGTAGACCCATTCTCATCTCCAAGAGTCTGGACCCAAAATAGAAAAAAGAGCTCATTGGCCTGCTCAAAGAGTTTAGAGACGTGTTTGCTTGAAAATACACAAAAATGCCAAGAATATATCCAGAGTTGAGTTCCCATGGATTGAATGTTCTTCCCAATGCTCTTCCATTAGGGAAAGCCACACGCACGTACTAAGCTGACCTGGACCTGATGATAAAAGCGGAGGTGGAAAAGTCATTGGCAGCAGGGTTCATCAAGCCTATCCAGCATCATGTGTGGCTCTCCAGCATAGTACCGATGGAAAAGAAGGACAAGAGCCAAATTCGAATGTGTGGATTTTTGTAATTTGAATCAGGCATGTTCAAAGGACAAGTTTCCTCTGCCAAGCATAGACAGCTTAATCGACACTACCACGGGCCACGAGATGTCTAATTTCAAGGATGGGTATATCATATACAATCAGATTAAGATGGATCCGATGGACGCGGAGAAGACTGCCTTCTGCACACCATTAGGAAACTTCCACTACACAGTCATGCCATTCAGATTGAAGAATGCGAGGTACCAAAGGACTATGATGGCAATTTTCCATGATTTGTTTCATTACATACTAGAAAATTATGTGGATGATCTAGTGGTGAAATCCAAGAAAGAAAGAAAGCATATGCAAGACCTTTGGAGGGTGTTCAAGAGTTGTTGCCAGTACAAGATGCGGATGAACCCCTCAAAGTGTGCCTTTAGGATCACTGCGAGAAAGTTTTGGGGGTTTGTTGTGAATAGGCAGGGGGTGAACGTAGATGCAAAAAAGAAGAAAGACATAGTGATGATGCCACCCCCAAAGAGTCAGAGGCAGCTCCAGAGCTTCTTGGGAAAGGTATCTTACCTAAAAAGGATCATGCATGCACTAGCGAAAGTGACTCACTCATTCACACACCTACTGAAGGAAAAATCCAAGTGGACATGGGGGAGGAGCAAAAGAAAGAATTTGAGAAGGTTGAAGAAATTTTAGGCTATCCATCCACGATGATACCACCTGAGGTTAGAGCACCGTTACTGCTCTACCTCACCTCAACATAAAGGTCCATAGGGGCACTTTTGGCTCAAGAGAAAAAAGGAGTAGAGAAGCTAGTGTACTACATATCGTGAGTAATCTCATGAACATAATCTAGATACAACAACATGGAAAGGCACTGCCTTGCTTTAGTTTTTATGGCTCAAAAGTTAAGACATTATCTGCTAGCCTATACAGTTCATATAGTCACTAAGTGTGACCCTATCAAGTACCTCCTAGTACGGACAATACTTATAGGATGAGCAGCAAGATGGTTTTTTATTTTGTCAGAATATGATTTAATGTGAATAGTTCCTAAAGCCATCAAAAGTCAGGCAGTAACAGATCTGTTGGCCCATTTTCCAAGTGGAAACTTTAAGGCCCCCAGTGAAGAGTTACCTGGGGAGAATTTCCAAGCATGCATGGTGGAAAAAATGGAAAAGTGAGCAATGGAGTTTGATGGTTCTAGAGGCCAAGTCATAGGAGGTGCAGGCATTGTACTCTTGGACAACAAAGAGAATATCACCCTCTCTTTCAAGTTAGACTTCAAATCCTCAAACAATGAGGCTGAGTATAAATCTCTCATTTTGGGTATGTTGAAAGCACTCCAAAGGGGCTTCAGAGTATTATGCATTCGGGGGGACTCTAACCAGGTGGTGAAACAGGTTAATAGGGAGTTCGCTCTCAAACATGCTAACTTAGCACCCTACCGATACATTATTCAGATATTGTTGGGATAATTCTTAGAGGTAACTGTTAAGAGACATGCAAGAATAATTAATAGGAACCTCGACGCGCTGGCTACGATAGCACAAAAGTTAGATGTGGATGAGATAGAAGTAATGATCACATTCCGGCGGAAAATAATGCCTACCACAGTTAAGTCTTTGTTCCTAAGAAATGAGCCATAAGATTGGAGGCACCTAGTTATGAAGCGTCTAGAGACAAGAGAGGGGACGATGAAGATGTTGGAATTGGCTAACTACCACCTGCTGCAGGGAACACTTTACCTTAAGAGCCTTGGGGGGTTCATAGCAAGGTGTGTTTGGGAACAAAAAGCTAAAGATAGGTTGTCAGAGATGCATGAAAATCATTATAAGGACACTAATTTCCCACTTTATTGCCAGTTACAGTGGGGGGGGCTATTATTGTCCCACCATGAGGGCAGAGGTTGCTCATTTGCAACTAGGTTATTTAAAGTGCCAACCCCATTTTGACCAGACAGCTTAATCCAATTTCGTAAAGGCCTTCAAAGATTGGACGCAACCATACATAGCATACATGAAAGATGGTGAGTTATCCACAGAGAGAGCATATGAAATTTATCATCGAAAGAGGGTAGCCCATTTCTATTTGGTGGAAGAAGATATCTACAAGAAATTCTATAATAAAAAGGCACTGAAGTGCATAGCTAAGGAAGACACATGGAGAGTATTGAAGGAAGCTCATGAGCCCTTCCACATGGGAGGTGCCAAACTGTATGATCAGCTGATGACGCTGGGGTAATATTGGCTAACCATGGCGGCTGATTCCATTGGTTATGTGAAGAAGTGAAGAGCTTACGAATCATATGGAAACATGGTGCTTCTGTCATATTACAAAGCCAAGCAGCTCCCTACCCCTTCCACACATGCGCATTCGATCTGGTGGGAAAGATCAGCCCAACCTCTCATGGAAAGGCTTTTGTCATTGTAGCTACCAAATTGTATACCAAATGGGCAAAGGCCATTTATCTAATGAGAGTGAATGCCCAAGTGGTAACCCAGTTTATCAAGGAATATATCATATGCAGGTTTGGTATACCCAAGGTGAATTTAACAGATAGTGGGAAACAATTAGTATGCAAGGAGATGGCACTTCTCACTGACAAGTATAAAATTATGCATAATCAACCATCTCTTATCCAAAAGGAAATGGCCAGGCAGAGGCCACCAACAAAATCTTGATTAATATCCTGAAAAGATGCTGGAAGACATGCTAGGGGAATGGGATGAGAAGTTACCCATGGTGTTATGGGCCTACCGCACTTCGAAGAGAAAGCCGACCGAGTTTACTCCATTCTCACTTGCGTATGGGATTGAAGTTGTCCTACCAGTGGAACTAGCAGTACCCTAAGCTAGGATCTCTCTAAGAAATTGACTCATCCCTAACCCAAGGCACGTGCAGTTGAAGGCGTTTGATGAGCACAGAGATAAGGAAAGAGAGAACTTCAAAGTTTACACCCATCAGCTGTCCAGAGCTTATGAAAACCTAGTCAAGCCCAGAGAGTTTCAAGTGGGAGACTTGGTCCTCCGAGCATCTACTCATCCCCTCCGTAGCATGTCAGCATCAAAATTCAAACCCAACTGGGAAGGCCCCTTTGTGGTGAGAGGGGTAAGGAAGTCAGGATACTGCCAGATTTCAGAGTTGGAGAGTGACTGCCTTCAATCCATGAATTGTAAATGGCTAAAGAGGCACTATGCATAGTTTTGTTAAAATTCATTTCTGTAAAAGAATCTGAGCGGCTCACTCTCATACCAGAAAAGTTTTTTTGTAAAAACATGATAAAGCAATACCATCTTGTAAAGATAGACAATTTTTATTTTTTGTCACCTGACCAGTGGGAGGATATCCTCCAAGTAATATAAATAATAGGTTTATAGCCTAGAGAACAAGTTTCAACCTCTGTTCTCAAAGAAATGCTTTACCTGACCAATTTAATAGAAATGTGGATAAGGAGGCCAAATCCCTCTCTCTAATATTTTAAGGCCATGAAAGCTCTTAAGGAAAAAAATGTAGAGCAAGGAACCCGTAGACCATGGGCTATTCTAACTTTTTTTAAAAGGGGGAGAAAAGAATCATCTATCATTTATTTATTCTTTTAAAACATAACCTAAAGGAAGGAGATGGGGTCACCCACCCCACCCCAAGCTATTCCTTAAGAACACACATAATAATGTGTAAGAGTACCTCCAGGAATAGGGGGGAGATCCAAAATAGAAACTTGCCCAGATAACATGCAAACACCACACAGTCATAGGACTTTGCGCTTAAAAAATGTGTATATGTATACAACTTGCTCAGATTAATACAAGTACCCCACAGTACATGGGCCAGCCTAAATTGACCAAATGCTCACAGAAAATTAGAGAGGTCTTCGTAAACAGATGCCAGAAGTATAGATAGAGGTAAAGAAAAAGAAAAAGTGCAAGAGAAGTAGAATAGTGTTTTTCTCATTTATAAATGATTAGTTCTTTACATATGGAAAACAAAATAGTACAAGGCAAGAAATAGCCTATCCACCAGAAATAACAAAAAACAAGTCGTCACGGGTGAGGGCGCTAGCATGCGATGAACCAGCCTCTTGCATGAACTCCTCCTCCAGCTTGGCCAACTTGGCCTCATCCTCCTGTTCACCAGACTCAAGTCTATCAAGCTAGGACTGAAGCAATGCAATCTGACCCCGAATCCTTGCAACCTCAGCCTGTCGCTGCTCTATCCTAGACTATCTGGATGTGTAAAGTCTCACCATCTTTCTGAAGGGAATGCTTAAAAAATGACGAACTCCACATCAAGCCAATCTATATCAAAATGGTATAACTATTGCAAATCACAGAGCTCATCCAAAAACAGTAGGGTGGAGGCACTAGTCAGCTTAGCAGGAGAAGTAGACAAGAAGTCATGACTATGGCTAGCAATAACCTTCAGGTTGAATACCGTGAGGCTATTAATGTGAAGTACACTCTAAGATGTGAATGTCTCAGAATGATGCTCTAAGATCAAATCTAGGATCTGTCACTCATGTGTCCTGAAGCGTCTTGGACGCTCCTCGCACCACAACCTGCTCATAAAAGTTGTAGGTGCCTCTACCTCCGCATCACCATCTGAATCATGCGACTCTATCTAGGAAGGAAAGAAAGAAGATTCCCCACCATAATTAGCATCATCGGACATAGGAGTGGCCTCAGAACTCTGAACCCCCTCATCAGCGACCCCGGTACCCTCACCAATAAGATCCCAAAAATAAATGTGCATGATGAGTTCAAGGAAAAAGAAGACAAAGATAACTCTATCCGAACTCTAAAAAAGGCTATGATAGAAAACTTAACCCAAAGCTCACGAGGGTGAGTATGCTGCCACCAGTGTGAAGGAAGTCATCCGAATGGGGGATGCCAGGCTAAGCATAAGAAATAGTAATGAGAAATATCAGTACGACTCACAAGTTAGAAATGAGCAATAATAACTTGGGTATAACAGTCAAATACTTGAGGAGTGCACAGCACAACACTCTCTGTTTGCTCCGCGGTAACCAGAGCAGCAGCCTCACTAACCTAGAAACAACAAAACAAGGGTGAAGGCGAGAGTACTTGCATAGTAAAATAAATAAGACAAAGGAGAAATCAAAAAGAAGGAAAGGTATGACAGTATAATACCTCTCCCACAGCTATTTCTCTAAGATGCTCCACAGTTATCGGAGCAACTGCCTCACTAATATAGAAACAATGAAACAAGGGTGAAGGTGAGAGTACTTGCACAGTAAAAGCAAGAAGAAAAATGAGAAATAGAAAAAGGGAAAGGTATGACAGTATAATACCTCTCTTGCAGCTATCTCTTCGAGATGCTCCACAATTATCGGAGCAACTGCCTCACTAACTTGGAAACAGTGAAACAAGGGTGAAGGTGAAAACACTTTCATAGTAAAAGTAAGAAAAAAAAGGAGAAATTGAAAAAAAATAGAAAATCTATGACAGTAAAATACCTCTCTCACAGTCATCTCTCCAACATGCTCCATAGTTACCAAAGCAGCTGCCTCACTAGCCTGGAAATAATGAAACTAGGGCGTAGGTAAGCATACTTGCACAGTAAAAACAAGTAGAAAAATGGGAAATAGAAAATAGGGAAAGGTATGACAATATAATACCTCTCCCACAGCTATCCCCCCAATGTGGTCCACAGTCACTAGAACCATTGCAGTACTATTTTGAGAACTGAGAAACAGGTCAGTGTTAGTAAATATTTACAAAGTGTGTGTGTGTGTATATATATATATATATATATATATATATATATATATAAAAGTATAAGCAAACCAAGTTTTTACTTGGATAGCTTCATCTAGAGTGTTAGTCGAGAGCCCCGCAGTAAAGGGGCAGAACTGGTAACAGGTCCCGCAGACAAGGGAACCTCGGCTATGCCGACCTGGTAGCGAGATTTGAAAAAAAAGGGTTATACCAGTTAAAAGAACGGTATAGAAATGACTGCTCTCATACAAGAGATATAGGATACCTGAGTAATTACCTCCATAGAAGTTGAGGAGGGCGCTGCGAGTGGAGCATGAGGGGCTACCTCTACAACACTCGCAGCGATCATCATAGATAAGGAAGCTTCTGTAGAACTAGCCTATAAATGAAGAGAAATAGGCAAGGATTAGTAAATCGCTTAACTCACAAGAACAAGCATATAGAAAAGCCAAGAAAATCATAACAAAAATAGTTACCGGGAGAGGCACTATGGTTGGACCCTCACTAGAAGTAGTGGGGAAAGGCTACCCATCTGCAGCAGCGGCTGCTGAAGGAATAGTAGCAGAAAGCATTGATAAAGTGGAATCATGAGCCATCTGGGAAGAAAAAAATAAGAAAAATACTACATCAAAACTATCAGATTGTCACAAACATTAACCGTGACAAGTCCAACTTGTCAAGGTCAATGACCGTGACAAGTCTCGGGGTGACAACTTTTATTATCACGATCATTGATCGTGACAAGTTCGTTAGAATTGTCACGGTCCTGTCACGGTCTTTGATCTTGACAAGATATGTCATGGACAAAGACTGTGACAAGCCTGTGATAAACTTCAAATATTTGTGACGGTCAATGACCGTGATATATATAGGCAAAATTCAAATAAAATATGTTGGGCAGTTTGGCCACTGCCACTGCCCAGCAGTATATTTGTACATGTTCAAACAGCATATATCCAAATAAAATATAAAAAATGCACTAATTCATTGCCATTATATATCCATATCCAAATAAAATAAAAATACAATCCACATTCAAACCAAAATGTAACAAATCAGAACAATTCAAATATAATCTAAGTGTTCAAATAAAAATAGATACAAATAATGTCACGCCATAGTGTCTGGGGTAGGTTCGAGGAGGAAGGAAGGCCACACGATATACTCATTTAGACACCCCTCAATATGTGTCACGCCGCATTGTTCGCACAACCACAATGTGGAGTTCTCCTTTTTGGGTATCACATGCGTGACGAATATATTGGCCTTGATGTTTTGAAGGGTACGTCCATGAATCGGAATACTTATGACGGTATTTGGGTCCCTCAACCCCCTCGTTATCTGCTAGCCATCATATATGTCGCGTAAAAACACGCTCGGCCAACTGATTATTGACGTAGGCCGCTGGATGGTAGCCAAGTATGGGACTGGATCATCAAGCGGTGAGTCTACTCGTATCGCCGATGAAGAAGCTATGTCCACATCCTCGTCCTCCTCCACATCCCCCTCTACCACCTTCTCCTTCCCTTGCCCTTTTTTCCCAACTGACGCTTCATAAATGCGTACATATCTAGGACCATCGCCTCCAACCTTGATAGCTTTGTGTCATGCGTGACCACCTGAAGAGACAACTCGATGTTGCTCGTCTCCATTCCGGTGATCCTAGATTTTCCCACCCGCAAGCTCACCCCCTCATCCTCCCCTTGCAATCATCGCCAAGCACTTGACTGAGTGCGCCCGTGGACAAAGATGCCTTATCGGCATCAGACTGCGACTCATGCACTTCCTTAAGCTTTGCATGAAACGACAAAAAACATACGATTAGTTAAATAAGTAAAAAAAAAAATTATAACGTAATTCACAAAAATTAAACTGTCGAATTACTTATAATTGTGGTCGCGACGCTCGGAGACACCTCCTTATCCTTTCCCTTCTTCGTCCGAATTGCCACATAAGCATCGAGCCTATGTGTTCTACCCCCAGGGCCACTCCTCGTCCCCTGAAATAAAATAATGCAAAATTAGTAAGTAATGTAAAATAAAATAATGCATAATAACATATTTCTATAATTATAGAAAAATAAAAACTTACCATCCTGTGCTCCACCTCGGCGTAAAACGTTCGGCGGGAGTAGTGCACGTCCTTCTTTTTCGCCCGATTTTCCCTCCCCAATTGGAGAGATGCCAATTGTCGCTCCTCGATCTCATTATCAATGAACTTTTGCCAATGTGCCAATGCGATCGGCTCCTTCGACGGGACTCACGCATTCTAATAATGGACTCCCAGTTCTTCCCAAAGTACCGGGCCCGTAAATACTTCTTCCATGTCTTATGTTGCTCCCTCAATTGCTCCAACACAGAATCGCGGAGTTCTAGGGGGCAGGCTGAATTGTTCATGTTAAACAAATACAAAATAAAAACAATGGAAGTGTTAGTTGAGAATAAATATAAATTGAAATTGAAATTGAAATTAAAATTGAAATATAAATACAATGCCTGTAGTGCCGCCCAAATAGCTAACTTGAGCTCATTTGGCACCTCCCTCCAACTGGTGAACCCCGGGCCGATAACCGTCTTCACCAGCTCGAGGGATCTAGTTAATAAAATCGTCTTGTTCTCAATGTTCATTCCCAATTTTCCCCATTTAGGGAGCCTAGGGGCCGAGGAGCCTTCATCGCCTCCACTACCGTCGAGCCCTGAAGAAGACATCATCATCATCATCCTTGCCTTAATCCCTGAAGGAGACATTTTCTTTAAAAATTGTTGTTATTAGTACAAATCCAAATGAATTAGAAGAATATAAACACACCTGCACACACACACCCCTGAAGAAGATATACAAACATTTTATGTGGTCGTGCCACTCTCAAATGGGTCGTGACATGAAGTAATTTTAGAAAATAGTTGAAAACTCCCCCCCCCCCACCCCACACACACACACACACATATACAAAGGAAAGAGATAAAGAGAGAAAATGATCAAGTACAAATGAATTAAAAGTAGTAAACTGATGTCCGATAAAAGCATTAAACTATTGTCTGATAATTGGAATACTTATTACAAATCTAAAAATTATTTCAAATTCGGGTTATCATAAAAAATGGATTGATATTTGGTAGGAGTAGCCAAGTCATCCACACAACTCTTTAGACGCTTTGGCGCATGTAGGACGATTGTCCATGACTCGTTGTTGATATATTCAGAGTAAAACACTTACTTGACCTTTTGAAATGCACAAACAAACGTCTCATCGCTCACGTGGTTGTTGCTCTTCAATTTGGACAAATCAATCATGATCAACTTGGTGTCAGGATCAACTTTACAAGAATTTTTATCCTCAAATCTTACCCAATCATAGTAAAATACAACCTCTTTGAAGCTTACATAGTCAAATTCAAATATATTTTGAATTACACCATAGTAAGTCATTTCAGCTTCAACGAGATTTTTATCTTTTGCGCACGCTCAAAAGAAAGTAAGAGCCTTGTATGAAATGCCTGAGTTCTGTACATTTGTACTTTCTTCGTACACCCTTACGCCGAATACGTAACCATTCAATCGATACTTTTTGTACTCTTGTGCCATGAACAAGGGTCGAGTGGCTAAATGAGCAAGCCTTGATGTCGCATCACCCGTCTTTAAGAGATGAGAATATAGATAAATGAATTAGGATAGTTGTAAAGTTTTATTATAATGTAACGTTATATAACATCCATTTTCATTATAATTTCCTCGTGTGACAACCACAACCATTCTTCTCTGCATGCATCACATCCAATACATTGAGCATTGGGGTATTCTTCCAATAAGGCAAATCAAATAAAATTGACCTCCTAGACCATGCCTTTCTTGTCTCAGTTTCATTACCAGTTGGGGTCTTCTTACGCTTAACATTCTTAAATTTAGGATTCTTACCTAGCATATTAGGGCCACAATCAGAAGATTTACTTTCAATTTCTGAACCTGAAAGTTTTCTCGGCGGTAGCTTATATTCAACCCCGCCCGATAAAAAATTGGAACCTTTATCAAATCTGAAACTATGAGCGGGGGGTAAAAACCTCCTATGGAAATGGTATACATTTTTTGAACTAGTGGGGAGACGAAGAGATTCAGTCTCCTCTCCACAAATAGGTCACCCCAAATAACTATGTACTACACAACCGAATAATGTCCCATAAGCTGAAAAATCATTAATTTCTCACATCAACATAGCTTTAAGTGTAAAATCTTCTTTCCTAAAAGAGTCAAATGCTTGCACACCCTCTTCCCACAGCCCATTTTATTCTTCTACCAAAGGATCCGGGTAGATATCGATGTCATCACTTGGTGCCTTTGGCCCGGGTATCAACAAAGACAGCATCAAAAATTCAGGTATCATACACTGTGAAGGAGGGAGGTTAAGTGGGACTAGGATCATTGGCCATACACTCTGATTGGTTCTTAGATTTCCAAATGGATTGAATCCATTTGTTGATATAGACAAACGAATGTTACGCTATTCTCGAGCAAAATCGGGATACTCATAACTCATACTCCTCCAAGCTATAGAATCAATAGGATGACGCATGAGATTATCCTCTATTTCTGACCTAGCATGCTAAGTCATTGACTCCGTTATCCATGGTACTGTGAAAAAGAACTTTAATCTAGGTCCAACGGGAAAATATTTCAACACTTTTGATCTTGTGCCTTCCTTGCCAATAGATTGGACATATCTAGGTTCATCGCATACCGAACACCGATCGAGATTTTCATACTTCTTTCGTTGTAGTATGCAGTCATACACACAAGCATGAATCAATTTATACTTCATTCCCAAACCTTTCAGACTGTTCTTCATAATAGGATAGCTATTTGGAAGCGTATTCTCCTTAGGTAGCAAGCCCTTCACCCAATTCAGAATTCTTGTCACGCTATTGCCAGACAAACTGTATTGGGTCTTCAAACTATGAAAACCAACCATGGCATGTAATGTTTTTTTTATCATTCTCACACCCAAAGTATAACAGGTGGGTGGGTCACCTTAAATTTTAAGCTTTGGTAGTCATCATCAAGGTTTATCCTAATATCTTCATGAGCACCTGAACCTTGTACATCTCCAGTGACCTCATTCTCTTCCACTTCATAAACGTCGTACGCGTCATCAACTAAATCCTCTAACATATTATGATCTACGTCATCCCCTTCTACATTTATTCTACTTGTTGAAGGTTGTTGTGAAGGTTGCTCGGGGACAAAAGAAACTTTCAATTCCCCGTGAAAACTCCAAAATCGATAATTATCTTGCATACCCCATCTTAAAAAATGTAGTTGTTTTCCACTCCAACACCTTACCATTCTCACACCTAACACCCGAACACGAAAAATCTTCATCATTATGACATCTCTTTGCGTATTTCACAAATTCATCAGCTCCTCTATGAAACACATCCCCCATTCTATTTGTCTCACCCATCCACTCTTTGTATTTAGGATATTCCATCACAGCTACTACAAAAAATCAGCTATTAAAGGTAAGAAGCACATAATCGTGGATTAGTATAAATAAAACTTAGATTTATAGTATGTTTCATTTAATTATGTCTTATTTATATTCGATTTTTAAATTTCAATTTATAATATTAATTCCAATTTCCTCCATCTCCTCTAAAGGGTGAGTGGTCTTATCCCATTCAAGATCGCATATTTTTATAATATATTTAACAACTCGTGCACATTGTTACGATTTGAGAAAAATTCGGCAGCATATCCCCATAGTTCTCTAAGTACACGACGTAGATTTGCAAGTTTGAGTGTTATTTCAATTTATCAATTGAAATAACACTCACACTTGCCAATCTAGTATATACCCAGAGAACATTAGGATATGACTGCAGAACTTCGTCCAAAAGTAACAAGTTTAAGCCGCTGAGAATATTATTATACAGAAATTATGTAGTCCCAAACTGTCCAAACGGGACAATTCGAGAGATCTCATTATAGGGGTAATAACTCTCGAGCAGGTCTAAGGGCTATTGAATGTGTGCGCATAAGAACTAGAAGGCTAGTATCTATGCACACTATATATAATTTCAAGTATGTTTCATTTAATCCTCATATATAAAACATACTATATATATGAATTAATAATATATTGTTCGTGACACAAATTAATTTTTGAAAAACGTTGAAAACTACCTCCCTCCCCCAATTGGACAATAATCTAGTGGTCATGCCACTTCCAAAATTTACCAACCCAACATTGGTTCACTATAACCCAATAGCAACAGTAACAACGAACCAAAAAATGTGTATCCCGTACTCCTTCTAATTCATCTACTCAATTAATTCACTTCATCACGTCTTATAAATATATCATCATTAAAGGTATACAATTAAAGTTACAATTAAAGCTATATTTTATTAATCAATTTGTTCGTTTCAACTGTCACGATGTAATATTAATGTTTAACAACTTAATTATGAATTCCAAACCAACAACATCTAACCCATAATATGTATAATTACTAAAAATCCTAAACATCAATTCCAACCAACTACTTATTAATTTAAAACCAACAATTAATAAGGGGAATCTAAAGGCTCCTAACTCATTTATATCCAATTAAAGTCATAATTAAATTAACAATAATAATTATAAGTCCCAATTCCAATTCCTATTATGACTATTCCGTGAGAAAAATCTCAAATTGAACTTTAAGCCTCTTAAACATGGGGAGAATCGTCATTTACACATTTACATATGAAACCAACAAAGGGGATAATCTAAAGGGTTAATTACTTATCATTATGTATTAGCCAATAATATTTGGGTACAACATATATTTGGGTATTTACACATTTACGTATGAAACCCTAATTGTTCCATTACCCAAACACACGCACACATTACACACACACGCCCTGCCCTCCCACCCCTACTTCCCACACACACTGTCTCCCACCCCTCCTTCCCCCCAACACCACCCCTCCACTCCTCCCCCTCCACCCCCCCCCCCCCACACACACACTGGCCCCCACCCCACCCCCACACACCCACACACGCACACATATTTACACATACACACAAAGGAGAGAGAGAGAGAGAGAGAGAGAGAGAGAGAGAGAGAAATGGACCTGAGTGTAGAGAGAGAGCAACGTCGTAAAAAGAGAGAAAATGTGGGAAAACAAAACGGTGGGAAAAACAGAGGGAAGGGCTTATTTTACAGCTAAAGTTGTCACGGACCTGTCACGGTCTTTGACCGTGACAACTTTCTAAGGTTGTCACGGTCATTGAACGTGACAAGCCTTTACCACGAACTTATCACGGTCATTGACCATGACAAAAAACGCATATTTTTTTTGTCGCCAGCTTAAGGGTGTCAATTTGGCCTTTTTGGTGTAGTGAAAAAAATGACTCCTCAATACAAGTTATCCAGAAGATAACAGGCGGATAATCGATAGAATACCTGGGTCCCATCCAAAGAAGAAGGGTGGAAGGTGACCGTTGGTGCAGCAGGGGCTGTGGTAGTAACCTGTTTATCATAAAAGTGTTAAAAACTTATATCATCATAACTACGAAAAATCTACCAGCAAGTACCTGAATAGAGGAAGGAGAGAGAGAGAGAAACGGACCTGAGTGTAGAGAGAGAGCAGCGTCGTAGAAAGAGAGAGAAAATGTGGGAAAATAAAACGGTGGGAAAAAAAGAGGGAAGGGAATATTTTGCTGCTAAAGTTGTCACGGACCTGTCATGATCTTTGATCATGACAACTTTCTAAGGTTGTCACGGTCATTGACCGTGACAAGCCTTTACCACGGACTTGTCATGATCATTGACCAAGACAAAAAAATACATATTTTTTTGTCACGACCAATGACCGTGACAAGGGTGGCCGGCTTAAGGATGTCAATTTGACCTTTTTGGAGTAGTGAAAAAATGACTCATCAATACAAGTTATCCAGAAGATAACAGGTGGATAGTCGATAGAATACCTGGGCCTGGGCCCCATCTAAAGAAGAAGGGTGAAAGGTGACCGTTGGTGCAGCAGGGGATGTGGTAGTAACCTGTTTATCATAAAAGTGTTAAAAACTTATATCATTACAACTACGAAAAATCTACCGCAAGTACCTGAATAGAGGAAGAAACCTATGAAATAGGCTCAGCAGTTGAAGCCACAGCAAACACTGGCGCCCATGAGGGATAGGCTAGACCAAAGGCCTACCATCCATAGAAATATAGACCCAAGGAATAGGAATCCTCCCTAAGGGGGACAATCCCGAAACAGTGGTCTCAAGAAAAGGAAGAGTCTCCCCTGCAGAAGAGAGGCCAAGAGATACAGGGCCTGGGAATGAAAAGTGACAAAGGATATAAGCACCAAAGGCATAGTAATAAAAAATAAATGGGACCAAGAGAACAAACAGACCTCTGAAAATAAGGTAGCCAGGAGCTCAGCTGCAGAGATGCCTGTTGCTGAAGCAGGAGAAGACGAAGTAGTAGGACTAGAGGGCAACGCCCTCCGCAATCATAAATAGATAAGGAGCACAAAAGAAAATAGATCAAATAAAAAAGAAAAGAAGAGAATAGTGGGATTGTCCATTTAAAGGAAATGATATAAATACCTTAGTAGAAGAAGGGGTCACGGATGCGACCCTGGTGCTAGTAGGATACACCAATGAAAGCTATAAGAAAATAAGACATATGACACTTAGTAAGGAAAGTGTAAATAAAGGCTATTGAAGCGCTCAACACTCTATAAGGAAATAACAAACCTCTCTATAAAGACCTCTGGAGGAAATAAGCATAGAATTCCTCTTTCGCGGGAAAGGGCCATGAGGAAGTGGAGGAGGCGAGGGGTCGCTCGTCTCAATAAAATCACCCTATGAAAGCATTGCAATAAGAACATTAGTAAGAAGATCAATGATAAAAATAGCAAAAAATCATATGCATAAAATTCCCAAGTAAAGAAAGACTTACAGTAGTAGGACGCACAGTTTAACCATACGAAAGGGGCCTAGAAGCAGAGCTAGTCCCCGATGGAGAATGCGATGTCTCATCATCACTGGAAGACTCCCTCAAAACTGATAACAAAGCACAAGTGTCAGTATTTCTTTCACCAAGAAAATCCAAGCCATCCACATCATTTGAAGAAGAACTATGATCCTCGTAGGAAGGTGTGCTTCTATAGTCAACTAGTTCCTCTTCCAATTAAGGGGGGAACCAGCAGGTGAAACTTTTTAAGAGCCATTTTTGCTAAGCAAAGAATGTTTGGGTGTTGTACCTTCTGTAATAAGAATAGACGTGACTTGTGTCTCCTGTGAAGAGAATCCCAAAGCCTCATAACCTTGCTCTCGGACAGTCCTATAGGGATACTCTACCCCAAGAGCATCGGTATCTGACCCCTGGTCCAATGCAGAGAGAGCAGCAGTATCAGCATCGATCCCTTTCTTCTTCTTAGCAACTCTAGTCCTCACAGGAGAAGGGATGTAGAGGGAGCAGCAGTAGTAGTAGCAATGAAATTCGACACATCTGCGTCTAGATGCTTTCTTACCTACAGTAGGAGCCTTTGCCTTTCCCTTACCTTTGGAATGACTTTTAGATTTGGCAGGATGCAACTCAGTTTGTTTCGGTTGGGTGGACTCATTAAGAAGGGACTTCACTAAAATGGTAACAACATGCTCTAGGGGTGTCTTGGGTGTAGTTCTAAAATGACAAGTGTCCCTTTGGGTTCTTTTGATTAAAAATTGAGCCCTGACATACTTGGTGGGAATAGTCTCATGCGGAGGTCTAGTCACATAATTTTGAATGAGAAGGACTTGTTGAATGAGAAGGACTTATCGAAATCTTTAAACCAATATCGTTGCCATGTAACAAAAGAATGTTTGGTCAGACCGGTCACATTGATGGCCACATATTTCGAAGACTCGGAAAGAGATGTCTCCAACTCTTCTACCATCTCCTTCTCGAGGGCGTCCTAATAATCCTCAATAAAAATATGCCCCCCAGAAAAGGAAGGGAAAATAACTCGCAAATATCCTCTAGGGTAATAATGAACTCACCCCAGCCAGTTTCAAAAGTGTGATATTCCCTGCTCCAACGAGAAAGAAAAAGATTGAGGGTGGTGCCATGTTTAGCCATAGTGCAAGATTTTAAACTATCAACTGTAGTCAGAAGGCCAAGTTCCTAAAGGACAACCTTATAAAAAGGAGTGGCAAGAATATGGTCAACCCAAGCAACCCACTCTTCAGTGGAACCTCCCGCAGCTTTGATCTCAATATTAGAATAAGGAAAATCACCGCGGTCTACTCTAACTTTGAGAATAGAATCAGGAAGAATAATGGGAGATTCAGTAGACTCACTCTGACCCACCCGGGGTTACGCAACAATGTTGGAGACAAATTTCTCCTCAAACTGGGCAAGAGAGGTCATAAAGTTATCTTGTGGCCCAAAATAAGGTGTGCAACGATAAAGGCCAAAATCCCTTCCTTGACGTGTACGCATGCAATCTTGATAAGATTGAGAAGTGGAGGAAATGAACGAGGAACCTCCAATAACTAATGGTTTGAGGGAGTAACCCACGGTGGTAGAAACTTCAGACAAGTAACAACCAATAGTAACCCCAGGTTAGGAACTCCCAAACGAGGGACCCCCAATAGCAACTCTATGTGAGGAAACCCCAAGCGAGGGACCTCTAATCGCAAATCCAGACGAGGAAACTCTAAGCGAGGGATCCCCAATAGAAACATCATGTGAGTAACCCCCAAGCGATGGACCTCCAATAGAAACTCCAGATGAGGAACCCTCAAGCGATGGACCCCCAAGATTAACTCCTGACGAGAAACCCCCAAGCGAGGGATCCCCAACAGAGAACCCAAGTGACCCCTACTATAAGAAGTTCCAAAACCAAGCGCCCCACCTTTAGCGTCCCTCACAGAACTTGGGTCAATACCCTTTCCTCCAGACTAGATACCCCCAGTGGTAGGGACCTTAAATAACGAGATTCTAAATTTCGAGGAACCCAGAGTGACGCTAGCAACTGGAGATAAATCTGAGGGTGGTATATTGGCTAAAAGGCCTTGAATGGTGGTTATCGTGGTGGTTTCAGTATCCACCTTTGTGGAAATGGTGTAAAAATGGGTAAATACCCCATTACTAAGGGAAGGACAATGGTAGTGATTACGGTAGAAACATTCTATGATGAAGAAGCCATTAAAATGGATGGGTAAGAGTTTTAAGTGAAGAAAAAGCTATGGATGTTTTTTTTTTAGAATGACAAAAGCTCTCAAATGCTCTCTTAGGAAGATAATGAGAATGAATGCAAAAGCAAGGGTTTTATGTTCAAAAAGTTTTTATATAAAAATAGAAAAATGTGTGGGAATACTAAAAGGTTAGTAGCTCTTTTTCCCAAATAACGAGATAATAGTACCTATGTTGACACGTGCCACCTTGAGACCTTAAAACTTGGACCGAAGGGACAGTATACTTAATGACCGTAGGGGTAATAATGACGAGTCCTAGGGTCCTGCAAAAAAAATTTAAAAGTTGAATTGATAGCATATAAAGCCTTTTGGTTTACCAAAATAAAACACTTTGCACGAGGGGCTACTGTAGAAGGGTGTTTTGGCTTGCTAACTATATTTGGGAGAGGGACCCCTCCAGCCCTCCTATAATGAGATTTACAAGAGGGACCCCCCCTCAGCCCTCCTGCAATGAGATTTGCAAGAAAGAACCCTCCAGCCCTCTTGTAGAGAAATTTCAATGAGATTCGGGCGAGGGACCCTTCGAGCCCTCCTGCAGTGAGATTTGCAGTAGGGACCCCTTCAGCACTCCTGCATTGAGATTTGCAATAGGGACCCCTTCAGCCCTCCAACAATGAGATTTGCGATAGGGACCCTTCATCCCTCCTGTATAGAAGTTTCAAAGAGATTTGGGCGAGGGACCCCTCCAGCCCTCCTGTATTGAGATTTGTAGTAGGGACCCCTCTAGCCCTCCTGCAATGAGAATTGCAGGAAGGACCCCTCCATCCTTCGTTCAAAGAGGTTTCAAATAAATTTTTGAGAAGGAGACCCTCCAATACTTTCTTCAAGTTCAATAGATAGTTTGGGCGAGGGACCCCATTCCCCTAAACTAAAACCACTTGAAATGATGCCTGGGCAGGGAAGTCCATAGATGAATAACCCTCTTCCAAGACCATATAAAGAGAAGAAAGCCTAGTGAGGAAGCCCACGGTGAAGAACTCCTCTAGCAAATGTTCAAATAGTATTTATTTTGCAACAGGAGGATCCAAGAAGTGACCCTCTAAACAGAATAGCCCAGGATGAGAGGATCCAGCACGAATAGTGCCTCGTCATAAAAAATAAGTTCTTTTATAAAATAAGAGTACTAACACTTACTTTCTTGTACAGGTAGCCTAGTTGAGCAAGCAGGGTTCAAATAGGCCAGTTGGGATCTCTTGAAAGTTTTGGCTTGGCGGCTGAGGAACAATGTTTGTTGAGTAAGATCAACCACTTAGCACTTCAGGATTGAGAGAAACTAGTATAAAGACCATAGGGTTTACTCAAAGTCCTCACACACTTCACATTCAGTCATAACTGAAATGAGCAACCAGGAGGTTGCTCACCAGAAATGAACTTTCTTTATAAAAATGATTTTTAAGAAGGGGGTCCTCAAGACTCCCCCTCTCAAGAGAAATGGTTTTAGAGGAGGTGGTCCTCGAGGCATCCCCTCTCAAGTTTACAAAGTTTATAGCACAAGTTACCGTTTTAAAAGATAATTACCAAAACAGATATTTTGTCTCCATTAGGAGATATATTTGGCTTTTGACTTTGGTTTGCACCAAGTGGCACCTATCAAGGGAGACAGACAGTTGCGTAGAGATAGGGACAAAAGGTACATTGAAGAACTTGTCCCTCAACAACCCCCTTCAGTTTTCACACCCAAAAAGTGACAACTCAACCCTAGTGCCCAAGTATGAATAGGACCCCTGGATAAGGTTAAGTGAAAAATCAAACTCAAATCATACTGTTACTATGTCAAAATCATACTAGAACCTCCTAGTATTCTCTCCCTGTTCTCTCTCTCTCTCTAATGTTAAGTGTCTTATTCTTTTACTCCTCACAGACATCCCTCACTCTCAGGATCTTCTCTTGAGAAAATTTATTATTCTTGTTATGAAGTTCATCTTATTGCAGGGAGTGAGTTCCATCTTGAGTTCCATTTTTACCAAAAGGAGAAGGTTTTACCAGAAGTTGCTCTAGAAGTTCTTGAGGACCTTGAAGGCAGAGTTTATTGAAGTAGGTCACGCCTCACCCAATTCAGCATCTTACCAGACCCCAGTCACACTACCCTCCTACAATTTCTATAAGAACTTTTTCTTCACAGGACTCTTCCTTAACACTTATTATTCTCAAAACAAGACTATTTTCAAAGAGACCTCCTTATTCAAGGAGTCTACTCAAGGACTATTTACAGCCATGATGGCAAGGGAAAATTTTGTCGTTTTATTTCATATTTGAAAATATTTATTTTTCATGTCTATTTATTATATATTGTTACCGTATTTTGTGTGCTAATTAATTAGATAATTAGGGACACAAAATTTTGCAGACAAGATGGCTTATTATTTAGAAACTGGCCTAAAACATAACTTTCTTGGAAATTTACTTTAATTATTGTTTTCTAAATTAAATTTAATTGGGTAATTAATTTAAATGTGTAAATTAAATTGAGATCTCTGGGTTTTATTCTAATTTTAACATGATTTATTTTTACAAAAATTTAAATAGTATAATAAAAAAATAACATATAATACTAAATTGGAAAATTACCAAGGATTTACTTCGGTTTTTTAAAATTGAATAAATTATTTTTTGAAAAATCCTCAAGTTTTTAAATATTAAATGGGATAAGAGTTTCAACATAAACTATGCGATCTTTATCGGTATTTTAAAATTTTGATATTATTAACGCCTCGTGTTAGCTTGATCTGGCCACATCGGATGGTTTTAATCACATTATAACTAAAATTTTAAAATTCTTAAGGGATAATTAATTGGAATTGAATGTGAGTATAGCTGATCCTCTCATCGTGAAAGTTTTACAAAAGCGGGTTTGATTTCAAAGAATGAACTAATAGTATACATTTAAACACAACTAATGATATCCTCCCCATAACAGTCATAAGTGTGGAACCAAAAGATGTCTACTTTTCAATTGCATTGGACAAAAGTTATTGAAATATTCAGAATACATAATTGAAAGATAAAAATTTGTCTAATTCAAAAAGAAGTGATTTAACCTCCCATTGAGAAATCTCACTTCACAATAGAATAAGATGTTCGACGGGATTTTTATTTTATTAGGTGGTAGAGGGATGCTAAATTAAAATTAAGTTGAAGTTAATTCTCAATTGCATATTTTGACATTAGTTTCGTTTTCAAAATTTATGATTAATATTCAACCCACTTTCTTTAATCTTAAAGATAACAAACTTACGGGCATGAACTATATAGATTCGAAAATAAGCCTAGACATTATCCTAACTGCTGAGGATTATAAGTGTGTTTTAAACTTTCCCTGTAAAGATTGATGACGGGAGCCTAATAGGGATATCCAATCTTATTAGAGTTGAAAAAATGTTGATTTTCCTCTATAACCAATGTGTCGAAACATTAGCATCAGCACATGTCAAGACCTTATGATATGATTCTGAACCTCAGGGACATGTTTAAAATCATAATCATGCCACAAGGCTAGACATTGTGGCAAGGCTACTTAACACCAAGATGCTAGATGGTACTCCCATAAGCGATCTCATTCTTAAGATGATGTTCATCTTGGGAGAGCTGGAGGTGATTCGATCTAAAATCGTTGGGAAAATCCAGGTCAATTTTGTGCTCACGTTATTACCGGAGTCCTTTAAACAGTTCCTCATAAACTATTACATGAATAAGTTATGATGAATATCACCAAGTATAAGGGTGTGGTTCAAGTTGTTAAAACTTTTTTCTAACCCTGGTGGTGAGTAAAAATCTAAAAGGCAACTATAATATCGCCAAACAGTTTGAATGGTAGAAGAAGCAATATTCGATCTTCTTAGTAAATAAGAATGAAAATTGTAGTTTCTTCTTAGTCATTGAGATACTTTTTGTGGTGCAATCTATAGATACCTAGTGTCTGAATTTAGGATCCACTAATGATGTTTGCAATTCATTTAGGGTATCTAGGTAACCAAGGAGCTCAGTGATGCAAAAATATTTATGTTAATGGTTGTTCACAACAAGGTAGAAATAGTAACAGTAGAAAATTTAGTTTTAAATTTTGATGAAGACGACATGTTAACATTAGTAGACTATTTTTATTTTCCTAGTATTAAAAGAAATTTGATTTTCTGTTTCTAAACTAGTTTTCAATGGATATTTAGTTTATTTTAATGATGGATTTTTATTAATAATGAAAAATATTTTATGTATTTTGATACATAAGAAAATGATCTTTAAATTATAAGATATGTCACACAACTACTACTTCATACTGAATTAAATAACTTAAATGGAAATAACCTAAAGAGAAAAAAACCTTATATGTTGAACCAAATGTGCGGGGAATATTAATCTAAAAATAATTCAAAGATTGGTTTCAAATGGACAAGTGAGTTCATTATAAGTGGAGGAATTTTGATTTTGTGAATCCCTCATAGAGGGAAAAATGACCAAGAGGTAGTTTAAGGACAATTTCTATAGAGCCAAAGATGTGATAAAACTGGTTCATTCTAAATTGTGTGGCTCTATGACTATCCGGGCAAGAGGTGGCTATGAGTACTTCATCACTTTCATTGATGACTGCTCAAGATTTGGATATATTTACCTTATGAATCACAAGTTTGAAGCCTTTTATAAGTTCAAAGTGTATAATACTGAGGTGCAGCATAGTCATGGTAAACAAATCCAAACTCCGGGGTCTGATTGTGGAGGAGAGTACCTCTTGGGAGAGTTTAGAAATCACTTATCATATATTGGTATTACATACTAATTCTCCACATAGGAAACTTTGCAAAAAAATGGTGCAGAAAAAAGAAGGAACGGAACACTTTTGGACATGGTTAGATCCATAATGATTTATTCAAATATGCTAAATTCTTTTTTGGGTTATTCATTATAGACGACTACTTATTTACTGAACTTAGTTCCTTTTAAGTTAGTCTCAACAACTCCTACAAAATCGGAGATAAGGTGCAAACTAATTCTAAAATATGTTCGTATTTTGGTTTTCCCAACACATGTGCTGAGGAAAGAGACTGACAAGTTGGAATAAGGAACATATGTATGTTTTTTTTGGTTATCCAAAAGGAACTAAAGGTAGTTTATTTTATAAACCCAAGGACTAGGGTATATTGGTTAGAACTAACGCCCGATGCTTAAAGGAAGATTATAAGATAAACCAAAAGCCGAAGAGAAAGATAATTTTGAAATAGCTAAGAGAGCAAGACCAAGTGATTGTTCTGAACCACTCGTACATGATAAAATACAACCTAATAAGATAGTACACTACCTATAAATAGTGGAAGTATTATTGATGATCAGGATACATTTTTCACTTATATTAGACCATGAGTAGAGCCACGTCACAGTGGGAGAGTCAGGCGTCATCTTTATAGGTTATTGTATTGGGGTGAAAACTTTAGGGGGGACACATATTAAATCCCTACAACTATGATGATGCACTTTATGATCAGAACTTAATACTTTTATTGAAGTTTATGAATACCGAGATGGATTTTATGTATACGAATCAAGTTTGGGAACTTATCGACTTCTTGGATGGGATAAAACCCATCGGTTGTAAATGGATTTACAAGAAGAAGAGAGAGAGGTATGAGGTAAAGTGTAACCTTTAAGGCAAGGATTTTTTCAAAAGAGTTTACTAAGAAAGAGCGGATAAACCATGAGTAAAACTTCTCTCAGATATCCATACTGGAGTCTATCCAGATTCTCTTATCCATTGTGGCCCATCTCGATCTCAATATTTGGAAAATGGATATTAAGACTATGTTCTTGAAGGTATTCTTGATGAGTTCATATATATTATGAAACCCAAAGGATTAATAGGAAATGGACAGGATCGCAAGGTGTGCAAGCTTAAGAGATCCATTTATGGATCTTAAGCAAGAGTAAAGGTCTTGGAACATCCATTTTAATCAAGCAATCAAATCTTTTAGTTTTGATCAATGTTTTTATGAAACTTGTATGTATAAGAAGCATGATGCATATATGGAATGATGTGGGTGTATTGTCTAATATAAGAGTAAGGTTATCTAGTCAGTTTGATATGAAAGACTCGGGAAAATTCGATCATATCTTGGGATGAAGCTTATACATGATCAAAAAATAGGATGTTGGGTTAATTTCAAGACACCTCTATCGATGATGTGCTAATAAGGTTTAGCATGGTGATTCTAAGAAAGTGTTTTTCCCTTTCAGACATGTAATTTATTTATCTGATGATCAGTTAACTAAGACACCTATTCGGATATAGAGAATGAGGAATACACCTTATGCTTCGATAATGGGCAGCCTCATATATGTTATGGTATGTAAAAGATCAAATATTTTCTTTGTTATTAGCATGGTCAGAAGATTCCAATCTAACCCTGGTATGTAGCACTAGATTTTTGTTAAGCACATTCTCATGTACCTTAAAATGACTAGAATTTATTTACTAGTTTACTCAGCGGATAGTCTAGTACCCATTGGATACACAAACTTAAATTTTCAATCGGATAGGCATTCGAGGAGATCAACCTTAAGCTATTTGTCTACCCTATGATGTGTAGCTATAAATTATAATAGTATCAAGAAATCATGTATTATCGATTTGACTATGGAAGTAAAATAGGTTATTGCTTCAGAGGTAGAAAATGAGGTTGTTTGGCTCTAAAACCTCCTAAATGACTTGGGGGTTATTCCTTCAGTGCAGTTAGCTATTACACTTTATTTTTACAATATAGGGTTGGTTACAAATATAAAATAACTAAGGACTCATATGAGGATGAAGCATATTGATCACAAGTATCAACTAATTTGAAATATCGTGTAGAGGGGCGATGTCATCATGATTAAGATTGCATCTCACGACAATCTGCCAGATCCTTTTAATAATAGTTTACTAGCTGAGACTTTTGAAAGTCATTTAGAGGGAATGTGAGTCAAATTCATAGGCATGTAGATTTAATATTATGTGGGAGATTATTGGGCTTTATTGTAAAAACTATGTTATAAAATTTTACATATTAAGAAAAGGATTTTCTAGTTCATTTGAAATAAGAATCATATTTGGGATAATGCTTTATATATATGTTTTAAACATATTATTTAATATATGTTAGTTAATTGAACTTATTAGGAATTCCATTAGGTTGTGTTCAAATTGATCATAGGAGATTGATATTACATTTCTAGTACAATTGAACAGTTCATAATCTAAATTGGTAGCTAACATCCTATCGATATGGTTGTATATACATTCCTAGTAATTTATCTCAAACTACGCAAACCTGCCTGATGGTTCAAAAAGTTATACGATAGTTCCAAAGAGTATTGAACATAATCACCCATGAGATTTAAATCTGAGGGTTGTCTTAATTAGATTTATGTAATCTCACACCTTTTGAAAATGGTGTTGAATGCTTGTGCAATTTTTTCTTTGATTTCTATGAGTGAGATTTGATTTTATATCAGGTCAATATATCCCAACCTGCAAGTTGGGTAATAGTTATATGGGTAGGTTTGAGATCATACTTTAAAGGAATCCGCATCCAAAAAGATCTTGGATTGTGATATCCCCTTTATAGACTTATAAGATTTGTTCCCATTGGTTAAACTTGATCAGTGGATTATTTTATAAATCAGTGAAGTATCAAAATAAGTTAAGTTTGAGAATCAAGGAATTGATTAGATGTTGGTTAAAATCACTTAGCGGAAAATAATTTGACTAAGAGGGTATCGAAAGCTTAACAAGGGGAGTCACATTATGTACCATAATCAACTTCACTAGTACGACCTCATTATATCCGAGTGATTTTTGAGATAGTTATATTTGAGTGCAGTCATAATTATTTGGGGGAATTAATAATGATTAAATAAAGTAAGGAAAAAAATTACAGGGTTGTAATTTAAAATTTTTGATTATTTAATTGGAAGATAATTTAATTATTCATCTTGTGTCCTTAGTATAGTCCATACCCATAACTTATACTAATATATATCGTTGTATATAGGATTTTAAGATTCATATTCATTATCTAGTGTTGGGGAGAAAAAACACTATTCATGTTTTTATGAAGAGGCTGGGAAAGAGATCCATATCTCATTCAAATCCAAGGGCTTTCATATCAAAAGGTACCCACACCTATCTAGATTTTTAAGGATCATATATTAGAAGATTCAAGCATTTCGATGGACATAAGCAAGATTTTGGAGTAGAAATACCTTTCTCCATATCAAATTTCAATCAGACCCATAATGGTATTATATTTGTAACCCTAGGTTCAGTTTTAAGAACTAGTTTTTATTTTAGTTCTTTTTATTACATAAGTATTCAAAGATTCATGGCATAAATTTGTATTCTTCCTATACCGAACCCTATAAGCCTATTGCATAAATCACAATTAATTTGGGTCGTCATTTCCTCACTATGTCTAATGCCGTTATTAAGTGTCATAGTGGATAATTGAATATATCCTTCAAGAATAGGACTATGGACCTTAATGTTCTCAATTTGGTTAAACAACCGCTCGGTGATGATGAATCCATTGATGTCGACATGATCAACAATATCGTCCAAGAGGTATTTTAGTAGATTTGTAATGGCGACCCTTTAGAGGCATGTCTCGCCTTTTTCAGTCCCGATTATTACATTGAAAGTCTATCGAATAATTCATTGCCTTACTCTATTTCGCTCCTTTCATGGATGCCATAATGTAAGTTTAAGCTCGAATCACTCCCACTCTCTATGTTACCCATTCCGTTATAAATTGAAAAAGCTCCTGAGCTTGAACCGAAGACATTTCCCAACACACTCGCACATGGTTTCTTAGGACTTAACGATACCTTGCATGTTACCATCGCATCCAATTCATACAAATAATGGGAAGACAAGCTTTAAAATGTTCTCAAGGAAGCCTTAGGATGGACCATAAACAACATTAAGTGTATTAGTTCTTCGATGTGCATTCATAGATTTACTTAAAGGAACATGTTAAAACCTCCCTTAAAGCACAATATAGACTTAACCCTTAAATAAAAGTGGTCATTCAAGTCGAAGTGCTCAAATTTCATATGTGGGTATCATTTACCCCTTTTTTTATTGCCAGTGGGTCAGCCCAGTCCAAGTTGTGCCGAATAAGTCCAGTGTCATGGTGGTGAAAAAAGGCAACGATGAGTAATTACCCAATACAATTCGAATCGGTTGGTGCATATGCATCAAATATAAGAAGTTGAACGATGTAACAACTAGGGATCACCTCCCCCTTCCTTTAGTGGACCAAATGCTGAAGCGGTTAGACGTACATCCCTAATACTATTTCTTGACGGTTATTACTATTATAATCAAATTCCCATTACTCCCGAGGATGAAGATAAAACTACATTTGCAAGTTTGTTCTGTACTTTTTCTTATTGATGCATGCATTTTGGCTATACAATGCACCCACTACCTTTCATCCATGCATAATGAGTATCTTTTTGGACATGGTGGACAGGGTTTTCGATGTCTTAATGGAAGAATTTTCAATATTTGGGTCTAAATTTGATGACTGCATACACAATCCCATCCTCATTCTGAAAAGGTGTAAGGAACATAAACTCGTGTTGAATTAAGAAAAATGTCATTTTATGGTCAAGCATGGAATAGTGATAGGTCATATCATTTCTCAAAGGAGTATCGATATAAATAAAACTAAAAATTAATCTCATCGTTAATCTCCCACCACCCAAAACCGTTCATGAAGTTTGGTCGTTCTAAGCATGTATAGGGATCTATGTGATATTTATTAAGGATTTTAGCAAAATCTCTCGACCCTTGTGAAATATTTTTTCCACGAACACACCCTTTGACTTCAATAACGAGTGCCTTACATTTGAAATGTTAAAGAAGTAACTTACCTCTTCACCCATTATACGACCTCGCGATTCGAACTCAACCCTTCAAGACCATGTGTGACGTTTCTAACTATGTCATAAGTGAAGTTTTAGGTCAGCATAATGAGAAACTTCATCAATTTATCTATTAAACTAGTAGAACTCTTAACAATCACTACACCAAAAATAACAATTTGGCACACCTAGATATAAAAAATTTGGCACAGCTCAAAACTGTGCTAAATTCTGGCACTGTTTTATCGCAATCTGGCACACTTTTACCGTGCCAAAATTTGGCACTGTTTAAAAGTGTGCCAAAATTGAACACGCTTAACTAAAATATAAATACTCTAAAAAAAATTTAACCCTCCCAATTTTTTTATCTCCCGCTCTCTCTTCTCTCCCAATTCGAACCCTCCCGTTTTTTCACTTTCCGCACAGCACAAACCCACATAGCCGCCCTTATCCCCGCTGTCGTCCTTATCTCTACCCTCATCTCCACCTTCATCCGACGGGTAGTCTCTCTATCTCCATTCGATTTATGATATCTAATTTTAGGTTTTGCTTTTAATTTCAAAAATGGGTGGGGGAGATTATATTTCTAACTGTTTTGTTTACATTTGCTTGCAAATCTAATTTAGGTCTCACGTGAATTTGATTTTTGTATGCATTTTGTTTTGCAAGTTCTAACTTGGGTTTTCACGAATTTGATGTTTAATTTAAAGGTACTAACTTGGGTTTCACACGAATTTGAACGTTGCTGAATAGTTTTGTTCATAAAGTTGCTTTTAGATGGTTAGATGTGATTTGGGTTTGATATATTAGAGTTCTTGGATTTTGCAGATCTTTGATTTTGGGTTTGAGATAATTTTTTTGGTTTTTTACATAAATAAATCCCTATAATGATAACACAATTGAAAAACTGCATTGTTTATCACATGCACTGAGTATATTGGTGGCGCTATAAAGTTTGTGAAACACCAAAATAAGCGCTTTTTGTTTCATAGTGCAGGGTATGTCGTTAGCACAATACAATTTATATTTATTTATGTTTGGGATCCATTTAACATATCTGATGTCGGTGTGTTAAAAATTAGTTAAAAATATCTTGAACTTAATTTCAATTATTTGGCATACTTAGTTTAGTTTCAAATTAAACTGGGTTGATCTTGGGAGTACTAAACTTAGTTTACTTTATAACTGGCATAGTATAAGTCTTCTACATTCATGTTTCATTTTAATTTATAATATTCATGTCGACTCTTCTTCATGTTGCATGTGTTAGAAAAATTGGTCAAGAGGGATTCAAGGTTATTCAAGATAGGTATTTCAAGTTGCAAAAATTTATTTTCAATTAGTTTTCTGAACACTTTGTTTTTTCTTCCTTTATCTTCATTGGATTTGGGATCTGACTTTACATATTTTGTATCCCCAAGTTGAGAATACGATTTAAAAGCTCACCCACTTCAGTTGATGTATATGTAGACAAAAATTGAAATGATATTTATGCTTCAATCTAGCAATGGTGACTTATTTTGGATTGCCAATTATCACTGACTAAAGTTGTATTTTGATTTAGTTGTATTTTATTCGTATTGTCTGTTGTTGTACATGTGATTTTTTTCTTTCTAAAGTTGTTTTAAATTTACTTCAAATATTTGATTCATTTTTCATTCTATATTCTACAGATTCTACCCGAAATCGGTATTCTCTCATACTCAGCCATGGTAACATCTTTTATCTTTATTTTTTCATTTTTAAAATATTAATTTTGATCACATATATGATGTGTTGAATTCCAAGAATGTGAACCGATTCTCAAATTTTTTGGTTGTTGGTTTTATTTGGACGATTTAGTTTTTATTCGAGTGTTTGTTCTGGAGATACACAAATTTAATGAGTAATTGTACGTTAATTGCAACTGTCAAATTAGAAATTTCATGATAATATAACTCTTTTATGACTAGCAAGACTTACATTGGATACTGACTTGGGGGTTAGAAATTAAATTTTTTAGTTCAGTGTCTAATAGTTCTATGGTCTTTCGTATGATGATGTTGATATATTCAATGCTTTGGACAAAGTAAATTATATATTTTTTATAAGATTATTTAATGTTTTGACCCTCAATACTCCATCTTTTGAAGGTTTTTAATATTATAGTATTGGTTTCTTTAGATGTAATAAATTCTTTAGGAATAAGGCTAATATCTATGTGACTTTTAGTGGCTCTAGTACCATTCATACGTAATGTAGTGACCCTACTTTTATTTGTGCATATTATAGTACAATTTAGGGAATAAATCCCTTTCAATAAGTTTTTAGTGACCAAGGAGGTTTCCATAAGCCTAAATCCATATTCAATACTGCCAAGGAGTCCGATTCAACATGAAGAGAAACAAAACCAATACTCAAGCATAATTAGACACCCCTAATAAGGGCTCTGACTTCAGCAGATAAACTGGAGGAATGGCCAATGTACACTTGATACCACCAATCCCACTCTCACCTGGTTTGCCTCTATTAGAACCATTAACATTGAGTTTTATATAGCTTAGTACCAGTCTTAACCATCTAGAAATTCTAATATCAGTCTTCTTGGAAAACACTCTAAGTTTGAACTTTGAGGCAATATCTATAGAAATAATAACTTGTAGTTATTATGAGCATGGTTCGTGTTTATGGTGCAAAGATTAAGGTGTACATTTCATGTCACTGATACTATGTTCTTTTAAATGCAATTGGAGTAAAATATTTTTGGAAAACTGTAGCTGATTAAAGTATCAATCCTTAAAGAACTAATCAAACTCAAAAGGATATGAAGAGGAAAACAGAGATGGTGAGGCAGTGCAATGCTCTCAGTGCTCTCGGATCTCTTAAAAGACGTGCGATCTATAATAGATGGAAAGGCCTCAAGAACTTCCCTAGATAGAGACTACTGAATCTCAATATCTACAAAAATAGGAATCGTACTCATGTAGCGAAAGCGGAGATGAGAAGCACTAAAAGAGGTGTTAACTCTGTAAATAATTAGCGATCAATAATAGTAGGAACCCCGGTATCATTAAAAGATTCCATATCGACCTTATGGTCATGTACTAGATGAAATCCCATGGTACTGTCACTATAGCAAATGGTACTATCATTGTAGCAAATGGTACTAGATGTGAATAGAATGCAAAAATAACCGTCTACGCTAATATTTTATGCTCTGGACACAAATCATAACAACAAACAACGTAAAATTACTATTTAAATGACAATATACAAACAAGTTTATTGAGGAATTACTCCTAGTTTGTAAATTGATTCAAATCGAAGGGATGATGCACCTTTTTTTATGGCTAGACAAACTAACAACTAGAGAACAGTGGTCAGATCCTTTAATTATTTCGTAAATAACAAATATTCTCGGATACAGGGTTTTCCATGCCTCATTTGCTATTAATCTATATATCTGCTCCTTAATGTTGACTTCTTCCAACCTTCCATTATATCATGTGAATTTCCCTCAATTTCAGTAATCCCATGATCTTCATTTAATTTTTACATCACGTTGCATTAAGACAAGGACACTGTCAACCCCTTCTCTATCAGAACTTGAGCAGATGATATTAATATGACCAATAACACATCAAGCAGAGGATGTATGAGCTGCATCAGGTCCTCCTATATTAACACTCTATTATCCACAGCTGGATCTGCATACATGAAAAAGCAACACCAGGATTTCTTCTCTGAATTCAGCATACATTTAACAAGAATAACGTTCTTGCATTTTGAAATTACCCCAATCTCCAATTTATCATTCCACCACAAAACTAGACCACGTGATATGCCAGCCATATCAAGCGAAGGGATTAAATGATTCCCTTAAGGATTCAGATTGTCAGGGGTGGTCCCACACCCTGACAAATCCATAAAATTAGCATTGGTCGTGTGGCTGATATGGGCTAACCACCATAACCCTTTTCATAGACTTGCTTAGGTCCTTCTCTAGTGCTCGACTTTCCTCTACGATTTTGACTCTGAATATGGTTTTAAGAATTAGATAGCTTGAGATGAATAAATGGGTGAATCCATTAAGAATTGGTTAGGATTAAAATTTTCATCACCTTAAAGGTTGTTAAGTCTTCGCGTGAAACGTCTTATCTGTTTTCCCCCTTCTTTTTTACTTCCTTATCCCCTCCAATGGTGTTTATCTAGTCCCAAAGTTCATGTGGTTGGGCTTCCTTTGAAATTTCTAGTTGGTCGTTAATCCATAATTTCTAATCCTCTTTCTTTAGGTATTTGAAGCTACTGGTGTACTTCCTTTAAACGTATAGTGTTCCTAAGCTTATCCTTATGCACCTGCTTATTTGATCTCGAATGATATTTGACTTATATGGGACTGATACAAATAGGGGTGGCAATTCGTGTATTTGGGTCGTGTTTTGGCCTGACACGACACGACACGACACGACTTCGTGTTTTTTTAGAATGCCACGAACACGACCCATGAAAAACACGACACGAAACGTTTAACACGAATTATAATTTTCCATCCCATTTAACAGGAAAAACACGTTTGCCACGAGAAACACGAATTATAATTTCTAAAGCAATTTTTGTTTTCTGCTTTAGATTCTAGAGCATTTTAAATTCTGCATTAACATTTATGCTTTGAAAATCTGCATTAACAATTTTGCATTGAAAATCTGCTTTGAAAATCTGCATTAAATTCTGCATTAATCATACATTAACAGTTTTGCATTAACAATTCTGCATTTAGTAAAAATTTGGAATTAACTGTTATACTTGCAATTCCAAATAAGTCTATATAAGTCTTGTATCATTTGCACAATGTCCAAATAAAATCCATACATTAAACATACAGTTCAAAACCAACAACATTCTTGTGGGAGAATTGTATGTTCAAATCCATTAAACATACAATTTGGCATTAACTATCCAGTCCAAATAAGTACAAAAAAGAACAAAAAAAAGTCCATTCTCCCATAAGAATGACATGTTAGACAAAAATAGAATTCTGCATATTATAGTCCAAAACAAACAACAAATATGCAATTCTAAAAAAGTGACAGTCCAAAATAACAGCTCCCCTATCCCTCCTCAGCCCTGCAAAATCAAAAAACATACAGAAAGTTAATATACATCACACTTATTATTATGTCAAAAATAGAGTGGCCAAACTATTAAAAATAATGATATCTACCCGGGCTTAATTTTCGGACGGATTTTTATCACTCTTTTCGTCAACTTGAATGATATCCTCAGTTAGCTCATGTAAACTCAGCTCCTCATCACCTACAAGGTAAAAAAAAGAATAAAAAAAATGAACAACTTGCAATTATTAAATTTCAGAAAGTTATAACTCAAATTATATACCTTTCACTCCAAACAACCAGTCACGAGTGCAAATCAAGGCCTCCACGGTATCAGCTTTTAATGCACTCCGGTATTGGTCAAGTACACGACCTCCATTACTAAATGCTGACTCCGACGCTACGGTAGAAACCGGAATGCTCAAAATGTCACGCGCCATACAAGCAAGGTCTGGATAACGGTATTGATGTGCTCTCCAAAAACTAAGCACATTTAAATTTTCTTCTAAATCACTCCTTGGCTCATCCAAATACATTTGAAGTTGGGACTTTTGCATACAAGAAAGTTCTAGGCTCTCATAAGCATTAAATTCCTGTATTACAAATGACATTAAGTTATAGATTTGATAAGTAAAAATAAATTAAACTCAATTTAAATTCAAATTTACCTTAAACATGTTTTGTGTGCTCCTACTAAGAACAGTCTCATTCTTATTCTTCAAAACAAGCTTAGGATTGTCACTCCTTAGAGAGTTAGATGGGCTTGGAGTAGTGGAGGAGTTACTCATGTACTCATCGAAAAGAGCAAATATTTTCTCCCGAACAATAACACTTTGGTATGAATCGTTGCCATAAAGTTTTTTGTATGCAAATTCGACATATTGTAGCTTGTAACGAGGGTCTAACACAGCTGCCATGGCTAAAATTAAACTGTAATCAGACCAATATTTTGAAAATTTTGCATACATCTTACAAGCCATCTCCCTCATGAATCCATCCATGCTCTTCATTTCTTGTTTCAGAGTTAACTCAACCATAGAAACCGAAGGAAAATACAAGTTTGCAGTGGGGTATTTGTTTCCCGAGAAAATACAAGTAACTTCATAAAAAACTTCCAAAAACTTAAATATTTTCTCAATTTTACTCCACTCATCTTCACTTGGACAATGTATGAAATTTGAATCACTTAGCGCTAAACGAACAAACGCACGGCGATAGAAGATAGCACTCTCAATCATAAGAAAGGTTGCATTCCACCTAGTTGGAACATCTTGTCGCAAGCCTTTCTTAGGACTTAAATGAACAAATTTGACACACTCCATAAACTTTTGTTTCCGTACTTGTGAACCTTTAACGTACTTCACACATTCACGAACTTTTCCCACCCCCTCATCAATTGATTTCAACCCATCTTGCACAACCAAATTCAAAACATGAGCACAACAACGAACATGAAAGTAATCACCATTACTCAACAGTGAATTTTCATTGTTTAGCTGACTCTTTAACAACTCCACAAAAGTATCATTACTAGATGCGTTATCCAATGTAATTGTGAAAAGTTTTTTCTCAATCCCCCATTCAGATAACAATGATGATATTTTTTCAGTCAAGCATATACCATTATGTGGCGGTGGCATAAATTGAAAATTGAGAATCCTTTTTTGTAATTTCCACTCTTTATCAATGAAATGCGAAGTGACGCACACAAATCCATCAGTGTTTATGGATGACCATAAATCAGATGTCAAAGAAACTCTACCGGGAGCAATTTCAAGCATTTTTTTAAGTTTTAACTTCTCTTTCTTATGCATTTTTAGCACATCGGCTTTCGCCGTATTTCGAGAGATGGTAACTACATCTTTATACAAATATTGAAAAATTGCTCTAATACCATCATACTCAACAAATTGAAAAGGTAGGTCATGCCGAATGATGGCCTCGCTAATTAATTCACGAAATCTTTCAGCATTAAATTTAGTGGAGCGCACTGTCAAAGACCCTTTCTTGGGATTCATAACTAATTGACCAATATCAGTCCTATCCCTTCTAGGACACCTACTTAAATGTTTTTTCAAACTTCCAGTTCCGGTCTTAGTTTCACATATATAACGTTTTCCACACTTTTTACACTTAGCCCTTTCCCTCCCATCATCCCCAATTGGAAGCAAATCATAAAACTGCCATACCTCAGACCAACGCTCTCGTTGACGTTTGACTCCATGCTCCTCTTGTCCTTCAATTTTCACCTCAACCTCAACTGCATTTTCCTTGTCATCTTCGCACAAGCTGTCCTCTTCGCTGTCCTCCATCTAAAACGCCAATAACAAAAATAATGAGAGTTAAAAAAAATACAGCTTCTCACATATACACACACTTAAAAAAAATTCTGCATATCAGTGTTGAAAACATACACTTAAAAAAAATTCTGCAAATTCTTCATATCACATATACACCAACATTCTAAAAAAAATACAGCATCTCAATGTTCAAAACACCAACATTCTAAAAAAAAATTCTACATATTTAAAACACCAATATCTAAGTGTTAAAAGATTAAAAATATGAGTGTCAAAAAAATATACACTCTAAAAAAAATTCTGCATATCAGTGTTCAAAACATACACTTTAAAAAAATTCTCCAAATTCTGCATATCACATATACACATACACTTAAAAACACACCAACATATACACATACAATTAAAAAAAAATAGCATCTCAATGTTCAAAACACCAACATTCTAAAAAAAAAATCTACATATTTAAAACACCAATATCTAAGTGTTAAAAGATTAAAAACATGAGTGTCAAAAAAATATACACTCTAAAAAAAATTCTGCATATCAGTGTTCAAAACATACACTTTAAAAAAATTCTGCAAATTCTGCATATCACATATACACACTTAAAAAAACACCAACATATATACATACAGTTAAAAAAAATATAGCATCTCAATGTTCAAAACACCAACATTCTAAAAAAAATTCTACATATTTAAAACACCAATATCTAAGTGTTAAAAGATTAAAAATACGAGTGTCAAAAAAATATACACTCTAAAAAAATTCTGCATATCAGTGTTCAACAAAACATACACTTTAATTTTTTTTTGCAAATTCTGCATATCACATATGCACATACACTTAAAAAAACACCAACATATACACATACAGTTAAAAAAAATATAGCATCTCAATGTTCAAAACACCAACATTCTAAAAAATACACATACAGTTGGTCCAAAAAAAACAATATGAACTTGATATAATACCGATCAAATGGTTCTATTTGTCAGTTGAAAAGTTGCGAATTGAATCAAATTTCAAACCAATACAAGGCAAAGCATACTAAATCTTTAAAAAAAAAATGTCTTTGGGGAAAAAAAACTTACTACTTTCTAGTTGCAATAAGATTAGAATTACACATAAGCAAAGCTAGTGGGGCAATGAGTGAAACAAAGCTGAGGATGACTACTCAGCAACGTAAATGGGACCATTGGACAAAACTAAAATTGCAAGAATATTGATACAACAGGAAGGATGGGTGTAATAAATAACCAAAAAATTCTACATAGTTAAAAAATTCTACATAGTTAAGAAAAATTCAGATTGGGTAAAAATTTTAGATCGTGTGTAAAAATTTTAGATCGTTTAGGTAAAAAAAAATATACACTCTAAAAAAAATTTAGATCGGTAAAAAAAATCAGGTTTGTTTGTGTCAAAAAATATGAGTATAAAAAAATAGGAGAGTGTAAAAAATAGGAGAGTAAAAATATATAATAGTTTTAGGTTTTACCTCGTCATTTTCATCCAGATCTGGTTCAATCTCAACAAGATTTGTTGTGTCAAAGCTGACTTTAGTTTTCTTCTTCGCATTCATGGTGTTCGTAGCCTTGTAGAGTGAGCAAATCCTTTTGTTTTTGCTGTTAAAGTGATCGGACCCTTTTGTTCTTCTTTGACGGAAAATGGAGATGGAAGATGGATGGAGGTGGAAAATGGAGGTGGAAAATGGAGATGGAAGATGGAAAATGGAGGTGAAAATCAAAAGGGAGGGATGGAAGATGAATGGAGATATAGAGAAAGGGATGTCTTCATTTGTGGTTGCGGCTGGAAATGAAAGACCTCAACCATTTAGGTCTAATTTGTTAAAAGTGTGTTGATTTCAGATGGTGACAAATGGCATAAATCAAGGGTATTAAAGTGCAAGTGGGTGGGTACAATCTTAACCGTGTATAAATCGTGTTGCTATCGTGGCTTTAATTGGGTCGTGTTTTCGTGTCAATTGGGTCGTGTTTTCGTGTTAATTTCGTGTCAAATTTATGGACACGAACACGACACGACACGACTTCGTGTCAAAAAACACGAACACGAACACGACACGAACACGACAAGTCGTTTCAATTTCGGGTCAATTTCGTGTCGTGTCGTGTCGTGTTGTCGTGACGTGTCTAAAATTGCCACCCCTAGATACAAACTAATATTGTAGCATATGAACTTGAGTAATATGGGACTGATGTTTCTATACATTAACTGATATCGATATACACTGATTTAGCAGCATAACAGCTATAGTGTATATGAGTTCCTTATATCATCACTGATAGCTGCTATAGCATATACACTGATTTAGCAGCGACAGCCCGCTGATTTATACTCTTATATATACACTGATTTAATATACACTAATATACACTGATATAATCTGATTTATACACTGATTTAATATACACTAATATACACTGATAAACACTTATTTCTTGCAGCTGATATATGCTAATTTATAACAGCTATAGCAGCTGATATACACTGATTTATAGCAGCCATATTGCAGCCATAACAACTATAGCAGCTATACTCATTGATATAGCAGCTATACTCTTTGATATAGCAGTTATACTCATTAATAGCAACCATTGATATACTTGATACTTGATATAATCTTGATACACTGATATGCATTCTAACTCTTAGACTCTGGTGTTATCTCTATCCATATAAATTTTTGTATGGATGAGAGCCACACTTTTGATAATCTAAGTGCTTGGGATATTTCCTAAAACAACTATGTTTGGCCCTGTGATATGCAACATAATCTTGAAGACTAAAACTTCAACCTGAATTATTTGATGAGGTGTTAGACATATATTAATCGCATCAAACAATCATATACTCTCTCAGTCTCAGATTAAGAGCCACTATATGAAAGTTTACTTTTTGAAAGAAATTTACTAATTTGAATGTAATCAATAGATAAGATCGAAAGTTATTTAGTCATTGTGTAAGTTTGGTAAATTGATTTCAAAACGCAACTCTTAGACTGAGATGCTTTAAAAGGAAAATGATTAATTTGAGAATCATTTGAAGTTAGACTACAAGCCATTGGTACGCATGGAACCTCGAGATATAAACCTTATAAATCGTTAGCTACTTAATTAATAATGAAAAAACTATTTTTTGACTCACCCCCTCTAACATATTATGATATCTAAGATAACAGTGTTATTGTGATTACCAGAATAAAGGTTATCTCAAATATAGCATTAGAAAAGAACGATAAGCTAAAGAAGAAAAAAAACATTAAGTTTTAGTAAACCAGGAAATTGACTTTAATAGAGACTGGAGTATACAGAAAATCAGTTCTGCGGTGCCTCAAAGTCTATCCCATAATTTTTTTTCAAGTTGTCTTATTGGGGCTACCTATTCAAATAAACTAGTATGGTCTGCAGAAGCTGATGAGTATTTCTCTATTAGTTCAGCTTGGAATCAAATTAGACAGCCTTATGTTCTTACTTGGACTATGATTTATATATTTATACGTGTAATAAGTATTAATGATGCAACTCACGCTAGTTAAATTGTAGTCTCGATCGGTAACTAAATTATTAACTTTTCTATAAAAAAAAGAAATAATAAAACTAAAACTAAATTTTTGACTGTCACCTGCTCTGCTGTTCTGTTCAGGTTCCGGCCGGGGGATAGCTAGGCTTGGAAGTTGGAGGTGAGGCAGCGACGGCGAGGAGGGGAGGCTAGATGGAGAGAATCAGCGCAGTAGCAGCAGTGCAACAGAGGCTTGAGGAGGGGACGCTTGAGGTTGAGGCTGGATAGAGAGTAACTCGTGGTGGTAGGTAGTAGAGGTTAAAAATTGAAAGCTGCTGCCCTAAATGAATATTAGGTTATCTCTCAAGTTTTTCTAATTAAACTTATGTTCAATTTTTGTTTTAAATTTTATCTTACACCAAAAATATTATATAAGTATAAATATCTATTTTTAAAAAAACAACAGTGGGGGCTACATCACCCCTTGGCCCTCACTGCCTCCGTCCTTGCCTATAGCCAACACCAACAGCAGCCCTGCTATATTCCTACCACAGGCCTGCTGTCTGATGTCCCACCGACATGGATCCCCGCCTCAGCCAACTCACCTCGCCTCTATTTCTAAACATTTTTCTTCTTAGTTTATAGTCATTCGCCCACTTATCAGGTCTATGAGAGAGCTCATCGCACGCAAACTGGTTAGCCCATGATTGACCTCCATCATTTTGTTATTGATATTCAGTTCCCCAATCTCTAGGTGTAAAGAACGCAACTCGCTTGACTAGATTACTCTCAATAGTTATTTCACCGTGACTTATCTTTGACACAAATTGGAGGAACATTGAATTCTGGAAGTTAGGTCATCATTTTGAGCTAGTGTATGTGCTAGCATACGGGTCTGATCCATGGCATCTAAGATTGGAATATTTGCACCTTTCATTTGAAATAGTGATGTAATCTATGATTGCTCATTCAGAAATTCAGAAGCCTAACCATTGGCACCATGTTATTGTTCAAACGAATGAGCCCAAGCGTTAGGGACACCCTCGGTATACAATCCAATATCAATTAAAACTGTGATAAATAACACCTCTTCCAGTGAAATCAACATTATAAACACTTGTCTGATCAGGATAAAATAACCCACAGTTTCTCTCAGACTCTAGCCTAGGCTTCCTGTTTTCATTAAAAAGCGACGATATGAGGATAACAAATAACATATATGAGGAACGAATTCCTTTTTTCTGTTATAAATACTTCCTATTTTCAAAACTGAAAATAATAGTTATGAGGAGACAACGAATTCCAACACAAAGCAACACAATATTCTAAAAAGTAAAATACCTTGTAATATGTGAATCACTGTGTAAAAGCATTAGACAAAATTGAGTATCTTATGTTAAATGAGGGATGATACACCCAATATATTCATGACAAAGGGTTTTCAGAAGAATGTTAGTAAAAAATAGAATGCAAGAATAACAAGCCAGTGAGTCACTCATTACATGAGTATGAAGTAGAGAGCATAGTAATAAGCATGGTTCAAGGTGAAAGTCAAAACCAAGACGATATGAAAAAGTTGACTAGGTATTGGTACCCAACAATCCTAAACTATTACCCGTACCTATATATCAGTAAAAACTTTACTCACCGTAACATAAATAATTATGAAGTGACCGAAAGAAATAAGTCTCATGGTAATAGGACTTGAGCATGGTTACCATGGTAATAGGACTTGAAGAAATAAGTAAACTATCTTTATACAAAATGGAGGGTGACAGAAAGAACAAATAGATAATTAAAAAGTACCTTGATAATGAGCGCATTGGCCTTCAAGAAAAAGTATGAAGTGACTGAATTACTTTGGGAGCTCATCACCTTATCATCATCCTTTAATGCAAGCTGAAGGAGAAGTTTATATATTTTAAATTTGGGAGGAATTTAATAAGTGGAAAAAAGGCATTCTTTTCACCATACAAAAATAGCAAATAAAAACATAATCCAGCATGTGTTGTGGGATCAAGCCCACTCAATTCCATATAAAAATGTATAAGACTTAAATGCATGTGTGAGTACTAAATCCCATTACCTAAGAGAAAAATGACTCCTCCGATTGTCTATCCAAGATTTCTTCTTGATCTACCAAAGTATCCATTTTCTCATTGTCTATCCATTAATACCTATAGGAAGCAGAGCAAGCAAACACAATTAATTAAATTATTCATTAACATGTATGGAACCATTATCTTGACCACAACCAAAATGAAATTTATAACAAAGTAAAATGAGTCTTTGAACATGATTGTTTAAAATCCCTATGTAACTTTTAATAAATGAGATGAAAAAACTTAAATCCTAGTTAAAATCCTTAAATATATAATTTTATCTCAAATCAAGTTTTATGTGGTAATGACAAACACGAAGCCTATGATCACGATAAGTTTTATTAGCTTTGGGCTCCCTTTTTAGGCCTTTGTTCTTGTACTTGTAAACCTATATTAGTAGTCTAAACCTAAAATATGAAATGAAGAAATTTGAATTGCAAAGAAAATTACATTTTGTTATTGACCCTTTGTCGACAATTTGGTTGCAAAGTACTCATCTAATTATCTGTTTCCATCACTAGTTCACTGGCTTGAGTAGGCCTCCAATTGTTAGAATCTATCACCTATGAAAAACACAAAATTCAGACAAATAATTACCATTAACAAAACTGGAAAATAAATCTGAATGATTTATATACCCTAATTTAAGGTCGACAATGAGGCAATGTGATCGAGAAGGAAATACGTAGATGGATTTATTGAACCGCTGGTCTTTCTTTGGTTTTCAACCGAGGCAAAGTTTCAAGTGATTAAGATTGCTACAATTAATGTCTAATTTAAGTTCAGGAAGGGAAGCCTATGAGGGTTGTGTGTTAAGCAACGAGTGTGAACATATTGAACTCTATGCTTTGAGCAAAATTGGGAAACCAAATGAGCATTGGCAAATAAATGTAATAATATATTATTGGACGAATCAAATTAAACAATAAGAGTACAAGCCTCTTTTTCCATCACTAATGCCTTTGACATACGAAGTATAAGCTTAAAATTTTGAAGATGTATAAGAGTAGGGTTATGCATAAATGATAGAGTTAACTGCATATGTTAATTCCGGTTGAGTTAAGCTAAGGTAAACGTGATCCAATTAAGGACCAAAACTTAGTAGACTCAACTCAATAATGAATGGAAACAAAATGCTGAAGCTATTCCGTACGTGAAATTGATGAAGTTGCATTGAATTGGATGAGAGCATCTTTGTTTAAGTGAGAATCTTAGCCGCATATAGAAGTATTAATTCAACATCAATATGGTTTCAGACCTCTAACCACAAAATTCGATCGAATATTTGTTCCAATCATATCAAACACATCAACAACATTTCATGCACAAATGTATACTTCATCTTATCATAAATCAATGCAGTACACACTACCCATGTCACAAATCCAAAAGTCCCTAAAGGATCAAATAATTTAATCAAAAGAAAGCCAACTTTCGAAAAGAAATCAGTCAACCAAAATAAGTCTCTTACTCACAATAAAGATCTAATAAAACTCTTTTACCTGGACCATCTCGATCGAGTGAAAATACGGGGCCAACCTACATTTCAAAAGAGAAAGAAGAAGATTCAGGAAAGTCTACGGGTACTAAAACTGTAGATAATATGTAGAAAAATAAAAAAGTGCCGAGGAAAATGAGGGTTCATAAACAAATAATGCATGTTTGATATAAGCATTACCAAAAGGATAGATAAAAGAAAATAGAGAATATCACTATCACTATCACTTAGAAAAAGTTGCACAATTATTGTCCAAAATTCTATTTTGTTCAATGGGATAATAGTGTTTAAACTTTATAAGAACTAAATGAAATGTATTAGTTCCAAAATTCTCAAACAAGTAGTATGGTCACGCACAACAAGAACTCTCAAACCCGTTGGGAACTGGCTATCAAACATTCATTCAGACTCCAATTGGATGAGAACTGCATAGCAGACATATTACATATTAAGATGGGAAGGATGCGATTTTAAGTTATATATTGTTCAGAATAAAAATTTGTTCCGAATTGTTGAACTGTTGAAGATTGTATATTGGTTTCCTGGAGAAAATAGCAAAGTTTGTAATGAGGGAATAACTTTCCATCTCTAATTATTATGAAGGAAAAAAAAAGAAAAAAAATTAACAAACTTCAGAATACATAATGTGAAAAAGATATCATATAGCCTATAGAATAAAATAATGAAGATGGACTAAGAAGAGAGCATATAAGAGGCATACACCATTAATTACTTATAATGGTGCGAAGGTACAAAGTATAGAAATGAAATAACTCAAAATTATTGACAAAAACATAATTTGGAGCAGCTAATTGAGAGAAATTACTTACAAAATAAAATTAATCAACGCAACACTGAAACTATACAATCAACACCATAATCTTGGTTCATAACTTCAACGGTTCACACCCCAAGTCGTAAATGAAAATAACTTTAAAGATCAAATTATGTTAAACACCAAGGATTTCTTAAACATCAAACTTTTAAACAAAAGATATAATATATCTATTTTCTTCAACATGTTTTCTTCAACATTAACCTCTTGATTAAGCGTTAGTATAAATATATAATATATTTGTTTTCCTAAATGTATGTCAAATAACAGGCTAGTTAAATAAAAGCTAACCCGAAGAGTAATTATTTTCTTTGTTTACGAAATAACAATTCTAAATATGTTACAAACGCATATGAAGAGACAAATTAATGATAGAGCACATAACATATTTCAAAATGAATTGTAACCACATATTAGCCATTAATTGATAGAAAAACACACACGTCCAAACTGAGTATGATATGTGAGAAGAATAGATAAAAGATCCAGTTAATTTAACATCATACCTCAGTAATGCAATTTGAGACGAGTTCAAAAAGATGAAATCACCGGTCCAAATGTCTAATCACAAAACACTGGATCAAAAAACACAATAGTCATTCGGTGTATAAGAATATTCAAGAATCCATATAATGATTTTGATAACAGACACCTGTTTGAATATATTTTGCTTCATACACATACATATATGGACAAATACAATCATCATAGACGTACATGTGTCCATGCATATTGCTATATAAGCCAAGACAAAGAAACAATATAATAGTTGTTCCTATATGTTGCATATTATTTCATATGTAAGATATACAAAAGTTAAGGAAATCAAACCTCTTCACTTCATAAATAAAAATTTCACTAAAAACAGGAGCTTTCATAAAGAAGACCACACAATTTGATAATATAGTACCACAAACATGCGCTGATCCCTTTCCAAACATGGACACTAACTATGAAGAATAAACTAATTCGTCAAAAAAATAGCTGACATTTACTTTTAATCACATGCTCACAAAAATTCCATTCAATTAAAAGAAACGTCATAAAAGAAAGAAAGCAAGCAAGCAAGAAAGAAAGAGTAAAACACCCATTTGGGTGTTTTCTCAAACTATATATAAGAATGCTAGAAAATGACAACACAATATAGAAAGATAAAAATCTCAAAAAGCAAGCGGCCCAGTGCTACAAAAATCCAATGCTAACACGAACATGGATTTGTAAGGCTAAAATTGTATTCCCATTCAATATAGAACTTATTAAGATAAAAAATATCGTTAGATCTGATATATCCAACATCAAAAACTTAAGTATCACAAAAACAAAAAGAATAAGATGGTTCTATATATATATATATATATTTGGGGATAACATCTACTTTTTTATTATAAATTGGGGTGAGGAAAAGCCCCTCACCGACGGCTCACAAAGCAAGAGATTGAAAAATCTGAGATAAAGCCTAACAGATATCTAGTCTTGGGACCTTTGTAAGGTCTAGCCTTGAACGCTATTCGAACATCCTCATGAATTAAGATGGTTAAAGCTATAGGGTTATTTGAAAATCCATTATAATCAAGACCCATATCAAATATTGAGTGTGAAGGTTTACACCTTTTGTTTCTCCGGCTCAGACGCCTCCATGTTTGTCTCAAATAAGAACAAAATTATACCAAATACAAGGAACCCCTAAACATATGCATATGTGTAATATTCTCTTTGTATGAAATTGTAGATGTAGATAAACAAAAACAAAAATCACACAAATCAAACCATATTCAGTACTAATATCAACAAAATTGAAGAAAACTCTGAATGTAAATGCAAGATCAACTGGAAACCCTAGGAATTAATCTTAAGGATAAATAGTGTACCTGCCGTGGAGATGTAGGGTCGTCGGCGCCGGCGCTGCTGCCTATAGAGGTGGATCGTGCGAGAGAGATGTGCAGCTACCCGCTAGAACGTGTGAGAGAGATGTGAGAGAGCCGACCTATTTTTTTTTTTTTTTTGGGAAGGGGGGGGGGGGGGGGAATGAGTTTTGATATGGAGCCAATTCATAGGAGCAGGAGAATGGAAAAAAAAATCTCGTTATTTTTTTTCCATTTATCTCAGTTTTTACCTCAATTCTAAAATTACAAAGGGGTATATATATGTCATCTATATATAAATATGAGATAAATGTTTTTTTTTATCTCAATTTTACTTAAATTGAAATAAAAATTTACCTTCAAAGCCCAATTGACATAAATGTATATTATTTATGTCATTTTACATTTGGCTAACATAACGTCAATTTTTAAACTGACATAAATAATACTTTTTCTCGTAGTGATAGTAGTAACGAACACTTTCATTATTTATAACTATTGCTTTCATATAATGTATTTGAATTCAAAAAGTCTCTCCCTCTCCTTGTACTTTTCTAACTGAGAACTCGATGTACACCTAACTTTAGGAAATACGGTCAATGCAAAAAATCATAATGGAACACGTGATAATAGTTGTTTTCCTTATGCCCCTTATTTATTTACTTTGATATTTTGTTGGCACAATACATAATTGCATCTCTAAACATTATTAATGTATTAAGTAATGTCAAATACATGATATGAAAGTATGGTTTGCCTACATCTATGTTATACCATATTTGTGAACAACACCTCATGATCCGAAGATCTCAACCCGGGCCAAAGAGGTGTTAGTACAAGAGCTCGGCCAAGCCATGAGCTTGAACATATTCTCTGCTTAGGTGGATGACAGCAAGTCAGAGTGACAGCATGAACTTTTTGACAACAGCATGTGCCTGGCATGTCGGATGGTGAACATGTGTTGGACCTTTTTCACAAATGGATGAAATCTTAGGCAATTAAAGGAGTGCTCCACTTATCCAAGATGTCTCCATTTAGCCCATGCTGGCCAGCACACACTTCCTTCTATAGGGATCCTTATAAAAGGACGGATCCTCCAAAAAAAGAGAACGGGCAACCATTGATTCTACACACCAACATGCAATAACACACTCAAACATCCCAATTGTTTGAAACCTAGATACTATAGCATTCTATGGTATAGATCTAAATACGAAAGTAACAAGACACCCTGTGGACATAGGCTCATTCTTAAGGGCTAAACTAGGCCTGTCAACGGGTCGGAGTTGGGTCGGGTTTAAGGAGATCTAGATCCGTTTAATTGGGTCTTCATCGGGTTCGGGTCTTCATCGGATCTATAATATTAGATCCAGATCCGAAACGGGTCTTCGGGTCCGAGTCCGGGTTCGGGCCCGGCCAGATATATACATTTATTTTATATTTATTTTTATTTTATCCCCCTTCTTTATTTTTTTAATCTTAGATTAAAATATTTTGTAATGTATTATAGTATATGATTAGTATAAATAGCATATATTACTTATATTTACTATATATTTTTATATATAATACTTACATGTTATATTGATAAGATATATATATATATATATAATTATGTATAAATTTCAAAAATAATAATATACAAGGCAGGTCGTGTCTTCGTGTCCGGGTTTTGTATAAGATCCAGACCCTACCCATATAATAAACGGGTCTTCAGGTTCCGGATCCAAAAAATTATGCTCAAACCCTATTATACAAATCCGGGTCGGGTCTCCAGACCCGACCCATTGACAAGCCTAGGCTGAACCACCTATATCGAGTGTTAATCCTCTTATGCTCATCCCCTTCTTTGAGTGATTATATATACATATATCTGTTATTTTTTTATCTTTGTTTGGTTTCTTCTAGCTAGGACACAATCTGAATTCTATTTTTAGACGATAACAAAATGACGTCGTGCGTGGGAGCATTGCGCTCTTAGTACAACATTTTTTTTAAGTAATGTCAAATTTATACCCAACCTACCATTTAGAAACCAAACAGTTCTATTCCTAAATTCACAGAGGGCCAACTCCATTTTTAATTGCACAAGCATACTCCATTTTTAATTGAACAAAGTCTGTTCTGCTAACTTTTAATGGAATAATCGTTAAACTACAAATGTATACCTACTTATTGACCCGTTAAAGTTTTCAAAGAAAAAAATCTTGAAACACTTTCAGTCATGCTCATCTCCCGCTAAACATCATCCCTCCTGCAAAACCTATCATTTTCCTGTGAAAAAGATGGAATAATTCTGGTGATTCGTTTTGTGTTTTTTAATAGGCTTTGGAATTTTTTATTCTTTCATTTTATTTTTAGGCGGTCTCACTAATATGGGTCTAGGGTTTCTGACCATGTTTCACATTTCTAATTTTAAGCATGGAGTTCTCGTTTTAAAGTTAATTCATTCAGATTTGAATGTTATTTTCAACAGAGGAATGTTGGTATTGACGAAGAATGTAACCGAGTATCAATTTTCAAAAAACTAAAATTGTTAGATCTAGAAAAAGTTAAACTTACAAACGATTTCTGAAAAGAAATATGTAAATGTATAATCTTTATGTGCCCCAAACCCCACCCACGGTGCATTAAAAGACCCTCAACCAAATATTATGGGTTTATTAATAATTGGGATTAGAAATAGGACTGGTGGGTTAAAATAAAAGCACCCACAGAAAAAGAACTGTAACGAAAGTGTTAAACTGGTTGCAGCAACTGACGAAAGCATATGAACCAAAATCTTACCCTGCAGCATTGCCGAATATGAAATCAACCATCTTATTTCATGCAGTTCATTACATTCCAAAACTCACTGAAATGGTTGCTGCCTGCATTCCAATCCACTCCCAAATGACTCCACTTTCCCTAAAGATATAACTGTCTCCTAAAGATATAACTGTCACCAGTAATGGCAAAATAGGCCCCAAATAATAAAACAATCCATTTTCAAAAGTTACGAGTCAAATATGAAGCCCATATTTTAAAGTTATAAGTGAAGTATTGAGTTTTTTCACATATACTTGAAATTATAATACTTATACGGGTAGAAAAAAATGGGTTGACTCAGCCCATATTTGGCCTAATCTACATTTAGCCCAACTCATATTTGACCCACCCAAATTGTTTTGGCACTTATAACTCCATAGACCTGGTGCTATGGTATAATTAAAGATTTTAATGCATGTAAAACTGTACAAAATGTTTATACATGTTGAAATGACAATCAAACGTAACCACAAATGTTTTCTCTTTCCTTCATTCCCTTTCTCATTCCATGTCACTTTGTACAAAACGTTTGTACTAGCATTCCCAACAAGAAAGAAGAAAGGAAAATAAAATAACATGTCCTTGCACTTAATGCCCGAGGTTCTAACATTGCACCAAGGAAGGCCCTATAGTGAAGAGCTATTTCTCTTAATAATTTATAAACTATAAAATTCAGTGATGCCTAGAAACTTTCTTTAAAAATGCAGATATAATGCATAAACAGCAACTTGAATTTTTCATCTGTTTCCTATAAATGAGTATACATAAGGTTAGAAATCAGCCTACCTAATATATCACCAACTCTTTCAATAAACAAAAACAATTTTCCCGACAAAATATATCACCAACTCTCTCCATAAACAAAAACCATTTCTCCGACAAATCAACTATCATCTTGATTTGCAGAGAAGTCAGGCTCATCTGGCTTAAACAGCTTTGGCATAGCCGGCTCAACGACCGTAACCTTCTGGAGAACCCCTCTTCTAGTATTTTTAGCGAACTTTGAAGCCAATATGGTAGCCCCAAGGTGTTGAGCATTGTTCCGTGTTGCAGAAGTGTCGCCACCATCAACCTCATAATCTACCCCTGGGGTACCATGGTCTGGTTGTTGCATATAAGACAAATTCTCCTGCATCGCGAGCTCCTCCGCCAGCTTTTTCCTTTTATACCGCCTCCAAGCAGCTTGTATATAGCAGGCTCCCCACGACCTCCATTGGTGAGAATAGAACCGAAAAGCGTGTTGAAGTTTCTTGCTATGAAGGCGTTTAAACTGCACTGCGACGAACTTGAGGTCTTCGGCTCTAAGGGCAAATGCTTCGACTTCTGCAAGGGTTCTGACAGTTCGAGTGGAGGATGGGAGATTTAGGTTTGAGGTTGGGAGTAAGGCCCACGTCAGCAACTCTTCGCCACAGAAATCCCCGGCTTTAAGGGTGATGGAGTTGAAGAATCCAGAACGCCCGCCATTAGTTGTGGAGCTCTCGAGTTGGCCTCTGATGATGAAAAGCATCTCCTTCACTGGATCGCCTTCGCGGACTATGTACGAGTCTCTGGTGCTCAAGGATGAAACAATGCGTTCACATATTGCGTCTAAGAGCTGATCGTCCATTTGTGAAAAGAAAGGAACCTGCAAAAAAATCCAACTCCCATCTCTTTACATTATTATTTACAACATAAATTTTTTCTATTGGAAGCCACCTTTAGCACTACAGTTTCCCCAAAATAAAAATGCTTAGCACTATGATTATGGACACATAATTATATAGGTAATACCAAATGTATCCTCCAAATCTTACACGAAATGATATGGCATAACGATACAGTAATGTAGTCTGTAATAAATTATTACAGCATAATGATGTACAACACTCATTGCCAACGACGGAGCCAGAAAAATTTATTGGGTGGGCCCCTGAAGACCTACGGAGTTAGGGGGAGGGAGGCTCAAAGGATAATTTGGGGGGTTTATTTTAGTTTTCTTTTTATGATATATATTTAAAAATACGTGAATACATATGGATTACTGTAGTTTTTTTTTTTTTTTAAATATTCAATTGAAAACCCTAACATTTTTTTATGAATTTTAGGTATAATTTTATGGTTTCACAAAGTGCCATATTTAATCAGACATCATACAACTTATCCAAAAAATAAAGTTTTACAATTTAAAAATACTTAATAAAGAATTCCAAATAACTATTGGAAAAACTAATTCGACCAGGTTATCTGAATAATTACATTAGTCCAAACTAATGGATGTTAAGAAAAAGAGAGAGTTAAAATTTCTAAAAGACTCGACTACTCTTCTATTCTATTCTCACTTCAAGATTAACGGATTGATATTTTGACACCCCATTAAGAGTTTGTCTTGTTAAAATATAGTGCACAGTGGTTATTTGGATCTCATAATGCATATAATTATTTTTTGGGAGTTTATTTTTTGGGGGAGAATTCTGGGTGGGGCACATGTTTTAAATCGCGGTGGCGCAGGATGTCGCGTTTTGACTCCAAAGTCGCGTCGCAATCAATTCGTGCATTCCATTTTTTTAATTAAAAAAACATATAAAATATATAAACAAATTAATAAAGAACATTTTAAAATGAAATTTGTAAGGAAGTCACATTTGAAACTGAAATTTAAAAAAAAAAGAAAAAAGACAACATATGAAGCTTATTTTTTATTATAAAGTAACCTTTTATATTTAAATCTGTATAATAAATAATATTTTAACTGGAATTTGTGAAAAAAATCGTAACATTTTAAACTGGATTTGTGAAAACGGTTACATTTTAAACTCAAATTTGTAAATAATGAAGTTTGTAAAAAAGTAAAAAGGAATTAACATTTTAAATTGAAATTTGTAAAATAAGTAATATTTCAACTGAAATTGTAAAATAAATAACATATTAAACTGAAATTTGTAAAAAAGTAACATATTTGTTAAAATGAGAATTAATTTTTTTTTAAAAACAAGTATGATTTAAACAGAGATTTAATATTTAAAAAATTATAAAATTACACACATGCTCCTATCTATGTAGTTACATTATACTACAGCCAGTAACAACCATTGTGGTCTGAAATGGCTAGAATTTTGACAAAGTCAACTTCATCTATCTTTCTCTCTAACTGAGAACAGATCACATCTATCTATAAAAGGACAACGATCCAATTGCATGTTTTGCATTCAAAGGTATTCATAATTTTTAATGGATAAATTTGGAAAGCATATTTACCCATAATTTATTTATTAGCAGTATAAGGGAATTATCATCTATCATCGTCAAGTTCAAAAAAATCATATAAATATCTTTCTTTTATTCTCCATACATTTCCATTAGTCTTCTTATTAAGTATACAGATTATAGGCCATGTAGTTTCATTATTCACCCAGGCATAATCCTAGACCCCTTCTCCAATATTGTTGTTTTAAAAACAAAATTAGTATTAACATAATGTATGCAACTTGCAAGTGTTAGTAAGTACATATTTACTGCAGATGGTTACTCGTCTCCTCACTCCCAATCTTTAATAAAAATTTATCACTATAAAATTGTTCATCATTCCTTCTAACAACTATATTTCTTTCGCGTACAAAGGAAAAATTATATCTCAACATATAATATTCTTTAATCCTATAGTCATTCACAAAAGTTTCTGATGCATATTCAAACTAATACATCTATACGTAAGCATCTTTAAAGAAAAAATCTTATATTTACACGTATCTTTCAGAGTCCCTATCTGACACAATAATGTTACCTTCCTAGAGATCTGCCAGCGAAAACTATTAAATAATGAAGTTGCATCATAAGACTGCTTTAGATTTGACATACTCAAAGTCGCGCTCCTAACAAAATTTCAATACTAGAGACAATCTAAAACAAGTTTTCATGTAAAAATTAATTTAGACGAGCATATAGTAAATTGTGTTCAATGGCACAATGAACCAACTGATTTATAATAGACTATTTTTATGACTAGTCATAACAGAATACCAACAAAAAAGAACTTACACGGCGGACAAGGGCTAGGCAAAGATGCCTCTGAATTTGACGTCGGAGGTCCAAGGGTAGGGCACGCAGAATCTCTTCTTCGTCGACTCCTCTTGTGGCAAGCCACTTATATTGAACGAACCGTCGAACACGATCCTGCAGATCTGGAGGTAGTTGGCGGTGCCTCATCCATTCCTCTGTATCTCTTCGCTTTACCCTCCATTCTTCAAGTCTCGCTGTCGTAGATTGCAGATAGGTCTTCATATCACTCATAAGAAAAACATATCAGTTCAATATCACGTTCACTTCACCAAGCTCAATCAGTGTCAACAATTTTTTTATAAAAAAAAAATAGATGTATTTCTTCGGTAGCACACTTATCAACCCTATGCAAACCATAGAACTTGTAACAATTCTCAATTCAAATAACATAATTTATAGAATTGAAACCACAAACTTACAAATCTCACAACAGCTTCTAAGATAGTCCACAACTTTACATCATTATTAAATCTCATGCAATAAAAAATCTATAGTTTTTTTTACTTTAGTCTCATCTACAAAGATGTATTTAGGCTACACTCCCATGTGTATTTAAAATTGTAAAAAGTCCCATAACCACCCAAAATCGCCTATAACTTCCATGTAACCACCCATCCTTCTTTTTGTAGAGAATTACACTTGTTCCATATAGGACCAACAACTAAAAAAATAAAAACATGGGAGTGGTGACAAGTAAACCTTTATAAATAAGACTAAATACTTGAGATCCCAAAAATCTATACCATTGTGATGCAAAACTTACATACAAGATTAATACGAAACTTGATTTTTTATGTTGATTAATTTTTACAATTTATATAAATAAATTTAAGAAGTGGGAATTACTTGTTAAAATATTGAGATAAATGGAGTTTTAATTTGTCTAGGTCATTTTAGTCTAAGAAATTTAAGTACTTTAATTACTTAATCCTAGTCCAACTACAATAACAATTTCTTATAAGCCTATTGAGTGAAGCTTTGTGTCTTGACTTGAGGACATTTCCCTTGCAATAAGTAAGTCATAACATGCAGGTTACTGCATCGCATGCCTGGGTAAAACAAACCGATCCTTCACGGCTTTATCCTGCTAGAAATCAAAAAGCACTTGATGCATGTGAAACATAAAAGGTGCAAATCGGTATCCCCCATACTTAGCGGAGGCTTATTGCCTTGCTGAATGCGGCCTGCACTTTTAGATAGGAAAAATTTTACTATGTAAACAGTATCATTATTTGTATGGGAAAAAGATAACCGTGAAGCTGAAATTAATAAATTAACACGTTTTGATATTGATTTCACGGGAAATGTCCCCGTGCAAACTAAAAACTACATAATGATCTTATTGGCTAGAGTGTGGGGCTTAAAGGATCAGCATGGGATTTGACGAATCCCATTGTGAATGGCCTATTGGATTTTTCGTAAATAATTTTAAAGAAACTTTTGGAGAATTTTATATTATTATATACAGATTAGGATATTTCATGCAATATCATGATACTAGCAGATACACGGTTATAAATTTAGTCGTGGTGCATTAGTGTCTATGGGCTAGGGGGAAGAGGAGTCAGAATTTTGGCTGGAGTTTGGCAAATCACAACTGACATATTTATCAAAATTAAAGGGGACAAAATGACTAATAAAACTTAACCTCATTTTTCTTCAAAAATTGTATTTTATACTACTATACTCTATATTATTATTTTTTAATTGGGGCCAATTATCCCACCTTCGCTTTGTTAGTAAATCTACATCAGACATTGATCGTGCGACATACTTAACCATCATGCATTTGGCGCGCTGCTGCCTCATGCCTATGATATGCCGCATGCACATGCCCACGTGTCACATTCTTGTGTTATCACTTAAAAAGAATAGAGGCATATTTTATTTAAGGGTAAATTTCACTCGCCCTTTCCAACTATCTCGCGTTTACGGGTCCACCCTTAAAAAAAATACCCAACAAATTCACCCACTCAACTATCAATGCAATTAAACCCAAAAGTCGGGTTCCAACATTTTTTAGAACGGATTAACTAAAACACCCCTCACCCAATTTAAAAATCCAAAACAAAATAAAATAAAATAAACCAAAAAAATTCAAACCTACTTTCAAAACAATGTACACCCCTACCCAGCTTAGACCCAGTCCACCCCTCCTACCCCTTACCCCACCCTCGCCAAGAACCCACGACCCTTGTTCTTCTCCACCCCTCATCAAACCATCCAAGGGTTCATAAACCCCACCAATCGGTCAAGACAATTGCCAAAACTCTCCTTCTCTCTTAACCCATTTTGTAGATCTGAAATTGTTCTTGGCAGATCCATATCACTCTTCAATATCTCTACCAAGATCTTCTTTCACTACCACAAGCTTAGGCATTTTTTGGAAAATTGGGGTTACAGGTGTTTGTTTGGATGTTGGTTTGAGATTTGAGATATCGGAATTGGTTTTATGATATATTGGGTTGCAGGTATGTTTTGTGGTGTCGGTTTGTTGTGTTTGGATGATTAAGCTGCATTTGATTTTGTTTGGTGATTTGGGCATTGGTATTTAGAGATTTGGTGGTGGGGTGGGGTGGTTTAGGTTAAGAGAGATAGAGACAGGAAGAAGAATAAGAAGTTGGAGGGGTTGCTGGGTGTGGGAGGTGGTGGAGGGGTGGGTTAGTGGGCATTGGGGCTGGGGGAGTGGAATTTTGGGGCAGCCAAACTTCGGGTAGTGGTCGGGGGAATGGTGATAGGATGAAGACGGTGATCGAGGGTGGTGAGAGAGAGAGAGGGGGAGGGTTTGAAATTTTGAAAGTGGGTTCAATTTTTTTGGTTTGGTTTGTTTTGGATTTTTAAATTGGGCGAGGGGTATTAGTCAATTTGTTCTAAAAAATGGAGGGAACCGACTTTGGGTTTAATTGCAACGAATTGATAACTGAGGCAGTGAGTTTGTCGTGGGTATTTTTTTTAACGGCGGACCCGTAAACCCGAGATAGTTGGAGGGGCCCTTTATTTAATCGAATAATTTTGTACCATTTTAGGGTCCAGCTTGTAATTTATATTTATTAGGTTTTATTTGTATTTAATAAAAGAGAGTGTGATATTGTATAGTGTTATGAGATGTAAGCATAATTTAGACCCTTGCTAACCTCCACCTTCATTTGTAAAACGATTTTACCAGCCTCAAATATACTATAAATATAATAGTGGGAAATTTTTTAATTATACACAATTATTTTGATGGAAGTATTACTGTCAATTTATGGGCATATCGAAACTCCCTCCCTATCCCTTAAAATATAGCGTGTAACTCACTATAAAATAGTCAAAGATGGAAGCCCGGGGCAATTTTGATGCATCATAAGAGCATCCACATTGGGGATGCTAAAATCCAATAGAAGTTGTAAGTTCACAAATTTTGAGGGCTCCAATGATGGGTTGAATTGGACAAATTTTGTAGAAGGATATAGGTAGTGGTTCTCTAAATTTACTGAACTATTACTGAATTTGTAAATGTTTCTATGAACTTCATTTGCCTGTAAAAATTCCTACGAACTTCTGAAGTTCGTAGGAAGTTAGTATCAAATCTAAATAATCAATTTTATTAGATATGTGAGTTCTTACGAACAACATTTGTTCGTAACAATTAATACGAACAAATGTTGTTCGTAAGAAAATATAAACTTTAGTTCCTACGGACAACTGTAGTTCATTGGAACTGTTCTTACAAATTGTCTTACTTCACCATTGTGCAAGCATACTACTCACGAATGCCAAATTCACTTTTCATTCGGTAAAGATGTTGTTCGTGAGCATCCACCATTGTGGATGCTCTAAGTGATCATCACTCCGAGCAGATAAAAATTCGAGGATTAAAAAGAAAACTAAATAAATTACAAGTCACTATTTCTTCATCACCTAGTCTTCACACGTGAAGAACACTACCCAACTAAAGAAATCAATAATGACTTGGGATAAGGGGAAAAGAATGAGGCATTGTATTTATGTTATTCAACTAAATTTATGAGATTTTTCAGGAGGTAATTTAAGGAAACTAAAGTGGCGAGCAAAGGAAAGAGGGAAGAGGGGGTGGTGTCACCCAGATGGAGAAAGAGAGAGGATATGGAATTTATTTATTGATTTTATTTTATTATGATCTCTAGGTTGTTAGATTTACTTTAATTCCTTACTTTTCTCTTACTTAGATGGTAGATTTAGGACACTAGTTGCTTCTTCTCTATACATAAGGCCTTTGCCCCTCATTTGTAATCATTCAATTTTTTATGAGAGTTTAGAGCATTTTCAAGCTCATTAAAAATAAGAAAGAGAGCAGATGCGATGTTCAGGTATGATGGGAGGGAATAAAAAGATAGATAAATGCTTGTATGTGTGTATTTAATCAGGATGCTAATACCTGGATGTTTCCAATCAATTGTGAAAACAAAACTAAACCCGCAAGACAAATAGCACAGCTGAATAGTGTCTCGCCAATATATGTACTTGTCATCAAAGTCTGTCCATATGAACTGCAGATCATGAAATGAATCAAAGACGTGTTAGTGTTAGTATTAGTATTAGAAAAGCCCTTTTAACAAACCACTATCAAAGTAATAAAGGATAGACAAAATATCAAACCACTTCATTCCAATTGAATATATGAAGTGAAAAATCTATAATAGGACCCATAGTGGTGAAATAAACAATCAAATTGCCTTATTAACATGATCATAACAACGTTGTTGTAACCAAGCCTCTTGGCCCAGTGGTATAAGGCTGCCTCTAGGACAGACTTGGGGTCGACTGGGTTTGCTCGCTAGTCCGACTCCCGGCGCTGTCAAAATAATGCTTGGCGTGCGGAAGCCACGAACTGCGAATGGAGATTAGTCGTGGTGCGCGTAAGCCGGCCCGGACACCTCGTGGTAAAACAAACAAACAAAAAAACATTGCTGTAGCTGCCTTCACTATGTAGACGAAGACATAATGAATTTACACGTATGTAGAACAAGAGATACAAGAATAAGATACAAAATTTGGCAACATAGACCACACAGACGTGAAATACTTTCAAATCTCTGTCTGAAATTAAGAGTTGCGCTTTCTTTTTTGGAACATAAAAAATTAAGAGTCGTGCTTCTAATAATTTAAGCTACAATTTAGTATGATATTTAAAATTTGCACTGTGAGACTACCCAAACAATAGCTAAGTAACATTAAATTCCACATAAATTTTGAGTGCGTATCTAATTTGGAAGTAAAAAATTTCCTTACAAAAGTTTTGAGTTTCAATTGCTATAGAATGTGGACTCTTAATTTGAGACAAGTGTAGTGAATATATGCAAGGATGTCTATTAGGGAAATAAATTGAAAGTATATAAAACACCAACTGGGAAGCATAAAAAATAAAAAATAATTAAAAAAAAACTGAGACAAATATTAAATATTAGTATATAATCAGATTAGGACTAATTAACTTTACAGAAATGGTGCATTCATAAATCTCTTATGGATGAACTTAGTATACCAAAATTTGTAGAATGCATTCCTTGTAAGCTTTTCAAGTTCCCCCTAAGGAAATATGGTTCTCCAAGGCAGACAATTGGCAAGTTAGTGTATATTATTTTGGTTAATGAAATTCTTCAATAAAATTATAAAAGGAAAAAAACAAGATATTTAATGAGAAGCAAAAGAATATTTTAGTATCTATGAATAAAAATAAAATGAACATCTAGAGTTGTACAAGTTATTGTGGTATTCAACTAATCACTTGTCCAATGAAACTTTTAAATAAAGTGGTTACCAGCAGCTACGACTGAAAATATCAGATGATGAATTTAGATTTTATCTAAAATATTAACAATGGAAGTCATCTAATCATCAAGGAGACTATTGGAATGGTATAGATAAAAAAAAACTGATAATAAATAATTGCATGAATATATAGATTCTGGTAAAACTACGATCTAATTAGTCCTAAAATATAGGACAGCGCATGGAGTTGAGACTTCAGCTAATAAAAGAGTAACATTCATTTATGTATTAACAGTATAATATTGATATGCATGTATGATGAAACTGTAACTGCATAAGAGCAACTATTAGATTAGAATTTGCACCTGAGTAATGCTAAACAAAAAAACATTTGTATAATTTTCTTTATACAAACTAACATGTTCGTGAGAGAGTAGATGCGTGAAAGATTATGCGTTTAAGACGTGGACCTCATTTATACTGTGGCAGGCTATCACATTGGTTCATTGAAGAACAAAGGAGGGGGAGGGGGGGGGGGGGGGGGATCACATTTTCCTACGCAACTAATTGGATTAAGTATTAACATTAAAATCAGCTCTACGCCCTGGTTTGCCATAATTCTGAGTGAATTAACTGGACACATTGAGAATGAGATTTATACGCTAATGATATTGAATTAATGGATAAAATGATGTTATTGACCTTTAGATCCCACTAGCATCTTCCATATCATCATTAATACCCAATAAAATTGAAAGGATCCTCCATATCAAGCAAGTGAGAATTCTCCATAGCAACCCCTCCCAAATTTTTTCATCCTCACTATTCGAAGCATAAACAACCCTCCAGCAGGCAGTAGCGATGGCTCCCATCCAAGAGAGAGACCTCCTATGCATCTACAAACAACCAATACAATTCTCCAGAGATCAAACAAAATGAAATCTCCACTCCCTTCCTCCTTGGGAAAATCCTTAGGGCCACCAGACATCACCTCTGTAACACTCCTCCTGCTACCTTCCCCTCTTCTGACTTTGTAATCCCTAAGTCTAAAAGACAATAGTGTCCCTGCTGAGAGGCAATGGAATCAATCCCCCTCCCCCTCCTTATATAAGTGCGGAGAGACTTCGAACTCCCCATTTCAAAAAAAAAAGGGAAAAAAAAATCCATTCACGTGATCCGACAATAGGGACAAGCTGAGCATGATAAGTCTCAGAGTGGGATAAACCCGAACAAAACGAACTAACCGCAACCTCAAAAAAAAATTGGTTGAATAACTCGTAGGTCACTCAGTGAAACAGTGGGTTCCACTAACCTGTTTTGATGAATAGAGGCATTCGCCTTCATGGGTCACTCATGAAACAATTGCCACAGCACTCCTCCGAAATTTAGGAGATAAAAAACCAGGCATGGCCTTCCTTCGAGAACCAAAATAAGCTTTAAGTGACTGAAAATTCTGGGCATTGCTCTATCAATCCCATCTGTTGAGAGCCGCAGTTGAACATGACCTTATCCCCAAGCAATACAGATTTTTCTAATCACTCCTAAATCTACTAGTTTGTTCCACCATTCTATGCCAATAGTTACACTACACCCCATCCCAAGAACCCAAAAGCATTTCTATGGATAACCACGGTGTCAAGCAACAACAAAACCTCTGCAACCTTCATCACCCAGTAAACTGTGATTATGCCACTGAAAATAAAATCTAAAATTAAACTTCACAGTTTGCAGATTTACCATTATTGGAATTTTTTGGCTTTCATCCCATGGTTGTACCTAGCTTATGGAAATCATCATAAACTTAAGCATAGTGTCACTTCCTACCCCTTTAATTTTTAACGAAACTCAAATTGTTCAAAAATATGAACAAATCTGAATTGCACCCGAATCGACTTCATACTCAGCCTCCATTTTCACCTAACACTAATTTTATTTTTATATTAAATTTAACTACAAATTCTTATATAATTCTTAGAGAATCCTGATAGATAAAGAATAACAAGAATAAAAATAAAGAATTGAACAACCGTATAGGCATCTTTTGTGCATTGCATACGGCTCTACAAATTGACCCTTACCTTCCATCAAAGAAAGAGAAAAATAGGATCTATCAGACCCAGGTCGGTAAATGATCAAATTACCACCCTTCCTCACGGAGGAGCTCAAAAATACTTAGGTGGCTCCGTTGCTTTCTATATTTATTATTTTTTTGTCTGTGATTCAGCAATCCCAAAATTTCTTTTTCATCTGATCAAATAAAAATAAAATAAGGAAAAAATATTGTTTTTTCTTTTTGCAAGCTTTCATAACATAAATATTGTTAAGAGCCTTCCGGTGAGAAAACAAAAAAGTTTGTGACGCTGAACTGGACCATATTTCAAAAGTCAAAAAGGATGATAAGATGAAGAGAATGACAAAATGGGGATGAACCATCAGGTCCGAAAAGTACCATAATTATAGTAACACCAAACTAATGTCACAGATAATTCATCGAGAACTGGCCTGACGATTGATGTTAAACAATGTACATTCGTTTTAAGTACACATTAAATTGTAAAAAAACACGTGAAAAGAAGAAGGTTTGTTTTAAGTGCGCATGTGGTAAATTGTTTTCTGATGGTGCAATATACAGAAAATTGTTTTCTGAAACTGAAACAACCAGCACTTGGTGCTTTCCCCATTTTTAATTCGCAAGGTCCTACCCACGCTGAAAAGGTTGAGGTGATGGCATGGTGATTTGGTATAGGGACGAAAAATAAATCTGCATGCCTGAAATATACCCTAAAAAGTTGGGAACCACACAATAGCTGCCTCCTATTGACTCAAAAAGTTCTTACGCAAAACCTAAAACTAAAGAGTTAGATGGGAAAATGATATGGCCTGAAGCCAAAAGCCTTGAAAAAAACAGTTGATGAATATTTGCTCACATTATAGAACATGGGAAGTATATAACACAGCTTTGTCATTTTAATATAGAGATAAATCATCTGAGTTCATGTAAATCATACCTAAGAGCCTTCAAACCCCACCAAAGGCAGTAGAAATATTTTTCAACAAACTCTGCAGAAGCAACATCTGTAGTAAAAGCATCAGCAAACATTCCGAAGTCGATGTTACTATCTTCAATATTACAATTAGTTAGCACTTTAGTAACAGCCAACCAAGATTTCCGTTGCTTCGTCATCACATTTTTACAATCAAGAAATGAAAGATCACAAGATGGAGAGTGTGTGTCATTCCTCTCCTTTCTACATTCCCACTTCCAGCATGAGTACTGCCTTTCAAAAGCGAAAAGATACCAAGTAGCTCCTACAACCTGCACTGACATTTTAAAATAACAAACTGACTAATTTGTTTTAGCAAGACTCTTGTGCATTATAACAAGTCACGCTGCCATGAATATGTGACCATCATCTTAAACAAAAAAAATACAGCAAGATATAAAATAACTGGACGCAAATGGTGTGAGTGGGTGCTTACATGACTAGCTAGCAGATAAAGAAGAAGATTGTATGCCGCCCCTGCCCAAGCAGTCTTGGCTAAAACACCAGTGGTTTTAATAATCCTCTGGTTCAAAGGGAAAAGTATAAAAACCCGTGGAATATACTGAAGGAGGATAACCAGCGAAATGGCGTGGTTAGCATAAGCAGCTGTACCATTTTGCACTGCTGGAAGTATAAACCAGACCACAATCTGCCAAAACCAAACAAAAACAATGCTGTCTACTTAAATAACATAACGATTAAGTGTCATCTCTAAAACAAGAATAAAAGAAACAAAAAGGGATCCTTTCACTGTGATATCTGCAAGAAAAACACAGGTAAGGAGCATAACCATCCCACTTTATAATGAGAAGTTAAGGAATAAAGAAAAGGAAATCGCCACAGTATAACTGAATTCCATCCCTTTGTTTTTGTTTTTGTTTTTGTTTTAAAAATTTTCTTGTTACATTTTCTCAAAATGCCTGTTTTTCCCAGGTTTAAGTAATTTTATGTATTGATCCAAATTGGATGGAGAAGAGAACTCATATTGTGATCTTAGCTCCGTTGATGCACAAAAATTTAGCTTACCTTGTAGTTTTGTGAAAATCAACCAATGTCTTCACTAATTTCGATCAATTTGTTCGTGTCTATTGTGCTGATTTATTCAGACCAATAAAAAGGTCGTTCCCGGTGCACAAGGTTCCCGCTTAATTGCAGAGTCTGGGATAGGCGGATGTTGACTGACCTTACCTCCATATACGGAGAGGCTACTCCCATGTCTCGAACCCGAGACCAAACGTAGCTTGGGCGAGGGCACTTGCCATCGCACCAAGGTACGAATCCTATAATTATTTCGGATTAACAATCTCGGTTGATGTCCCTTTCTTATGAACTGAATCCTTTGTGTGAGGGATTTGAACCATTGGCAGGTGAAAACAAATTGCTTTTTTGGAACAAACCCAAAAGCGCTCAGATAATGATTAAGTCGGTTAGCTAATCCGGAAACCATAGTTAGAGAAAATTGTCGGAATCGATGCCTAGAGTGTCACGGCCAATCATCCCCAAATTTCACAAATATTACTATGCTACTCCATCGATAATAAAATCAATGGAACAAATTAAGAAGACGCCGTGAAAATAATAAATTGACTCAAAACCTTAATCATTTTCCAAAAAATATGACATAACAAAAACAAGACACGAACAAGAGCGATTTGGAGAGTAAATAGGATATAATGTAACAAATATTACCTCTGGGAGAGGAAGAGCGGCAGCAAGATCAATGGCAAAATCCGACTTCAAATATCGTATAGCTATCTCCCACCGATCCATGACAAGCTCGCCCCTCCCAAAAACACGAGAGCTTGGGGACACGTAGGCCGTACGGAACTTCATCGCGATATGCAAAAAAGAGAACATATCAACTATCAAGCGCCAAAGCGTGACCTTGGCACCCAAATAGTAGTCCATGGTCATGCAAACACGGCCGCCAATCCGGGGGAGAAAAAAATAGAAAGGGTCCAAGAAGAGAGCGAATAGATGGGATGCGAAGAAGATGTAGTTCCATTTGTTGACGAACTCGCTTCCCGGTTCAAGAATTTGGCGCCACCACGGCTTTTCCCGATAGTAGATCAGGAAGTATGGTCTGGGGATCTTATGGAGTTGAGAGGATAGATAGGGATGAATGTTGTTCATCTTCCATGGCAGAGAGGGAGTTTCATATGTGAGCTTGGTTGGAGAAGAAAACTCATATTGTGCATTTACCTTCTAAGGAACCAACTCCATTGATGCAAATAAACCTTTTAAACACAGGGCTTCAGCTTACCTTGTATTTTGGTGAAAATCAACCCATGTATATGTTTGTGTCTGTTGTGTTGATTTACTAGAACACCTCTATACGGTGGGGGCAACCATAACCTCTCAAAAACCTGCAAGAAGAGACAATTGAACAGGACAAAATCTTACACCTCTTACATATGTTACTCAATCTCAGAATTATCTCAAACAATTATTGAAAAACAAAATGTATAAGACAACGAGGACAAATCAGATATTTAGCTCAACTAACCAAATAGTAATTGAAAATTCAAAGCCACACAAAATACTTTAGTTCAATATGTAAATGTACTGAAAATAGTTACTGAAACACAACCTTGTGAGTTTGAGCTAGTTGTGATGAAGAATTTCCAAAAGTATAAAGGACAGTTGGGAAAAGAAATAGAAGCGGTGTGTTTAAATGTTACTATTTAATAATAATAATAATAATAATAATAATAATAATAATAATAATGTTACTGTTTAAATGTTACTATTTAATGATGATGATGATGATGATGATGACCACATGTATTGAGTCCTATAATTCATTTTCAGACAATCTTAAATTTTTTTCTTTTTTTTTAAGTTGTTGGCCCTGTTTTAACAAATATAGAACATAAGTCATTCCCTAAAGTAATGAATAGACATGTAAGTAGTTATAGTTAAGGGCTGTTATAGAACTCATTACAATTTTGATTTTTTTTTTTTTTAAATGGCACCGGTGGCTAATGAAACTATTGAAATGGGACTATAGCCTAAAAAACTATAAAAAATAAGGAAAATATAGTTAGAACTAAAGAAACAGAATACTACATAAAATAGTGTTGACTGAAGTGGCTATTTTTACTTTAACAGAGGGAAAATGAAAACAGTTGATATCTTAAATCATTAAAAAAATTCCCATGCGTCAATTGCTTATGTAATCAGTTTCAGAATCATTATCTTAAATTAACAGAGTCAATCCAATAAGACGTGCAAATCGGTTTCAAAATCAATATCATAAATCAATGGGTGGCCTACAATCTACCAAAAGAACCAATATCTTAGTCAAACCCACAATCATACTAAAATTTACAAAACTCAATCACTAAGACCCCATTTGCTTGTCCCAAAATTATAAATTGGTTCATTTATAAATTGGTTCATTTATAAATTGGCTCATTTACAAATTGGCCCATTAATTGTGTTTGGTTTCGTTAATGAGATGATTCATTAATTGGCCCATTTTAGCTCATGTGTAAAATCTGAAATGGAAGCATTTCACCAAAAACGTGAAATGCATCCATTTGAAATAAGAGATCATATATCCTCATCCATATCCGTAAGCGCTCTCTCTGTCTCTCTCTCTCTCCCAATCTCCATTGTTAATTTTTTTCTGATTGAACCTCAACATCAATTTCAGATTACCAAACATCGCGTAAAATTAGATTTAAACTCATTTCAAATCCACACATTTGCAATTCACTAATTCACAATTAACCAATTTCCATAATTTAACAATTTACGCAACCAAACAGGGCCTAAATTAACCTCAAAATCTACCTTACACCAAATCAATCTCACTCGTCATCCTAAAATTTGCAAAATTCAATTGGTCAAAACTAATGAATTTGTTTCACAATATGTAGCTTCCTAGTTGTGTGAAGCTGCCATTTTAGTATAACGGCTAAAGGAAATTCCCCCAAATCTAAGGTTTGGGGACTACAAGTATCTTTACATAAAAAAAATTGATATCATATTTGATATTTGTACTCATCTCAGGTATAAAATCATTAATGCTCTATCAGGATCACCTCATCAAATTATACACATATCAAAACATGTATTTTAAGGAGAAATATATTCAATACAACAACAGGTGCCGGTCAAAATATATAAAAACTAGCATGCAACCAGCGCAATGAGAGGGCAGTCAACAATTTTAAAAATCCATACAGATTTGGATTTAATAAAAATGTGTTATAAGAGAATATGAACGTGATTACACATTAATGGACTTCTCTTGCCATCTAAAGAGTGTATTTCACTGGTACGATTTAGATCCAAATCCAAAGAGTGTATGTCATGATTTAGATTTTTTACAAAGATTTTTACTTTCATCTGCTCTATCTTAGTAGGTACACTTTTTGAGGTAATTGAATTTGTAAATTCAGGGTTAATTGAAATTTACGTATGTATTGTGAATTAATTTATGCATAAAGTTCTAATTTTTTATCCATGAGATTGTTAAACTAGAAAGCTTATGGTTGAATTTTAGGTTTGTTATGTGCAACTAAACTTGGGTGTTAATTTCTTTAAAAATAGATCTATTACATAAACTATAGCACAAAACAAAGGTCTTTTTCCATTTGATTAGAACAATTGTTAATTAAATATGTTATCTCAAAATTTCTTATTTATTATTGATAGTCTTATTTATAAAACCATTTTAATTTTATATGTATAAATTTATATATCCTGATATTCTTTTTTAAACAAATATAAAACCATGTTACAAAAAAAAAAAGCTAAACTTCTTGCTTACCTAATAACAAACATATGCAATAAAAGAAAATAAGTCAAAAAAATTTGTCTTCACAAGGATAACCAATAGACAGTGTGCTTAACCAAGTTCAGCAAATTAAAGAAAGAAAATAATTTGAAAAAACTATTAATCAATTTTTTTACTCTATTATGAACCCTTATAATTTTGTTGTTTTGCTAGGACCGGCAAAATGGGTTAGTGAGAATGGGAACCGTCCACTTTTGCCCAAAAACTACAAGTCGGGGTCCATTAATCTATTCAGAGGGTCAAAAATGGGTTAAGTATCCCATTAAGTCGGTTTGAGGCGGGTTACTCACGGGTCAAATACGGGTTATGAGGGTAAATCGAACACTGATGTATAATCTAAACCTAATATGCTCATTTCAGCCATTCTGGAACGATCTCTCTCTCTCTAGGTAATTATTTCTCATTTCACCACTTACCCCTTTACAGCATCACATGGCCGAGGAGAAGAGAGGGGTTGGGGAAGGAAAGGTTTGACCCGGAACCAGCCCGTATTAGCTCAATCCAAATCCGACCAAGGCATGTGCTGACCCATTTTCAAACCGTCCAAATCTAACCCGAAACCATTTCCGAACCACCCACATCCGCCCATCACAGCCAATTACTTTTCCTTGTATCAACACATGGGGAATAAATAAAAGCGTGCTTCCATAGAATCCGAAATCTATATTGACAACAAATATAAGACACATCTTTCCAAACCCATATATGTATAGAACAAATACCAAATGAGATGTACAAGATATGGGAAATTAATACCTTTTGTCACTATATTTACTACAGATGTCATCATGTGAGGATTGTTTCTGTACCAAAAGAAACAATGCGTGATTAATTTACTACAAATATTCACATTTGAAATGGAAACTGTTTTACCTATTGGGATTGCAGAGAAAATGAAAAGAATTGTTTTTTTATTTTACCTGAATCGATGGGTTATGGGGAGAGAGAGAGAGAGGGAGAGAGAGAGAGAGAGAGGGAGGACACAAACGGACGGACCAAAAGTCGATTTGTTTGTTTAAAGTTGGGAACATTTTAACTTATAACCCCATTTTTTAATGTTTTCTTACAAATAACCCTCATTCTCATAATCTCTCACTAACTCTCCATTTTTGTTGGAAAAGGGGCATTTAACATTAAAATTTAAAATTGGGTCAATTGTATGGAGACTTTTATAAACGTTAGACTATTAGGCCCTTTGTTTGGGGACAAAAAGAGTATTGAACATTAAAATTTGGTCAATTTAAAGCCTAAATAAAAGTGGGACTCACACTTTTCAAGGCAAGGCAAGGCCACATACGGATGCATTTCTCTTCACGGGAAAATTAACATGTTATATTCACATATTCCAAGCCATTAAGAGGCGAATGAAAAATTGACCTCAAAGTACTCCATCTGAAATGGGTAAACTATTGTGTAATTGGGTATAATGGCTTTATCTCACATAGAAAAATTAAAAGCTAAATGAGAAGTATATATACTCATTCAATGGTCTAAGGAACTTAATGCACTTGGGGTATCTCCCAACCCTTTGAAGGAGAAATGTCATGCAATATATATATAGGCCATGGATCATGGGATTCGGCATTGTCCTATCTTGTTAGGTCATCTTTTCATAATTTCCTATAGAAATTTTCTTTTAAATTGGGTTTAAATAATGTATTGGGACCGCTGTTCTAAAAAATCCGTCTAGGCACACCTAGGCTTAAGGCTTGGGAGAAACGCCCCGCCTTAAGTTTTTCCTGACTTATTCTTGGTAAAACCCTTAAGGTGCACTTTTTTTCTAAAAACAACAATACTTTAGTGAAACGATATCGCCTTTTAAAGAATTTTTTTACTAACCGGACTATTATCTCATCCAAAATAATTAAATAGTATTTTAATTTGCATATATTCAAACATATTTTAATGATATGTACAATTTTAGTATTTTAATAGCCTTGTTATCGTTAAAAAATATTAAAATATATTAAGAAGGCCTAAACGCCTTTTCACGCCTAAGGCTCGCCTAGGCTTCTAAGGCTTAAGGCTTGGCCTTCACGCCCCGCATTTTTTAGAACCTTGATTGGGACAAAAAATAAATGTCTAAAAATATGTCCATTTAAGGTTGTGTACCTTCAGTATGTTCAGTGAATCATGTCTGATTGTGGTGGCTATTCTTAACAGACATAAATTTGTTTAAAAAAGACACCAATACTCTTATGTATATCCACCTACGCCTTACATCTTTTACTTTGAATTTTTAAACATATAGGTCCCGTTTGGTGGTCCCAAAATTGTAAATTGACTCATTTATAAATTGGTCCATTTACAAATTGATCCATTAATTGTGTTTGGTTTCATTAATGAAATTATTCAATAATTGCCTCATTTTAGCTCATGTGTAAAATATGAAATTGGATCATTTCACAAAAAATGTGAAATGCATCCATTTGAAATAGGAGTCACATAATGTGCATGCTCATTTCTCTCTGTCCCTCCCTTCCCAACAAACAAACACACAGACACACACACTAACACACCAAATTTGTTTTAATCTTTTTTTTTCTCATAAAATCTTAATATCAATTTCAGATTACCAAACATTGCGTAAAATTAGATTTAAACTCATTTCAAATCCACTCATTTACAATTCATTAGTTCACAATGAATCAATTTACATAATCAAATAATTTGTGCAACCAAACATGGCCATAGTGATTCTGAGTATATCATTATTAACATCCTGCATAAAAAGATAGAGTTCTTCACAGAAAATTAGTTTGCATACAATGTTAATTGGAATACTACTTTGACGTTGTGTTACTATTGTATCCTTATAGGCAGTCGTTCGTAAAGTCTTGAGTATCGTAATGGGAACATAATTTATGTAAGGACATTATTTCCAATAGTAGCCTCAATTAAAACCTTGTATATGTGGTTTTATTACTCCAAAATTTGCAAGTATATCTCACTGTGGTTGTATCGCCAATATTATTTATAAAATACTAATTTATTAATTTTTTTCAATTATATTTAGTTCACATAATTTTGTTATTGAATATGTTTACGTAATCCAACAATCTTAAGTCAACTAATTTTTAGTGTGAATTAGATTCATGGAAACAATGAATCACCATGTGAACCATCATGAGAATCTAGAGAGGTTTGATGGAACAAATTTTAAACGTTTGCAACCGAAAATGTATATTATGTAATAGCATTAAACTTTGGTAAATTTCGTAAGGGAGGAAGTCCCATAATTGAAAGATGATGTCGACACTTCAATTGTTGTTGCAATTGATGCATGAAAACATTCTAATTTTTAGTGTTCACAAATATATTCTCAATGGGTAGGAGAATAACCTATAAAATGTTAATATTCCAATCCAAACAACAAAAGAAATCTAGGAATCCCTTACTAAGAAATATAAAATGAAGACGTAGGCCTTAAAAAAAGTTTATCATTGGCAAGTTCTTAGATTTAAAAAATGTGAATTCCAGGAGTGCTCTTAGTCAAGTCCAAGAGATTCAAATAATCCTTTTGTGAAATTCATGCCGAAGGCATATATGTGAGTGAATTATTTCAAGTAGCTACAATTATTGAAAAATTGCCTCCCAGTTCAAAAGATTTTAAGAATTATTGAAAACATAATCGTAAGAAAATAAAACTAGAGGACTTGATTATTCGTACGAGAATATAAGAATCCAATAGGATTAGAAATAAAAAAATCAGAGAAAATTGTATGGTGAAAAAGGCTAATGTAGTGGAGATAAGATAATCAAAGACTAAACGATACAACTCAAGAATAAGGAATAAATGAAAGTTTAATCCCACTTCGCCAAGGGACAAAAATTTTGACAAAATCAAGGGCAAATGTTGGTTTATAAGAAAATAAGGAACCGCACTCAAGATTGTCGTGAATGCAAATTGGAATTTTTAAAACTAAGTTTGATAGAGCCAACATTGCACAAATAGTTGTTAGATTGGAGGATCTTTTAGTTGTTTTCACTGAAATCAACATAGTTAAAAATTGCAATGATTTGTGGGTCAACACTAGAGCGATGCGGCACATTTGTTCCAATAAAAGTGCATTCAAATGCCAAATGGAACAACTATTCATGGAAAAGTATTTAAGCTCAATTGTTGAAGGATAGTGAAAGATTATTCTCAACTTTATTTCTAGAAAAAATCTTGCTTTGAATGATGTACTTCATGTGCCCAAAATTCGCAAGAATCTCGTGTCTGGATCATTATTGAGCAGGAAGGGATTTAAATTATTATTCGAGTTGGACAAATTTGTACTCACCATGTGTTATTGTCTAGAAATGGTATTAAGATCATTTTAGGTCTTAGCTAGTAAATACCAATAATAAACTATGACAAAAATAGAAGAAGATAGTCGAAGTTGAGAGAGACGAGAGGCAAAGAATGAGACAAAAGGTTTAACGTGGTTCAGCCCCAATAAGGTGCCTACATCCACAAATGTAAGGCTACTTTGTATTAGGAAGGGGTACAAACTCTCAAGAATTTCTCTAGAGTTTTGTGTACGTCGTTTTCTTCTTGTCTCGACTATGGGGTGTGGTGTGCTATTGATAATAGAATTAAGAAGAAAATGAGGTGGAATGCCTTTATAAATAAGGTAATTATATCTTTTTACATTATTGATGACATCCAATGATGATCTACCCGCGGATAGTAAGGATGTTTAACCCACGTGTACCTATATAAAGAGACTGTATATATTTCCACGTGTATCTCACATGTATGCCTTGACAGTCTAGCTTACTAGTGGTCGGCCATCCTGCCAACCACGAAAGAATATTGAACCAACCAAGATAATGAGTTGTTGGCACTTCCCAAATGAGTATTTCATGATGATAAGTGTCACGACTTCATTGTTTATGTCCTAGTCTAGTTTTATTGTACAACACCATGGGTGGAATGCTTGTGAGAATAAAGGGTATTTAAGTGATGGGTTATTTAAAATAAATGTAACAAGTAACTCGATTATGAATGATAATAAAAATAAATTATTGTATATATGCTTGAGCCATTTAATGTTTATCATGGTAAGTAGGGACATGTTAATTATGGATATATTCGCATATTAATTAAACTGGGTTTAGTTCCTAACTTTGAAATCAATTATACATATAAATGTGAAAATTGTGTTGAATATAAGCTTTCGAATAAATCTTTTTAATTTGTTTAAAGAAGCATTGAACCTTTGGAATTAATTCATCTAGACATATGTGATCTTAAATATATTCAAACTAGAGGTGGTAAAAATACTTTATCACATTCATTAATGATTGCAATAGATATTGTTGTATTTATTTACTTTATAGTAAAGACAAAGAACTTGAAATATTTGTTGTTTATAAAATTGAAGTTAAAAATGAACTTAATAAAAAGATTGCAATGTTAGGATCGGATAGAGGAGGGGAATATTCACGAATCATCCTAAAATTTACAAAATGCCACTAAATGAACCTCAAAATTGTTCTTTGTGGATTAAAAAAATCTTACACTAAATCTGTCTCACTTATCATCCTAAAAATTGTAATATTTAATTGGTCAAAAATTAAGATTTTGTTTCCCAACGTCTACATTCCTGCTTGTGTGAGTTGCCATTCTAATATAATGGCTAAAGGGAATTCCCCTAATTTGATTTTCAGGGACAAGGAGTATTTTTCACATAATAGGTTGATATTCCTAATTATACTCATTCAAGGGTTAAAATTATGAACATTCTTTCAGTGTTTAGGATCACCTGATTAAATTATACAGGTGTTAAAACATGTGTTATGAGGAATTATATATTTAATACGGATGGGTTACAAAGAACAATACATATTCGTCAAAATCTATAAAATAAAAATAAAAGAGTATGCATCATAATCAAACCCTAAAATCCTAAAACTTACGAAACCTAGTCTTTAAATCAATCTAAAAAACGTAAAATACTAAGGTGATAAAATATTTAAGCAAATCAAACCCGCATATCATAGTAATATTATAAATATATCTTATAAACACAAATTTTTTACCCAGATAATTCTAGTTACCTTACAATCAACTAAAACGAGGAATATATGCAATGCAGTTCAAGCCTTGAACGATCATTTATATAATTGTAATGCGTTCCTCGGGAATGAGAAAGAGAAAAACAAATATGTTCACGTTTGAAATGGAAATGATAAGTAAAAATTATTTTACCTCTTTGAATCACACAGAGAAAATAAAAACAATTATTTATTAGTTTACCTAATTAATTGGTTATGGAGAGAGCGAGATGAGAGGGGGGGGGGGGGGGTAGAGAGAGAGAGAGAGATCATGGGAAGTGTAATACCTCACTCCACTACTATCGATATTTTCCTAATTTGATCACAGCTCACAACTGTATGGGATTTTATTCTAGCTCACATCCAAAAACTGGTGACAATTGGGTATGGACCCCAGACATGTAGTGTTTTAAACCACATATTTTACCAGTGGAGCTAAAAAAACCTCGGTGTTAGAAAAGTGAAAATATACATATATGAACCATTATTTTTTTCTCATCTAGGCGACATGGGATGTAACTCCTTGGCTACCAAGCCAACCATAGCACCAGTCTATTACAATCGATCCCCTTAGGGAGCTCAACATCCTCATAGTTATAAAATCAACCATCACCTAACACGATGGCACACTTATTCCGGATGGGTACTAGCTCTGATACCATCATGTAAAACCCCATTATACTATCATCGATATTGTCCCTAATTTAACCATCGCTCACATCGGTATGGGGTTTTATTCTAACTCACATCCACAAACTGGTGCCTACGAGTTTTAAACCCAGACATGTTGTGCCATAACCACATGTCTTACCAGTGAAGCTGAAAAGGCCTCAATTTGAGAAGAATGTTGTAATATCCCCTATTTTTTTGAATTAATAATTGAAAAAAGTTAATTATGTGTGCTTGTTGTGACTATAGATGTCACTATTACTTTTGTGTTACTTAGATTGGTTTTAAGACACGGTGATTAAATAATAATTAATTAGTATGTAGACTCGTATCAGGTAATTATTAAATAACTGAGTTGTTAGTTATTTGATTGGGTATTTTTGGTAGTAGGATTTTGGTAAGCGTAGAATGCCTAATTTAAAATGATGCTTTAAAAACCTATCGTGTTATTATAAGGCTTAGGTAAGTGTTGATGTAAAAAACTAGATTTGACCTAGTTCTTTAATCACAGATAAAAATGAATAAGACAAAAGATTTTTAAAGTGGTTCAGCGTTAAAAGAATGGCCTACGTCCACTGTTTGTGTTATTGCTGACTGTTTGCAGAATTCTCGATAATGGGTTTACCAAGAAATTCCGAGTCCCCTGCTAATGAGGAGGTTACAATGTATTTATAGCCTTGAGGCGGTACAAATGAAAGAATAATACACAGTTGTCTAACAGGGGTATGCGTCTGTGTGATAATAATGAGCATTTAATGCGCAGTCATCCTCTTGATTATCCGGATATGAATGCTTTGTACGAGATGCAGCTCGGACCGCCTAAGCTGCTCGGACCGCCTAAGCTGCTCGGTATACATGAGTTGCTCGGTACAGTAGAGTTGCTCGGAGAACACTTGTTGCTCGGAGCGTTCTGAGTTGGTCGGGGAGGTTGAGTTCCTCGGAGTCAATGTGTTGTTCAAAAAATGTTTGCGAGTGTCATGTAGATTGACACATGTCTCCACATAATCGGTCCACGTTAGCAGACTAAATTTGGTATCAACAGTAAGGTTAAGTTATTTAGAGGTGCGTGTGGACTCATTTAGGTGAGGGCCATTTGGCGCCCAAGTGTAATTTTGAGATTTAAGGGTTTCAAGGGGTTATTAGGGAAAACACAATTGGGAAGCACTAAAGGGACTAGTGAGAAGGAGCGTGAAGAGAATAGAAGAAATTAGGAGTTTTGTCTTGGTTTTCTCTATAAATCATAAGGAAAGTTTATATAAAATATGATTATATTGGAAATGGAGTTTTTCTGGGTGGATCGACAATATCATATATTACATAGATTGGGCTTTTAGTTTTTATTTTAGGTTTTGGATCTTGGGGTTAGTTTTGTTTGGCCTTGAGCTTTCTTATATTGGAAAATAGAATTTGATTCAAATGTTTTGAGGCACTGAATATTCGTTTTGGAAATTTGTTTGGTATTGTGAAATTATGGACTTAAATTAGAATTATTTCAAGTATAAGACATTAATTTGCAAAGCTAAGAGTAGGATGGGTTAACTGGTCATTTCAACCTTAGTTAATGTAAAGGTTAATTGGGTATAATGTATTAGTTGTAAATCCAAAATATGAATGGATTATTAAGTTGGGATTTTTATGAAAGTTAGAGAGTGGACTTATTGGCTAGTAATAGAAGGGACATTGTGTTATACTGGTAGGATGTTATCCTTTGGGGGAGACTAGAATTGGGGTCAAAAAGCCTAGAGTATGGTGGTTAATACATTTTATGTCTTATAAATTAGGGCCTTGGGAAACTGGACTAGGAATATTTAAGGTTAACGTAATAGATATGTGTGTTTTGGTATAAGGTAGGGTGATATTATACCTTGGTTTGGAGAATCCTGAAGTGTTAGGGTTAATCGGTTCTCGAATGAATATAAGGTTAGAGATGTGTTATACCTTTTCATATTGCGATGCTAGTCTGATCCGGTAAAGTATGGTCAATATGTGTAGGTGATTTATGTAGCTTGTTAACGAGGGCTTGTGTATATGTTTACTTTAACCCGTTAGTGAAGGTTGTGTATGAGATTTACCTTAACCCACTAGTGAGGATTGTGCATGTGGGTTTTTGTATGAGATTTACCTTAACCCGCAAGTGACGATTATGCATTTATTTACTATAAACCATTAGTGAGGATTTTAATTGCTTGTGTGATTTAATTGTGAAATACATACCATTTGTAAATGCTCGTGGATACTGTACCAGGGGATGGATTTCACAATGGGGCACGTGCGATGTGGACCACGGTGATGCCTCGGTGAGTATACGAGTTTGCCATTCGCAGTGGTATTTTTACCTGAGCATCCAACGTATAGGTATCTATAGACCGAGAGAGTCACGAAGAGGTTTCTTTCATATGGTCTTAGGTATGGTAGTTTATATGAATGATGGGTAGACGTAGTGATTTATCCCTTGTCGTTATAAGGTTTTAGGCTTGGGACGGTCTAAGACTATACCTAGTACGGGCGAGCAATCCTCGAAGCAAATGGTGTAGGCCTTCGTTATATGCCAGCGTAAGAGATGCCCATTTATTTGTGAAAGTCAAGGTGTGTGTTTAGGTATGGATGTTAGATGTAGAGATTGTCCTCCTTATACCTTATGTGATTTTAAACGGTGGTGATAGAGATAGTGGTACCAGTTTGTTTACTATCCTAGATATGTATATGCCTTATGGTAAGGATACTCACCTACATGCTTGTTATGACTTAGGATTTATGTATCAGTTATACTAAGGACTTGTATATTACATTAATGGCATAAAACGTAGGTGTGAGACCTTAATCTAACACATGATTTCTATTAAAAAAGATTAACCCGGTATAGTTAACGATAAAGATTGAAGAATGATATTGTAAGACTTTAATCACATGAGTTACATATGGGTTCGAGATTTATAACCACATGATATTTTTAGTTATTGGATTGAGCAACTAATAACTTAAAATATATTAAAATATGAGAGGAAGATGTGTAGTTATAATGTGGCCCAGATTCAATTAATCCTATTCTACATAGACGTGTTGCTTACGTTTCTTTTAAAAGTTATTTTTATAGGTCCTTATTGCGGTAGTTCCTGAAGACACGGATTCGTTGGAGGAGGATCTCTAGTGACGTCCCATTTGTTACTCCTAGGATTGTAGGAGTCGATCAAGTGTAGCTCATTCTTTTGTTATACCCTATTATTTTCAGTGAGGTTGTACACGTATACTTGTATTCAAAGTTAAACTTTCGTATGGACATATTTTATATTCATAGATGGCTTATGTTATATTGGCAATTATTGATACCAGCGTTAGTTTTGTGTTAATTAAGTATTTCATTATCTTATCATTGTTCTTTCAGTTTTGATTATTTTTTTATGCTGAGAGTGTTACCAAATTTTTTTATTCTCGTGATTTTTATATTAGACCCGGTCAATCTATTTATGGATTTTACGAGGTGTCACAAGTGTAAATCTACATATATGAACCATTATTTTTCCTTACCTAGGCGATATGGATTGTATCTCTCTCGCTACCAAATTAATCATGGCACCAGTCTATTAGAAGATGAATGAAGGAGGGAGAGGGACAAGGCACAACGGACGAACTAAAAGTCAGTTTGTTTAAACTTTGGAACTTTCCAACTTAAAACCCCACTTTTTAATGTTTTTATAAATAACCCTCATTGTCATGATTTCTTTGACTTACCCCCACTTTTTGGATGGAATACTAAGGGCATAGTTGTTACTGAAGGGATTGTGAGTCGGGTATTTAATGTGTAATATAAAGAATTGTATCGATTTGGTCGCCTAGCGATCACAGATCAGCTGGAGGAGAATCACTAAGTATAGTGATAGGTATGACCAAATACAATCCTGGTATAACTCATCAGCTCTAGAGATAATATCAGAGAAAATTTCTTACAATGTGACTTATGTAGTTAGAACTCATATTTATAAATAGATTATCCCTAATGATTAAAAAAGATATTTAGTGTAATATATTATGCCCACGACATGGACTCTCAATTAAAATTCTCCATCACTCCAGGTTATAATCTTCTCCTCTAATAATAAAAGTGTCATAATCCCTTCCCCGTGGACGTAAGCCGACCTGACCACGTACATCTTTGTGTCCTTGAATTTGCACTTATATTTATGGGTAAAATTGGCATTTGGTGTTATTGTAAGATTAATGCCCCTTACAATTTGGAACCGTTTGTAGGAAAGTTGGAAAGCCCACTACTTGTGAATACTAACCCTCATTCAATATGAGTCCACATTAATACCATTGTTCCCATATTGGGCACCACATTAGATCCAATGTACAAATTGTGAAGAGGGAACAAACTCCTTTCTAATCACCTCCACCTCCTAGTAATACGATATCTCGGGAATGCACTCCTCGTAGGTCTGGTCCTAACTATCTTAAGGATGTTGGTCTATCTCCTACAACATTGAGCGCCATAGAAGAAGGAGAATTCGATATCCTAATAATCCTCTTACTAACCATAATGGCGGAGCATCTAGATCTAGAAATTCGCAAGTGACACACTTTAATTCGCTTCAATTAAGGAATTCCTTTGTTCATTGGTCATCGAGTCATGGAAGAGGATTAGTTCAGTCGGCTAACTCGAGTCATAGCTAAAGTTACATCAAATCTCAGACTCCTAGGAAGAGTGTTGATCGGGATAATTTGCATAAGTTTATCACGAAAGAGTTAAAGGGATGACTGAATTCCAATTTGTCACGGAAGAAAAATATCTTTCCAATAGATATTTAAGTACGGTATCTACATCTCCCTTAACTATTGGCATAGAATCATCAGAGCCCCAAAGAAGTTCTTTGTGCCAAATCTCACCACATATGATGGCTAGACTGACCCAACCCATCACATCAAACACTATAGGCAAACCATATCTTTGTGGATCCATTACTATTGTAGCTTATAATAATTAGACCGCATGGACCAATAAAAGAGTGACACCTATCACCACGATCAGTGGACCCTCAAGCAGCATACTAGTATGGTCGACTCAGTTATCTTATCGGTTAGACGACCACCCTCACGAATATGAAGGGTCGGTAATATGAACAAAAACTTGTGGGATTTTTAACAGTCATCATGCACATGCGCATGAACATGAATAATATTCAATTGTCTATTATTGTGTAAAGATGTGAATACCTAATGTATAAAGGTATTCCATCTCCTTAACTTCCCCCTACTATAAATAGATTGATATCTCTCTCAGCTAAAACAACTTAAACACTTTATTCAGACCCTAAAGAGTCTTTGATAGGATTATACTAAACCTTAAAATAATAGTGGCCTTGTACCCGTGGATGTAGGCATCACCTTGGGTTGATCCACGTAAAATCTCTGTGTCTCTCTATAACTCTCATCTTCCTCTAGCTCATTATCTTATCCGCGGTTATAATTATTGGTTAAATTAAGCTAAGGGTGTTCCAAATTAGCAAACCAAATTTTAACACCAATGGATTGGCACCGTCTGTGAGAAGTGACAAGTTACTATTATTTTCTACTTTTTTTCTTTGAGAAGTCGTTTCTCAGCCACACCGTTGAAAAATGACAGACATTCCAGAGGGTAGCCACACTGCTATTAACGCTTTATATCATTCTGCCCCTCCTAGCATAGGAGATCTTCAGGGAATTCTACTAAATATAGCCAAAGGTCAGGAAGCGATGCAAGAGATAGTAAGGTATCTTACTCAGACGCTTCAAACCAGGCCAATTGTTTTCCCAGCCACCAGGGGAGAAATGTTGCCCCCAGCACCTAGGAAAGAAAGAAGCAAATCTAAATATTCTAGATCCACCAATGATAGGTATAATCGCCCCGGCACGACCTCTTCCCTTAGATCCACTGATTACGATGATGGGCTTTCCCTCTCTCAAGAAAGGTCGAGCGCCCTAGACCGGCTAAGAAGGGGCTCAAGCTTTGATCGATTTAGTCCCCGAGCGGTTGGGGGCCATGATTATAGGGAGTCATCCAGATCATGAGATTGCCGAGAAGGCTCTATCAAGTCAAAAACCAACATGCAAGGATCCTCGCGTGCCGAGCAAACTTTCCGGGAAGAGAGCTCAGCATAAACGCATGATCGAGTCGCTAAAACCATTTCAATTCGAAATATATTTTCGGATTAAAATGGATGAACATGTATAACTCGTATATAAAGATTGGATATTTGATAATTAATTTGGAAAAAATTATGTGTTGAATTAATTAGAAGTTTAATTTAAAATTCTAGGGTTTGATTAAGGATTTGGGGTTAATTTTGTGATTAAATACTTCTAGAATATTAGGGTATTGTTGTAAGAGTTAATTTTTGTGTTTGGAGTGGGTGGAAACCACCATTAGAGGGTTTGAAAGAGAAAATTCCAAGGAAGAAGATGTCCATAAAAATGAACTGGTTCGCTCCCTTAGCGAACCTGATCGATTTTGGAAGTTGAATAAGGTTGTGCAGAATCGAATTATGAAGGTGTGGGTGCCAATTTTGTATTTTTCTGATTTTTTTTTTAATTTGTTATGAATTTTCTACTAAAAGGTGCGCGATACTGAAATTTTACATTGGTGATTTTGGATTGGGCTTTCTTTTGAAAAAATTTATTTTGGGGGCAGCGAATCGATTCAATTTTCTTACCTGCCCAGTTTTTGTTCGTATGTCATTTTAACCCATTAGGTTATGGGGATTGATTGTAGGGGCTTCTGGGGTACTATGGGATTACTGGAGAAGACTTTATTGATGGGTTCAAGTGAGGAGAACCAAGGATTCAAGTGAGTGACTATTTGTTTAATTAATCTAGCGGGATTGGGTGGACTGTGAGTGGTGGGATATGCGTAAAACTTCAGTACTATTATATATATACATATTAGAGTGACGTGTATATATATGTATGTGTGTATGTTATTGTTTTATTGAAGATACCTACTCGTGAGAGCTATCGTAAGAGGTTGCGCGTAGTGGGCAGTCCACCCTGGTGTTGGGTTGATTCCCGAGGTTATAGTGTTTTTGCATGGCCACTATCCGTATGTGAGGATAGGTTTTTGTTTCGAGTTCGGTTGGGCGCGATGTGGTATGGTTGCAACCCTTGGATGTATGTTTATGACCGCCTCTGTTGTATGTGTTTTTGTTTGGGATCGGTGGTGAGATTCTGACCCGGTGGCTCGGTCTGAGACCTGATGCCTGGAGCTAGATAACACACGAGGGATGCATCCGCGAGGTCTCAGCTCTGGGGATGCGGTTATATGTATATAGCCAGTGATGTATATGTATGTTTATATGATATAGTGTAAGTATTTATTTATAGCACAAGCGTAGCTATTTTGTGTTTATTACGTGATTATTTATTTATAGCAAGTGTGTCTCTACAATATTGTTTAAGAACATATACCTAGAGAAGGTAGTTATACGTAGATAATATAAGGTGTTAGTGGGATTGGGCTTAGATAACGGTCATATGTCCTAAGTTAGATCGGTAGTTTAATTAGGATAATAAATGAATACGTTAGGTGCACACTATAGTTGAGAGGTGAGATTTATCTCAAGTGATTGCGACCGGTTAATTATAAAAGTAATACACTATTGTTTTAATTGATTTAAAACTATTATCTACTTGCAAAATATTTTTTACTTTATAGGCTTTGGCCTGTAGGCTTTTGTTTTTCTTTTATTATCTTAAGTGTGCTGCAACAACAGTCGGGACTACAGGGATAGATTCATTATTACCGTGTTGTAGCTGTGGACACTACATCTTTGTTTGAAAGCCTCAGTCTATTTTATCTAGATAGGATTTGTCATTTCAGTTTTAGTTTTGGGTGTGTTGCCCGTAGATGGATAAGCTTTTGTACTACTGTCAGACATTTTTATTTCCGTAAACGGTTTATTTATTCGTTATTGTGGATGTTTTATTTTGTGACCGATGGTTTATTTTGTTCACTCATTTTATCTATTTATGCATGAGGATTATTCATTCATTTTCAATTGTATGGTTTTATTCATATTATTTATATTATATTGTGATTACAATAGTGGTGCTGAGAATGAACCATACTGAGATTCTTGTTTTATTTTATTAAAGGATTGGCCACCCGATATTAAAATAGGCGAGTTGTCATAAAGAATTGCCCGTGTGGAAAATGTACGTAGATGGATCATCATGCGCCACCGGCAGTGGTGTTGGGCTGATAATCAATACTCTGGACGATATAGATGTGGAATACACACTCAAATTCTAATTCGAGGCTTCTAATAATGAAGCAGAATATGGGCGTTGATTGTAGGCTTCGAATTAGCTCTATCCTTGGGCGTCGAGTAGATGATGGCTCACAGTGATTACCAGTTGATCATCAACCAAATATTGGGAATATACGGGGTCAGAGGGAATTTATGACGAGGTATTTAGCCAAAGTTCAAGACATAATATCCAAGTTTCCAGCGATCAAAATGGTCAGAATACCTGCAATCGAAAATGCTCGAGCAGATTCACTTGCTCAGTTTCGCTTCTGTAACTAGATAGGAGTGAAGGAGAACCATTCCAGTAGAAATCCTAGAAAAATGGGATTATCGATAAGGAAAATATCAATTTGGTCACACTATATTTGGGGCGCTCGTGGATGGATACCATCAAGGGGTATATCGAAAAATGTACCCTACCAGACAATCCAAAAGAAGCTAGAAAGTTTAGGTACAAAGTAGCCAGCTACATTGTGGAAGGAGGAGACCTATACAAGAGGGGATTCATTATCTCGTTTCCCAGGTGTGTTCACCCTTCAGAAGTGCAAGGATTGATTAAGGAATTACACAAAGGATCTTGTAGATCTCATTCAGCAGGAAGATCAATGGTCCGATGAGTGGCCACTCAGGGATATTACTGGACAACTATGAAGGTAGATTGTACTGTATATGCGAGACGATATGACAAATATCAAAAGTTTGCAACAATCCACAGGACACCTAGAGCTGCACTTACACCGATCACATCCCCACGGCCTTTTGCTATGTGGGGGATTAATTTGGTCTGCCCATTGCTGAAGGCAAGAGGAAGGTTCAAATACTTAGTCGTTATTATAGACTATTTCACCAAGTGGGTGGAAGCTGAGCCTGTTGTTGACATGCCCTATAAGAGAGTCTTCCAATTCATATGAAAGAATATCATATGACGATATGGTATGCCATATGCCTTTATCACCGACCATGGGACTTAGTTTGACAACCAGGAGTTTGAAGATTATTGTATCCGGTTAAAAATCCAAAAACTGCACTCTACTCCAGGACACCCTCAGTGCAATGGCCAAATAGAGATGTCAAATAAAACTCTTCTTGATGGACTAAAGAAAATACTAGAAGATGCCAAAGGGGAATGGATCAATGAGCTACAAAGTGTACTCTGTGCTTATAGAACCATGTTGAGGACAACTACCGACGAAACTCCCTACATGTTGCCATTCGGGATAGAAGTTGTAGTCCCCTTAAAAATCGGTCTGCTCAGTTATAGAGTACTCAATTTTAACTCTCCTAAGAGAGACCTCATAAAAAGAATGGATTTAGACTTGGTTGAAGAGGTCAGAGAAAATGCGGCACTACGCGTGGCAGCCTACCAGTAATGTACAACCCGGCTCTACAACAGGAGGGTAAAATCGAGCAACTTAAAAAAGAATAATATGTTTTAAATAAAGTGCTTTAAAAAGGGAAACGAGTTAGATGAAAATTGGCATGGTACCTACCGTATTTCTATAGTTGTCCATATAGGTAATCACCTAGAAACCTTGGAAAGAGGACAATTCAAGAACCCATGGAATGTCGAAACACTTGAGTAAGTATTATCAGTAATCATTATGAATGGAAACTTTCAATGTTTATGTAACATGTCTTTTTTAGTTTCAATGAAAAACATTCAGTTCACCATAAGTTGATTTCCTTTTTCCTATTTTGTTTTCATATTTTTAGGAATATAAGATGTATAAATCTCAAACAACAAATAAGGACAAAATCCAAAATTTTGTAACCACAAAATCAAAAAATTCATGTATGGCTTCGTCTTTGACAAGTCACGAACAAGAAGTTCCAAATCTTAAAACTTCGTGTATGGCTTCGTCTTTGACAAGTCATGAACAAGAAGTCCCAGATCCTAAAACTTTATGTATGACTCCTTAACCTCAAGAACAAGAAGTTTTACCAGGCCAAATTAAGGAAAAATCCTAAAATATTTGGTCGCCAATGGTAATTAACATAAACACCTGGTAAAAAACGATAAGATCTGTTTGAACGACTATAAATATGTTAGTAGAACCTAAGGCTGGACAACCTATATTCGTCCAAACTAGTAACTAGTCAAGAAGATTAATCGGCTAACATTTGACCACATAATTATAATTCTAAGTTGTTGGTAGGCTATAATCATACAAAAGAACATAAAGTAACGATACAAGTTTTATTCAAAGAGAATATCTTTATTTAAATTTCTCATTGCTCTTATATTACTACAACTTATTATCCATCATACCCATTCATTACAAGGAAGACATAAAAGCTTCTCATTTTGTTGCACACTTACCGAGAGACTTCTCCATACCTTCAGGAGGAATATTAAAAGTCGAAGGAAGAACAGTGGGCCCCAACTCTCTAAGTGTGGTTTGTCTACATGAGCTGGGCCTATCTACCAAGTGTAGAGGTCTGATGAGGGTATTATCTCCATGAATGACATAATCCCCCAGGTATTTTCTAATCAAACTAGTGGGGATTGCGTCAGTAGGATTCTGCGTAATGTCCAACTTAAAGGTAGGAGTATGATAGTCCAAACACCCTGAGTCATGACAATACTACATAGGGCCTTTCTCTTGCACCTTCAAGATTGTAAAGGCATTAAGCCATCCCCATTTATCTCTCTCTCTCCTAGCCTCCTCCAACTTTTCACCCATATGCGCCAAGGCTTCATCACAGTCGTTCATCCAGAGAGTGCGCGGTTGTTTATGGAAATGGTAAGTCGGACGATCGACCTTCTCATTCAATCTCATGATGTTAGCAAATTGGTTTTTTATCAAATCAACTTGGTCGGCCAAATTCTTTTTGGTCCTTTTTACTTCAATATTTTGGCGAGCAACGATAGTCTGTCTGGAAGACTGACCGACCTTGGATTTCTTTAACCTTTCAATTTCCTCCATTAGCCGAGCATTTTCCTATTCCGAAGATGAGGTTCCCTCACTCTGATCAACAGTGGCGGACTTCTTCAAACCCTCCAATTCATCTCGCAGCATATTGTTCTCCTGCTCCTGCAAATCAGTCACTTCCCGAGCACTGTTTACCTTAGATTTCAGTAAAAATTCCTTCTTAGCAAAGGCCGAGGAGATATCCTGCAATTTCTTATTAAATTCATTGTTGCTACTAAGCAGCGCAAACTTCTTTTCATAATCGGCTAATAGGCTCGCAAGAGTTTCCTTATGATCTTTTTGCATTTGGAGTATCATTTCATAGTAAGAAGCATTAGTCACCACTGCTTAGCTAAACATCCTTTGTGAATGAATATATGCTTCTTTGACTTGGTCAGAAACGCCTATGCTGAGCATTTCTTCCAACTCTTCTTCATCAAGTTTTTCATGACCTGCCCCAAATCATTGAACACTCCTCTTATATAGGTCGCTCTCGGCAACTTCCAAAACAATCTCCCTTGAATTAAACTAAAAGAAATAAACATCACTATACCAAAACAACGGACTTGTCACGGTCTTTGATCGTGACAAAACTTGTCAAGGTCATTGACCGTGACAAGTATGGGGTTGGCAACTTCTCTGTCACGGAATTTTTATGGTCAAAGACTGTGACAACTTCATTAGACTTGTCATGGTCTTTGACCTTGACAAGTTTTGTCACGATAAAAAACCATTACAAGCCTGTGATAAAACCAAAAAAATTATCGCGGTCAAAGATCGTGACAAGTTTCTTTGTCAAGGACTTGTCACGGTCTTTGACCATGACAATTCTGGACATAATTTTAAAAATTAAATGTTGGGCAGTATGGCCACTGCCACTGCTTAGCAGTATAGTTGTATCTGTTATAGCAAAATTATACGTGTCCAAACAACATATATCCAAATAAAATAGAAATAACGTACAAAATCATGGCATATATAATCCATATCCAAATAAAATATAAATGCAAATATCCATATCCAAACCAACATGTACCAAAATCAAAAAAATACAAATACAATCAAATATCCAAATAAAAAAGATAGAAATAATGTCATGAAGAAGGGTCTTGAGCAGGTCGGAGGAAGAAGGAAGGCCACATGACATATCAATTGAGACATCCATCAATATGTTGAACACCGCATTGTTCGTTCAACCACAAAGGTGAGTTCTCATTTTCGTCCACCACATGCGTGATGCGCACTCTTGCCTCAATATCTTAGAGGGGACATCCATGAACTAGCATACTCGGGCTGAAGCCCGGGTCCCTCAACCCCCTCGCTATCGGCTCCCCACAATATATGTCGAGTAGAAACACACTCGGCCAACCAATTGTTGACATAGGCCGCTCGACGGCGGTCACGATGGGAAATGGATCATCATATGGAGGAGAGGCCGTGCGTATCGACGATGAAGCAGTGACGTCCTCGTCCTCCTCCTCGTCTACCTCTACCTTCTTCTCCTTCCCTTGCCCTTGCCCAACCGACGCATCATGAAGGCGTACATATCTAGGACCGTCACCTCCAACCTTGATAGCTTATCTTCATGGGTGTCCACCTTATGTGTTAACCCGGTATTACTCGTCACCATTACTATGATCCTTGACTTCCCCACCCGCGAGCTCACCCCCTAGTCCTCCCCTTGTGATCTGTCCCAATCGCTTAGCTGAGTGCGCCCGTAGCCAAAGATGCTTTGTAGGCATCAGAATCCGACTCATGCACTTCCTTAAGTTTTGCCTGAAAAGACAAAAAGTACATGATTAGTTAATTAAGTAAATAAAAAAATTATAACGTAATTAAAAAAATTAAACATCTATAACTTACAATGGTGGCTGCGATGCTCGGGGCCACTTTCTTGTCCTTGCCTTTTTTCGTCTGAATTGCCACATAAGCATCGAGCCTATAGGGCCTACCCCCAAAGCCACTCCCCGTGTCCTAAAATAAAATAATACATAATTAGTAAGTAACGCAAAGTAATGCTAAATTAGAATAATATAAAACTAAAATTAAAGAAAAATAAAAACTTACCATCCTATGCTTCACCTCGGCTTAAGACGTCCTATGCTTCACCTCGGCTTAAGACGTTCGCCCGGAGTAGTGCACGTCCAATTTTTTCGCCCGGTTGTCCCTCCTCGATTAGCGAGATGCCAATTGTTGCTCATCGAGGGGACGATGTCACGTACTCTCAGAATGAGATCGGCTCCTTCGAGGGAACGGTGTCACTGTGCCAATGAGATCGGCTCCTTCGAAGGGACGGTGTCACGTACTCTCAGAATGGACTCCCGGGTCTTCCCAAAGTACCGTATCCACATATTCTTCTTCCACGTCTTATATTGATCCCTCAATTATTCCAACGTGGAGTCATAGAGATGTGGGGGCAGGCCGAATTGTTCATGTCAAACAAATACAAACCAAAAATAAAGTAAGTGTTAGTTGCTTATAAATATAAATACACTACATGTAATGCCCCCCAGATGTTCATCTTGAGGTCATTACGCACGACCCTCCAATCAGTGTACTCTTGGCCAACGATCGCCTTAAGAAACTCTAGCGCTCTAGCCAATAATGTCGTCTTAATCTCGACGACGGACCCCAATTTGCCCCATTTTGGGGGCCTACTGGCCGAGGAGCCCTCGTCACCTCCGCTGCCACGCTGGGATGAAGTTATTTTTTGCAAAAATTGTTATTTACAAACATGTATATGGACTTTAAATTAATGCTCAAATTCGATAATAACAATACATACCAATATCAATTTATATCATTTTCAATTTATACCAATACCAATACCAATTTATACCAATACCAAATTCAATTTACACACATGTACACTGCCCCCCTACGCACACACACTCCGGGTCATGGACTTTGAATTAATGCTTAAATTGATTAAAATCCTAATTAACATATTCACTTGGTTATTACAAGCATTAAAATGATCAAGTATAAATGAATAAAAATCATTAAATTATCGTCCGATAATAATAAAGCACTAGAATAATACAATTACTGGTCGTTACAAATAATTTGAATACTTATTACAAATCTAAAAATTGTTTCAAATTCGGGTTATCATAAAAAATGGACTTATATTCGGTAGGAGCAATCAAGTCATCCACACTACTATTTAGACGCTTTGGCGCATATAGGACGATTGACTACGACTTGTTGTTGATATACTCCGAGTAAAACACTTACTTGACCTTTTGAAAAGCACAAACAAACGGCTCATCGCTCACGTGTTCGTTGCTCTTCCATGATCAAGTTGGTGTCAGGATCAACTTTACAAGCATTTTTATCCTCAACTGTTACCCAATCACAGTAAAATACTTTCGGTTCAAAAGGAACTTTCTGTTCCCCGTGAAAAATGCAAATTCGATAACTATCTTGCATACTTCATTTTTAACAAATGCAGTTCAATTGTTTTCCACTTAATCACCTTACCATTCTTACACCTAGCACACGAACACGAAAACTCTTCATCATTATGACATCTCTTTGCGTATTTCACAAATTCATTACCACCTTTGCGAAACACATCCCCTAATCTATTTGTCTCACCCATCCACTCTTTGTATTTCGAATATCCCATCACAGTTACTATAAACAATCACCTATTATGGGTAAGAAGCATATATTCGTGGATTAGCATAAACAAAAGTGTGAATATTTAGTTCCCATTAGTATAAACAATCACCTATTGAATGCGTGCGCATAAGAACAAGAAGGCTAGTTTCTATGCGTAAATTTATTCGTGCATTCAAATTCAAATTCAATTTTAATTTGAAATTAAAATTATAATTCGATTTATAGTATTAATTCCTATTTTCTCCATCTCCTCGAAAGGGTGAGTGGTCATATCCCATTCAAGACCGCATATTTCTATAATATACTTAACAGCGCATGCACATCGTTAAAATTTAAGGAAAATTCAGCAGCATATCCCCATAGTTCTCCAAGTACACGACATGATTTCGCAAGTGTGAGTATTATTTCAATTTATCAATTGAAATAACACTTAGCATCGCATCATCTAGTATGTACCCAGAGAACATTAAGATACGACTGCAGAACTTCCCCCTAAAGTAACAAGTTTAAGCCACTAAGAATATTATTATACAGAAACTATGCAGTCCCAAACTGTCCAAACGGGATAATTCGAGAGATCTCATTACAGGGGTAATGACTCTCGAACGGGTCTAAGGGCTATTGAATGCGTACGCATAAGAACTATAAGGCTAGTATTTATGCGCTCTATATGTAATTTAAAGTATGTTTCATTTAATTATGTCTTATCACAATTTGAGAGATTTCATTTAATTATGTAATTTAAAGTATGTTTCATTTAATTTAAAGTGCGCATAAGGAATAAAACTTATACCAATTTCTACCAAAATCAATACCAATCCAAATTCAATTTCATTTTACATCAATACCAATTCAAATTCGATTTCAAATTATACCAATATCAATACCAATTATTGGTACTCAGGGCCTCCAAAAGTTAGGGTGTCACATAAATTATTGGTACGCAGGGCTTCCAAAATAAAAGTTGTATGTTTAGTCATTGATATCTTTATCGACTATGTATAAAAATTCAATTTTAGTACTTTTACACACATCCAGTAACAAATGAAACCTTTTTCATTAGAGAAACGGGTCCTATAAAATTACAATATATACAAATTACAAGCATATATACTCGTCTACTTAATGACGAAAATATTTTTAAAAAAAACAGTATTAAAAACCTCACACACACTAATTCACACACACACCTCTACACACTCCCCCCCACCCCACCCCACCCACACCTACACACACCTACCCCCACTGCCCCCCACACCTACCCCCACGCCCACACACCCTACCTCCACTCCCCCCCCCCCCACACCTACACACACACACACACACCTACCCCACCCCCACTGCCCCCCCCCCCCCCACCCCCACACACACATACCCACCTACACACACACATATACAAAGGAAAGAGAGAGAGAGAAAAAAAAAACGAAATGTAGAGATAGAGATAGAGATAGAGAGAACCGTCGCAGTAAAGAGAGAAAAGTGGTGGGAAAAAAGAGGCGATAGGATTTTTAGTTAACAGAGTTATCATGGACCTATCAAGGTCTTTGACCGTGATAACTTTCTAAAGTTGTCACGGTCAATGACCGTGATAAGTCCGTGACAATTGTACTTGTCACAGTTATTGACTGTGACAATGGGTTGTCACGGACTTGTAACGGTCATTAACAGTGATAAAAACGTGTGTTTATTTATCACGGTCAATGACCATGACAAGGCTGATCGGCTCAAAGGTGACAATTTTGCCTTTTTGGTGTAATGAATGGCATAAGTATGGAAAAGTCAAGAAAAAAATTCACAACGGGCAACAATGTTACCGGGAAAGAAATCAATTTTATTAAAATTATTACGGAGAGTTACAAAAGGCAACCAGTTCAAATTACAAGAATACAAAAATTACAAGCCAAAAAACACAAAGGACAACCCTAAACATCTACACCTTCTCTTTGTCCTGAATAACTTCATTCTCAGGTCGAGCAACAATTATGGTCATCTCTTAGGGTGCAGATGACTCTACCATCCCCTCATCATCATCAATATCCTTTTCGATCACAGGGTTGTGCTGCAGGAAGAGTTCGGAGTCCAAGGTGGTGCCGACCTGGGTTAGGGCAGCATTTTATCCTTCCTTGAACGAGGATTTCTTCATATACTCCACCTGCACAGCTGCAATGAAAAATGCCTTGTCCTAACCCCTGGTGTAGGCGTTTTCCTTCTCCTTCTTTGCCTTCACCTTCAACCCTTGATATCTGTTGTCGGCATCCCGAGCAGCCTTCTCAAACTGCTCGTCCCTCTTAACAGCCTCATTGGCGGTCTTCTCGGCATCGTTCTTATCCTTCTCCATCTTCTTCACTATATTCTTCCATTTCTTCTGATCCTTCTCATGGGCCTTCTTGGCAGCATACAGAGACTCCTTCAGGCATCGAAAGGCAGTCTCAACATCCACTGATGACTCCCTCAATCGGTCATCCCTTCTCAATAGTTAATCGTAATCAATTAAAGACTACAAAGTCTAAGAAAATCAGGAAAGTTGGTAAACACGTGAAAAGAATACAAACAGATAAATGAGAGCGGTTGAAGATATAGTTACCAAATCCAAGTTGTGATTGGCTCTTTCTAGCAATCTAGCCCTGGAGAGGGCAGCAGCAGCAGCAGATTCATCAGCAGGGAGAACCCCTGAACCTAATAACCCCCGAGCAAGGCTAGGGTTCGCTGCCACAGAAGGGGCACCACCTAGACCTTGGTCGGCCAAGTCCTTTAATGGAAGCTCTAGGCGATCAGCACGGCCTTTCTTTAGCCTCTTGAATTGAGGCTCCCCGGTTTTCACTTCATCACGCCCTACCACCACAGGGCGTTTGAAGCTTCCCTCCTCAATGATTCTCTTTTCAGCTGGAGGTGGAGACTTGGTTCCAATAAGGAGGTTGGGGATATTCCTTTTCACCATCTCTGGAGAAGGAGTTGTGGTCGGCACGAGGTTGATTTCTAAGGATTCAAAGGATAAAGAGGTACCTCCAACAACAAAACCTCCCTCTAATTGGGGAAAAGATTCTGAATCAGTAGCCAAGGAGGACGAGGTTGGCTCCTCTAAATCAGGGGCTAGGGGAATGTCTTCGATTGGCCGAGAAACAAATGAGGTGATGGAACTCTGGTATTCCATCAAAATAGACGCCGAACGAGGATGACTTTCCAAATTCTTTGTTGGATAGACCAGACAAGCTTCTGATCAACAAAATTTACTTCAGACAAAGGGGGAATGTCCTTCTTTCTCTTCTCTGTCAAACACAAAAATAGGAACGATGGTCATTAACTGAATAAATTGATAAGAAAAAAGTAGAGAAAAATATACAAAAATAAAAAAGGTGTCGACCTTTGCCCTTCCCTTTCCGAGGACAGCATGGCCCAGTGTATTCCTTACCCTCGGGAAAAGGGGCAAATTTCCAATTTTTAACTATCAATCCACAATCCCAATAATCTTTATTAGAATCAGGCAAATTTACTACCAAAGCCCTGTTAGAATATCTGGTCTTCAATTAATAAATGTTATTAGAAGTGGTCCCACAACTGTAGTAGTACATCAATTACGTTATTCCTATGTGGGTTCCATACCATTCGTTAATACAGTTGATCACATTCACTACTCTCCAATTATTTGGTGCCACTTGGGCTGGGACCACATTAATATTAATAGAATTCAAGGAATATTCAATTTGGCAGGAAAGTAACTCCACACTTTGCTATAAAGATAGTGGGAAGCCAGTGACCCTCTTCTAATGAACACGGATCACAGTGACCTATCACCAGCTTTGTTTTCTCCCACTCAGGAATCATACGTGCTATTCTAAACTCTTCCAAAAAACTCCCATCTACGATATCCACCATCGTGACAAAGAAGAAAGGAAAGTACAAGAAAGAGAGAATTCTTACAGTAAAGATAAGGACACAACATCAATTCCCTCAAATGGCGAAGTAAGAGCTCGAAAGTGAATAAGTGAGCTTGAAATTCAAGGTGAGAAGAGACTGAGAGGGAAAGAACTCTTTATAGGAGTTGTGACGTCTCTTGGGCTACAAATTTTGAAATAATTAAGTGTACCACCATTTCAGATATCGACGACGTCTCATTTTCACAGAAACCCAAAATGACTAGTGTACCCCTAGATGGTTCGCTATTTTTCCAACTATTTACAAAATTGTCACTGCCTTAATAAGACAGCCTGAGATTTACAAGTCCCAGAGGTCGGCGAATGACTAGGCTCTTCCAGATAGCCGAGCAACTCCTGACTGAGAATACTCCATTATTTCCCTCATTATATCATTCCTATCAAGAATGAATTATTGGAGGCTTTTTATGTAACCTAAAATAATTAAGCCACATGGACCAATAAAAGAGCGACAACTGTCACCACGATCAGTGGACCCTCAAGAAGGATATGAGTATGGTCGGCTCAGTTATCTTGTTGGTCGGACATCTAGCCGACCACACAAATATGAAGGTTCACTAATATGAACAGACACGTGGAATTTTCTACAATCACCATGCACATGCACGTGAATAATATCCAGCTGTCTATTATTGTGTAAAGATATAAATACATAGTGTATAAAGGTATTCCATCTCTTTAACTTCCACCTAATATAAATAGATTGCTACCTCTCTCAGCTAAAACAGTTGAAACACTTTATTCAGACCCTAGAGAGTCCTTGAGAGGATTTACTAAACCCGAAAAATAATAATGGCCTTGTACCCGTGGATGTAGGCACCATCTTGGGCTGAAGCACGTAAAATCTGTTTCTTTATAACTCTCATCTCTCTCTAGCTCACTATTTTATCTATGGTTGTAATTATTGGTTAAATTAAGCTAAGGGCATTCCAAATCAGTAAACCAAATTTCGACACCAACATGATGTCTTCATATGCCGCATTTTCCATATACTATAGGTGAGATTAGCTTTAGGTGGTTTGAGAAGCTAGCCCCTAAATCAATCTCCTCCTTTAAGGAATTGACCGAAAAGTTTACAACTCGTTTTATCACTAGAAACAAGATAGTGAAGAAGGTCGAGTCCCTAATCAACCTTTGAAGGAAGAAAGGGGAGTCTCTGGGAATGTATGCTCAACGATACTTAGATTTGTTTAACAAGATTGGCAGTCGCAATGAGCAATTTGCAATTTCTTCGTTTAAAGTTGGCCTTGTCAGATCAAACGAGCTTTCTTAGTCTCCCACTAAGAAGTCGACATCATCAGTGCATGATCTTTTGGCATGTACTGAAAAGTATGCCAAGGTAGAGGACGAACTCCTCAACACCGATAATCAGGCTGAACTCGATTGAGAAAGGGAGGGATACGCTTCACTTTTTAACTCCTCACTCTGAAGTTGGCAAGTGGTTGTTTGCAAAGGCCAAAAGTGAAGCATGTTAGATTCATCCAAGCCCTATTCACCAAAAGTCTCTTAGCGGAGGAACGAAGTAACTCGACCAACGGGAGAGGAAGCATAGCCCATAAGAGCCTTGACTTCACTAAGGTCCATCTCTGTGGCGAAGAACTTTGACTCACTCTAAAACCATTTGAACATATGCAACAAGCAACAGGTGAGTGAACAAGCAAGGCAACATTTTTTGTTGCTCTTCACTACCAAGAACAGGGATTGAAGAACCAACGCCCAACAATGGTTTACACGTTTACTATTAGAACAATCCACAAACAAAAATAACATTTTTTAGTAAACATTTACTATAAAAATAGAAAACAAGAAGAAGATTAATACTAATTTACTAAAAGATGCACAAAAATAGTAAATGATTAATGTCAAATCAGTAAATATAGTGATATGGAGGTTTTCACAAGCAATAAATATTTATTGTCATATTCAATAAGCAGTAATCTAGAGGTTTTCCGATCTTCGACCACATCCATACCCCCATTTCGATATTTCTACAACGAAGTTTATAAAATAGACGATCAAGTGGAAACAAACCACCAATACCCACTTCCCAATCACCGCCACCAACACAAGAACAAAAGAGAGTTATCTACATGGTATTTGGCTTGGAATATTTTGGTAAACATAAGGATAGATATTTTAAAAATAGGCGTGCACTTGGAATCATGTATTAATCTTATAAATACCATTTTGGAGATTAAATTATAGCCAACAGATCCTTATAAATACCATTTTATACATTTTGTAGATACTATAACTTTATGAGCTATCAATGTGGTGATTTCTTTCTTATAACTGAGCACTAGAGAAAACAAAAGTCAAAGGTGGAATTAAGTTACCTCCAATGATGATTTAACTAGCTATTAGAACATCACTTTCATTCGGGTTCAAAACTTTGTGCAGCAGATCTACAAATTACCCAAAAGAATTTACAAATCAAAGTTTGTAATACCTTCATTTCCTAAACCAGTCTCTCATTGTGTACAGAAATTATAACAAATCAGGGCTTCCCATCCCCATATACACGTGTATAAATTATAGGGAGTGATTCATATGATGCTCTTTTGGTTATGTAACAGTTTGACCTAAAGTGGGAGTTGATTAGCCACGTCAAAATGATCTCTAGGGTTCATTGACATGATGCACAACCAGTGAGGGAGGAAGAAATAAATGCCTAGAAACACGAGAACTCCTAGATCAGCCTCTTCGCCCACAGCTGGCTGGCGAGGATTTACCAGGTATATTTGGCTCACGCACCACAGGCAGTAAAGACTTGCAATTATAATGGTAAGTCTCACAGATTGAGTCAATTGTTTATTGAGTGACTTTGAGGACTTCACTCTGCAGGTAAAAAAACATTGGCAGCTCAACATGTCAATCACCATCCATGACAACAATCAAACTAATAAAATGTAGAAGAGAAAAAAAAAGATATGCTTGAGACCTGTTGATGTAAATGAAACCACCTATCAAGCAGATGCATAAGAAACCAACTACGATGACAGCATCAGGGTTGACAGGTGCTCGACCTTCCCACCAACCAGTGCTCAGTATCCAAGTATACATAGAAGAATGACCATTTTCCTGTAAATTTACAAAGCAGTATATGATCAAAAACTGAGACGCGCGTGTTTAAATACTGTACGATGTTTGCATAAATGAGAGAGTACATGAAAAATGGGATGGCAGCAGTTATTAATTGACCTTCCCGTGTGAGCATCTGTAGTAATAGAGCCAATTATTATTCTGGAATGCAGTGGCAACATATCAAATCTGTTTAATATGCAGCTTTACCTATCTTATTGGGTTTTGAAACCATGTCCTTCAATCTTCGTAAGGAAGGAAACGCGTGTTTAAGGTTGCAAGTATAACCAATATCATTTCTGATGTGAATTAAGAGGTGCGGAAGCGTAAAATAACGAATCTACACAACAACAACTACTAAAAAAAAAAACTAATTCTATTCTTAAATTCCCTCTCAAATCCTCATATCTCAAAAATCTTGATTGATTACAAATAATGTCATTTATAGTTGTGTAGAGAAGGTTCTAAAGTCAATCTAAAAATATCTACAAGTGGGCCCACTTGCATAAGTGCGTATAACTTACTAACCAATTGGATGTGCTCTCACTTGTTAGATGCTTCTAGAATGTTCTAGAACTAACAAGTACCTATACATCACTAAAGTACAAAATATCTAACAAGTACAAAGTAGCAAAAGGTACAAAAAATACAATTGACTAATTTGTCCCTTCTCATTTCCATCATTCTCCCCTACTTGAGAGAACTCGTCTGGAGCGAAGAAAGTGTGTGCTAGGGCATCAACCGCGCGCTCCCCTACTTGAAAGAGAAGCCGTCCTTTAAAGCGTCCCGCATAACGACACGCCATGACCAATAAATAGGAATTCAGCCTCTAATCCGTCCAAATGAAGAGCTAACACAAGATCGACGCGGAGAGGGCCATCGATGCCAAATTTCATCCAAATTCCCCGTGATGAGCCGCCGTAGCATCGAAACATGTAAATGAGCCGTGGAGCGCTCCTCATGAGTCCCAAAATGGGTCCACAAATCCCATACAAATCGTGATCACCCCAGGCAACATATACTCCTCAAAGGAAACAACCACCGAACCATCATCACAAAACTCATCATTGTGACCAAAACTTGAAAAGAAATCTGTCAAATCAAATATTTCCACCTCACGATAGTGAGTGCGAGCCTCCCAACCGTCTTCAACAAATAAATCAAAAAAATCACATAGAGAATACCCATCATCATCTATCCCGAAGATAGGAACGAAGTCCTCAATCTCAAATGTCTTCAAATCTCTCTATCGGGTGCGAGTGATCCACCCATCCTCCTCGAATATGGAAAAAAAGTCACAAGAAAGGAACACGTAGTCACTATCAAGCATTATCGGAGTCTCGACAACCTCGGAGACATCCTCGTAAGCATAACCGAAGATATAGTATCATCGGTGTGTGCGGGAATGACATCGGAGGTAGTAGGAGGTACACCGGTGGACAAGTAATGTCTCGCTCATGCACGTTCCCATTGTTCACGGGTCGTCTCCGTCTCTAGATACTCGGTTTGACACCTATTTAGGTGTTGATGGTACATCTTATACTCCTTGATGGAGTAAGCACTATACTCGAATGTGTGAAGCCTTTGAGATAGATATGAATCCGTCGCGGCCCAAGAATTTAGAAGATTTTGGAGTTTCTTGATGATGGCACAACTTACCTTGTCGAAATTGGCACATGCATTCATATCGAGCCCGTATTTAGTACCATCCCACGATAATTTGGAAGAAAGGTATTCTTCGGGTGGGGGAGGGATTAAATCATTAGTTTTTTTGGCTTTAGTCCCATCTCCTAATATTTTTTAGGCTACCAACCCATGTGTTTTAAAAATTGTATTAAGTCTCATAACTACTCTGTAACCGCCCATCTTCCTCTCTGCAGAGAATGACACTTGTCCCCTAGTGGTTACAATAGGACCAACAACTAAAAAAATAAAAACATGGGAGTGGATACAAATAAATCTTAAAAAATAAGACTAAACACTTAAGATCCCTTAAATCATTGTGTCTTGATAGAATTGGGGAAGATTTGTAAATTTAGAAAATTCAGGAACTTTGTAATTTTCAAAAAATGGTAGGGGCTTAGTGTGTTGAAGAGGTCCGGGTGGTAGGAAAGTTTGATTAGGATTTTTGATGTGGTGGGAGGTTATCAGGGTTGAATATGAATGTCTATTAGGGTTGGGGTTTGTTCTTGTTGAAAAAATAGGGTTCACAACTTGGTTGGAATTATATTTTTTTTTGTGGAAATTGGGTCAGTAATAAGGATGGGTTGTTTTGGGGTAGGTACGATCGGATTATGGCTTACTCGGAGGTCATAGGGGGATCGGGAGGATAGTTGGTACCCCCCGATTGTTGGGCAGGCGGTTGTCCTGACCAGATATTCTGCCAAATTCCGACTGGATTCCGGCCTTTCTTGGTGGCTGGTGGTCTGCTCCGTAGGCTGGGTGAATGTCTGGTAGTTCCGCTCGAGCCACGCCCTTTTCGGCAGCGATTAGGGATAGAAACAGTGGGGCGGCGATTGTGGTAGTTGGCTGATCCCTTTTCTTCATCATGGCAGCAATCTAGGGTTAGGGTTTCGAGGAGAAATTTGGAGGTAGGTCGTGTCTCACCCGGGTGAACCTAATACGAATCTCAATATTTGATGAACATGTTTGATCCAAGAACAAACCGAGCTCTGATACCAATTTTGATGTGAATTAAGAGGTTGTGGAAGCATAAAATAACTAATCTACACAACAACAATAACTAAAAAAAAGAAAGTAATTATATTCTTAAATTCTCTCTCAAATCCTCGTATCTCAAAAATCTTAGTTGATTACAAATGATGTCATACGTGGGTATTAATAGTTGTGTAGGGAAGGTTCTAGAGTCAATCTAAAAATATCTACAAGTGGGCGCACTTGTATAAGTGGGTATAACTAACTAACCAATTGGATGTGCTCCCACTTGTTAGATGCTTCTAGAATGTTCTACAACTAACAAGTACCTATAAATCACTAAAGTACAAAATATCTAACAAGTACAAAAATTACAACTGACTAATTTGTCCTTCTCATTTCCATCAACTTCAAACCCAAAAAAGAGTTTGTAACAAGAAGTTAGCATAGGGACACTGATTCTACCCTCACTTCAAACCCAAAAAGAGTTTGTAACAAGAGTTTGTAACAAGTATATCCAACATCTCTTAATACATTATGTTTCTCAACTCCCCTTCACTTATGGACACTGATTCTACCCTCACTTCATTCTTAAATACATGGCAAAAGCAATTCACACGTTGTAGATGACCCAAGCATATTACCAAAAATGAGTATTATAAGCTTGTTCTAGGTATGTGAGAGCTTAGTTGGTCATGTCTCCTAGTACTGCAGGCGCCTTGAAATGGTGAGGCAGTTTTCATTGAGGAAACAATCTTCCAAACAGGCTGCAAGATCTTTAACCTACAGACGAAGAGGATTGGCCAAAGAGAATTTTTCAGTATTATTTGACAAAGTATTTTTTGCAAACCCACTTGACCACTTCATTTACAAGCAGTATTCTAAAAGGCGCGCCTAGGCTTGAGGCTTGGGAGAAGCGCCCCGCCTTACGCCTTTTACGCCTTATTCTTGGTAAAAAGTTTAAGGCACAATTTTTTTTAAAACAAAAACGCTTTAGTGAAACGATATTGCCTTTTAAAGACTTTTTTTTTAAAAACGGACCAATATCTCATTCAAAACAATCAAAAGACAAATGATACCCAAACTTCTCTGCCTCTCGTCCAAAAAAACGCGCGTTTTTTCTTTCTTTTTTTTTTCTTTTTTTCTTAGTATTTATAAGAAAAGTATTTTAGTTTGTATATATTCAGACATATTTTAAAGTATATATCATTTTAATATTTTTAATAGCCTTATTATAGTTAGAAATGTCAAAATATATTAAAAAAGGCCTAAAGGCCTTTTTACGCCTAAGGCCCGCCCAGGCTTCTAAGGCTTAAGGCTTAGCCTCCACGCCTCGGTCACACCCCGCGTTTTTTAGAACCTAAATCTGTGGTGAAGGAACAGGAGATTGAAAGCAGTTGCCTTGCCAAAATAAAAGAGGCATATTTGTGTTGTTGAAAGTATCAGATGAAGGAAAAAGAATAATTGTGTGCATCCAGGATGTGGAGTGAGGAAGAATTATGGATGGTGATGGTGGAGAAGATTTTTTCCTTGATAATATTTTTCACTTTTTGTGGTGGTAGAAAATTAACACTATAGTCCAAACATTCTATGTAAAAAAAATTGGCTACTCGCCTCCCAACGTTACTTTCTTGGATAAGCGCTCAAAGTTACATTCTTAGATCTGTCCTTCGACCTATAGATGATGACTTGTAATACGCTTTGCGTTCATGAGTTGTGCCACCTTATGTTGTGCTTCTCTATTATTCTTATATTGATGTAAATCTTCAAATGCGGAAGCGTTATTTCTACACTACACAACAACAATTACCTACACAACAACAACAAAAAATAATCAAACTAAAGAAATGGGTTTCTTTCTCTATCTATTCTCAATTCTCAATATTCAAGGTTAAAAACAAATGAGAGCCAAAAGGACTATTTATAGGAAGAGTTAAGCCAAGGTGGGCGGAAATTTCTGACGAAGGCGGGGGTGGGATCCCCCGAGCCGATTTTTTTGGGTTGTTTTTACTTTTTTTTTGTAATTTTTAACCTTAAAAATGTTTGAGGTAGTAATTAATTAAATTTGGATTCCTACTACTTGTTTGTGGATTTTTTTTATAATATTTCAACATAATATTACCCTAACGGATTGTGTCTTGTCTCCTCTTTTCCGTTTAAATTTTTTTTTCACGACTTCCTACATTTACACCAATTACTAATTTCATACACATATTTTTGACAACCTTTAGACAAAATCTTTTACCAGTGAGTGCAATAGTCCAGATTTAACAGTGTTTGTCTTCGTTTAAGCAATAGTTCAGATTTAACATACAAAATAGTTAAATCAAAGCAAGATGAGATTTTTACACAAAAAAAAAAAACACAAAGTAAACTCTGAGAGTTTAACATACAAATAATTAAATCAAAGGTCCATATTTTTACACTGAAAAAAAAAGCAAATTCAGATTTAAACTAAACTAACCCTGGATTGGACAAGAAATCACACGAACAGGAGGAGTCCCTCTAGGAGTCGGCAGATCAGCCAAGCTTTTTAATTGTTTATGGGCTATTTTTGTTTTGTGGTTCTCTCAATCTCTCTCTCTACAAGACTACAAAAGTTACTTTTATCTTACTTTGTATTAAATATCATTTACAGGGATAGTAGTAGTGGTACCGTAGAGCTAGGCCAGCTGCTAAGACTTTTGATTAGGTAAGGTGGGCATTTATCTCTTTACCCTCAAAATTTTTAACTTATTAATTTAATTTACAAATTTGTCTTTAAAAAAAAATCCCCAAAAGACAAGGTGGGCAGCTGCCCACCATGGGCTCTTCTTGCCTCCGCCCCTGAGCCAAGCTATTACCCAAAAAGACCAAAAAGGACAACTAATACCTAAAAATGACTCATTAATCCCAAACATACTTGGAAACTAATTAAACACTGAAAATAAAAGAAAATTACAATAAACCCTAAACTAAAAAATGGAATATAAAAGATAGTCGTCTCCCGTAGGCACAACCACGCGCCACGTTTTGCTAGAAATCCCATATACATCATATATATACTTGCTGATCAAGTTAAGAACGTGAGTTAGCTGAATTAAGGCAAACAGAAGGGTTGCGCAAAGCCAACCCAACTCACCAAAGCCCTGTGTCAACTCTATGCGTATGTTAATGAACTTATATGTTATTTATTTATTAAATTTATTTATATATTTTTTACAACTGTTGTATCTGGATCTTTGAACCTACTGATGGCCAAGTGAACGTGTAAGACCATCCAATTCGAATGGCCGGGATACAGCCAAGGGAGGCGGCCCCACAGAGATGTACGCATCCATGGGAATTCGAAGTCATGACCTATGCTTGTTATGAATCTTACTTTTACAAACTACACTATAGAAGTAGTAAAACCTAATGTATAACTCTGTACCAGTGAATTCTTAGTATAAAATGTAAAATTTAAGTGATTCTGATCAAATAAAGGTTTTTTTTACTTCAACACATTAGTAATTTTTTATATTTGAAATAATACATTTTAATTTAAAATATTAGACTTTGCCCAAATTCATTAGAAAAACTGTAAACTTTACCTACCACGTGTCATTTTAAATTAAAAATAATTAAAAAATTCTTTTAAAAAATTAAAAAAATGCATTCAAAGAAAAAGAATTTGAAAATACATAACAAATTCAAAGAAAAAATAAAATAAAAAAAGAAAATTTGTCTCCGCCACCAATACTAACACAATAACATCACCACCATCAAATTACACAACTTAAAACAAACACCACCACCACCAAATCATCACCACGAATTACACCACCAAACAAACTTCAAATCAAATTTGATTTCTAATTTGTCAATACGTCATTTGGATTAAATCAATTTGGGTGCGGATAATTAAATTGATTTGTTGAAACACATTTGGTTGTTTAGTTGGTTTTAGATCCAACAAGGGTGATTGAAACGGTGGTTTATGGGTTTTTAGAGTTTAATACATAGGGTCAGGAATGGTGGTTTATGGCCGACGAAAAAACAAACCCAAATTCGCAGAGGGGAGAGTCCGGGAATGGGTGGGTGGTTGTTTAAGGGTTGGGAGTAAGGTTCGCAAAGGTGAGGGAGGTGTATCACTAGTGGTGGGGTTGCAGTGGGATGCACGATAATTAAATTACTCAACTTAAAACAAACAACAACAACAACATCAAATCATCACCATGAATTACACCACCAAACAAACTTCAAATCAAATTTGATTTCTAATTTGTCAATACGTCATTTGGATTAAATCAATTTGGGTGTTGATAATTAAATTGATTTGTTGAAACACATTTGGTTGTTTAGTCGGTTTTAGATCCAACAGGGTGATTGAAACGGTGGTTTATGGGTTTTTTGAGTTTAATACATAGGGTCAAGAATGGCGGTTTATGGCCGACGAAAAAACAAACCCAGATTCGCAGAGGGGAGAGTCCGGGAATGGGTGGGTGGTTGTTTAAGGGTTGGGGGTAAGGTTGACAAAGGTGAGGGAGGTGTATCACCGGTGGTGGGGTTGCAGTGGGATGCGCGCGCACACGCATGTGTAGAGAGAGAGAGAGAGAGAGAGAGGCCGGTGGGGTGGGGGAGAGAGTTGGGTGGACCGTCAGTGGGTTTGGTTAGTTCAGGGAGAGAGTTGGTGTGGCAGACCGGTGGTGGGCGGTTTGGGGATGGGGGATCTTTCTTCTCTTACTGGTTTTATTTGTTTTTTCAAAAATTTCTGAATTTTTGAATTACTTTTTTAACTTTGAATGCATTCTTTCCCATTTTTATTTTTAAAGACTTTTTGATATTTCTTAATCATTTTAATTTAAAATACCACATGGCAGTTTTTCTAATGATTTTGAGCAAAGCCTAATTTTTAAATTAATGAGTATTAAAGTCTAATATCGAAAATTAGTAATGTATTAAATTAAAATAAAAATAAATAAATATATTAAACATTTCAGTCAATTTCATTAGATATCATACAAAGATATTGCTACCTCTAACTTCTCTTGGACAAAATAAGTTTTTGTCCTATTTTTTCATGCATCTTACCACTCATCGTTTCTCATTTCAATAGCACTTGCACCCATTATGTCAAATACTAATATATGTTAGTTGTCACTCGTCAACTATCCTTCTCTAAATTAATAGACCTTCTTATAGTCATCTCACAAAGTTTCACCCAATGATCTTCCAACAAAAATCAAGCAGTCCAACTGAAAAAACTCTTGCTCAACTTTGTGGGTAGGGGTGGTAAATGGACGGATACGGATCGGATACCATGTTTTCCATATCCGTATCCGCTATCTGGATGCACTATCCGTATCCGTATCCGCCGGGATAGTTAAAACAACTATCCATATCTGTATCCACTCGGATACCTCGAATTCGGATAATATCCGCATCCGTTTACATTGTTTAGCCATCGCAAAAAATAACTATTAAAATATCCAATCCAATCCAATCCAAATAAATATATAACAAAATTACTACATCCTAACATCAACAATTATGGCTTCCATAATAATAGTAGCATTCCATAAGGATAATATGGCTTAAATCCATCCGTACTTTACAACCATATAAGCTTAAAGTCATCCAAAAAAAAAAAAATAACAGTAGCTCCATGATAATATACCCAATAAAATAATAATACATGACATTTTATAATGTACCCAATAAAATAATAATTTTAGGGTGTTTTTGTTTTGAGTGGAGTATGTGTTTGTTTTGTTTTAGGGAATAAACGATTAAGGTTTTATTTAATATTATTTTATTAGTAATACTAATACTAATATTATTAGTAATATTTTAAACATATGTTTGACGGATACGGATATCCGGTAAAACGGATATCTGGTAAAATGGATACTCCTCGGATACGGATTATCCGTGTCGGATACTAGTACTATCTGTATCCGTATCCGTTTTCTCGGATATTTTTATAGAGTATCCATATTCGTATTCGTTTTCATTTTTCGGATAAATATCCGCAAATTCGGATTCGAATATCGGACGAATGGGGATTTTCGAATATCCGTTTACAGCCCTATTTGTGGGCCATACTTCAACCACTAAATCCCTGTGTAAAGTTAAATAAATTCAACGGTAATGCTAGTTTTTAGGATTGTATTGATTTCCTCCAATATGTGGGAACTAAATTTCATCAATGTTTTTCACGTAAAAAAAAGGCTCACTTCTCAGTCGTTAAAGTTCTTATTTTATTATTTTAGTTGGGGCAATATTTGTAATATTTCTTAGCTTCTCATTAAAATATATATATATATATGAGATCAAATTTGGTGCGATGGCAAGTGTCTGCCCACCCAAAGCGTTATGTCACGGGTTCGAATCTTGGAAGCAGCCTCTCTAAAAATGGGGATGAGTACCTATAGACACAATTAATGTTTAGCCCCTAGGAGCTAAGTACATTTTGCACTTAGTCCACTTTATTTTTTTGTTTTTTAAAAAGTCCTATGACAAATTTTTCTTAGGATTTAGGATAAGAGAAGAAATAGTATTTTTGAGGGTTTTATACGGTGACGTGCTTTTTGGAACAAAATAAAAATGCTTGAACTAAAAGTTAATTAAAAAATTATCTACAGATTTTTTGTAGAATGACCCATTTTTCATCCAACCCTAAAACCACCACCACTTCCTCCTCCACTTATTCAATCCAACTGATTCAACATCACCGTTGTCTACACGAATTTGAACCCAGTTAGTATTTTGTAAACCAAAAAAAATGTCTAATGCATTGTGCACACTCAGAAGAGAAAACACCTTTGAGTGAAGAGGAAGAGAGAGTAGTCGAGGGTGGGGGAGAGGGTGAGGGAAGAGAGGGCGGGTTTGAGGAGGAGGGTGTTGGAGCGGTCGACACCGGAGCTGAGGATTTGGGCGTGGATTTGTTTCAGAGGGGGGGGAGTGGTTGAGGTTATGGCGGAGAAGAGGTGGTGATGGTGGTTGTTGAGGGTGGTGGGTGAGTTGGGACTGGTTGGGAAGGGAATGGTAAGATGGGTTGGTACATTGTGCTCATGGCATGTGAAGGGTTATAGGTTGGATCATTGGAGGAATGTGTTGAGTATGAAGATAAAAGTCGAGGAAACATAGTTTGGTTTATTGGGATTGTAGGAGGGAAACGGGAGGAGGTGGTGGTTTTAGGGTTGGATGAAAAATTAGGGTTTTGATTTGGGAAAGATGATAAAGTGGGGCTATTTTTGTCAAAAATCTGATTTGGGGGTTAAGTCTAATTAGGATTTAAGGATTTTTTAACAGAGTTGTAACGGTGTTAAAAATTTGAGAGTTATGTTAAAGGGATTAAGAAAGTGGGGGTGAAGTCAAATATGACGTCAAAAAAACCCTAAAAATGAAGAAAAAAAGAAGACATGTTTAGTATGAAAAATTACCTCATACTTTTTGAAGACATTCAACTCAGGTACTGCCAGATAACTCCTAGTATTCTTCCTAGCTGCGAGAGTGCAAGGTAGAGAGAGAATGAGAGAGGCGATCGATTAGGGTTCAGATCCAACCATTATATATATATATTATATATATATATATATATATATATATATATATATATATATATATATATAGAAAGAGAGAGAGAGAGAGAGAGAGAGAGAGAGAGAGAGAGAGAAACTGTCTAAAAGGGAGGGGTAAAGAGCGGCTGAAAGAGAGGAGAAAATAGGGTTAGTTCAATGGTTTTGCCCTCTGAGTCGGCGAGCTGGGTTTCAATCCACAAGGTAGCCCACTTTTAACCAGCAAAAAAAAAGGAGTGGCCCCCTTCGAGCCTATAAATATAGACTGTATTTGCCACTACTAGCTTTGACTATCAGTTTAATTGAAGACAAGGAGCATCAATAAAACAAGAAGTGGCGTGAACTGGACAGATGCCTGATTAGAATAAGCAGGTCATCCCTGTTTCTCCTAACAATTATCATCAAGTATGTCTTATACCACCACAATACGTACACTTTCTACTTTAAACGATCAACACATCCATCGTGGCTAGATTCTCGAGCACTACCGCCACTACTATGATCACTTAAAACTGTTGGGGTAGTCAGTCAGTTCACGAGTCTATCCCTGCATGATTTTCGTAAGTTTCATTGGGAGGCTATTTGCCATATTATTCGATATCTTAAAAGAGTCTCAAATACCAGATTTGTTTATATTGATTGGACAGGTGATTGTGGTGATCAGCTATCTCTTTTGGTTATTGTACATTTCATGGCAGTAATTTAGTTACCTGGCGAAATAAGAAACAAATTGTGGTTGTGAGATCTAGTGCCAGGGTAGAGTACCATACCATGTAATGGCTCATATGGTGTGTGAGATGTAATGGGTTTGGTCTTTACCCGATGATATGGGTGTGAATGTTCCTTTTGTGATGCAAAAGCTTATTGTCACTCCTTAATGTTCAATCAAGAGAGCAGCTAGGTGATAATTTCATTAAGTCGTTAGCTCCGCCTTCAGCAACTTGTTTTCTAAGTTGCACATATTTGACCTTTATGCTACATCTCAAGGATGAGTGTTAAAATTCTTATTCTTATTATTTAAGTAGCGGCAATATTGTAATATTTCTAGCTTCTCTCGTTAAATATATAAAAAGAGGAGGGGGGGTGCTAATTGTAGACACAGAACCCTATTTCCCTTCTCTCTTCCCCTCTTGCCTTTTCACTTCAATCAAACATTAAACTCTACTTTTCCTAAATTCTCTCCTAGAGTTCCATTTAACTCAAAAGCTGAATATCGCAGTAAGTTTCTCTCTCCCCTAATCATAAATAGAGCCATAGTGGCACCAAATTCTTCTGGCCCTTTTTTTGTAATCAACCCTCAAGAAATTAAGGAACTAATTAGATATAATAGTCCAGAAGTCCGCAACTTAAACTGGAATGTTGACCTACCGAATAGTTTAGGTAAAACATTTAGGCACACATTCCCACCTTTACTTACGCACACCTGTATTGGTTAATATTATCCTAATTATCCAAAAAACAAACACACTAGCCAGGGTAAACAACATACATTGGGGCATAGAACCACTAATTATGAGTGCCAATATATCAAAAAATAAATAAATAAGCACTATGCATTACCTCAAACAAGTGGTCTAAGAAAAAGTGTGATAATGAACCCGCAGAGATCAGGAAGAAGCACTGTCTTCTAGTAAGGGGCACCTGCACCACAAATTAAGTAATATATACGGACATCAACATTTAGCAACTAAGATAACATGACTGGTGCTTCTCTTTATACATATACTACTAATATTTCACAACTGGTATTCTTATGCTACCGCGTGAATGTCAAGAATTGCCTAACTAAAGCATCAAAACAGAAAGTTTTCATCTGTGAGAAACTAATTGTACAGGGTGGAAGCCAAAACTAAAGCAATTAAATGAAAATGCTAACTAGAAAGCTATAAACACTATCAGGAGTGGAAGAAAGTGCATTATCTGGTTCGGAAACAAAGGCACTGTTGAACTAAAAGTATAGACATGTAATGCAAAGCTTCTTAGCTAAATTTCACAAGTGGGCACAAATATAAATGCTAGGAAGCTGTAGTTATTTCCATTGAGTTTTGATATCATTTTGAGTTCATGGAGTTTTTAGAAGTATTTTAAATGAGTCTCTCGAGTTCTAACAAAAAGGGTTTGTTATTTCAAACACTTGTAATAACCTAATGAATTTTGCATTGGTAGTAATTATATTCCCAAAGGAATGAATTGTATTGCCAACGGAACAGCAAGGGAATCCAAAATAAGATGGGTCCAATTAAACCTAGCAAAGTGAGCGGCACATGTATATCCATCACGGGTAGAATGCGAACCTGAATTTTTTAATAGGTGACTGTAAATGGGCTGGGAGTGGAATCCCGCAGTTAGAGTCCCTTAACACAGGCCCGCCCAAACCCACCCCAACGCCGGTGCTAACTCCAAAGAGCATATCTAAAAGTGTGCTAAGTAAGATTAATGTCAACACATCGATACTCAAACACAGAAAGAGCAATGACAAGGACTGGATTCCGGGAATAATGATCCAACAAGCACTTTTTAAATGCACAAAAACATTATGAACAATTGATGTTTCTATATTAAGTATTATCATTTACCTATCAAAAAAAAATCTTAGGTGTTATCACAACAATAATATCCGTCACTCTATTGAGGATGTTAATTTGTAGCATAATATGGAAGCTACGTTTATTGTATACAAGTTCATTTAAGTTGAAATGTTGACATTCATACGTTATAAAGTGTTTTCCCTATGTATAAAGAGGGTGAAAAGATTCAAAATTTAAATAGCCTTTATTTGGAACTTAACTTGATTTAAATTACAACAACTTGATGATTTGTAATAGCATAGTTTATTCACCAAACCGTAGGAGAGAAGAGAAGCTGAGATCTGAAGATGAGTATATGAAACAAGAAAATCTAAGACGTAATGGAAGAAGTAATAAGTAAGATATGAAAACTGACCCCAGAAATGGTATGAAGAAAGGCGTTTTGGAGGAGCAATCGAGAGGCCCAGCTGTAGAGTAAAGAAAGGGGGAAGGCCAGAATGAAGACGTAGTAGAAAGGGTGGTGGACGTACTTCTCGATTGAGGATCCCAAAGCACGTCCGAAACCGAGAGTGGAAGTAAGCCACTCGGAGAAGGAGCCGAGGTCGGGGCCGAAGAAGGCGTTGACGGCATAGATGATGCAGTGGTGAGGGGTGAAGCGGCCGTTGGACACGCTCATCAGACCTTGCCCCGACCCCAGGGCGTACATCATGTGGGGACCTGGTCCTGGCATCCCCTCCCCTTTGCTGCTGCTGCTGCTGCTGGAGGAGACTACCAGAGACTACTTTTCTCCCAACGACAATGTTTCCAACATGAATTACCCATGGGCGCTAACCATTCATTTTTATTAGCTTCTTGATTTTAAACTATTTTTTTGTTTCTAGTAAGCTCTAAATTATTTATATGTGCACACTTTATTCCTTTCATTCATTTTGATAATTAATTTTAACGAAATTATAAAATAAAAGTGTTATTTTGAACCAATGATAATTAAAATAACCCTTAAAAAGGTATTTTATGCACATGATAATTAAATAGTACTTAATTAACTATTTCTTATTGAACTTTGACATTATAAAAGTATTTATAAAATTATTTTTGTAACACTTTTATTTATCAAAATAACATTTTCTTATTTAGAATCGTTTTATTTATACAAAAAATTCTTGTTAAATAATATTTTACTTATGACTATTTTATAAAATTGTTTTATTTTTAGATTTTTTTTAGTTTTATTTTATTTTTCCTTTCAATTTTTATTTAAAATAAAACTATTTTCTGTTTCCCCGAATTTTATCAATCAAAAAAACAAAAAATATACATTTTTTAGTCCCAATTTCTTATTAAACTTGATATAGTTACGTATTTGTAAATTTCTTTTATCCCAGTTTTATTTATTATCAAAATACTTTCTAATATATTAAAAACAAAAAAAAACTACCTTTTAGTTCTTTTTTTTCATAACTTATTTTAATAAAAAAAGTTTTGGAGTTTTTAACTTTAATACATTACTAATTTTTATTTTAGACTTCAATACAACTTAGTCAAAATATTAGCTTTTAGTACATTTTAGTCGTTAAATGTCACTAAAGATCATTGGTGAAATTTTCATATTCAACGATGAAAAATGTACTAACGACTAATAACTGATTAAGTTGTATTAAAGTCTAAAATAAAAAACTAGTAATGTATTAAATTTAAAAAAACAAAAGTATTTTTATTCATTCCTCATTTTATTTTAATAAGAAATAATTTTGTAAGTATTGTTTAAATATCTTGGGTATAAAATATAGGTTTTTTGGCTTTAATCCCATCTACAGAGATGTATTTAAACTCCCCTCCCATGTGTTTACAAAATTGTAAGAAATCCCATAACCACCCAAAATCCCCTGTAACTTTCCTGTAACTACCCATCCTTCTTTTTGTAGACAACGACACTTGTCCCATATAGGACCAACAACTAAAAAAATAAAAACATGAGAGTGGTGACTAATAAATCGATATAAATAGGACTAAATACTTAAGATCCCTATAAAATACCCTTTTGAGGGTTATTTTCATTATCATTGATTTAAATTACCTTTTTTACTCTCTAATTCCGTTTAAGCTAACGGTCAAAACGGATGGATGGGCCAAACTCACACCATGTAGATACTTTAGAGGCTTAATAGGAATAAAAGGTACTTTAAAAGCTTAATAGAATCGATTTGTAAACTTTAGGAGCCGCATAGGTAATTCACTTAGGGTCCGTTTGGTTGACAATGGACAAAACACTGGGCATGGCAAAATTTGACGTGATAAATTTTACCTAGTTTTTTCACATGAGGTTATCAAACAACCATTAGGCGAAATCAAAGTCAATCCAATTAGTTTATTTGAAAATATTTTTTATATTATATTCAAAACTGTTAAAAACAGTTTTTACAATATTTTTATACTATAGTTTTTTAAAAAAATTTGTAAAACATTTTCTTAATAATTTTTTATAATATTAAAAATAGTTTTTAAAATATTACAAAATAATTTTTAAATATTCACAACAGTTTTTTTAACTATTTAAAATAGTTTTTCAAATTGTTTTTTACAACTTTAAAAATGTTTTTATATTATATTCAAAACAGTTTTTAAAAATGTTAAAAACAATTTTTACAATATTTTTAAATTATGGTTTTTAAAAAAAAAAATTGTAAAACATTTTCTTAACAATTTTTTATAATATTAAAAATAGTTTTTAAAATATTACAAAACAATTTTTAAATATTCACAACAGTTTTTTTAACTATTTAAAATAGTTTTTAAAATTGTTTTTTAAAACTTTAAAACTATTTTTATATTAGATTAAAAACAATTTTTAGAAATGTTAAAAACAGTTTTTACAATATTTTTATACTACAGTTTTAAAAAAAATTGTAAAACATTTTCTTAACAATTTTTTATAATATTAAAAACAGTTCTTAAAATATTTCAAAACAATTTTTAAATATTCATAAGAATATTTTTAATTATTTAAAACAATTTTTAAATTATTTTTTAAAACATTAAACCGTTTAAGAAGTTAACAAATTTGTTGGCAAATATATCTCACTTAAATAGGTAAGCAAAGTTTGCCAACAGCTTATGCAAAAAGAGTGTTGTACACTGACAAATAATGCCAGGACAAATTTTGCAACCAAACAGCCAAAAAGTTGGCAAATTTTCATATTTGCCAACTTTTTGGCATTTGCCTAGGCAAAAACTGCCAACCAAACGGACTCGTATATTTTTAATTTAGTACAGTAAACCATCAAGTCTAAAAATTAGATATAACTCCCCTAAATTATGATAACAATCATTCATGGACTCTAAAATATATTTTAACTTAGCCCTCGACATATTTAAAAAACCAAGTCATTTTCCTTTTCTTCCCCTCTTCATTTTTTCGTGAATATAAGAACCATAATTGACTATTCAAGTGAACGGGTGGTGGTCTCAACATTCCTAAGAGGACTATGCAACAAAATCATAATTAGCTTCATCTCAACATGCTACCGATTGATATAACTGGCCTTATGAGGAAAGTGGAAAAGCATGTACTCACAAAGGATGTGGTTAGTAGTTGAATCATCCTTCCCGATGAGGAGGATCCTCGTAGCAAAGAGTTAGATAATCAGGTTAAAATGAAGTGCATGTCAGACCATTATAATTATAGTGATCGACCCAAGCTTAATCGTTTAACGCCACTGAATGCCTCACTCGGTAGAATCTGAGAAACTATATCGGATACACCCATGTTGCGCTTATCAAGGAATCTAAAGATTTATCTATTTAGGAAAATATATAGCTTTTGATGCGATCATGGGCATGATACCAATGATTGCATCTTACTTATGAATAAATATATCTGTTAATCTAAAAGGGGTGCTTGAAGGAGTTATGGAACAAATGAAAGGACGAAAGACAGATCGACAAGATATGGAGTGGGAGAACTAGACAGGACCAAGCTTAGGACAAGTAACAAGAAACCAATGTGACACCTCATATATTTAATATTCGGGTTGATGAAGTCTAATTATTAAATCATGTAGGTTATTAAGCAATTTAAACAATATTCTCAGCATGAAAGGAATAAAATAAAAATATAAGACAAATATAAGGACACGATATAAATTTTTTATTATATAAACTCATAATAAAGTGTCCATAACCATTATAACATCAAAATTTGAGAATGGTCACGGCAGGTGTGTCACAGGCCTGGGTCGTGACCAAGTGGTCAAGGTCTTAGGTCATGACCAACGTCAAAAACGCGTGACAAGGACCATGACTAGGATAAAGGGTGATAACCAATGAGTTTGGTCACGGACATAGACCATGAAAATAAGGGTCATGGCCTGGGTCTATGACCCATCCGTGACCACATGACGCCAAATCTCCCGCTAAAGTGGGTCACAACTCAAGATCGTGGCAACATTTGTGATAAATGTAATAGATTCAGTTCAAAGTGGTAATGTTCTGGGATGGTGACCATTTATTTTTTTACACATTACTAATATGGTCACGTTCTTGGGTCGTGACTATGTTTGTGATGTGTAAAGAAATAAATGATCACGGTCTAAGACCGTAACCAGTTATTTATTCTTTTTTAAATAAAATTGGGGGTCACGGATTAGGGTCGTGACCAAATTTGAACATTGTCCCATGCAAGTCACAGATCTGGATCGTGACCATGGAGTCACGGATTATGTTTGTGATGATGGATATAATATTGTCCCACATTGGTCACGAATTTGGGTTATGACCATAGAGTCACGGACTAAATCCCTGACTGTGAGGCCAATATGATGTCATGAGAGAGATCGTGACCCTCATTTAGGATCATGGATTAGGTTCGTGACCACAAATTTTGGTTACGGGGAAAATGGTCATGACCAAAGTCTGTGGCTTGTGGTCGTAATCATGACTGAGGCCCGTAACCATCTTCAATATATGGTGTAATGTATAATTGAGAAAGAAACAGTATCCATACATCAATTCTCAATAACAGGTCCCAAAGTAAATCACAAAATGATACATGTCAATATCATTATCTCATAATACGAGCTAACTTAAAGACTAATGAAATACACCTCACTCAAGTGAAAAGTAAATGAAAGTATAAAGAGGGAATGAACCTACAACACTCCATGAATGAAGTTGAACAAAACTGGAAACAATAATTTGTGTCAGTTGGAGAGAGGAACTCTAAGCGGGAGGTCTAGCTCTATCACCTAGAAGTCACCACAAATAAATATGGGTCAAAACCTCACCACGTTTCTAATCTATACAACTCAAATCAGTTATATATACAGATAGTAAAGCCACATTTTATAATCAATAATGATATCCCAACATATATCATGCAACCTCGCAGTGCATTAGAAATAACTCAATTCATTTCATTAATTAATAATTATCTTAATTAATTATCACATAACTGATATGTGCCCCTTATCACCGGTCATATCGAGAAAATGTTGTATGCGCTTATAAAAATGCCACACATTCCGTAGTTGCCTGCTTCACAGTGCCTAAAAACTTGTAGCCACCTTGTTAAGCAGCACCAGAACTCCACAACACTGTGTGATGCAACAACAGTACATATCAAACCGTACTCATCAAATATATCAACATAAGGATATTCCTTCTCAACACTCACCCAATAATCCACGTTTTATATGTTCATGTATCAACGACAGTCTTCATTTCAATCATTTTTTATTACTCATTTTTTATGGTGTTATTACCTCGTTACTCTACCTCAGGTCATTTTCAAATAAAGTATTTAGACACGTATTATGTCATTACATTAGGAGCCAAATGGATAATAAGTCTAATATGAAACATTGACACCCCGCCTAATAAAATATCGGGCGATCACTCTTGTACCAAATTAAAACAGGAGTCGCATATGGTTCATTCTTAGCATCACTGTCGAAAACCAAATTAATTACTAATAACCTATTAGGCTGGCGTCAAAGTTTTACTTAACTAATATTTTTATACAATTTTCAATTAAAACATTCACATGATTTGAATAAATAAAACTGAAAGGAAATGAAATAACCGAACACTTGGTTTAACATAATACAACCATAATAAATGTCGCACTCAAAGGCGGTAAAAGAATAAATAAATGCAATTGGGCGTTAGCCCGAGTGTTTATACAGTACCTCCTATCTAGATTACAAGGATAAAAGCGTCTACATTGAACCTGCATGCATCCACAGCTGCTGCACAGACGTCTGACTCGAAAGAATCATCATCCAGGCATATAGCAAGAAAGGGAAAAATAGGAAAACGGGTCAGAGCCCGAGTTGTAAAAATATTTTGCAAGTTCATAAATGCTTTATTTTTTAAAATAGGTTTTATCTCATATTTAAATTGGTATCGCACTCCCATTAGATACCCCTCACCCCTCTTCTAATAGTGCACACCTAACGCATTCGTTTAAAACATCCTAGTTAAGCTACCCCGCCTAACTAATCTAATTCAGCCGTCTGCTAGAAACCTCGACAACCAGAGTACTAAGGGCTAAACTTCTCTCCATTCTCAACACTACACTACATATGTGCGTGGTGTGTCTCGCGAAGTGAAATCCAAACAAGGAACCCCCCGATACACTACTGCTCGGTAGCGTCGATCGTCGAGATCCATTAGACCATCAGCACATGACGTATATATAAGACTCATATAAACATACAAATAATAATATATATATTCGTACTAAAGATCCATATTCATCGTCATTAATATCCAGATCCAAATTTATCGGAAAGGGGAAAAATACACCTTATTAGGCTTTTCACTTTATATACGTGAGTTTACTACATGATGGCTTGTCTTCATATACAAACAATATACTATACTCATCTAGTATATAATTATACCTATTGCACACATAAGTATAATAACCATCCCAACGAGTTATAACTCGAGGATGCGGTCTCTCAATGTTATCATCTTCCAGGGCAACACTCACATACCATCCTGGGGACCAGCGGTCGGACTCAATATCACCGATATCACGACCATAAGTCACAACATGTGGGAAGCGGTCATAGTTCCTCCCCGAAAATGAGACAAAACATACCCACCACGTCTCACCCCTAATAAAAATCACACAATATAACAATGGACGTTATGACCTAGGGACTATAAGGTCCCTACTCCTCAAGCCAAGGGCCTCACCCACATCGCACAACTTCCCATGATAGCACTAGAGGGGGTATGCTTCACGTAAATATATATATACCATTCACACATAGATATATATACATATCCGTATCATATCATATATATACTGTAATCACATCGTATATATATATATATATACACACACACACACACACACACATATATATTACATCATTCCTCAAATATATACATGGCTAAAATTTCCAATCTCATAATAATATTTAAGTATTTTCCTACTTAAATACGCCTCACACCTTAATCGCTGTTAGGGATTTATATACTCTCCAAATATCCCGATTCATAATCGTATGATAAGTATACCCTCAACTTATCTTTAAACTATAACCCAAATTCCATCCTAGTCGCCTCGTAGGAGTTACTCACTAATTCCATATACACTTACTTTTCCCTACTCGCACGATTATTTAGCTATAAGCGCTCACTAAAATATTCCCTTGGGTGTTACTCACTCCGAACATCCATAATTAAATAAGTCTTGAAATTTTACCCAATGGTATACATTTCACTCCAATAATAATTATTTTAAAATCCCCTCTTATTTTTCTGAAAATCTCAACTGTCTAATCCCTCAATTTATTTATTTTCTTCGAAAATATACCTTAGTGCCACACAATTATAACAACCTCCTAGCCCCCATAAGTTTCCCCCAAATGGCTAGTGATAATTTCCTAGATGAATACTTATTTGCTCAAATAAATAAACTAGGAACAACTAAATCGGAATTTATCCCATATAATTAACCCTAGGCAAAATAGCCAAAAATCCTAAAGGGTCGATCGATCGACCCTGGACCGTCGATCGTTGATCGCCCGGACATCTTCTTCTCCGAGAAGCTGTTTCGGCCATTAAATATTCTCCCAAGCTTTTGTCTCCTCACCTAATGTCCCCCAACCTCAATCAACTACATATACACAAACAATAAGGGTTCTAAACATCCTAGAACCCCTTTACCAACAACAATTTTTTACTAAATCCTAAGTTTTCCAATTGTGATATTTTTCCGGGGTTAATCCGTTAAACTTTTCTGAAAACCCGTTTTGGTTCACAGAAACCCATCCCGAAAATCTTTGTGATTTATCACTACTAACTACAATATGAGATTTATGCTTTAAACTAAATAAGCAAGTAAACACTTGCCTCGTGGATAAAATCAGACGACCTCGAGTCGAATCCCGCGGAGTTTGGTCAGAACCTCCCTTTTCCTCCTCTTTTCTCTCCTCATTTCCTCTCCTCTTTCTTTTCTCTCTTTTATTTCCTTTCTTCCCCTCTCCCATGCTTTATATAGGGAGAAAAATGGTTTATCCCTTATTAAACCCAAAAATGACTCGTTTACTCAATTACGAGTTCCTTTTAATCCCAAAAATTCTCGGAGCCTAAACAGTATCCCCGGATACTCTATTCTAACTATCTCGGCCATTCCGAGACCAATCGCGTAATCGGAATTTCCATCCGAGGTACTTGATCGCAATTCACTATTTTAACCCAACACTACTTAATGTGGGTTTTCCAATTAAAATATCATCCTTTGTCGTTTTACCCAACGACGACATATAATAAAATACTTCGACTCATTTACTTAAACCTAAAAGTAAATATAACATACATCGAAAATCATTAAATCCTTGAAAACCTCAAAAATTACTATTCACGATAATTTCTTAAATTCCCAAATTGCACTTAATTATTAAATTTAATTTCCCATAAAAGTGCGGGGTATTACACACTCCCCCCCTTACATTGGAATTTCCTCCTTGAAATTCAGATACAACCGATGCTACCAACACTAACCTAGGATCGCTCCACATCCTAATGCCTCAAGGGGAACGGTACTAACCTAATGGTTCTCAACCATACACTCATTCAGCACTCACCTCTAACCAGGTTTACATGATACTATACTGCTACCACGGTCGTAAGGTGACTCTAATAACGTCACATCGTACCCATTATTTCTAGTGCCCCAAGTAGAAAAATGAGCCTACAGCCGTCGCTCTGACGTCCAAACACGATTCTAAACCTCCGCTCGTCTACATCAGGATATCTAATTTCCCCCAAAAAGAAATTACTCTAACACTCGACCACTCTCGTCAGTGTCATCACTTATCTTGGGCATGCTACCTCTTATTGCCCTATACAATTGAATTATCGCCTACATCTCATGACGTTCCTTCCGACCCATACCAATTCCACTTATATTGTCTCACGGTATAATCTTTAACTTATATACTATACTTCTTCTTTATCAGACGGTATATAAAACCAATTTACCAATATGCCCATATACCTTTTTAACCTGTGCCTATCAGCACAATCATTGTAAACGTGACACACGTAACACTCTCTCTAAATATGGGCCTTATTTCCTCGGTGTAATACTCACACATGGATATTCCCAACCCGTGAAATATAATTCTTCTCAAGGTTAATCAACCAATATTCTTGTGGTTTACTTCCCAAAATCTTCCTATATCGGCGCCACCAACTCTATTGAACTTACTCCCTAATAATCCTACGATCTACATGTTACACTACCCACGTGAAATGAGCATAATCCTAAATATATTCCTAGTGCCCAATGCCTCTCTCGACTTCCAACATTTGCTTGGTTTCATGCGTGGAACGTCTCGCAAAGCAAAATCCAGACAAGGAACCCTTCCGTTACACTACTCCCTCGCGTCGTCGGTCACTGAGATATAACGGTCTAAGGCACATCAGCGGGACGTCCTAAATCCTACCTCACTAACCTACCCACGTACATCTACAACTCCATCCTTCACCTTGGCAAAACAAAAAGTTTAACAAATCAAGGCGCCTACTCCCTTCAAACCTATTTTAAACATCACACCCAAAACACACTTTCTCCAAAATTGGCCTTATCATTAAGGCCTGGCTATAAGCCTCAAATCTATTTCTCTAACTCGAGATTCATACACCTACTTGCGGTGAGAATACCACTTTAGCGCTTCTCCATAGCACTTATATTTCCATAATTATACCCACCATCACACGGCCCTTAGTCTATAGTGTTTCCTCCACACTATATGACTTATCAACAAAACCAACATCCTCCCATCCTATAACATCTCTCCACTCCTAACATCGTTAAGGTTCATGCGTGGAGCGTCTCGCAAACAAAATTTAAACAAGGAACCCCTCCAATACAGTACTACTTAACTTTGTTGGTCGTGAAGGCCTGTTAGCTTCAATTACGCAACCGGGATAACCATATCCCCTCTTTCAACCTAATGGGTTCTGAACTCCTATCTCTTCCCAGGTGCCACACCACTAAGCACTGGTACTAACACTAAGTCCTTGCACAACCAATAATAAGCTTAAACTCACAGCTTAACAATCAACCCTGCATACCTTAAATCATACCTATAAGGTCGCCACGCACTCGAATCAGTCAAACTCAACCTGTATCCAGGTGAGATATCGCAACAACAACCTGTTCCACCATGGAACTGTGGACACGATAGTCTTACAATCATTAGCCTGCTATCGCTCCGATCAATAAAGAACATTTTATACTCAGAATAATACCATACTCATATTTTACACATAAAACGAGTAGTACAAACCAGATATATATACTCAACACATTAACACCTGCTTTTATAGCGAATGAAGGAAAATTACATTATAATATTACTGATAGCTACATTATAATATTACTGATAGTGCCCAAAAAGCACAAATTACACACACAAGTCTAGGGTAGTCTAACGAAATACCGCGACTTTATCTACTCCCACTAAATATACCTCCACCATCTGAGGTAAAACTCATAGCAATAACTTCGCCAATTTCTCTGGCTACTCCAAATGGTTCCCAGGCTTAGTAAACTTGTCCTAACTGAACCTATAACTACTTTAATTAATGCCCCATCTCAGCACTCCATTCTTGTCCTTCAACTCCTACCTGGAAAGGACTAACCGGTGGTTCTACACTCCACGTTGCAACATTCCCCATCTTTGGTCACCCTTACCATGTTAAGATTATCAGTATCTCAGACTCTATAGTCTCGATCGTGTCAATCGCCTTCATAGTCCCCTTAACTTTTTCGTTAAAAGAAAACACCACTACCGGCCTCAACAACCCTGTTTTAAAGAATTTCCCCGGGTGGATTTCCACCAATGGGGTTCCGCGAACACCAATTCTCCATAAGGGTGAGGATCATTTTCTAATGACCCAATCATTCTTCTGAAGTATTATCTCTTCATTGTACGTACCTCACTTAGGTACAAGGTTCACTTCTCCATATCACTATTTATTCACTGTCGGCCTCTGACCGATCCTTATGTGAATAATTCAGGAACTGCATTCTCTTCATATCTGATAAACCAAAGGAACTAATGGTTGTATCCATCCGTAAGATCCCTCTATGAGCTAAACATTTTGCTCCTTTACACATGGAGACTATCATTCCCACCGTTTCAATATTGCTCCTACGAGTGAAAATTTTTCCTCAAATTTTCACCTATGGGTATTTCCATACCCCGCTTTAAGCCAAAGCTCCTAAGCCCTATATTTCCACCGAGTAATGTTACACTTACTCTGCACAACTCACTTTAACGTATGGTCCTTATTAAAGACCGTATTCCCAAATTACTTCACTCGGTAATCCAACTTTAGCACCACTCTCCCCTATAACAGTGCTTGGACATTTATAACCACTATACCTTAGTATCCATTTCAACCATCTTTGACAAAGGCCACAAGGAGAGTGACCTCTACTACGGTCCTAGTCTCCAACTTAACTAACCGCTCCAACTAGGTCCTGCCTTCTGCTACCCTTACAATGGCCTTCTGTGGTCGTCCCTCATCGATCAACACACGAACCTCGAACGAGCACGCAAAAGATTACTAAAATCTTATAATATGGCAGGAGGACGAAATCTCACAAGAGGAATCAACAAACCTATTCCTAAGGTTTTATATCAAATCGATAGTAACGCTGAAAACGTAGCACGTCCGTACAGATTCCTAAGGACACTAGAACCTCATGCTCTGATACCATCTGGACACCCCGCCTAATAAAATATCGGGCGATCACCCCTGTACCAAATTAAAACAAGAGTCGTATATGGTTCATTCTTAGCATCACTGTCAAAAACTTAATTAATTACTAATAACCTATTAGGTTGGCATCAAAATTTTACTTATATAATCTTTTTAAACAATTTTCAATTAAAACATTCACACAGTTTGAATAAATAAAACTGAACTGAACTGAAATAACCGAACACTCGGTTTAACATAATACAACCATAATAAATGTCGCACTCAAAGGCGATAAAAGAATAAATAAATGCAATTGGGCTTTAGCCCGAGTGTTTATACAGTACCTCCTATCTAGATTACAAGGATAGAAGCGTCTACAGTGAACCTGCATGTATCCACAACTGCTGCAGCAGACGTCTGACTCGAAGGAATCATCATCCAGGCGTCCCTGTGTCTGGACACCTATATATATTTAATAATAAATAAAAAGAAAGGGAAAAATAGGAAAACGGGTCAGAGCCCGAATTGTAAAAATATTTTGCAAGTGCATAAATGCTTTATTTTTGAAAATAGGTTTTATCTCATATTTAAATTGGTATCGCACTCCCATGAAATACCCCTCACACCTCTTCTAATAGTGCACACCTAACGCATTCGTTTAAAACATCCTAGTTAAGCTACCCCGCCTAACTAATCTAATTCACCCGTCTGCTAGAAACCTCGACAACCAGAGTACTAAGGGCTAAACTTCTCTCCATTCTCAACACTGCACTACGTATGTGCGTGGGGTGTCTCGCGAAGCGAAATCCAAATAAGGAACCCCCCCCCGATACGCTACTGCTCGGCAGCGTCGATCGTCGAGATCCATTAGACCCTCAGCACATGACGTGTATATAAGACTCATATAAACATACAATAATAATATATATATATTCATACTAAAGCTCCATATTCATTGTCATATACATCTGGATCCAAATTTACCAAAAAGGGGAAAAATACACCATATGAGGCTTTTAACTTTATATGCATGAGTTTACTACATGATGGATTATCTTCATATACAAACAATATACTATACTCATCCAGTATATAATTATACCTATTGCACACATAAGTATAATAACCATCCCAACGAGCTATAACTCGAGCATGCGGTCTCTCAATGCTATCATCTTCCAGGGCAACACTCACATACCATCCTGGGGACCAGCGATCGGACTCAATATCACCGACATCGCGACCATAAGTCACAACGTGTGGGAAGCGGTCATAGTTCCCCCCCCCCCCCCCCGCGAAAATGAGAAGAAACATACCCACCACGTCTCACCCCTAATAAAAATCACACAATATAACAATGGACGCTATGACCTGCGGACTATACGGTCCCTACTCCTCAAGCCAGGGGCCTCACCCATATCGCGCAACTTCCCATGATAGCACTAGATGGGGTATGCTTCACATAAATATATATACCATTCACACATAGATATATATACATATCCGTATCATATCATATATATATATTACATCATTCCTCAAATATATACATGGCTAAAATTTCCAATCTCATAATAATATTTAAGTATTTTCCTACATAAATATGCCTCACACCTTAATCGTTGTTAGGGATTTATATACTCTCCAAATATCCCGATTCATAATCGTATGATAAGTATACCCTCAACTTATCTTTAACCTATAACCCCAATTCCATCCTAGTCGTCTCGTAGGAGTTACTCATTAATTCCATATACACTTAGTTTTTCCTACTCGCACAATTATTTAGTTATAATTGCTCGCTAAATATTCCATCGGGTGTCACTCACTCCGAACATCCATAATTAAATAAGTCTTGAAATTTTACCCAATTAATCCAAGGTATACATTTCACTCCAATAATAATTATTTAAAAGTCCCCTCTTATTTTTCTGGAAATCCCAATTGTCTTATCCCTCAATTTATTTATTTTCTTCGAAAATATACCTTAGTGCCACACGATTATAACACCCTCCTAGCCCCCATAAGTTTCCCCCAAATGGCTAGTGATAATTTCCTAGATGAATACTTATTTCCTCAAATAAATAAACTAGGAACAACTAAATCGGAATTTATCCCATATAATTAACCCTAGGCAAAATAGCCAAAAATCTTAAAGGGTCGATCGATCGACCCTGGACCGTCAATCGTCGATCGCCCGGACAGCTTCTTCTCCGAGAAGCTGTTTCGACCATTAAATATTCTCCCAAGCTTTTGTCTCCTCACCTAATGTCCCCCAACCTCAATCAACTACATATACACAAACAATAAGGGTTCTAAACATCCTAGAACCCCTTTACCAATAACATTTTTTTACTAAATCCTAAGTTTTCCAATTGTGATATTTTTTCGGGGTTAATCCGTTAAACTTTTTCGAAAACCCGTTTTGGTTCACAAAAACCCATCCCGAAAATCTTTGTGATTTATCACTACCAACTACAATATGATATTTATGCTTTAAACTAAATAAGCAAGTAAACACTTGCCTCATGGATAAAATCCGACGACCTCGAGTCGAATCCCGCGGAGTTTGGTCGAAACCTCCCTTTTCTTCCTCTTTTATCTCCTCCTTTCCTCTCCTCTTTCTTTTCTCTCTTTTATTTCCTTTCTTCCCCTCTCCCATGCTTTATGTAGGGAGAAAAAGGGTTTATCCCTTATTAAACCCAAAACTGACTCGTTTACTCCATTACGAGTTCCTTTTAATCCCAAAAATTCTCGGAGCCTAAACAATACTCCCGGATACTCTATTCTAACCATCTCGGCCATTCCGAGACCAACCGCGTAATCGGAATTTCCATCCGAGGTACATCGCAATTCACTATTTTAACCCAAACTACTTAATGTGGGGTTTCCCATTAAAATATCTCCATTTGTCGCTTTACCCAATGACGACATATAATAAAATACTTCGACTCATTTACTTAATCTTAAAAGTAAGTATAACATACATCGAAAATCATTAAATCCTTGAAAACCTCAAAAATTAATATTCACGATAATTCTTAAATTTCCAAATTGCACTTAATTATTAAATTTAATTTCTAATAAAAGTGCGGGGTATTACAGAAACTACTCATATATTGAAATATTAAAGTAAAGGGTATATTGATTTTATCAAAGATTCTCGTGTTATTACTTTTACCAGACTCGAAACTCTATGCGTGGAACATCTAATAAAAATAAAATCCATACAAGAAACCGCCTCCCCCGGATACACTTTCGTATAGATAAGGTAATCATTAATACAATCAACTAGTTAAAGGTTTATTATGGGAAATTAAATTCAGAGGAAAAAGTGTTTAAATACCTAACACCCATATCTAACCCCAACTCAATCACCACAAACCAGAATAACCCTAAACCCAACACTCCAATCACAAGTTCATCTTGTACTCATTATAAATCATCTACTTGATCGGTTTCCTTTTAGGAAATAAAGGGCTCAAGATAATTATTATGCAATTAGTTCATTAAGTTCCAAGAACATATTTAATAAAACGCCTCGATTAACTTTTCAAGGGTATAACATGGGGTAAACTAACATAAATTCTTCTCACGGATAGTCAACATAAATTTCAAATTTCTATACTTAAAATCTCATTAATCAAGAGTTTAGTATCAAGGGTATCACTCAAGGAGCTAAAAGTATAATTATACCTAGCATGCACTTTTTAATTATCGGTTATGCTATAATTCTTATCGTTTAAAAACGGATCCAAGGTTTGGTCTTAGTTTGATTAAATCCAATCATAGATAACAAATAATAAATAAACACTGTATGAAATTAATAGGGATGGAGATGAGGATATGAAGATTAGCAATAGGAATTATATGGTTTAGCCCTCAAGAATGAGCCTATGTCCACTAGTTATATATTAATATTGTTTCTCTATCCATACAATAATAATGTCAGAGTATCACTCTCTCTTTCAGTAGGATAGTTGGTTGGTTGTTGTCCTTTTTTGAGTTGCTCCTTGCCTCTTAAATATGAGTGCGAGAATAAACAAATACCTATTTTATGACATCATCTTATTGTCTGATTCTTTAGTAGTGGACGCATAATGGCACTTGCACTATCTGGGATGGTTATGCCAATCAGAGTGCCTAAAGTTGACCTTATTCATGTTTGAGCCGATCTCTTTTATACTTAAACCAATATCATTATGGTTAATAATGAGTTCGATTTTATCCTTCTAAATGGTTTTGGGGTCGTACCATATTTATGGTTCAATAAGCTCCCAAGACTTTGCTTGCGATTAAAGTGTACAGCAAATTCACTGAAGTATTATATCTTTTGGGTATGTGCTGAGCAGATTGAGCGAGTGAAGTGTTTATCTGGAAATTATCCTCGACCTTCATAGATTTGGTCGTCCTTGGATCTCCTCTGCACATGTCAAGCAGAATCACTTTAGAAATTAATTTTCCACGTGTCAGATGCTTTGGATGGCGTTTGGTGCATTTATGATGTGCGTGCTTGGGGCAGTGTGCGTCAGACTGCGTCGCTTTAGTGTGTTTTTCTAAACTTGACGTTAAGTGTCTCATTTTTATAGGAGTAATGATTATTATTAAAAAGTATAAACACATACTTCGATGTTTTTTCAATCTTTTGCATCCTCAATCCTTCGCACACTTTAGAGAAAAAATCCCCTTTTCTATTCAATCTCCCATTTTCTCCAGTTAACTATCTCTCCCTTTCTACCATTACCAATCATTTTTCTGCTTCAATTTTATTTTTGGTAAGTAATTTCTTTTTCATTTGATTATTGTCCAATTTTGAGCCATTTCTTGAGTTTTCTTTCGCAATATAAAGTTTTAGGTTCGCCTTTTGTTCTCATATATTTTTATAGGGTTTTATTCTGGAATTTTCTTGTTATTTGCTTTAATTTGTTGCTATTAGATTGTACTGATGTGGATTTGGATGTTGATTGACATTAGATGTTGTATTTTGGCGATTTTAGGTAGCCATTATTTGGTTGGCCTAGGTGTTTTCAATTTTAGGGCATTTGGGTTTTTAGATGTTTTAGGGTTTCACCTTGTCATAACATTTGGTTTATAAAACCAAACAACCCCAAAATATTTGTTTACCTCCAATGGCCTTGTTTTACATCCCAATTTCTTTCCTTTGATGAGTTACGAGCCACACATCCAGAGGTCAATTGGAGTATTTAGGCTAATTAGAATAAACGTTCCCTAGTATTATTACGAGGAGGTACTCCGGACCTCTCCAGGTTGTTCGTCCTGAGGACAAACTTGGTCATTGTTGATACCAAAATTTTTCCATCCACGTGGACCAATTAATAGTGAGCATATGTAATCTTGCATAGCCAAAATCCCAGTCAGTAAATAATAGCTTCGCCGACCAACAATGAAGAATGTCGACCAGCTCGCAGAATGCCGACCAATAAGACCAATGAATCGTCCCCATACCAAGAGTCATATCACACGTGATTTACATAACCTACAGTCATATTCATCATGTAAGGAATTAAGCGCTTAAATATATAAAAGCATTCCATCCCTTGACATTCCAACTCTTGGCCTCCGGGTCATTATAAATACAGATGTACCCATGCCATCAAGGGCAAGTTAACAATCAAGAAAATTGTTGCAAAGAGTAATACCATAACAGTGGATGTGGGATTTCATACATAGGCGAACCACTTTAAAATCTTGTGTTGTTCTCATTTCATTTACATATTTTATCTGTGATTAAAGAATTAGATTTAGTCTAGTTTTTTACATTAACAGATTGACATTGTCTATGGGAAACGAGCTTCTAACAATCATTTTCAATTTTAGGTATTTGTGTTAAAAAAAGATGACTGATATTCCTGAGTCCAGCATCAGAAATGATGGTAATCCACATGTATCATCTTCTCCACCAACTAATCATGATCTAAATGGGATTCTAGCTAGTCTCACTAGAGGATAAGAGGCCATGCAAGATACTATGAGGCAATTAGCCTAAACCCTACAAGCTAGGTGTCCTACCCTGTCCAGATAGAAAGGAATGACGCCTCCACCTCCAAGAACCAGCAGACACAAATATTCCAGAACTTCACATGATGCTTCTTATCGCCCAGGAGCGAGTTCATCACTCAGGTCTATAGAGCCTTATGACGTTCATTATTTCTCTCCTGAAAGGCCAAGTGTCTTGGAAAGTCTAAGCATAGCTTAGCCCTTTGATCATTTAGGATCTAGAGGAAATAAAATTCCTATTGGGGAATTATTCAGGAACACTCAATGCCCAACCGACCAATAAGAGGCTTTAATCTGATCAAGATCAAGCGTCCGATGATTTGTATGCGCCAAGCAGACCTCTCAAGAGGAGAGTTCGGCGCAGACAAATGGTCGAAACAACCGAGATACTTCTCATAGATCTGATGTAGGTAAACCTTCTTGGAATGAACCAATCTAAAGGCTGGAAGACCGATTAGGCAAAATGGTAAAAGTAAAAAATCCTTTATAATGAAGCTTTGTCAAAGGATCTCCTTTTGTTCAGGCAGTTGTAGACTTTCCAAACCCATCTAAATTTAATGTTCCTATGGTTACTCCCAAATACGATGGGAAAATTGATCATGTTCTTCATATAGAGCAGTATCAAGAAATAGCAGACATCTATGCAGTACTAGATGAGATGAGATACAGAGCATTCTCGAGCACCATTACAGGTTCAGCCCAAATATGGTATAACAACCTGACCCGAGGACAGATCACCAACTTTAATAAATTAGCCGAGCTATTTATTAGCAACTTTTGCTTTGGAGCTAAGCCAGCAAAACGAGTGTCTCATCTTCTAAGTATAAGGCAACAAGTGGGCGAAAGCACCAGGGATTACAATACTCGGTTTAACAATGAGAAGTTGGAAGTAATTGATTACGAGGAAAAATAGCCATCACCGCTCTCATAAGTGGTTTTCTTCTCAAGAAGTTGTATTACACTTTTTTTAAAGATCCTCCCAAGACGATGACTAAACTCGAGGAAAAAGTAGGAAAGATAATAAACGCCGAAGAAGCAATGGCTGACAAACAGAGTCCATCCACAAAGTCTGATGCAAAAGCTGAGAAGAAGGAACAGAAGGACCATAAGGATTCGAAGGACCAGAGAGATAAGAAAGAAGATAAACTCAAGAGATATTAGAACTACAACCCATTGAGTATTGGCATTCACCATATATTGGAAGAAATCAAGTATAGCGAGGAACTACGATGTCCTGGAAAGCTGAGAGCCCCTCCCAATAAGAGGGATAGATCCAAATACTGTGAATTCCATAAGGATCATGGTCACACAACTTATGGTTGCATTGCTTTGCAAAATGAAATAAAATCTCCATTTGCCAAGGAAAACTCAATAAATTTGTTGATCGGCGTGATAATAGAGAGTCCAAAAAAAGATTAAAGTCTCTATGCAAATCCAGAGAAGATAATGAGAGAAATCGTGATGATTATTACGAGGATGATCTCGACCTGCCGAAGAAGCTCAAATAATTAGAACGTGAGGTATTTACTCTCAGTTTGGTTCATTTGATTGTCTTATGATTACAGGTGGCGATGTAAGAGGAGGAGATCACATGACTGAAAGAAAAGCTTACCTGAATGAAGCCCAAGCTTATTCTTATATCCAAAGGATCAATTAAGCCGAGGTAGATCGTCCAAGGAAGGTTAATAAAGATAAGATGGTGATTGGTTTCTCCAAAAATGACCTTTATGGGTAGTTTATCCTCATAATGATCGTTTGGTTGTCAATTTCAAAATCCAAGATGTAGTCATCGCCATAATATTAATTGATAATGGGAGCTAGATAAACATAATGTTTTATCCCTATTTTCAAAGTCTGGACTTGAAGCTTAGCCAGTTAGAACCATATCACAGGCCACTAATAGGCCTTTCTGGAGAAAAGGTCGATCCTGTGTGAAAAATCAAGTTAGAAGTGTTGTTTGGCACTGGCCAGTAAGCCGTACAGAAAAATACACTTCTTCATAATGGATAAAAAAATTAGCTTATAATGTGATCCTCGGCAAGGTAGGACTCAAGAAGTTTGAGGTTATCCCATCAACAGTTCATCAATGCTTAAAGTTTCTAACCCATTTTAGAGTAGGCATTTTGAAAGGCGACCAGAAGATGGCCAGAGAATGTTACTATTCTTCATCCGAATAAGAAGAACTGATTGAGTTAAAAAGGAAGAATACAACTTATTATGAAGATATAACTGAGCCTAACAGTGAATCTGAGGTTAAAACCTTAGATCCACCGGATGAAACAGAGTTGGTCAAGGGCTAGATTTGGAAACGGCAAAAAGCATCATTCTGGATGATGACAAACCAGAAAGGACTACACAGGTCGGCTCAACACTGGACCCTGTCCTCAAATAGGAATTGATTATGTTCTTGAGGTAGCGGAGAAATGTATTTGCTTGGAGTCATGAGGATATGCCTGGTATTGTTCTTAGTTTCCTTTGTCATGAACTCAACGTCAGCAAAGACGCCAAGTTGATTAAGCAAAGACGTAGAATTTTCAGTCCTAAAAAGAATCAAGTTATCCAAGAGGAAGTAGAATAGCTTCAAAAAGCCCATTTTATTGAAGATGTGATGTATCCAGACTGGTTGGCCAACGTTGTTATTGTAAAAATAAAGAATGATAAATGGAGGATGTGCGTAGATTTTACATATCTAAATAAAGCTTACCCGAAAGATCATTTTCCCTTACCAAGAATTGATCAACTGGTAGACGCTACGTCGGGACATGAGCTTTTAAGCTTTATGGATGCCTATTCTGGTTATAACCAGATAAAAATAAAGCCCGAAGATAGAGAAAGTATAGCTTTTATCACTCCCCGAGGAACTTATTGTTATAATGTAATGCCTTTTGGTCTTAAAAATACAAGTGAACGTACTAGAGGTTGGTAAACAAAGTTTTTAAAGAATAGATAGGCAAATATATGGAGGTTTATGTGGATGACATGCTAACAAAAAGCATAAAAGTCTCTAATCATATTACCGACCTAACTCAAACTTTTGATCAATTGGAGAAGCATCAGATAAAATTGAACCCGACCAAGTGTGTGTTTGGAGTCCGAGAAGGTATGTTCCTCAGCTTTATCATCAATCAAAGGGGAATTGAAGCCAATTCGATAAAGATAAAATCTCTAATTGAAATGCAATCACCAGTTTGTAAGAAAGATGTGCAGAGGCTAACCGAAAGTGTAGCGGCTTTTAATCAATGTGTTGCTCGAGTAACAGATAGATGTTTTCCTTTCTTTAAAGTATTGAGGATGACTTTTGAGTGGAACGAAGAGTGTGAACATGATTTCCAGGAGTTAAAAAAATACTTGGGATTACAATCATTGCTCTCCCGACCAGTTTTAGGGGAGAAATTGTACTTGTACCTGGCTTATCTGAATCAGCTGTAAGCTCGGCCTTAGTCAAATAGGATAATGGAGTATAAAAGTCAGTATACTACAGCAACAAAGCCTTCAGGGGAACTGAGATCAGGTACCTGCGCTTGGAGAAATTGGATCTAGCCCTTATTGAGGCCTCTAGACAAATGAAACCTTATTTCCAAGCATATACCATAATAATATATACAGATTTGCGTCTTTGGCAAACACTCCATAAACCTGAGAAGTTAGGACGACTAATGTATTAGGTAGTGGAGTTAGGAGAATATGATATTATTTATGATCCCAGATCTTTATTGAAAGGTCAAGCTTTCGCATGCCGAATTCACTTACCTAAAAGTGCCCGACCAACTGAATTTGCCCACCGAGCATAAGTCAGAATGGGAAAGTTCAACTCAAAAGCAAGCCGAAGTTGTTGTCGAGTAACCTGAATCCCTCAGAAACCAACAAATGGCACACAAGTTTACTGAGGAGAGTAAGAAGATCTTCAAGCACGGGTTGTTGACTGATGAAAGCTTCAGTAGCAATATCCCGATATGGAAATAATATATTGATGGCTCTTTATGTGCTACTGGCTGCGGTGCAGGTATAATCCTTAACACTCCTGATGATATAGATATTGAATATGCTCTCAAATTTTAATTTAAAGCGTCGAATAATAAGGCAGAATATGAAGCCTTGATAGTCGGGTTGAATCCAGCTCACTCACTAGGTGCCGACCAAGTGGTGGCCCATAGTGATTGACAGTTGGTAGTAAATCAGTTGCTTTGCATATATGGAGTTAAAGGAGATTTGATGATAAGATACCTTGCCAAGGCTATGGAAGTTATATCTGTGCTACCAGTTATCCAAATACAAAGAATCCCAAGAATGAGGAATGCCCGAGAAAATGCACTTGCTCGGATGGCATCAGTAACAAGAATTAACCTTCGAAGAACAATTCCAATAGAGATTCTAGCTAATCGAAGTATTGATGAGGACTTAACGGTAAATTTCATTACACTCGATATGGGACCTTCCTGGATGGATCCTATCAGGGTGTATATTTAAGATGGAACCTTGCCAACAAATCCCATCGAAGCGAAAAAGCTCAAATATAAGGCTGCAAGATATGTACTGGATAAAGGAGTGCTATACAGAAGGGGATTGGCGACCTTCATGCAAAGGTGAGTTCACCCAATAGAAGTAAAAGACTTGATTCGAGAAATCCATGAAGGTTCTTGTGGGGCTCATTTAGCTGTAAGAACATTGCTTCACCGAATCAACACACATGGCTACTATTAGCCGACCATGAAGGCAGATTGCACAGCCTTTGTAAATAAATGTGATAAGTGCCATAGGTTCTCTAATGTTAGAAAAACACCTAATGCTGCATTAACCCCAATCATTTCGCCTTGGTCGTTCGCTATCTGGGGAATTAACTTAGTCGGCCCATTGCCGACCACCAAAGTCAGGTTTAGATACCTGGTCATTATTGTTGATTATTTTACCAAATGGGTTGAGGCAGAGCCACTAGTCGACATGCCTTATAAAAAGGTATATCAGTTCATATGGAAGAGCATAATTTGCAGATATGGTTTGCTTTATGCTTTCATTATAGATCATGGCATTCAATTTGACAATAAGGAGTTTGAAGCCTACTGTATCCAATCTAAAATTCAGAAGTTGCATTCTGCACCAGGCCATCCTCAAAGTAATGGTCAGACAGAAGTAACAAATAGAACTCTATCAAATGGATTAAAAAATCTGCTTAACGCAGCTAAGGGAAATTAGATCAATGAACTACACTCAGTCCTATGGGCTTATAGAACCACGCCGAAAACAGTGGTAGGGGAAACACCATATATGCTTACGTTTGGAATTGAAGCAATGATACCAGCCAAGCTCGGCCTACCAACCCGTAGAGAATTGAATTTTTATTCCCCAGTCAGCGATTTAATGAGGCGACTAGATCTTGATATGCTGGAAGAAGTAAGGGATGATGATGCCATAAGAAATGTTGCCTACCAACAGAGAACTTCTCACTTCTACAATAAAAGAGTCAAGCTGACCGACTTAAAAGAAGGATATTATGTTCTCAAGAAGATGATATAGAAGAATAATAAGCTTGAAGTTAATTGGCACGGTCCTTGTCGTATTTCTACAGTAATTCGACCAGGCACATATAGGATATAAACTTTGGAGGGAGAAGAGTTTAAGAATCCTTGGAATGTCGAGCACCTTAATAAATATTATCAGTAGAATGCAAGTTATATATTTCAGTTGTTCATCAATAAATTCGGCAAATTTTGTTATTCCATTTTGTTTTTTAATTTTTTTTAAAGTATGGAATATACATACTAGATCAGAAATACCAATTTCGTGGTTGACAACACTTGATCAACAATCAAAATAATAATCGACCAAGTCAAAATAGGATGTCAATCCTCATTACTTGGTCGGCTATTAAAAATCCAAGTCAAATGGGACGAAAACCCTTAGTACTTGGACCAAAATTTAGTGGTAAATATTCATTTTACCCAACCAAGTTAAATGAAGGAATACATGTAAAAATTCCTAAGACAGGAATATGAACATATATTCACATCGCTTGGTCACCACTGGTAACTAATCCTAAACTTAAGTCAATAAATCTAAGTGCATTAGTAGAACCTATGGCAGTACCACTGGTAACTGGTGCTAAACTTAGGTAAATAAATCTAAGTGCATTAATAAAATCTATGGCGATACCACTAGTAACTGATACTAAATTTGGATAAGCATATCTAAATGTATTAGTCGAACCAGTGGCACAACAATTACAAGTGAACTAATGTAATCATAATTTATCTAAAATAAAAACTAACACATTTCATTCATATAAATTGTGTCACAATCAAATTTATTTCAAATAAATTACAAGATAATTATTCTATTGAACTCTTTCCTTCAGCTTTGGAAGAATATTATTGCACTTTCTTCATGCCAGCAGGGGGATCATCCAGAGTATAAGGAGAATTGATAAAGTTAAAATCCTGAAGCATTTTCTTCTATTACTGTTGCTCGACGTATGCATCAGATGAGAAGGCCGAGTTATCTTTAATTCTTCATGTAGCTCATAATCTCCTAAATATTTTGATATCAGGCATTGGGGAATTGATTTAACAGGAATCCAGTTGACATTTAAGTGGAATGGAGGAAACTGGGATTATGCCAATACCAAAGTCGTCTATTTTGATCGACTTTCATCACAGTCAAGTAGTTAGTCCATCCCTATTTATAGCCTTCAGAGTTAGACTGAGCAAGGTGATCATCAATATAATTCAAAGATTCATTGTAACCATCCATCCATACCTCTCTGGGTTGTTTATGGAATTGGAAGGTTAGTTTTTTAACTTGATGCTGAAGTTTCTTCAAAACTTCATCCCTCACTTTTAACTGAGAGGATTGGTTGGCAAGGGCTTGGTCTTTAACTTCCAACTGTGTCGATAACTCAGTAATAGCTTGACTTTTTTGCCTTCAATTGGGTAGCTTGATCAGTTAGAGTCTTCCTGGTCCTAACTTCTTCTATAGTTGGTCGGCTAGCTCTTTATTTGGAAGATTGTACAGGTTTGGTCATTTTCAAAAGCTTTAAGCTCTTCCCTCAATTTGACATTTTCCTACTTCAGAAAAGAAACACCTTCGTCGGCAACAACGGTAGAAGAATTCTTCAAAGACCTAAGTTCATCACTCAGTTTATTATTCTCTTCTTCCAAAAGTTTAGAAATTTCTCTAGCCTCATCAACTTCACGCTTCAGTAAAAATTCTTTCTTCCTGAAAGAAGATGCATATTTCTCTAATTTTTCTTCAAACCCCCAGGCTTCACTCAATGTTTGGTATCTGGTCTCGTAGTCAGCATGCAATAAAGCTTTAGTCTCATAACGCTCCTCTTGAAGTTATTTAATCATCTCAAAGTAAGCCACACTATTGGCGACAACCCTATCAAAAAGAAACTTGAGATAAGTATATGCATTTTTGGCTTGATCAGAAACATCTGCACCGAGCAAGTCACTTAATTCTTCATCAGTCAAATCCAAGTGACCAACTTTGAACAAACTGTTACAGCACTTGAGAAGGTCAGAATCATTGGGTGTAATCTGTTCCATCTTGGACGTGAACTAGAAAATAAAGTAACATTCGATCAACAAAAGAGGAAGACATAAGAACAACCAAGAAATAGCAAACAATGTGAAGAAAGAGTTCTTTTATTGATAAACAAAGAAAAGTTATAAGTACGTTAGAGCAGAAATGGAAAAGAAGTAAAATAAAGGTGCACAATACAAAGGTCAAATGCCAAACAAATCTACACCTTCTTCTTATCAGTCTCAACATCAAGGTTTTCACCTTGGTCGGTAAAAAGAGCAGTTGGATCAACAGCAGTTTTATCTTGTTCGGCTGGAGGGATAGCTAAATCAACGGCATTCATATCTTGGTCAGCAGAAGGAATAGATAACTCAACCACCAGAGAAGACTCCCCATAACCAACACCATCCTCAATTTCATCGTCCAGATTGGGGGGAGAGCCATGATCATTCCTCATAAGAAGTTCAGAACTTTTAGTGGTTCTAACTTCCTTTAACGTTGTCGACTAACCCTCCTTAAAAACTTTCTTCTTTACATACTCAATTTGAGCAGAGGTAATAGAAATGGATTTATCCCAACTCTTGTTGAAGGATGCTTCCTTGATTTTCTTCCTCTTGGCCTTTTCAAGGGAGAGATCTTTCCCTAGCTTGACTACTTGTCCTTCTGAAACCTTTGCTTTGCACTCAACTTGAAGGGCAGTGACTCAGCATTTTATCGAGATTCTTCACCAACCTTGATCTTATCCTCTTAAGTTTTCTTCTCTATCTCCAAGACTTGTTGATACTCGAGCAACGATTGTTTAAGACCTGTAAAGGCCTTTTCAACATATTCCGAAGAGGAACGAAGAAGATCATCTTCTCCAGTATTTGATTATAGTCGACCAAGAACTGCAAAAGAAAGCCAAGTTAGTACAAGTCAAAGCAAGTATTAGTAAGATCTGATCAACCTTAAAGTTGAAAAAATTACCAGGGCTAAGATCTGAGTAGCCCTCTCTAACAGTTTTAGTCGGGGCAAAGAGGCAGCAATAGCCCTATGGTCTGGAAGAGTGCCAGACTTAATCAATTTCCTAGCCAAACTAGGAGTCATAGCCACAGAGGAGCCAGTAATAGAAGCAACAATACCTACCAAGCCCTGTTGATCAGCCTCCATAACTTTCTCAACTTTTTTATCAGCAGGACCTCTCCTCAGTCGTTTCAGAAGAGATTCATCGTCCTCGTTGGCTGGGGTCTTCTTACCAAAATCATTTTTCTTTTTTAAGACACGACTATCAACAGGCTTAGTGGTGCCAGCAGCATAAACATCTCCCAAGAGATTATGAAATTTGCTTTTTCCCATACTTATTGAAAGGGGAAGGTTTGAATCAAAAGAGGAGGATGTGTTAATAGTAAGTTCACCACCACCAGATGTAGTGGAAGGTGAAGTAAATACTAGGTCTTTCTCCAAGTTAATTACAATGGAAGGCAAAGCAGTTGGAGGTCGTGCTACAAAAGAAGTGACATAGCTCTTATACTTCAGTAAGTATGAAGCTGACCTAATATACTCCTTGCCTATCTTTTAATGGATGCCCCATAAAAACTTAAGTTCGTTAAGCTTTATGTCACTTTCTTTAGGACTCTTCTTCTTATCAACTGCAAGAAAGTAAACAACAAAGGTTAATTAGCATATCAGCAAGTAATTCATCAGCATGAATATACAAAATATATTTATTACAACCTATGCCATGACCCTCTTGAGCGCATCTTAGTCCATTGTATACCTCATCCCCTTTAAGAAGGATATATTGGCAATTCTTGGCAATAACCCCATGATCAAAGTAGTCCCTATTGGTGCCAGGCAAATTGACGACTAAAGCTCCATTGGAAAACTTAGTCTTTAAATAATATGTACTGTCACTGGTGACCCATTTGTAATGGAACATCATCTCAAAGATACCGATATGAGTCCCATGTATTTGATTAAGCCTATGGATACCATTAACTATTCTTTAGATATTGGGGGCTACTCTAGCAGGTGCAACATCAAAGTATTGACAAAACTCTATGCAAAAATGATTTGGGGGAAAGTAAAGCCACACTCAGCTATGAATAAAGATGGAATCCCATGACCTTCAGATAAAGAAAAAACATCAACAGGGGGACTAGAAAACTCTAAATATAACTAGTCTGGTATATTCCATTCCCTCATAAATTCGTCTAGAGAATCAACATGAACTAAGTAAACCATGATTCGAGATTAAGCAAAGAAAGAAAAAGAAAGAATTCTTACAGAAACTTAAGGAATCAGCAAGAACTGTCGAAAGAGATGAGGAACGAAGACAAACGAGCGCTTAAGAGTCCAAAGATAGTTGCTATAGTTTGAAAGTTTGGAAGTGCAGTAAAATTGAGAAAGTTTATTGCCTTTTATAGGTTGCCTAAAAAATAGTAAACGTAATGATTAAAGGTATTAATGATTGATGTTTTCGATCGATGGCTTCGTGAATCAAATGGAAAAAAACACTTATTTACCCCTCGGCAGTTCGTTAACTTTCAAATTATTTGCAAAAATGTCATCTTCAAGCAATACGAGTAAAATTTTACAAGTGTGGGAAGTCGACAACCGACCAAGCATCATAAATATAGCCCGAGCTATGACTAGAACAAAATGCTCTATACTTTCGTATAAACATCAAGCATAGAATACTGGGGGCTTTTGTTGATACCAAAATTTATCCATCCACGTGGACCAATTAATAGTGAGAATATGTCGTCTTACATAGCAAAAATCCTAATTTATAAATAATAGCTTCGCCAACCACATTGAAAAATGTCGACCAACTCAAGGAATGCCGACCAGCTCGCAGAATTCTGACTAACAAGACCAATGAGTCGTCCCCATATCAAGAGTCATATCACACGTGATTTACATAACCTATAATCATATTCATCATGTAACGATGTAAATGCTTAAATATATAAAAGCATTCCATCCCTTGACATTCCAACTCTTGCCCTTTGGGTCATTATAAATACAGATGTACCTATGCCATCAAGGGCAGGTGAATAATCAAGCAAACTGTTGCAAAGAGTAATAGTATAACACTGGACGTATGCTTTCGTACATAGCCGAACCACTTTAAAATCCTTTGTTGTTCTCCTTTCATTTACATATTTTATCTGTGATTAAAGGATTAGATCTAGTCTAGTTTTTTTACATCAACAGCCATCATAATTATACCCCAACAGTAGCCTCTTTTGCTTGTTTAACACCACAACCCTAGTTGTGGTGCACATCTCTCTTGAGTTCTCTGAAACTATGGGTGTTACTGAAGTGAACCACCCTATAAGGGGTTAAAAGTTTGCAAACATAGTGTCTGATGTTTCAATTGTTGACCTGGAAGCCTCCTCAGAGAAAATTATGCCTCAAAAACCTAAAGCCTCCACATCTCTTGTGGTAGTTCCTCCTACTGAGGAGAGCGCTTCAGGAAACTTTTATTCTTAGGATCCAACTGTTACAGATGCTCATAATCATGGATGTGATATCACTAAAGATGAGTTGGATGGGTTTAGGGATATATATGACATTCCCATTAGCATTTCCCTAAGACTTCCCGATTATGATGAAATGTTGATGAAACATGTTTCCCGATTTGGGACCTACAAATAGGAGTTTGAATTCCCCTTTACCCAATCATAAGGTCTATTTTGATAGGTAATGGAGTGGGTTCAATCCATCTTCCATCGAACACCTATACGTCTATTTTGGGTCGGTAATCTATTGACAGGCCTACACTAGTTTCAACCTGATGGTGGATATTTTTAGGTTTGTGCATAGCATGAAGGATAATGTCAAGGCTAACGAGTATTATTATTCTCCCCTACCCCGGAAGTGCGATTAGAAGATGGTGAATGTTGTTCATATAAGCAACCATAGCTGGAAGATCTAGTTCGTCTATATTAAGGGCTATTAGAAACTTCTCTCTAATAAGAGGAAAAGATCTTATAGTGTCCATCGTGACTGGAGTGGCCTAGTTCATATTGGTATATACCTTACTATTTAATGACATTTAGTAGTTTTGTTCTGACTTACCATGTACTAATTTTACTTTTGCTTGCCATTTTTTTAGAAAATTGAGCTCTCAAATTGTTGGTCGATCTGAAATAATTGGTGCAGGAAAACTGTACTCCCAAACCAATTGAATATGATAAGCTTTTCTCCCTGAGAAAATTTATAGATCGTGGATATTATTCTCCTCCTGGAGGGTCCCCCCAAGATACCATCAGATAGACTTAGTGGATGAGGGCAATATTTTTGTTGAACAAAAAGGGGGAATCGAGTAGGAAGAACCAGTTGAGAAAGAAAGTCCAGATGATCAGAAGAGTTTAGTCGATCAGAATGTTATAGAAGATATAAAGCTCTTTATTAGATCGTTCTTTTACTTAGCATTTTGTCTTAACATTTTTTTGCTATTAAGTGTATTTTTATACAATTTCCACTCCCAGTTTGTCAACTTTCCTGATTGAATCTTTGTCCAGTGTGGCTCCTCTTGCACTTAATCATGGTGCCATGGAAATTACCCAAAAGAGGAAACTTAATATTAAGGCCAAGAAGAAAAATTTCGATGCTCATGCTAAGGCAAAGAAGAAAATTAATGCTAAGAAGAGGACCAACGTTGAGGCCCGAAAGAATACCAAATGTACTGTCAAAAGGCAGGTTGATGTTGAGGTTGATGCTGCTACTACTGCCAAAGCCAAGGAAAAGAAGTAGTTTCTAATAAAAATCCATCGGCTTATAATAAGAGGCTAATAGAGGTTCCCACACCTCAACCCACTCCTAAATAACAAAAAACAAATTCCCTTTGTGAAAAGTTTCCATTCTGTTCGGCCACTTGCTCGACACTTAGTCTGGGGTGTGGGTCATCCACTTTTTATGGTGAAGTTAATCCCTTCACTTTTAACCCTAATCATTCGATCATAGTGGATCAACTGAAGTTCGATACCAATTTAATTTTTGTAATTCAGATAATGCTGCAGATGTGGTCAGATATGATGGTTATGACTCGAATTTTAAATTTTTGAGGAGTTTTAATATTGATGAACTTTGGAACATGGTGCAACATCGAATGTTGGTGGTAATTTATCTATTGGACTTATTCATTCTAATTTAGGTCAAAGTATGCTTTGTAATGTGCCTATCTCTTCGTCGTCTTTCAGGGTGCAATAAGTGCCATCATTTTGAGAGAGCAAGTGACTTCATACCAAATCACTTATGATGAAGTTAAAGAAGCTAACTCCGATCCCCTTGATCAACATGAAACCATGTCAAAAAAGTTAAAAATTATCAAACCTGACTATGACAAGGTTTGTATTGAGCTCAAAGAGAAAGATGATTAACTCATAGCGAACGTTGAAGTTTTCAGCCAGTCTGATGCAGAAAATACAAAGTTGAATGAGAAAATCAACACCAACTATGTGAAGCTGAAGAGTTTGGATGAAGCACTTGCAAAGGGGGTTGTTGATCTTCAAAAGGCCAATAATGCTCTTAAGGCAGCTGATGAATCTCTTGAGAAGGCCAACGTAACTCTTGCCCAAGCTGAAGAAGACGGTGTTTGAAAGTATAAGGCCTCCACCGATCATAACATCGACTTCGTGACTATCTTCATAGAATGCTATGACGAGCTAAATGGGGTCACCAAACTCTACCCGAATATTAATAAAATTATTCAGGCTTGGGAAGGGGACGACGACGAGGCTTAATCCTTAGCTACAGAATAGGAGATGATGGAGATGGATGTCAGGGAGGATAAAATTTTGGAAGACCAGATTCAGGCCATAACTGATGAGGTCATTGCTACTGATGTCTCCCCGGGTCACTTCTAAAGATGTTCCAATTGCTGAAATCGATGCTAGCCATGATCTCGAGGCTTAAGTCTTTTTTTTCAGCTCAAACATTTATTCTCTATTCTTTGAACTTTGTAACTAAACAACTTATCCGTGATGCACGTTTTAAATCATTATGTATGCTTATTAGCACTATAATTATGTTGTTAATGATATTTGTCTGCATGCGTCAAAGTTTTATTTGGGTTATCTTAGCCTTTTTTTACTGTGTTATCGATGCCTATCGTTATAGTTTAGGCTTACTAGTTCCCAAAGGATGAACTGCTTTAGTTGTCAAATGAGGACGGGTATGTGATTTGATCTTGTAGTTACACCCTCTTCCAAATATTTTCCAGTAGTCAAAGATATGCATTGATCAATTGAGTCGGCTTTAGCCAGCCTGATCTTTCATTTTTTAGCAATCAAAGACGTTCTTTGGGTCAATTAGGTTGGCTTGAGCCAACATGACCTAATATTTTTTAGCATTTAAAGATATGCTTTGTCCAATTAGGAAAAGTACGTGATCGGATCTTGTCATCACACCCTCTTTCAAATTTTTTATGCAATCAAAGACATGCGTTGATCAATTGGGTCAACTTTAGCCGGCCCGGTCTTTCATTTTTTAGCAATGAAAGACATAATTTTAGTCAATTGGATTAGCTTGAGCCAATCTAACCTAATAATTTTTAGCAGTCAAAGACATGCTTTATCCAATTAGGAAAGTTATGTGGTCGAATATCGTCATCACACCCCCTTCCAAATGTTTTTAAGTCGACAAAGACATGAGTTTGTTATATACCTTGAGATGCCCTTGGGTGAAGCCTCTTACCCATCTATTTAAATGAATGTTAACAAGAATTTGATAATAAAAAAAATAAAATTGTGGTAAAAAGGTATCCTTATACAATGATTTCTACTTGTATAAATATTGTAACCTCCAACTGCATTCCTAAAATAAAATGATTTCTTCAACGATAATACCTCTTGTGGTTCTTAGAGTTCCAAGGATATTGAAGACTTCTCATTTTAGAGTTTCAATTCGATAAATGTCGGGTCGTAATAACTTTGACTGCGCGATATGGACTGTGCTAAGTTACTTCTAATTTATTGGACTTTTACATAACCTTGTTCGAAACGTTGGCCCCTTTCTTGAGTGTACCAGGCTTGACTTTTTGTTGTGCGTTATTTAAAAATTATTACCTTAAGCGATTCTACCTCCCTAACTTCGTTTATCAGGTCTAGATCCAATCTTCTTGCAACATCACTCTTGGGGGAATCAAAGTTTAGGACTCAATGGATAGGGAGGCTGATTTCAATTGGGACCATGACTCCATCACCAAAGGCCAACTTATAGGGTGTTTCTCCTGTCGATGTTTGTGATGTTATCCTATAGGCCCACAATATCCTTTATAGTTCATTTATCTAATTTCCTTTAGCTGACTCCGGCCTCTTCTCTATTCCATCTAGAAAAGTTCAGTTTGTGACTTTCGTCTGCATGTTGCATTGCAAATGAGCTGGTGATGAATGCACTTTTTTTATTTTGACCTTGTCGCAACACTCTTAAAACTCATCATTATCGAATTGGGTGTCGTGGTTGGCAATGAAAGCGTAAGGAATACCATATACTTGCTTATCACATTTATATATATAAATTAGGATACTTTACATAGGTCATCTCTATGAGTGGTTTAACCTCCACCCATTTTTATAAAGTAGTCCATCGCTACCACCAAATACCTTAATTTTCCTTTGGTCTTCGATAGTGGGCCGACTAGATCCATACCCCAAATGGAAAAAGGCCAAGGTGATATGATCGACACCACCTCGACTACTGATCTCCTGTAGATCACTCTATATCCATGGCATTTTTCTCAAAACTGCATGTATTCTTCATAATCTTGCTTAATTACTGACCAATCATACTCTCTGATGGATATTCTCTTTACTAGTGTTCGTCTTTCTACACGGGGACCACATGATCCCTCGTGTATTTCTTTAACCAGGTTTGGTGCTTTCATGGGGAGAATACATCTCATCATTGATATTATTAAACCCATTTGTACAATACTCCCTTATCCGTGATAAACTTAACTACTTCGTAATGAAATCCTTTTGTTTTCTTTTGATCGGTTGGTATAATGCCTTATTCCAAGTATCTTATAATTAGGTCTATCTAGGATCATCCCATATTCATCTCAAAAAAATTACTTCTTCTTTGCCAATGCTCCTTCATAATAAAATTTCTACAGTTATAGTTTTCCTCTGATCGACCATGGTACTTAATGCCAGATGAGATAACGCGTCTGCTCTGGTATTTTCAATTTTGGGGATTCTGATCATTTGGAGTGTCTTTAGTACTAGTAGTATCAATTTCAACCACATAAGATATTTTAACATGTTTCCATCTCTTGCTTAATACTCTCCCACCACCTAGTTTACCACTAGTGTGAATCACTATGAGCTATTATCTTCTCAACTTTAATTAATATAATTAACTCCAATATAATAATCATTGCCTCGTACTCTGCTTCATTATTGGATGCTTCAAATTTGAAACACAAAGCATATTCTACGTAATCTCCATCAGGTGTGTTGACTATTAAACTAGCTCCGCTATCACTTATACACGAAGATCTATCCACGAATATCTTCTATGCTGACAGTTAGTGCTCAAAGTCTCCTTGTACCGAAGAATCGTCTTTAAATAGTTTTATAGTAGATTCTCCATTGTAACCAATCTTGTCTTATTCTAATGAGGACTCTACTGAGCTTTGGATCTATTCGGCTGAAATTGTAATAAGGTTGCTCAACTAGACTTTAAATCTATTCGTCTAGAGAAATAGTTATTATTTCGATCGGTATTTCTCCCCGTATGTGAATTCTACAATAAAATCTGCTACGACCTAGCTTTTGATTGCGATCTTTGACTCATGCAATTTCATATTCACCCATCTCTATCGCCCATTCCATCAACCTACTAGATTTCTCAGGTTTTTGAATGACTTGTTGAAGTGGAAGATCAATATAAACTACTATGGAATAGACTCGAATGTACTGCTTTATCTTCCTGGATGCCAGTATAAAAGCCAGAACCAACTTCTCTATTCTAAAATATTTAATTTTTGCACTAGAAAAAGCTTTGATTCTATGGTATACCGAATTTTGAACCCCTTTATCACTTCTGACCAGGGCCAATCTGACTGCTAATTATGACATTGACAAATACAAGTATAATTTTTCCCATATGATTGTTCCTCAAAGTAATGAGGCCGACCCTAGGCATCTTTTCAATTCTTTAAAAGCAACTTGACATGATTTTATCCATTTGAATTTTTTTGATCCTGTTGAAGAATATGAGGCACTTGTCTGTGGCTATAGATGCAAATTTGTTCAAAGCTGCCACCAGGATTGTTAGGCTTTGGATTTCATTCCCGCTCTTGGGAGGTTGCATATGGATTAACGCATGGATCTTATGAGGGTTGACCTCTATGCCCTTTTGGTTGACAATAAAGCCCAAAAATTTTCTATCCTTGACTCGAAACACGCACTAAGTTAGATATCGCTTCATCTGGTATTTCTCCAACTCATCGAAGGTCTGTCCGAGGTCTTTAATGTGTCCGTATGATTTTATGCTCTTGGTGAGCATGTCGTCCACATAAACTTCCATGTTCTTCCCTATTTGCTTCTCAAACACTTTGCCCACCAGCCTTTGATAAGCAGCACTTAATTTTTTAGTCTGAAAGGCATAATATTATAATAAAATATACCTCGTCTCGAGATGAAGGAGGTCTTCTTTTTGTCTTGTAGCTTCATCATGATTTGGTTATAACCAGAATATGCACCCATGAAACTTACGAGTTAATGCCCAGCTACTACATCCACCAATTAATCTATCCCAAGTAAATGACAATAATCCTCTAGGTATTCTTTATTTAGATCTATAAAGTCCACACATAATCCTCGTGACTTTGCCACTTCTAACCAGCAATTCGATCTCAGCTGAACGTTGGCAATAAATCTCAGCTTTCGACCATTCGATTCGTTGGTCAACGAAATTGATTCATGTACGTTCATTTGTAACAACCAATCAATCCGTGTGACACTACTTCCACCAACCGTGGACGGAATTTCCACCACTTCTTACAGCCTTTAGATTAGTTCATGTGAGATCTCAACCCTTGGTGTATAATCGTTCGCTCATAATTGAGTATATATATTCATGCCTTAGGGTTTCATTTTTGGGTACGAGAAATTAGAGAGAGGGACGTCGTGGAGAGAAATCTGTAGAGAGGTGAGAGAACAAATATATAGAGAGAGAAGTGGAAGCGCAGGTTCAGAAAAAAATGAGAAAGCAGTGGCGGCTCTTGGCTTAACCAAGGAAAGAGAATAGAGAGAGAGAACCCGAAATCACCATACACATTTCTTTCCTTATCTTCAAACCCATATGCCCACTAGCCTTATATTGTCCAAACACAAAATCAAACAGTAAACCCATTTGTTTTTGAAAATATATATTGGGGGTTTATTTGATGTTAGGGTATTATTGGTTTGAGCATGTTGAAGACCTCTTCAACTCTATATCTTCCTAAGAACCCATTTAGTTCACTTGTAAGATTTTTTCTAGAGTTCTTTATTTTTCTTGGATCATTTTATTTTGTTGCTGTTATTGCTAATTGATCCAAGATAGTAATCTCAAATTTATTTTGAGAAATTTGACTTCTGAATTTTTGTGTATATTCTCAGATCTGAAATATTTTTTTTGTTTTAAAATTTTATTTCACATTTTTGTGAAATTAGTTTGAATATAAATAAGTTTGGTTTCAAAAAAAAAAACTTGAGATAATTTTTTTGACAGATCTGAAAAATTGTTGAAGTCTTGTATTCAAAGCGTATTTGAGATGATTTGCATTTCATATAGAAGTGGCTTGTAATTCATAGGATATTACTTGTATTATTGATTGAGAGAGTGAGAAGTATTATTGCATTCAGTTTAATTCACAAACACTATCACTCTCACACGAACACTTAAAGGTTGTGGTTCTTCGTGAGATATTTTATTTGTTAGAGCTGCTATAATCAAAGAGGACAAGGACAAAGCAAGGAAGTTGCGGGAAAGAAGACTACATCGAGTCAGAAGCCTTTGAGAGTGGAGGAAAATCGTGTAGGTAAAGTTCTGAACTTAGATTTAGGTCTTGTATTTGCATGCTTAGTGATGTAACTTGTGCCGTGTGATTATTAGTGGATTGTTCATTTTGCTCCGTAGAGGGGGCCGTGGATGTTTCCCTTATTTTAGGGTTTTACCATGTTAAAAATCGCGTGTCTAATTTTCTTGAATCTTCTTAATTGCTTTGGTGAACATTATCGAACTTAAAGACTTAATTGAATGTTTTTAGTTTTAAAAACTCAAGGTAATCAAACTAATGAATCTAGAGATCATAATCAGAAAAACGTTTTAACACATCTAGTGTTCATTTTGAAAAGGGTTTCGTTCAACGAGTTTATTTCGGAGTTTACTCAAATTATAACTTTTTGTTATTAATCTTGTAAACAAAATTTTCAAGTGGTATCAGAGCGGGTTTTTCAAATTGTCTTCATCCTGAAACTCCAGAAATTATTTTCTAAATCCATTTCTGAATATGGAAGAAAGATTTGAGAAGTTAGGTAACCTTTCCCGACCACCACTCTTTGATGGAAATAACTTTTCCTATTGAAAAGTACGAATGGTTGCTTTCATTCAAGGAACATTTTGTAATAATGTTTGGGATATGATTGAAAATGGTTATGAACATCCAACTAAGTCTTTGTCTGATAATGATCCCACAATGGTTAATAAACTTCGTAGCGAATTTACTACGGTAGAGAAGAAGAACTCTCTTGACAATAATAAGGGAAATAGTGCTATCTTTATGTCCATTAATGAGCGTGAATTTAAAAGAATATATATTTGCTCTAATTCTAAGGAGTCCTGGGACACTCTAGTCACCGCACATGAGGGTGATGAACGAGTTATGACCGAAAAAATACAAATGTTTGTCCAATAGTACAATACACTGATTATGGATGACAATGAATCCTTTGATGATTTCTACATTAGGTTAACCGATATTTTTACAAAATTACATGCAAATGGTATAACATATACTAGAAAAGAAACCGTTCAAAATATTCTTATGTCATTACCTGCCAAGTTTGACAATAAGAGATATGCCATAGAAGAAATAAATGACCCAAACCTGACTCCTGAATTGCTAAGTAGGAAATTAAGAACTGTTGAGATGGAGTTAGAGTTCAAAAAATAATTGACTGCCCGTAACAAGAGACTTACTGGATCTAATGTTGTGTTTTCATCACAATTGACTTCACCTAAAGTCAGTCCCTTAGTCTTTGACCTTAACTTGAATGATGACTGTGACTTGGATTACCTTGACAATTAAATAGCTCTTGTGAGCAAGCATTTCAAAAAGATTATTAAATTCTTAAATGCATTAGCCTATAAGTAAGGCAAACAAAATTATCAAGGTAATCACAATCACAGACCTCTTGAAAGACATGACAACAAAAGGACCTATGACAATTGTAGACCTAAGATAGACATGAAATATGTCAAATGTTATGGATGTGGCAAAATGGGACATATTGCTAATAAATGCCCAAATAAGCCTACCAACAATACTAGGGTTAATTTGTGTAAGACATGGGACGACTCTAGTGATTCTGATGAAGATGAAATTGAGTCAACCCATAATTATGAGTCTTTTATGTCATTCTATGCTAGGATCATATACCTTGACGATGATGAATGTGTGTCTACTCATGATTCTATTATTCCTATTGTTGCATCTGTTGCTGAAAATGTTGTGACTGTTGATAATGAAAACAACATTGATAGTGATTGTTTAAGGGTGTGTCAAAATGAAAGCTTTGTCGTTAAACCTGAAGTGTGTGTGAGTTCCACATATAAAATGAGCGATATAGGAGACACTTCACATGACACACTTAGCGAGTTTGATGACGATCTTCCAGATCTCCATAAGCTATACACTAAAACGGTTAAGAAAAGTGTCCGTCTTGAAAAAATGGTTAAGCTTCTGAATGAGCGTATTGATTTACTTAACCAGAATATTAGGAAGAACGCTGAAGAATTTACATTACAATGTGTTGCCCATGAGACAAAAATTGAAGAGTTTTTTGCAAAAACAGAAGATATTTATGAGAAAAATAATATTTTGGAACAAAAATACAAGTCTACCTTTTTAGATTTTGAAGAATCTAAGCATAAAGTTTCAAATGTGTTTAAAAAATGCTTACACTTTGAAACTCAAGCTAAATCCTACGAAAAATTGTTGTAGGAAGCAAGTTTGATTTTGATGACAAATCTGGTTTTGGATTTGGAGAAAAATTTTATTCTAGCAAAAATGTTTCTCCTGAAAATGTTATTTTTGTAAAACAAGACCAGAATCCTCAGAACACTCAGAAAGAAAATTGTTTTAAAGATGTCTTTAAGGTGAAACAAAGTGATTGTACTCAATAACCCAAATCTAATGGTCTAGCTAAGTACGTTTGTCCACCTGTTAGAAATCATTATCAGAAACCCAAAGCCAATGACACTTGGATGACCATTCCTATTAGAGATAAACCAATCTTCAAAGACTTTAGTAATAAAGTCAAGTCCTCCACACACCCGTACTGTTCATACTGTGATGTCTATGACCCCTCAATTGCCGAATGTTTTCAAATGAGAGTGTATACACCTACTTACTCAAACTTTAACTATTCTAGAAAAAGTAGGAATACTTATGTTCTCCCAAGACAGACTACCCACAACTCTAACTATAAAAAAAGGGAGGACCTAAAACTAAGAATAAATCATTTAGAAAGACCCAACAAAACTTTTCTAAATCAAAGGCCAATCAAACTGTTAAAACCAGGCCTATTTGGATTAGAAAAGATGACTTGTTACCCCAGCTCAAGTGCAACATTGTCATATCTGCTATTAAGGCACCAAGCACTTCGTCTGGATGGTATCTTGACTCCGGATGTTCTAAACATATGCCCGAAGATGAAACTAAATTAACAAACAAAACAAACTTCCTTGGAGGTAGTGTTGTGTTTGGTGATGGAGTTTCATCTAAGATCATAGGTAAGGGAACATTGTGAGGAAGGTCTCCCCGAGATAAATGATATCCTCCTAATTAAAGGTCTCAAGACTAACCTACTTAGTATAGCTCAATTTTATGATTCCAATCATGCTGTCTCCTTTTCTAAAACTGATTGCAAATTTTGTTTATGAAAAGGGAAATTGTATTTTAACAGGAAACAAAATAAGGATAACTGCAACACAATCCTTCGTAAGTCTGAATCTTATAATAGATTGGGACATATAAATTTTGATAATCTTCGTAAGAAAAGCTCCCAAGAAATTGTTAGAGGATTGCCTAAAATCAAAAATTCTTTTTATCCTGTCCGTGGTCCTTATCAGAAAGGGAAAATAAGTAAACCCTCTCATAGGAAAGTTAAAAATGGTTTAACTACAAAATCTTTGAAATTACTCCATATGGACTTTATGGGTCCCTCTCTAACTGTCAGATTCTATGATAACAGTTACATACTTGTTATTGTGGATGATTACTCACGATATACTTGGGTCGCATTCATGAAAAATAAATTCGATACCTTCAATGAGTTCTTAAAAATACTTTTAAAAATAGAGAACGAGAAAGATACCCAAGTATGTCGAATCAGAAGTGGCAGAGGTGGAGAATTCAAAGATTCAGGTGTTACAAAATATTGTATAGGCAATGACTATGAACATGAATTTAGTGCGTCTCAGAAAACTCAGCAGAATGACATTACTTAAATGAATGATAGAACTTTACAAGAAATGGCTAGGGTTATGCTACAGGCGAAAAATCTACCTAAGTAACTTTGGGCCGAAGCTGTTCAAATGGCTTGTCATATCATTAATCCGGCATACCTTAGGAAGAATTTCAAATATGTTGATAATATTTTATATGAGTATCTTCTTAATGCCATTAGTATGATAGTTCTTACTTAATTCAACACATCATTCATATCCTCGGTAGTTGCATGCTTATAATAGGTTTCTTCGGATTTAGGGCATGGACGTTTCTCAAATGACAAAAGACGCCTCCTATTATCTATTTATTGTAGGAGACCCTTGTATCTGTCCTTGTATATGTTATTGCTTATGTTGACATCTTATATCATATTCTCCTGATTTATATTTTTTTTACCCTGTTGTATATTTGAGCAAAATTGGGGGAGAAGAACTTGAGTACCTGTGCTGCGATGTATATCTTATCTTTGGTCCTAACTCAACCAATATGCCATTGAGTGTTTAATCTTTTTCAGGCATTTTTTTCAGACCCGATGTTATAGCTTGTCCTATTTATTAGGGTAATGGCATGTATTGTAGTTGAGTAATGTATTTACTTATCTTATTTTCAGTTCTAGGATGGGAATGGGTAGATAGAGATTTTTGTATAGGAAATCTAGGATTTTTCATTATTACCCATGATTTCAGGATACTCAAGGGAATTTTGTCTCCAATATCCAAAGGGGGAGATTGAGAACACACTATACGGTTGACTTACTTGAGTTTGTGCCATATAGGAGTTCCAACAAGTTTAGATATCGAGACAAAATATGATTAGATTTTTTACGAGTTACTCTCACTCGAAAAAGGCTCCAAGCTTCATCAAACGTTGAATCTCAATCCAAATACCTTAATGCTCTACAAAAGGGAAGTATCTTTGAACCACATTAGGACACACACATCGCATACACTGCATATATGTTTTTATGTGTGCACAATTTATTTGGTGGATTAGCCTTTTCAAACATATTTTTTTAAAAGTCATTTGAATCATTTTTTAAATCATTCTAAATATTTCTTGATTAATTAAAATATAATTTTAAAATATTTGAGGCTAAGTAAAAAAAAATTATAAAGAAACTTTTGGGGTTTAAACTAAAACTAATTTTTGTGGAGAAAAGTTTTATGGTGAAAAACTTTGGGGTTTAAAATTTAATTTCTCAAAATTGTTTAAAACTTGCAACAGTTGCCCTTTGCGTTTTTAAACACAGCATATATGTTTCTACAACTTAAGATAAAGATCGTAACCATAACTAGAAATCCATCAACGGTACAAAACCGAACCAGTCTGAATCCTTGTGACCCAACTGTAGCCTATTAGAGGCGTAATTTCTCTAGCTCGCGTAAGCAATCGTGACTATTCCTTCATCTGAGTTATCAACGAACCAAAACTGACTTAAATCGATCCTCGTGACTTCGCCACTTCCAACCAACAATTCGATATCAGCTGAACGTTGGCAATAGATCTCAGCTTTCGACCATTCGATTAGTGGGTTAACGAAATTGATTCCTGTCCGTTCATTTGTAACAACCAATCAATCTATGTGACTCTACTTCCACCAACCATGGACGAAATTTCCACCGCTTCTTAGAGACTTTAGATTAGTTCATGTGAGATCTCAACCCTTGGTGTATAACTTTTCGCCTATAACTGAGCATATATATTCATGCCTTAGGGTTTCATTTTTGGGTTGGAGAAATTAGAGAGATGGACGACAGAGAGAGAAATCTATAGAGAGGTGAGAGAATAAATATATATAGAGAGAAGTGGCAGCGCTGGTTCAGAAAAAAAATGAGAGAGCAGTGGCGACGCTTGGCTCAGCCAAGGAAAGAGAATAGAGAGAGAGAACCCGAAATCACCATACTCATTTCTTTCCTTATCTTCAAACCCATATGCCCACAAGCCTTATATTTTTTAAACACAAAACCAAACAGTAAACCCATTTATTTTTTAAAATATATGTTGGGGGTTTGTTTGATGTTGGGGTATTGTTGGTTTGAGTATGTTGAAGACCTCTTCAACTCTATATCTTCCTAAGAACCCATTTAGTTCACTTGTAAGATTTTTTCTAGAGTTCTTTATTTTTCTTGGATCATTTTATTTTGTTGTTATTATTGCTGATTGATCCAAGATAGTAATCTCGAATTTATTTTGAGAAACTTGACTTCTAAATTTTTGTGTATATTCTCAGATCTGAAATATTTTTTTTGTTTCAAAATTTTATTTCACATTTTGTGAAATTAGTTTGAATATAAATAAGTTTTGTTTGAAACAAAAACTAGAGATAATTTTTTTAACATATCTGAAAAATTATTGAAGTCTTGTATTCAAAGCATATTTGAGATGATTTGCATTTCATATATAAGTGGATTATAATTCATAGGATATTTCTTGTATTATTGATTGAGAGGGTGAGAAGCATTGTTGCATTTAGTTTAATTCACAAACACTATCACACGAACACCTAGAGGTTGTGGTTCTTGGTGATATTTTTTTTTTGGAGCTACTATAATCAAAGAGGACAAGGACAAAGCAAGCAAGCTGCCGGAAGGAAGATTACATCAAGTCAGAAGCCTTTGAGAGTGGAGGAAACTCGTGTAGGTAACATTCTGAACTTAGAGTTAGGTCTTGTATTTGCATGCTTAGTGCTGTAACTTGTGCCGTGTGATTATTAGTGGATTTTTCATTTTGCTCCGTAGAGGGGGCCGTGGATGTTTCCCTTATTTTAGGGTTTTACCATGTTAAAAATCGCGTGTCTAATTTGCTTGAATCTTCTTAATTGCTTTGGTGAAAATTATCGAACTTAAAGACTTAATTTAACGTTTTTAATTTTAAAAACTGAAGGTAATCAAACTGACGAATCTTGAGATCATATTCAGAAAAACGTTTTAACACATCTAGTGTTCATTTTGAAAAAGGTTTCGTTCAACGAGTTTATTTCGGAGTTTACTCAAATTATAAATTTTTATTATTAATCTTGTAAATAAATTTTTTACTGGGAAGACGAAGGCTAACCGATTTAACGGGTCGAGGTCAGTTCGGAGGACCTAAGGAGATGAGGATGATCAATTTAATAGGTCTAAGATATGTTATAATTGGTTATAGGGGCTAGGGTAATTAATTCGGTGGGTCGAGTTCGATTCTGGGGACCTAAGGAGACGAGGATGATCGATTCTGTGGGCCGAAATCAATTCTAAGGACCTTGAGTTCTGACGACCGATTCTGAAGGCCGAGGTCAATTCTTAGGATCTAAAGTTTTGATGACCAATTCTAAGGTCGAGGTCAATTCTAAGGACCTTAAGTTGTAGAGATTAATTCTACGGGCCAAAGTTAATTTTAAGGACCTAAAGAGACCAAGATTGATCGATTTAGTGGGCCGAGGTCAATTCTGAGGATCCAAAGAGGTGAGGATGACCGATACCTAGGGCCTAAAGTGATAACGACCGATTCTGAGGGCCTAAAGTGACGAAGACCGATTTGATGGTCCGAGGTCAATTCTAAGGACCTAAAGTTGTAATGACCAATTTAGAGGGCCGAGGTGAATTTTAAGGACCTGAAGTTGTAGCGACCAATTCTGAGGGTCGAGATCAATTATGAGGACCTAAGTTGTAACATGGGGAGTTGCTCTCCTAGGGAATTTTAAATTATCTTGGGGGTGCTGATGCATCTGTGGTTCCACTGGGGATTGTGTTGTTTTGAGATTCTACTAGTTAAGGATTTATCCTTCGAGTGTTCGACTGGGGATTATGTTGTCTTGAGACTCTACTTGGGGATGTTTAGGCCACGGTGTAGTAGACTTAGATGCGGATGCATCATTGGTTCTACTTGTGGATTATATTGAGGATATGTTTGTGAGATTAATCCAGTTGGGGATTATGCTGGGGATAAGAGCGTGCGATTAATTCTACTGGGGATTTCGAGAGTCTTGTAAGGGTCTTAATGCTCCAAAAGTGATATTCTTTGAGAAAAATGAGGTTCCATATTTTTTTGGGATTTTTTGGGAATGTTTCGGGCAATTTTTGGAATTTTATGAAATTTTCTAGCACTTTTTGTACGAAATTTGGAGGAGGTGCCGATAGGTAGTCCTGGGGGGTTCCAATCAGCAAGGGCACGGACTCCTGGGCTTTCTTGGGAAGGGGAAAAGATGAATGTCGATCGGCATGGTTTGGGGGCTACCAATCGACAGGCCCCTTAGCATTCTATAAAAGGGGGAGAATTCCCCCCTTTTTCACACCTTCAAGTGTTTGAATCTTTTACTTTCTCTTTCCAAATTTTTTTTCCTAAGTCCTTCTTGCTTTAATACTTTAAATGGTGAGTTCAAGTGAGGTGTACAGTAATGCCTGTTTAGCTGCCGATGACTTGACTGGCCTGGGGTAGCAATCTATGGTGCCTCTTACTTTGGGCAACGAGAATGTCTTCGATATGTTTAAGCCTGTGGACGATGAGCACAATATTCTACCCGAGTTGGAATATCACCACTCGTTTAGGTGAGGAACCCTAGTCGCTATATAAGTGCAGTGACTATTGATATTCCATTTTATTTTCTCTTTCTTCTTCTTCTTCTTCTTCATGCTAATGATGGGTTTTTCCTATTTTTCTTTTGTAAACTGACATTGTTCATTCGGCTATCCGATCTTGGGAGACGATAGGGTTGAAGGAGGTTTGGGATAATCTCCCTGGTGTGGTACGCTGGATGGTCTCCTATGCGGGTTTTGGTCACTTGGCGGAGGCTTTGGATGAGACACCGCACTCTACTGTGGTTTTGTGTACTCTGGGATAGAGGTGGAGGGAGACTACCCAAATCTTCCATCTTGGATTTGGGGGATGATGGTTACTCCCATAAAAGTTCAGTATCTGACGGGGGTCGACTGTGAGGGAATTCAGATAGTGGTGGACTACACGCTGAAGGTGACACCAGGCGGTGCATAGAATTTTGGGAGATGTGGGTAAGACCATTTCCAAGGATTCGATCCATATTTCTGCTTCTAAGGATACTCTCTTGAAGATGAGGGTGGATGTGATCGACGGACGGTAGTTGAGGCAGACAACCCATTTATTTATTTTGCTTCTGTTGGGTGGATTTTTTGTGGCGACGCCATCCATATATGATTCTTACCGTATTTGCGGACGATTTTTCGACGTACAGATGTATGATTGGGGGAGCCTGACCTTGGCATCCATTTATTCTTTTTTGGATGCTTTCAAAAGGTGCTCTCAACAAACTTTTACAGGGGTTACGTATCCTCTGGAGGTAATCTTGAATTCATTTTCCTTTTCATGCATTTCCTTGCATTCTTCTTTGGTTTCTTCTTTACTGATTCCTGTCTTTTACATATGTGGTTCTATAAGGTGATCAAGTGTAATGCAAAGTTGATAGCTCTGAAGGATGATATCTTGGGGGACTTTAATCGAATGTTATGGTGGCAAAAGTACAATCAGAGGTCAAATCAGTCTTTATCCATAGCGAATGTGTGACGGGCTCTGAATTCCCTGCCAAGCGATTAGGTAATCTTTCTGTCTATTATGAATCCTTTGACACCTTCATTACTTGAGTCGATATTTATTCTTTGTTGGGGATTGCAGGTGACCTTCTACCCCTGAGGGGCGACTCTGCATGATACGGGGGTGACGAGCATATATGCGCGCAGATGCGGTGGTTGATCATGCATGAGTTTGGGTACGTCTAGTACTAGGGGAGAGGGTAGTTAGGCAAATCGTGGAGGAGGAAGTGGTAGTCCCATATTCAATGACCCCTATGTATATGAGGCGGGTGAGGGAGATGTCTGATGATTCTCAGAAAGTGGCAATGATTGGTGAACGCTACACGCACCATATGGATACAGCGACAAACGACGCCTATTTAGATTTTATGACAAGATGGTTGATGCCCTCCTATATCTATCACATGGAGAACATTCCTCCACCCTCTACGGCTTTAGGCAGGGGGTCTAGTGAACCAGGGGGATTGACCCATAGCGCAGGTGGTGGCACATCAACGGTAGCGGCAATAACAAAGGAGGCTCCGATCATTCAACTTACTCATTCTTCCTACAATTTTTGACTGAGTATCCGGGAGTCACTGAGCATGGCGCACCATCCTCATGCGTCGGTGTCTGGGTTGACGGATCTTATAGATGATGCCCTTCGGCCTTAGGTATATCCTTTTCTTTTTTTTCTTGATTTGTTGACTTTCCTTCACTTTTTTACTAAATTTCCTTTTGCGCGTTGCTTCTTTACTTGCAGTATATTCGAGTGTCGACCACTTGGCTGAGGGATATCAAGGATCCGATATCCTCCATGTCGGAATATATAAATAGCTCGGCTTCTTCATGCTTTGTGATGCCTGTCACTTCTAATGAGGGCTCAGGTTCTGGGAGTGGAGGACACCTCTCATCGCAGGGGAAAGCGCGCCCGTTACGAGGGTTGAGAGCTAAAGAGAGAAAGATAGAGTTTGTGAGTTCGGGCTGAGTCCTGTTTGTTTTTCTATTTTTCTTATCAGGAAAATGTAACTCGGTGAAGCAATATATATGAAGGAATATGTATTTTCTTTTGGCTTTTTTCTTCATTTAGTGACTTACTCTATATACAATTTTAATTTTCTTTTGAGATTGTTTATTTTTATACAAAGATAGAGATAGTTATGGAAATAATAATGAAAGGCAAAAGGATTATTGTTAAAAGGAGGAAAAGTGATGAACTCAGGGAAAAGGATTTTTGAGTACAAATTTATTTTTAGATAAAACGATTTTCTTGTGAGAAAAAATGAGTAAATAACCTAGGGGTAATTTTTAAAGATGAGAATTTTTTTAAATTGATTTTGATAAAAGAAGAAAGATGGAATTTTCCAAAATAGGGGGGTTGTTGATCGGCATAACCCTTGGCCTGCCTATCGACATGGGGTCAAGTCAAATCATCCCTAGGCCTTGATTGGACTTTCTGGCACAGCATAGTACTCTTGTGGCGTTGAATTTTTTTCGGGTTTCCAGGAGTCTAGTCTTTTACCAAAAAATTTAAGTATAAAAGGGGGTGTGTGGGATGGGTTTTTCTCCACTAATAGCCACGTTTCCTTTCTCTGCTTCATATTACTCATTTTTAAATGGATCTTACCATGCATGAAGGATTCGTTTCGTACCCTGATGGTTTGAAGAACATGTGCTTATATAATGTGGACTACGACGCTTTCAACATGTGTCGGGTTTCTTTGTGTCATAACCGAGACATAGAATGGAACTTGATAGCAACAACAGTATAGTTCTAGTACCCTGAAAATCAGTCTTTTGTTTCGACCTGGATGAGGTATGTCCCACTTATGAGGAGTTTTCGACCATATTGGAGGTCAACCCTAGTGTAGCGGTGGCTATGCCTGATTTCTCCCGTTCTTCATGATTTTTCATGTCAGAGTTGCTTCACATTTCTCCCTCGGTGGCTAGACCATTGGTTACCACAAGGCCATTTATTTTCAGGAGGTTATGCATTCAATGTTCCTGAGGGTTTTTTAGGATGCCGACTTTGTTGGGGCTATCGCCTTAGGCTTTACTGCGAGGCTATTATTGGTGATAGGGGACTTGACTGCAGATCCCCAGGTTTATGTAATAATGGCCTGGATGTCTTACCGCCATAATCCTGCCATGGCGGTGTTAGTTGAGACCTTGAACGGACTAGATGCATAGAAGGAGGGTTGTTCTAACTTTTTAAGGGGGAGCCCCGTAATGTTGTTTATGTGGCTTGCAGAGAAGTTTTTCCTAATAACCCCTCATTATTACCCTTTGGAAGTTATTCCCAATTTCTTTATTCGTCCTTTCTTCATCTAGAGCCATCTGTGGAGAATTGGGTGAATTGTCTTCTAGAGCATGGAGCCTGGTGTCTTCACTGGTCAGTGCCATGGTGGGAGACTTACTTACTGTCTTATAGCTTAGAGATTATCGGTATGTACAGTTGGTGGGCCTTCGATATACTTCCTTTTATTTCCTTTGGCAGCTTCTGCACCAAGTCGGGTGATAAAAGATTGTGCCCGCTCATACAACAAACTTCTTCCCGATGGAGGATTTTACTAAATTACTGAGGATGATGTTGGGCTCTTTGTGGCTGTATCGTCGATCATCTATCCATCCGTCACAGTCTGTGGGAGGGGAATATCATGTATCCGAGGACTACCTAAAATGGTTATCAAAGCAGGTAGTAGAGAAAGTCATGGAAGAGAAGACAGGTCAAAGGTGGTTCATTACTTTCGACACTATGGAAGAGAGTGTTGTGGTTCTGTCCAGATTCGTCAAGGCATACTCCTCCATGTAGCATATATGGAATGTCAATCAGGAGTGGGAAACTTGGGGACCTCTAGGGGCTGTTAATGATGATGAAGTAGGGTTGTTCGACAATTAAAGGCAGTATCTTATAAATCTGGGGTGATTTTTGTGAAGCTATGGTGATTTAGGTATTTTATTTTTGGGGTTTGGGGATAATTTTGTGTAGTTTGGTTTATGGTTAGGTATATTTAGGAACAATTTGGTTAGCGAAGAGGCGTAGTTGGCTTGACTCCCTTCATTGATACTTCATGTAACAGTGTTGTATTCTACTTAATCAGAAATAAAAGTTAATTTTGACAATATTTTATTGTGCCTCTTGATGAGTTTTGCATTGGATTGTCTATACTAATCGCTAAGGAAAACACAATCCTTTTGTTGATGTAAATGATAAAATGAACCGCCGTTCTCAGAGGTAAAAAAATAATAGCATTTTGTGAAAATAATGAAACCAAACCCATGTATGACTTATGGGTTGCCTACATACCTCTGGTTTTTTTTGGAAATTCTCATAAATTTCAATTTGAAAAAGAAAAGGTTTTTGAGAGGATCATATCCCACGTAGTTCTGGGTAAGGGGAAATGAAGATTTTTTTAGAATAGAAGGGGGATGAGAAGAGTCGTGGCTTGTCGAGATTTTGGACTAAGGGTAAAATTTCTTGAGATGATCCAGATTGACTGGACGCGCCATCTCTCCTTCATTGAGGTTTGTGAGCATAGCGACGCCTCCTGAGAGAATCTTCTTTATGATATAGGGGCCACTCCAATTCAATTTGAATTTCCCTCTGGGGTCCCAAACAGATTCTATGATCTCTTGAGGGCAAAGTCTTCTTTCTAGACACCACGGTCCTTGACTTTCGTGTTGAATGATTGCGCTATCCGACGGTGGTACCCCTGTATATGGTATAAATCCTTCAGTATATTTTTCATCCAAGAGTGATAGTTCATCAAGTTTAATTTGATGTCGTTCTTATTTGTCAACTTTTCTTTTGAGCAGGACGTGAAGGAAAGGTATTTCCAGCTCAATGGGTAGGACTGCTTCCATGCCATATATAAGAGAATAAGGGGTAGGCCCAGTAGGTATTCTAATTGAAGTACGATGGCCCCATAGGGAGTAAGGCATCCGATCGGCCTAATCTTTATAACTCTCAGTCATTTTACTGATTACGGTCTTGATATTTTTATTGGCGGCTTTAATAGCACCATTGATTTGGGGTCGGTGGGGAGAAGATTTGTGTCCCTGAATCCCGTACTCGTCGACTAATTCTATAACCTCATCTTTGAAATGTACTCCATTTAATCTCAAGTTTGAAATGGAGTTCATTGTCTAACACTAACTCTTGAGAAACTCCATATCGACAAATGATGTTCTTTTCAATAAACTTGGCCACTTTCTTGCATTCAGCACCGTATATGACTCGACTTTGACCCATTAGTGAAGTAATCAATGGAGACCAGGATGAATTCATGACCTTTTAAAGCTATGGGAGTAACTTTCCCTATGATGTCAATGATCTAGGTGGAGAAAGGCCAATGAGGGGTCATGTTGTATACCTCACGGGGAGGCAAGTGTTTGAGATTGGAAAAGTTTTGGCATTTGAGAAATCTTTGGAAATAAGCAGTACAATCTTGAACTATGGTGGTCCAAGAATATCCCTATTTGATGATATTTTTGGCAAGCATGTTATCATTTATGTGGCGGCCACATCCTCTACTGTGGATTTTTTGCATCATTTCTTCAACATCATCCCCTGTAATGGAGTGCAAATGGGTTTCGTCGAAGTTTCTTTTAAACAATGCTTTATTGCAGATGATATACTAGGCAACCAATTTGTGAAGGGTCGTATGATCTATCTTATCAGCGTCTTAGGTATACCTACCATGTTTGAGGAGGCTCTAAATGTCATAGTACCATAACCCGACCATATCAAAATCCTCCTCATGAATGAGTTCAATATGGTAGTAATAGGTAGGCTTAGCTTGTTTCTGAACCAGAAAAGGATCCATTATTATTCCCTCGGGTATATCGACCATGGAGGCTAGGGTAACAAGGGCATAAGCTAGATTGTTCTTTGCAAGGGGTAAATAGTAGAAGATGGCATCATTAAACTGGGAGGCTAGTTCTTCTAAGTGGGCCTAGAAGGGTAGGAGCTTCTTATCTCTAACTTTCCATTTTCTGAGGATTTGACCGACGATAAGGGCAGAGTCTCTGTAGATATCTAGGTGCCGAATTATTTTCTGAAGGGTGATTATGAAGCATATAGTGCATGCCTTGTACTCAATTATATTGTTAGTGCAGGGGAAGTTTAGTTTGATGTAAATTGGGGTGTGAGAGTCATCAGGCGAGAGAATAAGTATTCCAATGTCGTATCTCTTCTTATTGGTAGCTTTATCAAAGAATATTTGCCATTTGAGGTCCTCCGGAGAGGTGTAAAGAATATCTTCGTTCGGGAATTCAAAAACCCAAACATCGACTTCTTTTAAGTGGTAATCGATAAGGTCATCGGAGATGGATCTACCTTTCATAGCTTTTTATATGACATGCACAATATCGAACTCGGTTAACAACATCAACCATCGGGCCATTCGACTGGACATAGTGGGATTTTCTAGCAAGTGCTTGATAGGATCCATACGGGATACAAGTTTGATGAGGAAGGCGATCATGTAATGTCGTAATTTCTGCATGACCCAGACCAGGGAAACATATGCTTTCTCCAAACTAGTGTAGTTGAATTCATACCCGGCTAATTTTCGGTTGGCATAATAAATGGATCCTTCCTTACGAGTTTTTTTTAAGATGGTTGTGGCAGCCCTTTGGTAGGTAGCCCCAACATTTTTTAGTCCAAATGGCATGACAGTGTAATAAAATATTCCTTGTGGGGTGATGGAGGCGGTTTTCCCCCGATGGTCTAGTTACATCTTGATGTGGTTGTATTCAGTATAGCCATCAACAAATGACTTGAGGGTATAGCTAGCTGTGTTGTCCACGATCATGTCGATATTGGGCAATGGGTAATCATCCTTTGGGGATGCTTTATTTAAATCCCAATAATCAATGCACATGCAAACTTTTTCTCCTAATTTCAACACATGAACGATGTTCGGGAGCCATGTAGGATATTCAGCTACGCGAATGAAACCTACGTTCAGTTGCTTGACCGCTTATTCTATGACTTTGAGCGACCATTCGGTATGGAGATTCTTAAGCTTTTCTTTAGTTGGTTTGCATTCTTGGAATAATGGGATCTCGTGTTGAGCTATTTTTGGGTCAATTCCGAACATGTCATCGAATGACCATGCAAAGACGTCCATAAATTCCTTCAGTAGCTCTTTGAATTGCGCACGCTCATGCTCATTAAGGGTGGGCCCTATCCTAATCTCGCGTTAATGGCCACTAGAATCGATATTAATAATAACAGTTTCACCATCATTAATTAAAACGTGGTTATGTTATTTGTTATTCTCCTTATTAAGACCAATAAAGAATTTTTCATTTGCAAAATCATCATCTTTAAGAGTTTGACTAGAATCAAGACAATTAATGTAAGGTGTACTCAAAATCTTCATTTATTTCATTTTTGGGAAAAATAACATTAAGAACCTCATCAAAAGAGGTCTTAGTTACATTTATATCAGAAAAAGGAATAACAACATCAGACGAAGAGGTTTGAATAGGGTAGACAACAGGGTCGGATTAAATTTGGGCAGGTTGGATAAACACGACATTCTAGTTGAGGAGATCATGTCAGCAGCTCTGATTTGTGTAGATGGGTCCGAAGACTTAGCATCTGAGCAGATCATGAAAAAACTCAACCTCGGTGTCTATAGGTTGAATGAGTCCGCGCAATAACTTTCTTGAGAATCCTTGATGACCATTGTGTCTTTCTCCATGAGAGGTTGAACTTCATATTGACAGTCTGTGACCCAAGAGTTACTGTCTTGAAAGAAGATTTCCAGCCCCGAATTTATCTTCTTCTTGACGTGATCATACCATGGTTCGGGGAAGCCATAGAAAGGAAAGTCCTCACCTTCCTTGATAAACCTTCCATTTAAAAAGTCTATCAAAATAGTAATTTCTTCTTCCAAGCTTCTTTTCGATCGTGGCTGTCTGAGGGCTTTTAGTTCTTCTGGTGAGGGTTGATAGCCCAAGACATATAGGGAAAGGCCTCCTTTAGGACTATGGTCTTAAGGATAACTTGCGGGCATCGCCCTAGCTCCATTCTGGGCAAAAAGTGTATTTTTTTTAATATTTGAATCACGTTGACGTTATCGTGAGGGTTATTTTTGGATAGACCCATTCTTTGAAACTATCTCCTACTATGAGGAGAAGTGGGTCAACTATGAAGCTAGAGAAGAGCATGTCATCCATACCATGTTGGATCTCTAATATCGGGTTACTAGTAGTGGCAGTATCTGAACTGTCATAATCCCCCAAGATGGTGATAACCTGGCCATTGACAAAGAATTTTAGTTTTAATGAAGAGAAGACGATACCCCTCATGTGCTGTAGAGCTATGGACGGCCAAGGAGAAGTTTGAAACATGCAGGTATGTTAATGCCTTGGAACTCAGTGATAGGATTGATAGGACCAACCCCTATTGCGAGTTTGATGGACCCCATTACCTCTTGACAAGTATTTTCATAATCACGCACATCGACAGAAGTGGGAGTGAGATCACTAACTTTTAAGCCCAAGCAATCGAAGGTTCTGAGAGGACAAACATTGAGGGCAGATCCGTTATGAACCAATGAGAGTGGGGATGCCTTTACTAATACTTTAACGGATATGTTGAGGGCCTAATTGTGGTCAGGGTTGATCTTTGGTATCTCTGCTTCCAAAAGGCGGAGGAGTCTAGAAGAAGTTAAGGACCTAACCATATTTACGGCTTCTTCGAGAGTGGTGGAAGGAGGGATCGTAGGTCCGTTGAGGAGTTTTATTAGAGCATTATGGTGCAGTTGGGAGGAAATGAAAAGTCCCTATAAGGTGATATTATCTTGGGTTTTCTTGAGCTAGTTAAGGATTTCGCTTTCTTCAATGGTCATCTCTAGCATGGGATGTTCTTCGATAACTTATTTTCCCTCATGTGTATCGGTTACATGCGGAGTCGAAACTTAATGGTGTCTCCTTGACCTAGTTATATGATTTACTGAGGTGGGGAAGAACAGGAACCTCGTGTCTTCATCTATTTTTAGTTGAATGGACTCCTTGTTGATTTCCCCCAACAGATATTCGAAGAATATCCTTTCGCACAAACTAGCTACTAGATTAGTTTATTTTACAACTGGGCTCAATATTTGAACTGTCAAAGTCATAACCACATTAGATGGTGACTATGTCCTCTTTCCAAAAGAAATCAATACATTCAACAACCTCAACGGATTCATCGTACAAATCTCCCCACTCATTGGGGAAATGCATGAGTGAAGGGACCAACCTACCCTTAAGCTTCAAAGCTCATTAATACTGTAAATTTCACATGTCTGTCAAAATGCATCGACCCTAATCTGCACTACGTCATCTAGACCAACTTCATCAACGAGTACCACCCATTTATTTAACTCTCGAGCCCATTTTTGGGCTTTCATGAATAAGCCACTGAATTTGTAACATTCAACAATCATCTCGGTGGGTAATTTCTACCCAAGCTCTAAGAGTTAGTTCAATACAGTTGGTGACTCTATATCCTTCCCTTCAGACCGGGTACGGATGACAATGCATGTCCTTATAAGGAGTGACAAAGCTTGATCAGTGAATCAGGTAGTGCGTAGGAGAAAATACGGGAAAACCTTGAGTGGTTTGGGTGAGGTTACGGGTATGATGGGTACTTTATTGGGCACAATTTAAGCAGATGGATCAAATTCTGGGTCACTTTCTATAAATATAGAATTTGCATGAGTTGGAAGTGGGTTATGAGTGGTGTTGGGTTTACTATTAGCTGGTGGGACATTGATACCCCAATAAAATAAACCTTGGATTACGTTCTAAAGTTGGAAGCATTGGTCGATGGTATGGCCATTAGACTGGTGGAAATCATAATGGGCATCAACTTTAGAGTTTTGATGGAGTGGATTTGGTAGTGGGTGAGAGTCCAAGGGCTTAATGAGGTTGCGGCTTAGCAGGGCTTGGTAGACTTTGGATAGGGGGTCAAGGAGCTCAGTGTAGTCTTTGTTAGTAGGGCTGGGTCGACTTTTTGATTCCCAAGAGGTGGCAGGTTGGGAAATGTTATTGATGGTTGAGACTATAGCACTGGTGGGCATATTATATTTCTGGGGAATGAACTGTCCGGTCACCTACTTCGGCTCAGATTCGACTTTGGGAAAGCCTTCCTCAATTTCTACAGCAGCTTCTCAAAGGGCTCGGAAGTTTGGGTAGTACTGTCCTCCCATGGATGCTCGGATATGAGATAAGAAATTCTTCTTCATAATACTGACTTGTTCCTCGTTGAAGGGTCTTTTGGTCATCGGAGCAACTTTCTCTCTCCATATTCCTATGAAGCTACTAACTGTTTCCTTAGGGTTCTACTTTAGAAGTTATAGATCTCGACACGTAACCTCTAGTGCCTCATTGTACTTATATTGTGACATGAATTCCCGAGTGACGTCCACCCAACTATGGATTCTAAATTCTTCGAGGGACAGAAACTTACAGAGGGCACACTCTTTCAAGGTCTGCTAGAATATATGGGTTATTATCTCTTCAGAGGAACCAATGAGGGTCATGGCTCGGTGATAGCTTCGAAGGTGAATAATTGGGGTCCGCTTCCCTCGAACTTCTGGATGTTTGGCATCTTGAACTTTTTTGGTAGTTTGGCTTTGGGATAGGGAGACATATGGGTGCAGTCCATGTAGTTTCTGGATATCTTAACTTGGTCAAACTTCTTCGATAACTGCTTAAGGTCTTCTTTGACCATCACTACACCAAAAATGCTAATCTAGCACGCTAAGACAAGGAGAATCTGGCACAATTTTAAACAGTGCCAGAATTTGGCACGGTTTATTCAAAATCTGGCACTTTTAAAACAGTGCCAAAATCTGGCACAGTTTTAAACCGTTCCAAATATGAGTACGGTTCATTAAAAAATATTATCCCAAAAATTCAATCGGGACCCCATCAATCTAACTTAAGTATCTCTTTCTATTTCTTTCTCTTTCTCTCTCTCTCCACGCTACTATCACATTCATCCCTTCCTCTCTCTTACCCCTAGTTGCCGCCTCGATCCTCACTGCCGCCCCTTCTCCCTGCAATCTCCCTTCATCCAGTTACCCCGATGACCCACTGCCAACCTCTCCCCCAATCGATTCTCCCTGCCGCGAATATGTACAATTTAGGGTTTCGAGCTATGTATGTTATTTCAATTAGATTTTTTGTTGTTGTTTAGTTTTGTAGGGGTGAAAAGAGGGTTTTAAATGGATATTCACAATATGCATAAATTTAAATCTAAGGTTTCAATGTTTTTTGACAAATTTATTATGATGCTCTTAACATGGAATCTTATATGTTAGTTAGGTTTTTGGTTTGATCAAAATCAGGTATTAGTTCTACAAACTCTTTTAGGGGGTATTAACCTCTTAAAACTATCTGGCGTCTGCCCTATTAGAACAGTTATGTACATATATGACATTTTCCCCATTATAATTACTTTTAATATGATATATACCATGCCATTTGTTAATTTACTAGAGTTGAGTGCATTTCGGACTTACTTATATATCTTTTTGAAATATTTAACATACATGCTGTTTTGTATTCAAACCTTAACTCTTTTGATTTCATAGATTTTCTTTACTTCTTCAAACTGTACTTGTACTGGTCTGGGTTCAGGGCATGGTGAACTCCAGTCTGGGATATTGATGTATCATGTCAAATTTAGAGGTACAAAAATAATTTGTACTCGATAGTTATCACTGTCTGTTTAAAACGTTCTAATTAACTAGCCCTTGAGGAGAGCTATATTGGGATTTAGTTACTAAGTACTAACCTTGTTTTAAAAGTTACAATCAACATTTAATTATAGGATTGAGGATTTGTCTCACCTTGTACTCAAAGAAAGATAAAAAGACATATACATAATGCATGAATATAAGGGACTTACAAGGCTGTATTAACAACATTTGAAGAGAAAAATGCCCATTTGACAAAGCTTCAGTAGGTTCTAAAGACACCACCAATAGAAGCCCTGCCTTGATTTCTAAAAAAACGCTATTTGTAATTAATTCGAGCCATCCAAATAGAGCGTATGCCCATTGAACAATAAAAAAATTGAGGGTCTTTGTGATGTCTAGCAAGAATCTAAAATTTGTGTAGAACTACTATTAAAAAGCGTATATAACCTCTTGTTTTTTACTTTTACAGTAGGATGTGTAATGTACTAATGGCACACAATTTAAATAGGCGATTTTAGCTTAAATAATTTTAGGATAATTATGGGTTTTAGGGGTTTGTCTTAGTGTTTGAGTAATTTTTTTCATTTTACTTAATTAATCTGAATTGATTTAGTTTTTTCCATTGAAGTGTATATGTTGAGTGGTGACTTATGTTCCATTGGCCTCAAGGCATTAGAAGTTCGTTTTTAGAGTAGTGTAAGAGAAATTATTTCTCTCAGGTGTTTGACACAATTCCTAAATGTGTGTTTTACTTTTTTTCTTATTTTTTTTTATTGGATTACAGGTGTTAGATGGAGGTAGAAACACCCCTTGGGATTGTAAATCTAGGTATGAAAACACTATGTTGGATTGTGAATTGCACTGTAAATTTGTTTTGATAAAAATATATAATTATTTTTCTATTTTTTTCTATATATCTACCTCCACATATCAGTAATTTTTGAATGCATGTTTGTTTGGTAGGTCTTTGATAAAAAATCTTCTATATTTTTTTTTTGATAAAAATCTATAATTATTTCTCTATATGTTTGTTTGTTCCTACTATGCCCATTTATGATACTAAGTATATTTGTATGGGAGATTTATGGTCCTGCGAGAGTACTTTGGTTTTGGTCATGTTTATTGTGCTATTAAAGTAACCCATTTTTTATTTTGTGTTTATGGGGTTTTAACTTCCCATGTGTGGTTTTAGTGTCTGGGTTTCATTTTTTACAAACCAAGATAATTTTTAGTAGATGTTTTTGTGTTTTTTTCGTTTTTTGTTTTGTTTCCTGAACTAACTTTTTTTTTATCTCAAAGATTTGCAATATTAAATAGTACTCTATAGAGTCTATACTAATGTGCTTTTTTGGATTTAAAATGGAGGTATCAACATATGTCTACATTTTCTAACCGAACATCGGAACCAAAAAGTTTTGATGTTAACCGAACATTGAACCAACATCTGAACAACATCGGAAACAACATCGATTTTCTCTCTCCCTTGTTGGAGCCTCTCATTTTTTGTGTTATTCTTTTCAATTTTATTTAACAGAGCAAAGCTAAAGTTTGAAACCAAGTTATTTTCATCGTTTTTTTTGTTTTCATCATTAACTGATCTTGGTTCATGGCGGTCTTCTAGCTTGAGGAGTCGACCCATGAAATCTTCCAGACAGGATTGAGTGCGTCCTTATAAATCGTAATTTTTAAATAACGACTATCAAATTTGGGATGACGGTAGTTTTATTTTTCTATACCTCAATTATCTTTTTTATTCTGAATTTTTGCTTCTGATGTACAGTTAAATTAATCCTTCAATCCACCCTCAATTATCTAGGCAGGAGTAAAGGAAAGGAAATATTTTTTGTATATTAGTTTTTGTTTACTTTTGAATCATTCCTTTTTCATCCCAGGAACAAATATTCCTCAAGTCTTAGTCAACACTACAGCACAACTTTTAAAAATTGATAAACTTTGTTGTATTTTGACTTTTTTAACATTACAAACACTTTTTTATTTTACTACTTCTTTGATGACTAATAAACATTGCATACTCTTGAACTTTATTTTCAAGCTTTAGTTGTATTAACATTTTTGTTCCATTCATCCGACAGACTGTTGTGAGTGGTAAATGCACAGGTTTTTTTTAGTGGTTTGGAAGTGAAGAATATAGAAAAAGAAAATAAACACACAAGTCTGGCCAAGATGCTGGCTGATTCTCGTGCCGAAACATCTCGAGCCATCGGCGAAGCAACCGTCCCCAACGTCCAAGCCATCCAGGCACTGGCCTTAGCCTTATTGGTCCTGACAGTGGCTCCAATGAACCATGGCAGCGCTGAGGTGCGACAACCCTCACCTCTACCACCTGTCGAAGACCAGTACCTACCAAGGCATCCCTCACGGAGAGCGGAACATTATCCCACTCGAACTAATTTCCTCTCACCAGGGGAATCCAAAATATATCAAGGCAGGCCCTATTGATTCGTGGCACATGGAGCAGATGTCCAACAAAGAGCCTAACGATGTTAAATTCATGCCACTAATAGGCCTAGAGGTGACAGCAACATCAAAATCTCTTTGTTTCGTTTAATATCCTAAGTCAGATTTATATTCTCTTTTATATTATTTTTCAAGTGAATCATTTTGCGGGCTATTTTCTTCTTTGTTTAAGTCGGTTCATAGCCTTAGTTAAATAAGGGGGACTGTAAATTTTCTAGAGAATATCTCCATATTCTGCAGCATAAGTAACCACAAAAAGATAAAAGTTGTCAAAGAAACATAAGTAATCTTTGAGAAAAATAAAAACGTAAACTCACAATGAAAAAAACTATAAAATTAAACAAGAAGTCCTTGATAGGTGTTCCCTAGATTCTTCCCTTCATTTAATCCCTAAATTATTTGTTAAGTTAGAATTCTTTAAAAGTTGCATTCCCCTCCCCCCCTGTTTGTGCTAATACGAGTTACTTGGATAGTATAGTTACATTTGATTGATTTAGTAGATACTATTGGTATGTTATTTTAGTGTTCATGTTGAATTTTCTAATCATTTTGCAGAGGGTGAACTTCAACTAGTTGGAAATCCAGTCCCAGATTTTGAGGCAGAGGTTATATTTGATCAAGAATTCATCAAGGTAATGTATGAAAGAACATAATTATGAAATATTAATTTCAATTTCCTATGCATATAATGAGTACTTTTTATTTAGTTAAATAATGGTTTTGCACTTCGGGACCTAGTTATCATAGTAGACCCAAAAAATACAAGTTCCAAAAGCAACACAGTTAAGCCCAAACATCTCTCCTTACTCTCCGTGAGAGGGGACGACCCTTGAAATACCAAGGCATCGACTGTTAGAGGGTGAAAACCCAACCCCCCCTCCCAAAGGGCCCCGTAATAGGTGCGAACACCTTGTACGGGACTAATATAACTCGTAGGAACTGACCGCGTAGTCACGGGACTTCCGATTTGAGAATATGATGATAATTTGAAAATATTTGGACTTGGGCTTAAACACAAGTTGCTCAATGGTGAAAATCCAAATCAACCCCCAAATGGCCTCGTAAGAAGCACGAACACCTCGTACGGGACCAGTGTAACTCGTAATAATTGATCGCATAGTCACGGGACTCCCGATTTGAGAATATGACGATAATTTAAAAATATATACACTTAGGCTTAAAAACAAGATGTTAAAGGGTGAAAACCCAAATCTGCCCCCAAATAGCGTCGTAAGAGGCATGAACACCTCGTACGGGACTAATATAACTTGTTGGAACTGACCGCGTAGTCACGGGTCTTTCGATTTGAGAATATGATGATAATTTGAAAATATCTAGATTAGGGTTAAAAACAAGTCGTTAAAGGGTGAAAACCCAAACCAGCCTCCAAACATCCCCGTAAGAGGCATGAACATCTCACACGGGACCATTGTAACTCATAGGAACTGACCGCGTAGTCACTGGTCTCCCGGTTTGAGAATATGATGATAATTTTAAAATATCTAGATTAGACTTAAAAGCATGCCATTAGAGGGTGAGAACTCAAAGCAACCCCCAAACGGCCCCGTAAAAGGCACTAACACCTCACATGAGACTAATGTAACTCGTATGAACTGACCGTGTAATCATGGGTCTCCTAGTTTGAGAATATGATGGTAATTTGGAAATATCTAGATTAGGATTAAAAATAAGCCATTAAATGGTGAAAATGCAAACCAGCCCCCAAACGGCCCCATAAGAGGCATGAACACCTCGCACGGGACGGCGTAGTCCCGGGTGTCCCGATTATAGAATATGATGATAATTTAAAAATATCTAGATTAAGATTAAAAATATTCCATTAGAGGGTGAAAACCCAAAACCACCCTCAAACGTCCTCGTAAGAGACGTGAACACCTCGCACGGGACCAATGTAACTCATAAGAACTGACCGCATAGTTAGGGGACTTACAATTTGAGAATGTGGTGATAATTTGAAAATATCTAGACTTGGGCTGAAAAATAAGTTGTTCTAGGATGAAAACCCAAATTAGCCCCCAAACGGTCTAGTAAGAAGTACGAACACCTCGTACGGGACCAGTGTAACTTGTAGGAATTGACCGCGTAGTCACGGGACACCCGGTTTGAGAATATGATGATAATTTAAAAATATCTAGACTTAGGCTTAAAAACAAATCGTTAAAGAGTGAAAACCCAAATCAGCCCCTAAACGGCATGTACACCTCGCACGTGACCAATATAATTTATCGGAATGGACCGTGTAGTTATGGGTCTTTCGATTTGAGAATATGATGATAATTTGAAAATATCTAGATTAGGCTTAAAAACAAGCCGTTAAAGGGAGAAAACTCAAACCAACCTCCAAACGGCCTCGTAAGAGGCATTAACACCTCGCACGGGATCAATGTAACTCGCAGGAACTGATCGCGTAGTCACCGGTCTCCCGATTTGAGAATATGACAATAATTTTAAAATATCTAGATTACGCTTAAAAGCATGCCATTAGAGGGTGAGAACTCAAAGTAGCCCCCAAACGGCCCCGTAAGAAGCACTAACACCTCGCATGAGACTAATGTAACTCCTATGAACTGACTGTGTAGTCACGGGTATCCCGATTTGAGAATATGATGATAATTTGGAAATATCTAGATTAGGCTTAAAAATAAGCATTAAATGGAGAAGACCCAAACTAGCCCCCAAATGGCCCCGTAAGAGGCACCTCGCACGGGACCAATGTAACTCGTAGGAATTGACGGCGTAGTCCCGGGTGTCCCGATTTGAGAGTATGATCATAATTTGAAAATATCTAGATTATGTTTAAAAATATGCCGTTAGAGGGTGAGAACTCAAACCAGCCCCCAAATGGCCCCATAAGAGGCACTAACATCTTGCATGAGACTAATGTAACTCGTATGAATTGACTATGTAGTCATGAGACTTCCAGTTTGAGAATATAATAATAATTGTAACTCCTTTATACAATTTTTTAGCTTGAATACAATTTTTTTTAAAAATTTACTTGGTTACTAATATCATATATTTTTTTAATCCTATTTTTTTGCAAGATAACATTCAATCATTAGCTTTTATCCACATGGAACACACGAAGAAGTCAATGGTTTACAGCAAGGGGGTTATTTATTTAGTGTCGTTAATATTTAGGATTCTATTTGTTGCGTTATGACCGTGCAGGCTTTAGTAGTTTTATTGTTAACTTTTATGACCGAGCGGGATTTTGTAATTTTATTGTTATATTTTGTGGCCATGCGGGGGCTTTATATTAACAAGTTTTGTATTAGCAGATTTTAGAATGTCCAGAAAATAGAGGAAGTTCTGCCCAACTTTTTTTGGTCTGTGAACTATTAAGACCTGTAATATTTTGAAGTTTGTATGTACATTAGTTTATCATCAACGTGCGATATTCACAATATGTGAATTTTTTGGATTTTGTTTTGCAAATAATAAATATTTTTCCTACCAGATTTGGTATTTGCTGATTTTTTTTATTTGTTTTCAAATATTTTTTTTATTAATTGAAAAGTTTGGAACGGTTTAAAATCGTGCCAAATGATAAATTTGATTATTCTTATAAAATAATCTGGCACGTTTTAGAACTGTGCCAAAAGCGTGTCAGAAAATGAAAATCTGGCTCAATTTTAAACCATGCCAAAAGCGTGTCAGATTGGGCAATCTGGCACGGTTTTAAACAGTGCCCGAAAATCTGGCACCCTTGATTCTGGCATGGTTTTAAACTATGCCAGATTATCTTTGGCATGATTTTAAATCGTGCCAGATTGTTGTTTTTGGTGTAGTGCTTGTTCAGTTCCACCTTCTTAGGATCTATGCGTACTGAAAGGTTTGCCCCTGGTTGGTCCAGGTTCGAAATAAGGAGATGAACTGGCAACGGTTCATTGGCAGGCGGGGTGCGCGAAGCATGCTGATACTCTTATGGGACCCAAACAAGCTCGGGAGTGGGTGGGACCATGTCATAAGGAAATAGACCTCAGATTCTTTAGGAATTTTGGCCCGATGACATAGCATCTCATGGACCTCCATTTGAAGGTTGTCAATATTGGCACTGAGTTGGGTTAAGACGGCCATCAAATCGGGTTACACTTTGGGTGCTTAGTCTACGTTCTCCATGAAGAGCTTGTGAAGGTAAATCCTAAACTTGAATGAGGTAGTAGAAGAACCGACGGAGGTTCGGGGTGGTTTGATGGAAGATCTAAGTCAATAGAGAGTCAGGCTAAAGTCGGGTATACGATCGACCTGAGAGGGAAAACGGTTCGAATTTAATTTTGAAAGAAGGAGGCAGAAATTTTTGGGTATTTCGAAAGGAGGAGAAAAATGTTTTTGGTATTTTTAGAAAATGTGGGGAAAAGGAGAGTAATCTCGGCATTACTGTTGTATGTAAAAATTACTCTCCTACGTAGAACAATGAAAATTAGACACATGCCCTCCTATGTGGCCACTCAATTATCTTCGTCAGCTTCAGAGACGCCTGATCGACTGGTATGCCGACCAACTCCCAGAAAGTGATCCATTAGAAATAACAAAGGTTACTCAGGTGGAATGGAGACCATCACTGAATATCAAGAGTCTCATTTATTATATACAGATGTAAAGTGTGTGGAAATTTAAAGGCATTCCATCTGGTTGTCATTCACTACACCGACTCCATAATTGGTAAGAAACTCCACGTATTAATGCCCAATAGATGGTACTGCATATAATTACTTCATTCCCATTCTGTCGAGAATTATGTTGTAAGCTAAAGGGACATTTTTGTCCAGTAAAAATAAACGAATCCTTTTCTTTCTGCTCTCTGGCCAAGTGCCAACTAACAAATACAGCTTAATTATTCCCAAAGGATACACCCTTTCTCCTGAGAACCCTATGAGAGTCATGTGATAAGGTTCAAGCTTACTGTCTCGTAGCCCTAGGCTATGAAAATAGTTGTAGAACATGACGTCTGCATAACTTCCATTATCGACCAAAATTCTTGCCACTCTACCATGGGGAACCTTACAAGTAATGACTAATGGATAATCATGAGGATAGATTACTCCAATCAAATCATTCTTAGAGAATTTTATTTGTCGGTTGGCATGCCGACCAACTCCCATAAAGTGAGCCATCAGGAATAACAAAGGTTACTCGGGTGGAATGGCATTTATTGTATACAGATTTAAGTTCTTGGAAATATGAAGGCATTCCATCTCCTGGGTTCCCAGCCAATATAAATACATGTTCTACTTTATCTCAAGAGGACTATTCAATCAAATATAATCACACCCTGTACTGAGCTATTGTAACCATATGAAATAATACCAACACTAGACGTAGGCTTTTTACAGCTGAACCACTTTAAAAACCTTGTCTCTTGTGTGATTTTCTAATTTGATTTAATTTATTTATCTGCGATTTTAAAATTGGACCCCTTCCGTTTTTAGACATCAACAGATTGACGCCACCGTCTGTGGGAACAATTGCTTGTCATCGTTCTCTACCCCTTTTTATTTTTTTGTTCATTCTCTGCAGAATGACCACTGTTCTTGAAAGCCGCCTGACGACTATAGGTAATGACTCAGATCCATCTGCTCCCCCTAGCCTGACAGATCAAAATTTTGCTTAACTTGGCTAGGGGATAAGAAGCTATGCAAGAGTTAGTTAGGCAATTGTTTCGTATGTTGCAAGATAAATCTACCAATGATCTCTCCAAAAGAGACATGCCCCCTCCACAACTATGAATAAAAGATTTCATCACTCTAGGTCTTCTCATGACATATCGTACTGTCCTGGGGCAACGTCATCATCCCGATCAATAAATTACAACGATGGTGGATCGTTCTCCAATGAGCGTTCAAGCCACCAGTTGTTACTCCTAAACAGTATCAGGCTACTGTTGATAATGATTTTATCCCCGATAAAATAAGGTGTAGATCTGCAGAATCTGCAGAATTACTACGAATCTGCAGAATTCTTTTTGACTTCTTCTTTTAGGGTTTTTATCCCTTTTGTTTTCAATTCATAAAAATTCCATATGCTTTGGTGAATTGTTTTGGTTTTCAAGAGCACACTTTGCTTTTATTTATTCTTTGTGGGGAGAACTCTAAATCCGGAGAGCTGCGTACTATTTTAGAGGGAGTCTCTATGAAGTTCCTCTTGTGGGGAGGATAGCCTATACCGTGAAGACTGCGTGTCCTTGTGGTATAGCTGCGTGTGAACCACTGCTGATTTATTTCTAGCCGTTACTTTGGAGGTTTGACGAAGACACCGTGCGTTACTCTTGTGGGCGAAAGTAAGATGGTATGTAAGTCAATGGTCTTGTAAACTTGTCAGAGTTCTAGAAATAAAAGGTTTTGCCCTTCAGGGATTTTTCCTAAAATTTGTGTCGCATGTTTTATTTATGGTTTGACACACGCACACACGTAGTTGCATGTTTAAAGGGATGAATTAATTTGGTTTAAAAATAGACTCTAATTAAGTAAGGTTTAATTAGAAACTTGAGAATTAATTTAAATCGGTATCACACAACGTCGCATATTTTACAAATTGGTATCAGAGCAGGTTACACTATTTTATTGTGTATTCCTATTTTTCGCAAAATCGTGTGATATTGATTCTTTTTGAAAAATTTGTCTTGAGAAAAATTGTAATTTTTTCAATGGAACATTCATTAAATAAGTGTGCTAAAGTAGAAATTTTCGAATTTATTCAATTATCACACAGTCATATTTTACATATTTTACAAATTATGCTTATTGGAAAGCTCGCATGAAATCTAGTTTAAAAGCCATTGACGAGCGTGTTTGGTTGCTTTGCGAAAATGAATGGAATCCTCCCACAGTCACTGTTGAAAATATCACCTCTTTAAAACCCGTGTCGGCCTGGACTGAAGATGACTTTAAAATGTCTAATTTTAATTCACGTGATTTGAGTGCTATTTTATGAGCCATCACTCCCGACGAGTTTCGCCGAATTATGACTTGCACCATGTCTAAAGAGGCATGGGATGTTTTGAAATTGACACATGAGGGTACGAATGCGGTTAAAGAATAAAAATTACAAAAATTTGGCCACCCAATTTGAGACTATCACCATGTATGAGTCTGAATGCTTTGATGATTTTTATGCACGTTTGTCGGACATTGTAAACACCAGTTTTAATTTGGGTGAGGTGATTGATAACACGCGCGTCGTTAAAAAGATTTTGAGATCTCTCCCAAAACGCTTTATTCCTAAAGTCACTGTTTTGAACTCTTTGGGAAATTTGAAATCACTTAAGTTGGAAGAACTTGTAGGAGATCTTCAAACCTATGAGATTGACATGTTTCCCAAAACCATTAAGGCTAAGGATAAAGGCGTTGCTTTAAAGGCTCATTTTAAGAAAAATAAAGAAAAAGTTTGTGAGTCCGATTCTGAGGAAGATTTTGATTTTAAAGATATGGCCTTGTTTGAGAATTTTTTTTAAAAATTTCTCAACATGAACAAAAATAATTCTTCCAATAAGAGATTTTTTGAGAAAAATAAAGAGGCCAAAGAAAGCGGTGATACAGAGAAGGAGATAGAAAAAGAAAAGAAGAGTGAAGAAAATTTTAAAAGTTTGACATGTTTTGAGTGTGGGGGTAAAGGGCATAAGGCGTATGAGTGTGCCACTAGACTTAGGAGAGAGGGAAAGAAAGTGGCTATGCCTGCCACTAGAGGTTTTTGATTCGGGTGATGAAAAAAAGCACGATATGTGTGTCGTGTTTTTAGCTAGTCGGGTTAGCACACCTAGTTTGGATGGAGGTGAGGGGACTAGTCCTTGTGAGACCCCTGAGGAGGATGATTTGAGTGTTTCGAGTGAGGGTGAAGGTGAGTGCGAAAGTGAGCTCCAAATTACGTTTAGAGATTTGTATGCTGAGACTTTAAAGACAAAAAAATTGAATAAAGAGTTAAGTCTCTAGGTGAAAATTTTGAAGGGAGAGATTGAGATTTTGGGTGAGTTTAAGATTAAATCAAGTCAACTTGAGAAGGTGAAAGTGAGTTTGAGTGAGCAGTTGATTCCTGTAGGAAGGGAAAAGTGTGATTTGACCAACACGGTGTCTAGTCTGACGACACGTGTATCCCAACTCGAGAGTGATTTCGAACGTGCCCGGGAGGTCAGAGTCCCTTTAGATAACGCATCTAAGAAGGTTGGAAAGATGGTTCTCAATCCTATTTTGGGTGGTGGTGAGAGTTTAGGAATAAGTCGTGACGACGGTTCTACTTTCCAAGTTGTACCCGAGTTGGTTCCCACTTTAGTGTTAGATTCACACGTGTCTCATCCAAACCCACCTAGGCGTCCTATTAGAAGAGCGCGTCCTAGAGTTTTTGAGAGAGGTGTTTCTAGGCCTATATATGTTTGTTCCCATTGCAAAAGGAGAGGACACCTTAGGGATTTTTTTTTAAGTTGGGTTATGTGTCACGTTTTGCTACTACACGTGTTTCTATTGCACATGCACCCACTCATAATACTTTACATTCTCCTGGAGACTACATGAGAGAGTTTGCACATTTAGGTGAGCAAGTTAAGTTTTTGGTCAAAACTTCACAAAATTTGATGGTGTTTTTTCATAAGTTGGCACCACCTTTGAAAACCCCCTCCGCACCTAACGATTGAGGTTTGACTTGGTTACTAGCATAGGATATTTTTCATGATGACATTATTTTCCTATTGCTAGTATGTATCATTTTTGTATATTTTCCATTTTTTTTTTAAAATACAAAAAGATTTTATTTTGATAAAATTTGTGAGAAAATTCAAAAAGATTTTTTGTATTTTATTTGCACCTTTTATGGATGAACACTTAGAATGACCAAGTCACAATTCCATTCCATTTATCCATGTGACAATTTGATAGTGTTTTGAGACAATATATCATGTCATCTTTGTGATTTATAATGTTTGGAGTCATTGAGATGTAATTAAGTGTTACTTCCTACATGTTTGACTCATGATTTCCTTTATTGCACACATGCACAGATTTATTTGATTATTGTGCTTGTCTTATCACATATTGGTTGGGTGTTTTTATTTCAATCTTGTCCTTAAAATGAACCAAGCGCGATAAAACTTGATAAAAAGTTGTGCATGTAAGCGCCGTTTGTGAGTTTGTGTGCTTTATTTGAAAACGGGAAAGGGCTGTGAAAGGTTCACATTGGGCCTTTGTGAATACTAAGCCACCGTTATATCGGATCTAAAAAATTGAGGAATTTTGTTATCCGGGGTCCAAAGAGGTTTAAAAGAGCCCGAAAAAAATTTAAAGGCAATAAAAATAAATTCATGCCAAAAAGGGGCCATTAGGTTTTTGCACCAATTCTCCAATGTTTGAGAATTTAGATAACCTCTAAAAGAAAATATGCACGAGGGAGATTGGATGGAATTTAAAACGGGTTTGCACGTCCTTAAAAGTCCTGAAAAAGCGTTAAATTGTTTTGGACATTATTGGGGATGAAATCACTTTGACTTTGATTTGTTGATTTGTATAAGATGATGTCATCTAAATTCAATAATTTTTACACTTAAGGATACTTTTGTTGTTCATTCGTTAGGGATACACGTATTCATCGTGCACATATGATTAATTGAGTTTATTTACCTATCGAATGTGTTCACACCCATACATTCCATTTACATGACTTGGTTGTTTGAGTGTGAATCCATGGTGTGATTTTGGTATCTTATTTTTGTACGAAAACATTGAAAAATAAAAAATAGTTTCTGAAAGTTTTTGAGATACTCCTTTGCATGCGAGTAGTTTGATTCATGTTTGCTATGCATTTTGTACTCCTTGTTTTGATTGTTTCTTCTTATCTGTCTATTTGGGGACATCATAAAATGGGGGAGAAAGAATTATCATGTTATGGGGGAGTTTTTGGAGTATGGGGGAGATTTGATTTATTAATGATTTATTCTTATATCATTTCAAACTCGAAACGTCACGAAGATTTTGGCTTTATCTCATGTGTGTAGGTATAAAGATTGAAGAGCATTATGTTGCACACCCTGATGAGAAAAGCTTTGAGATTTGATGAAGATATTTGAAGAAAAGTTTGAGAACTTGCAAATTTGTACCTTTTCAGTTTTGAGATTCATGGGAGGGTAGATTTGTATAGGCATTTTGGTATTTGATAATTCAGATGTTTTTATGTATGTTCCGGCATAGACATATGGGGAGATTTGTAAGGGAATATTTTTATAAATGTCAGTCACAATTAATTATGTCGTATACCGTCACAACTGTCGAAGAAGTTCAAGAGCAATCTATATCAAGACGGATCCGAATATATCATGGTTCTTCATCAAAAAGCCTACGCAAAGTTTAATTTGGTAAGGTTATGTTTTAAATACCTTAACTTTACACTTAGAGCTTTGGGATATTTTTTCAAAATATTTTCTAAGTGTTGGAGCGGACTTTTTTCGTCAAAATTTGAGAATGAGTAATTTTTCTAAGTTCTGTAGAGCTCCTCGATTTTGATGCTCAGGTCGTTCAAGCGAGATCCCATCTCGTTCGAGAGACATTGAGATGTCACGCGATGTTGTTCAAACGACATGTGTACTTTGTTCGAGCGAGATCCCCTTTTCGTTCTAACGACCGAGGCAACGCGATTTTCTATAAATAGTAAATACTCATTAAATGGTTTCATTTTCATTAAGAAGTCCCAGCGTTTTGAAAGACAGAAAACTACGAATCTGCAGAATTCTTTTTGACTTCTTCTTTTAGGGTTTTTATCCTTTTTGTTTTCAATTCACAAAAATCCCATATGCTTTGGTGAATTGTTTTGGTGTTTAAGAACACACTTTGCTTTTGTTCATTCTTTGTGGGGAGAACTCTACAACCGAAGAGCTGCGTGATACTGTGGGGGGAGTCTCTATGAAGTTACTCTTGTGGGGAGGATAACCTTCACCGTGAAGACTGCGTGTCCTTGTGGTATAGCTGCGTGTGAACCATTGTTGATTTATTTCTAACCGTTGCTTTGGAGGTTTGACGAAGACACCATGTGTTACTCTTGTGGGCAAAAGCAAGATGGTATGTAAGTCAATGGTTTTGTAAACTTGTCAGAGTTCTAGAAATAAAAGGTTTTGCCCTTCGGGTATTTTTCCTGAAATTTGTGTCGCATGTTTTATTTATGGTTTGATAAGCACACACGTAGTTGCATGTTTAATGGGCTGAATTAATTTAGTTTAAAAATAGACTCTAATTAAGTAAGGTTTAATTGGAAACTTGCGAATTAATTTAAATCGGTATCACACACCGTCGCATATTTTACAAGGATGACGTGAAAATGGAACATAATAGGAACTATGAAGATGATCCTGACCTGTTGAAGAAACCTCATGAATCCAAAGTGGAGGTAGGGATAATCTCCTTTAGCATTCACATCATTACAGGAGGAGACGCTGGTTGAGGAGATGAGATTGCCTTGATAAAATCTTAACTGAATGACGCTAAATCTTGTCCTACTATAAGACAAATAGACATGATGATCTTCGAGGGATTGATCCCAATCTCATCTTCCTTGAGCTGAATACTTACATGGATTCTAAGACGTTCAAGCAGAAACGCAGAGTTTTCAGTCCAGAGAAGAATATGGCAATCCAAAAAGAAGTGGAAAAGTTACAAAAAGTACAGTTTGTAGAAGATGTCAAATATTTGACCTAGTTGGCCAATGTGGTGATGATAAAAAAGAAGAACAACAAAAGGCACATGTGTGTATACTTCACCGACCTCAACATAGCATGACTAAAGGATCATTTTACTTTACTCAGGATTGATCCGGTGGTAGATGCAACTGCATGTTATGAGCTACTTAGCTTCATGGACGCTTATTCAGGTTACGGCCATATTAAAATGAAGCCAGAATATAAGGAGAACACGTCCTTTATCACTAGCCAAGGAACATACTGCTACAAAGTTATGCCCTTTTGGTTAAAAACTCTGGAATGACATATCAGAGGTTGGTAAATAAAGTATTTGAAGATCGGATTGGAAAGAATATGGAAGTGCATGTGGATGACATGATCTCCAAGAGCAAGGTTGTTGCCGACCATATTATAAATTTGGTCGAGACATTTGATTAGTTGGATAAACAACAAATTAAGCTCAACCAAACCAAATGTAGATTTGGGGTACAAGAAGGAACATTCTTAAGATACATTATGAATCAAAGGGGAAGTGAAACCAATCCTGACCAAATAAAGTCTTTAATTGAGATGCGGTCCCCGACCAATAAGAAGGATGTGCAAAAATTGACTAGAAGGGTGTAAACTCTAAATCATTTGGTTTCCCGAGCAACAGATAAATGTCTCCCATTCTTTAAAGTGATTAAAAAGACCTTTAAATGGAATGACGAATGCGAGAAAGTTTTTCTGGATTTGAATAAGTACTTGGGATCTCCCTCACTTTTCTCTCGACTAGTTTTGGGAGAAACGTTATATCTATACTTGGTTGTCTCAGAATTAGCTGTTAGATTGACTTTGATTTCATTAGAGGAAGGAGTTCAAAATCCAGTATACCACACCAACAAAGCATTCCGAGGAGTAGATTTCAGATATCCACATTTAGAGAAGCTGGCATTGGCTCTTATTTAAGCTTCTATACGAACGCGACCATATTTTCAGGCCCTAAAAGGTGTGCCCAGGCTTAAGGCTTGAGAGAAACGCCCCGCCTTAAGACTTTTACACCTTATTATTGGTATAAGGCTGAAGGACGACTTTTAAAAAAAAATTAAAACGCTTTAGTGAAATGATATCTCTTTTAAAGACCTTTTAAAAAAATCGGACCAATATCTCATTCTAAACAATTAAAAGACAAATGGAATTCCAAACCTCTCTGCCTCTTGTCCAAAAAAATGAGCGTTTTCTCTTTTTTCTTTTTTTTAGTATTTAAAAAAATAATATTTTAGTTTGCATATGTTCAAACACATTTTAAGGTATATACCATTTTAGTATTTTTAATAGCCCTATTATAGTTAAAAATGTTAAGATATATTTAAAAATGTCCTAAATGCCTTTTCACACCTTTTACGCCTCAGGCCAACCTAGACTCCTAAGGCTTAAGGCTTGTCCTCGATGCCTCAATAACGCTCCGCATTTTTGAGAACCTTGTTGTTGTGGTATACACTGACTGACCTCTACAATAAGCTTTGCACAAGCCTGAAAAGTTAGGAAGGTTGTTGTCTTGAGCAGTTGAGCTTGGAGAATATGAGATTGTTTATAAGCCAAGAATCGAATTAAAAGGGCAAGCGGTGGCAGACTTCATCGCAGAGTTCAAGAAAGAGAGCTTAGCTCAAAAGCAAACAGAAATTGTCGTCGATTAACTAGAATCATTAACTGCTCAAGAAAGAGCTCGATGACTGACCGAACATAGCAAGAAGATATTCAAATACGGAGTGCTGGAAGAAGAAGACTTCAACAACGACATCTCGATTTGGAAATTGTTCATAGACGAATCTTCATGCACCACTGGCAGTGGATTTGGACTCATTATAAACACTCCAGCTGATTTAGATGTGGAATATGCATTGATATTTCATTTTCAAGCCTCCAACAACGAAGTCGAGTACGAAGCGTTAATTACAGGCTTGGAATTAGCTTCATTGCTGGGTGCCGAGCAGGTAATAACATACAGTGATTCTCAATTTAGTGTCCACCAAATCTTTAGATATATGGAGTTAAAGGAGAAATAATTCACTACACTAAAACTGGGCAAATGGTCCCGAATTTTATCCCTGACCATAAAGGGTGGGTCGCGGATTTGGTCCATGACCAAATCGGGCGTGACCATTTCCAGTGGTCACGGACCAAATCCCTGACCAAAAGACTAGTCGCGGATCTCACATAATCACAGATGTGGTCACGGCCCATAGCCCTGACCCTAATTGTATGCGTGGTCACGGCCCAAATCCGTGACCACCTCTCGAATAAAGAACACGTGGCCATGGTGTAAGTCCGTGACCAGTTCATCGTACGATCCATATTTGTCACGGCTCAAGGCCATAACTAATCTTAATGTGCTTATGACATTGTCACGGCCCACAACCATGACTATGTATTAAAAATTATCACGGCCAAGGTTCGTGACTACCCTTACTGTGCATAAGTCATTGTCACGACTTTAGGCCGTGACCAGTTTTAATAATAATAAAAAAAAATCCTCGAATCGGGAGACTAATCGGTTAGTTACGGCAAGTGATCCTTGGGTGACCTCGAGGAGGTTCTGTGCTCTCAAATAGAGGGGTCCCGTGCTCTCAAATAGAGGGGTCCCGTGACCACGCGGTCAAGGGACCCGTGTGGGCATTCTAAAATATGGGTCGTGCTCTCAAACTGGGGGTTTCGTGGCCACACGGTCGGCTCGTGCAGGCTACATCGGTCCTGTACGAGGTGTTGGCGCCGCTCACAGGGCCGTTTGGGGGGTGCCAAGGGGTTTCTCCCCCCGACGACACCTTTTCAAGGCTAAGTGTGGGCATTCTGAAATATGGGTTGTGCTCTCAAACTGGGGGTCCCGTGGCCACGCGGTCGACTCGTGCGGACTACATCGATCCCATGAGAGGTGTTGGCCCCGCTCACGGGGTCGTTTGGGGGCGCTAAGGGGTTTTGCCCCCTGACGGTACATTTTCAAGCCTAAGTGTGGGCATTCTAAAATATGGGTCGTGCTTTAAAATTGGGGGTCCCTTGGCCATGCGGTCGGCTCGTGTGGACTACGTCGATCCCGTGCGAGGTGTTGGTGCCGCTCACGGGGCCATTTTGGGGTGCTAAGGGGTTTGCCCCCCGACGGCACCTTTTCAAGCCTAAGTGTGGACATTCTAAAATATAGGTCGTGCTCTCAAACCGGGGGTCCCTTGGCCACGCGATTGGCTCGTGTGGGATACATTGGTCCCATGCGAGGTGTTGGCGCCGCTAAGGGGTTTCGCCACCCGACGGTTCCTTTTCAAGCCTATGTGTGGGCATTCTAAAATATGGGTCGTGCTCTCAAACTGAGGGTCTCTTGGCCACGCGATCGGCTCGTGCGAGCTACAGTGGTCCCGTACGAGGTGTTGGTGCCGCTCACAGGGCCGTTTGGGGGGTGCCAAGGGGTTTCGCCCCCTGACGACACCTTTTCAAGCCTAAGTGTCGGCATTTTGAAATATGCGTTGTGCTCTCAAATCGGGGATCCCGTGGCCATGCAATCGGATCTTGCTACCTACGTTGGACCCGTGCGCGGTGATCGCTCCCCTAAAAGGGTCGTTTGGGGGGCGTTAAGGGGTTTCCCCTCTAACGACTCATTTTGAAGCCTAAGTGTGGATTTTATCAAATTATCGTCATATTCTCAAACCGTGGGTACCGTGACTACACGATCGGTTACTGCGAGTTACATTGGTCTTGTTCGTAGTGATCGCTCCCCTAAAGGGGCCGCTTGGGGGGCGCTAAGGGGTTTTGCCTTCTAACGACACTTTTTCAAGCATAAAATATTGATCTTCTCAAATTATCATCATTTTCTAGAACCAGGGGTCCCGTGACCACGTGGTCGGTTCTTGCGAGTTAAATTGATCTCATATGAGGTGTTTGCACCTCTCATGGGGTCGTTTGGGAGGTGCTTTTGGTTTTCGCCCTCAAAAGGCATGTTTGGTAAGAAAATCTGAACAGTCATGGCACGGGAACACTAGAACCTCGATCTGAACGGTATTTGGAGTTTTGTCTGGACAGTCTTTGGCCCAGAAAAGCCACGTAGTCTCCCATGAGTGAATCCCTGGCTTTTTACAACTATAACAAGTGTTCCCATTAATAATTTTAGATGGCGGAGTTCGATTTTGTTAAGTAGAGTGAGCAGTAATGTTTAAAAGGGATTAATTTCAAGGTGCAGGGAACTCAACATTATAAGGTGGCCTCACAGGAAGATTAAGATCTTGACAAGCTCAAATGACAAGGTTGTGAGCTCAAAAGAGGGTTGTCAAGCTCTTAATCTTCCTGTGAGGCCACCTTATACTATTGAGTTCCCTGCACCTTGAAATTAATCCCTTTCAAATATTACCGCTCACTCTACTCAACAAAATGGAACTCCACCATCTAAAATCATTAATGGGAACACTTGCTATAGTTGTAAAAAGCTAGGGATTCACTCGTGGGAGACTATGTGGCTTCGCTATCCAAAGACTGTCCAGACAAAACTTCAAATACCATTCAAATCACGGTTTTAGTGTTCATGTGCCATAACTGTTCAGATTTTCTTATCAAACATATCTTTTGAGGGCGAAAACCAAAAGCACCTCCAAAATGGCCCCGTGAGAGGTGCATACACCTCTTAGGAGATCAGTTTAACTCGCAGGAACCGACCGCGTGGTCACGGGACCCCTGGTTCCAGAAAATGACGATAATTTGAGAAAATCAATATTTTATGCTTAAAAATGTGCCGTTAGAGGGCGAAACCCCTTAGCGCCCCCTAAGCAGCCCTTTTAGGGGAGAGATCACCGTGAACGGGACTAATATAACTCACAGGAACTGATCGCGTGATTACAGGACCCACGGTTTGAGAATATGACGATAATTTGAGAAAATACACACTTAGGCTTCAAAACGTGCCGTTACAGGGGAAACCCCTTGACGCCCACACTACAACCCCTAAAGAAGTTTGAACAGCTCTCATGGGACCAACGTAACTCGCAAGAACTAACCATGTGGTCAAGGGACCCTTGATTTGAGAATATGACGATAATTTGAAAATATCTAGAATTAGTTTTAAAAATATGCCATTAGAGGGCAAAAACCCAAAGCATTATCCGTACTCCTTCTAACATACTATCCAACAACAAGCCAACAACCAATAATTATGCAACAGCCAAACCAAACAAAACCAATAATTATCCCATACTCCTTCTAACATACTATCCAACAACAAGCCAACAACCAATAATTATCTAACAGCCAAACCAACCCAAACCAATAATTATCCCATACATTTAAATATTCGACTGAGCATAACATACTATCGAAAGTTAACTTACATAAATCATATTAAACATTCGTAAAAGTAACTAAACATTCATACATCAAAGTAAAGCGCTAATACAATGTCAATATTAAAATAGGATACAAATTGACAAGGTTAACATAATATTTTGATACTCAATCATCCTCTAAATCAACTAAAAGATCCTTCAAATTAGGGTTGTCATCAAGAGCTGACTGGAAATATTTTGGAGCCTTCAATGCATGCACTTAAATAGTTATACCCTTTGGTGCATGCACAATAATAAACCAATTGCCATAATTTATTCACTTGTACTAGAATACCTTCTTTACGTTCTAAAAGGCACAAATAAAATGCTCGTCGACTATGTAATCTTTACTCTTCAGCTTTGATAAATCTACCATAATAAGTTTGGAGTCATGATCAACTTATCAAGCATTCGTAGTATCCTGCACCTATACCCAATCACAATAGAATACGATTTCTGTGAAATCTAAGTAATCAAGTTCTAGGATTTGTTAGATTATCCCATAATAGGTTAGCACCGTATTCTTTGGATTTCTATCGCTTCTACTAGCGATACAGGTGGTCAAGGAAGAAATTGATATTCCACTATTTTTTGTCAAAAGTTTTTCCTCATATGGATATGAAATGAATCAAAACCGTTGGTCCGGAATTTCTTAAACTCTTTCGCATGAAAATTAGGGCCTTTTGTAGGCGTGCAAGCCTGGAAGAGACATCATCTATTTTTAAAAGTTACATTTATTAATGAATTTGAATTAAGGCATGTTTTTATCACACACAAATAAATAACCGCACACATAAGATATGAAGTTTACCTCTTTTGATACCCATGCCCTAAAATCGATTGTCATGCAATTTCTCCTTTGATTGTGAGCAATTTCATTCTCGTACTTCCAACGAGTAAATTGTAGAGTTTAGATCATAAAATATAAAATACATATAATCAAAGAAGCAGAATTCAATAGATACTCACTCTCTCCATTCTTCGACGTCATCTTGCGATTCGAAGACAAAATGAGCTGCTTGCTCGTATTATATATTTGTGAGTTTCACCTCTTTAGGGTTCCCAAATGGTACTTTGTCCTCAAACTCGTCAGGTTCCTCGATCACTCCTCCGCTACAAGGATTGAACCTCCTCACATCTTATTCTGGCATATATTTCCCAGCGTATAATGATGATTCCACTGTTACGTATTCTTCAGCAATTGACCCTCCAATATACCGTGTATTCTTTACGTAATCTTTGAAAGTTTTCATCAAGTGCTCAAAAGGATACATCCAATGATACCTAATGGGACCACATAATAAAGCTTCATCGCATAAATGCACAAGCAAGTGGATTCTAATATCTAAGAACGACGCAAGAAAATATTTCTCTAATACACAAACTGCCTTGGCTAAAGTTGAATTTGTAGCTCTAATGTTCCTTATGTTTACCACTTTTGCACAAACTAGGGTAAAACACAAACTGATTTGCATAATTGCCCGATGGAGATCTTTGTGTTCAGAGAAGCAATGTTGAAATAACAAAGGGATTAATTGGATGGTTACATGCGAGTCATGAGACTTGAACTATTTTAAGTCATTTGCTTGGTACTTAACAACCCTACGTAAATTACCAGAATAACCGGTTGGAGTTTTCAAGTTGAACGTGTCTAAAAGGATCTTCTTCTCACTAGTGGTCAAAGTGAAAGCAGCCGGAGGGGTATAAATTCTTCCTGTTGTAGGATCATTTTTTAAACAGAGTTTCTTCTTTAGCTTCATATCCTGTAGATCTTGATGGGCCCGCTCTCCATCTTTGGAATGAGATCCACCCAGACATATTCCTATCAGATGTTCTGCAACATTCTTCTCTACGTGCATCACATAAATTATATGCCTTACACGATGATCTTTCCAATACGGTAAATCAAAAAATATTAATCGCCTGGACCATGGCTTTGCTTTAGTAGGGTTATTAGGATATCCCCTTACTTTACGCGTAAAGTTTACAAACTTGGGGTGTTTGCCTATGTACATATTCCCCACAGTCGCAACCATAGCCTTCTCCTCGATCTGCTGACCAAAAAGCCGAGCAGGTTGCATCCGGCGCTCATGACCAATAGGATAAAAGTTAGACTTGTCATTCCTGAAAGGGTGACTGGTCGGCAGAAATCTATGATGACCTGTGTAACTCATCTTACTACTATGTTGTAGCCAAATGGCTTAAGTTTCTCCCCACATATGGGACATCCATAATGACCAAGAACATTACACCCGGATAAGGTCCCATAAGCAGGAAGGTCGTGGATCGCCCACATCATCATTGCTTTAAGTGTGAACTCTTCACCCTTGTGAGAGTCGAACGCCGTCACGCCTTTACCCCCCAACTCTTTAAGCTCTTCGATTAATGGGGCTAAGAATACATCAATATCATCACCTGAAGCCTTCAGCCCGGGTATCAATAAAGATAATAATGTGAACTCCTTTCTCATGCAGAGTGTCGGAGGGAGACTTAAAGGTGCCATTAGAACTGGCCAAAGTTAAACCCATCAGTTGAGATTGCAAGATGAACATTGCGTGGTTCTTTTGCAAATTCATGGTGTTGTGCATTTAAAAGTTGCCATGCGAGTGAATCAACCGGATGACGCGTCATATTCCCAGCCACCTCGCATCGAGCGTGCCATGTCATGGCCTCCGCTATCCACGGTACACTAAAAAATCATTTTAACAGTGTCCCAAGTGAAAAATACTTCAAAACCTTTTGTGGGACTTGCGAACTCTTTTGATATTTTATAAGTTTGTCGTTTACTTTCTCACAAACGACATATCTAGGCTCACCGCATACTGAACATTCATCATTCTCTCCGTGCTCGTTACGATACAATATGCAATCATACTTGCATGCATGAATAGATTTGTATTTCAATCCCAAACCCTTCAAGCTCTTTTTCATCGTAGGATAATTGTCTGGTAACGTGTTCTCTTTTGGGAGAATTTCTTTAACCCACTTAAGAATTCCGGTTATGCTGTTCCCAGATAAGCCAAATTGACTCTTCAAGTTATGCAAACCAATCATTGCATATAATACCGAATGATCTTTATCACAGTCTTTATATAACGGTCTAGCCGCATCGACTTTCTACCGTATATATTCTCGGTCTCCTGGTAGTTCAGTATCAAATTGTTCATTGTGTGCATTATCTGTCTCCATAGGTTGGTGGTTTTGGTTGTGGTGGACTCTGTAAGCATCGTCAATTAAGTCAGTCAATGGACAATGTGTTGGCAAATCATTTACCACTTCCACTCGTTGGTGTTCTCTAACATGGTCTCGATTACCGGTAATTCGTTGGGAACATAAGGTACATATTTTTCACCATAGTATGTCCACTTGTTATACTATTGATAAATTCCCCACATTATTAAATGTAACTCAACATCTTCTAAAGATTTATATCTTTCGTTTGTACAATGGGTTCACGAACAGGGAATCTTCTCACTTTTATGGTTCTTAAAAGCGTATCTAATAAGTTCTTGGATGCCTTTAACATAACTATTAGCAATTCGGTCAGTCCCCCCCATCCAATCTTTGTATTGTGGAAAATCCATTTAATAATCTTCAAATTGCAGTCCTGTGATAACATGATAAAATAAATATCATGTTGCATAGTAAAGAACTAATATAGTATCAAAGCAAAGCACTAATATTGTCAGCAACGCATCAATCAATCAAACTATGCAATAACTTAAATACAAGAACACGCCAATCAATGATATTACAAAACCACTTAAACTCAAATTAAATAAATTTGTCTACTAATATTATTACGACATAAGAAAAATGTTACTACATCTTCACCAAGCGATAAAACTAGCCAAGTGGTAATAGAGTCTACATAATTTTTCAAAAATTCCCTTCTCCACTGTTGACGTGCGCTGGAACAGTTTGACAACCCTCATATACTGTACCAACCACGATCTGACACTCACACTCCTGCAAAGGTCGATTATGTATTAAAGTTCCTACGAGAGTGGACATTAGCGTGCAGATCCCAACGAAAAATTTACCGCTCAGGTCCTGTATATAATATTTCTCGCCACAGTCACTATGGTTATTGACGATGATCCAAGACCTATGCCATGTTGAGGCGCTGAGAAAGGGAATATTGAAGGAGGAATTGAAATGTATGGTGGGAATGGAGAACGAGGAAAATTTTGAGGAATTCCTGGCATCTGTGGAGGGAAATCGGGATGCATTGGGGGCTGCAGGGGCATACGACCCATTAAAAGGGACACAATTTGTGCAAGTTTATCATTCACACCTCCCAATTCATTTCAAATCCCCACTATATCCAATTCAGTCCTAGATTGATGATCATCGTTGGACGCGAAACGCTTATTAATAGAAGAAAGCTCGTCCACGAGAGGTGCAGTGTGTTTGAATCTTATTTTTGACATATGCGATTCTAAACCTCTTGTCCTCCCTCTATGGTCCTTCCCAAAGGTTTGTGTGATGGCATCATTATGAATATCCTCGATCGGGCTTGAATCTGACTGACTACTGATAGACTCTATTGATTCTAGAGTTTTGGCCAAGTGAGGAGGGAATTTATTATCTTTGTCCCATCTAACATGCACGTACAAGTTGGCCCTATTCGGTGTCTTTCCTTCACCCGAGCTACCTTTCGTAACGGTAGTCCACTTGTTCTTCAAATTTTCAAAATATTTCGAGCCAAGCCGATGGACATATGTTTTGTTGACCCTATTCTGCTTGTTTTTCTCCCTTTGCAACATTTTGGAGTCCTTCACCTCATTCTCTAGAAAATCATTCCATTGAGAGAATGACGTCTCAACGGTCGAAGGGACTTTGTATTTGAGCGCCAAAATATTAGAGCTTGATGCTCCCTTAGGGAAATGCTTTTGACTAAGGTTTCTCCGATATGTTAGGAGTTGTTCAGCAACTCGAGAAAGCACCTTATTTTTTGAGTTGGAGAAAAATAAAAATCATTTGCTGAGTTGCTCGTAGATGTCATCTTTAATAGCTTTATCTACGAGTTTCCAATTGTCATCTCCTACCACTCCCACATTCATTTTTTCCAATGACAAGCACTGGGCTTTATACTGTTGAACATGATTCTTATCCCCCATGGGGTTATTTCCCAAAAGAGAGAACCCAATGGGCTTCTTCTCAACTGACCCGACAGTTTTAGGAGCGTTGGGCGTGTCTGTTGGATTAGTGGGAGGAGTACCTTGCCTACTGTAACTCGGAGTAGGGGAGTGAGAAGTTTGTGGAGAAGGGGTTCCGTGAACAGCTGGTGGAGTTGAGTATTTCTCACCAATTGCTAATGAGAATTCTCCGTATGGTTGTTGGTTGTTGTTGGTTGGAGCGTTGGTTCCATTACCTCCCGGCATTATCTACAAAAATAATAAAAGTTAAATGTGTATCTATAATATTAGATGCATAATTTCAAAGTTCAAAATGAAAATATAAATAACAAAATAAATTTTTTGACCATATATTATAATCAACATGTTTATGGTAAGACTTTAAAAAAGTTCAATGTGTCTGATCTCCATCCATTCTGAATTTGTGTTAAAAAATCTACGGATTTTTGCACGTGGAAAATTAGGAGGAAGAGTATCTATAATGGATGCATAGATGTCGGCGACATGAACTCGAAATCTCATCCTCTTTAGCCTATTGGCAAGATCGAGTTTGACGTGCATATGTCGTGAGACATCACAGTCTTCGTCAATGTTCTTTGTACATAATTCTATCCATAATGGGTGAATTTTTTTTCGGCCTTCTTTAACCACGTAATCAAGGTCAGTGTTCTATCGGGATTATGTACGCGATATATATATTGTACAACTTCATCCCAGCATTGTGGCAGAGAAACAAAATACAATCGAACAAATACTCTTGCTGGAAATGAACTCCACGGTTTACAAGGTAGTTAACTTGTTCGATCTTCCTATTCCCATACCAATAAATCGGAGTACCCAATTTATGAGGATCATTAATAAAAGAGGTACGAGTGCGGACCAATTGCAACCTTTCATACTCTTATTGCCATCGATTATCACCGTGACTCATTTTTCCTGAGAATAATGAGCGAGGGCGTGAATAAGATTCCTATAAATAATGGCTCGAATGAATCATTAACTAGTTATTGTGTGCGAGGGCGTGGATAAGATTCCTATAAATAATGGCTCTAATGAATCATCGACCGTTAATTTATTATGTTTTGAATACCTACTTTTATCATTTAACCCAACAATCCCTAAAATTAATCCTTATGTTTGGTATTTTTTTAATGGTTCGGTATTTTTTTAATGGTTCGGTATTTTTTTTATATTTTAGCCCCAAACTTAAACCAACAATATCCATAAAATTAAAATTTGCCCTATTTTGAAAATTAAACCAACAGTATCCATTAAATTAAAATTTGCCCTAGTTTGAAACTTAAACCAACATTAATCATATATATGTATTTTTTTCTAGAATACAGGGACAATACACAATGATAATTTATACACACTTACGTACACAATACACACATGTATACACAAACACACAGAAATACACACACGTATACACACACACACATAAATACACATAGAAAATGAAATAAATAACAAGGGTTTGAAAACACACACACACACACAATGAAATAATTAATAAGGGTATGAGATTATATACACACGTATACACACACACACACATAAATACAAACATGTATACACACGCACACACACACATAAATGCACACATGTGAGGACACACATAAACACACACACAGAGAAATAAATACACACAGAAATAACAATTAAAAAACTAGGGTTTGGATTACCTTTAGAGATTGGAAATGAAATCACCGGAGAGAGAGAGAGGGAGGAAAAATTGTTTTCGAGGCAAATGAACCTGTTCTAGGTTTTTTAAGTATAAAGACCATGGCCACGACGTAGGGTCGTGACCCCATTATTTTTAACACGTCAGTGTGAAAACAAGTCCACAGTAACAGTAAAAAATCGTCACTCAATCCTCATAATGGTCATGGGCCTAAACTGTGACTATAGTGGTGTGTATTTGATCCCCTGGTCATGATCATAAGTCGTGACCCCATCCATGACCACACTTGGCGGGAAACTTGGTGCCATAATGGTCACGGTCGGGTCAGGGTTGTGAGCCGTGACCCATGAGACTCATGGTTAAAGGCCGTGACCACCTATAAATTGATCCATGACCACACTGGGTCTTGGAATTGGTCATGCTCATTTTTCATGTAGTCACGGCTTTTGGCCGTGACCCCATTTCCGTGACCATTTTCGTTTTTTGGTGTAGTGATGGAAAGATACCTGAATAAGGCTATGGAGGTTATTTCTTAATTTCCTATAGTCAAGATGGTCCGGATTCAAAGGGTGGATAATTCCCGAGTAGATGCTCTTCCTCGGCTAGCCTCGCAACTCAGATAGAGCTCAGGCGAAATTTCAGTAGAAATTCTCACCCACATGAGTATTGATGTGGAAGACGTCAGTATAATTTTTATGGAATTGGGTCCTTCTTGTATGGATCTGATCAAAGATTACATTGAAAAAGGCTTGTTACCATCTGAACGTAGAGAAGTTAGGAAGATGAGATACAAAGTAGCCACTTATGTTTTGGAGAAGGGCATCTTATACAAAAGAGGACACACTATCTCTTTACTTCGCTGTGTTCATCTAATCAAAGTAAAAGATGTGATAAAATAAGTATATGAAGGCTCATGTGGAGATCATTCAGCCGATCGATCATTAGTACAAAGGATAGCCATGGAAGGTTACTAGTGGCCAACCATGAAGGAAAATTGTGTTTCTTTTGCCAAAAGGTGTCACAAGTGACAAAAATGTTCTACTATCCACAGAAGATCAAGGGATACCTTAACTCCAATAACTTCTCCCTACCATTTGGTATTTGGGTAATAGACTTGGTCGGACCATTAAGAACCACTAAAGGAAGGTTTAAATATTTGGTTATACCAGTGGATTACTTCACCAAATGGGTAGAAGCTGAGCCTTTGGCAGACATGCCTTATTAAAGGGTTTTTAAGTTTATATGGAAGCATATCATATGACGTTATAAGATGCCTTATGATTTCATCATCGACCATGGTTCCCAGTTTGATAACGATGATTTCGAGGAGTATTACATCCAGTTTGGAATTCAAAAGCTTCATTCAACATTTTGACATCCATAATGTAATTGGTCAGACTAAAATTACTAACAAAACTCTGCTTGATGGGATGAAAAATACGTTGGATGATGCTAAAGGAATTTGGATTAATGAGTTGCACAGTGTCCTTTAGGCTTATAGGACCACACCAAGAACAACAATAGGGGAGACTCCCTAATGATTGCTTTTGGCACTGAAGTAGTGGTACCAGCTGAAATAGGTCTATCAACTCGTAGAGTGTTGTATTTTGACTCCCCCAAGAGTGATCTCATGAGGTGACTGGATCTAGACATAGTTGAAGAAGTCAGGGAGGATGCTACAATTCAGATGACTGCTTATCAATAAAGGGCCGCTAGGTTCTACAACCAGAGGGTCAAGCCGACCAACTTAAAATAAAAATATCTGGTACTAAAGAAGGTAGTTCGGAAGAGAAAAAAGTTGGAGCTCAATTGGCACGGTCCATGCTGTATCTTGGCGATTATCCGACTAGGAACATATCGCCTAGAAACATTGGAAGACGAAGAATTTAAGAATCCCTGTAATGCTGATCACCTTCACAAATATTATGAGTAATTTTATTTTGATGTAATCGATCATTTAATTTAATGAAGTTTCAATTTTCTACCAATTATGTTTACTTTTTATGTTTTCTTTTTCGGAGTATGGTGTGATACAACCACTAAATTAACTTTTCTAAGTCTTAGCTTTAGTTCAAACTTTTACAAATTTATAAAAGTTATCTTTTCCAACTTCATAAAAGTTGTTCTTCCAAGTTCAAACTTTTCCAACTACAAAAAATTTCAAACTTTTCCAACTTAAAAAAAAGTTTAATTTGGGACTATTGTAAAAGTTCATGCATGATTTTGTCTTCGATAAATCAAGAACAAGAAGCTTGTAAAACTTCATATATAACTTTAAGTTAACACAAGAGGTTTTACCTGACCAAGTTAAACACATGAATAACCATGCATTCCTAATACACTTGGTCGCTACTGATAACTAATGACCAAAACTTAGCTAAAAAAAACTACTCACAATTTTATTTAAGGGCATTAATCGAATCTAAGGAATTACAAGTAGATTCAACCATAATCAAGCATTCATTATTTAAATAGATTACTTAGTTAACAAGCTGATTAACTAATCGTAATACAAGTTACCTAGTCTACAAGTTGATTAAAACCAATTACAAAGCTTAAATAAAAATAAAAATAAAAATACATCACAAGTATACTTATCGATAAATAAGTCCATTTCATTCCCAACACTTAGTGTTACAATCAAAAATCGAGAAAATACAAAGCCTATCTTACTAGATGTTGTCCTTCAGCTTTGCTCATCCCAGCAGGTGGCTCATCAAGGGTGCTCGATAGAGTTGTAGATCTAAAATCCCTCATTCTGGTATGTCTACTGCTACTCGACCGGTCCAGTAAATATTAAGGACGAACATATTCCTCCTATCCCTCAAGGCCGTAATCCCCAATATATTTTCTGATTAAACTTTGAGGAATGGCATCAGGTTGAATCCAACTGACATCAATTTTGAAAGGTGGATCCGGATATTCCAACATGCCTGGGTCATGCCAATGTCATAGTTCGTTGCCCTAATGTATCTTCAGCAGTCCGATCAAGTTCAACCAACCCCATTTATATCCATCCGACCTCGCCTGCTCCATGTATTTATCTAAGTAAGTTAAGGCTTCATCACAATCATCCATCCAAACAACCTTGGGCTACTTATGGAAGTGGAAAATTAGTCGATCCATCCTATCTTAGAGTTTCTTGATAGCCTTATCCTTTTCCTGAAATAAAATAACTTGGTTGGATAATGTCTTCTTATTTCTCTCTTCATCTATGGTTGGCTGAGAAACCATGGTCTGCAAAGATTGGCCATGTTTAATTTTCTTCTTCTTCAAGTTCTCCAACTCCTCCAACAGCGTGGCCTTATCCATCTCTAAGAAAGACACTCCTTCATTTAGCCTAGTATTGGTTGACTACTTCAGAGTCTCTAATTTATTCCTTAAGGCATCTTTCTCTTTTTCTAGAAGTGCATCAATTGCTCGGGCATTCTGAACCTCTTTATTCAATACCATCTCCTTCTTATTCAGAGCAGAAGTAAGATCTTGTATTTTCTTATCAAAACCCCAACCTTCATTCAAGACTTTGTACTTTGCTTCATAATCAGAATGAAGCAACGCCAGAGAAATCTTGTGATCTTCTTGAATTTATTAAATCATTTCATAACAAGCAATGTTGTTTGCCACTGCTATATCAAGAAGACAATGAAGATGGATATATACATCTTTCACTTGGTCGGATGATTTTAGGCCGAGCGACCCCATCAATTCTTCTTTGATTAAAGCTACACGACCAACCTCAAGAAGACTCTTGAATCACCTTAGTAGGTCTAATTCAACAAAAACTATTGCATTTTTCCTGGCATCAAACTGGAAACTTACAAGTATAAGTATATGGACCCGACTAAGAAAGACAAGCATTAGTGAATCAAACAAACAATCAATAATACAAGAAAGTTGGAAAAATTCAATAGAATTGTTTCATTTCATTAATAAGTCATAGAGTTACAAAGTCGATCCCATTACAGAAGGAAAAATAAGAAGAATGGAAAATACATAAGAGAAAGAGCAAAAAGAAACTGGCTAAAAGGAGTTAAACCTTTTCCTTGGCCTTGGCCTTGGACTAGTGAGCAACAGAAAGGTAAGAATTGTCTACAAGTACCATATAAGATTCCCCAGAACCCTCATTTTCATCATCAAAATACTTGTCCAAGTTATAAATAGTTCCTGGGTCATGTCTCTGAAATAATTAGAGTCTGCTTGGGTGCCGACCTCCTTTAAAGCTTTCGACTAACCCTCCTTGAAAGACAGTTTCTTTGCATATTCAATATGGATAATCGCTGCAGCAAAAGCCTTTTATTAGCCCTTATTGGCAACCTATTATTTGTCCTTCTTGCCCTTGGCCTTCAAAATAATGTTATCAACAGTTAGACTGGAAGTATTATCTTCAGCAGCCTTTGCCCTGCACTTAACTTCAACAAGTTTTTGCTTGGCCTAGGTCAATTGATCATGAGTAGTCTTTTATTGGTCTTCTGTCACCTTAGCCTTGTCTTTTGTATCTTTGAACTTCTCCTAAACTTTCCTCTCTTTCTCTAAGGCCTCCCCAGAAGCTTTCAAGTATTTCTACACACCTTCAAAATTTTCCTCCACATCAGCCAAGGAGGACTTTAGTTGGTCGTCTTTCTCCCACATCTAGTTGAAGTCTACCAAAAGCTATAAATGAATGAATATGTTATATTATATTAGAAGAAAAGCATTAGGCATTATTTTAGAACAACAGAAGAATTGCGAACTTACCAAGGCTAAGGTCTGGCTATCCCTCTCAATTAATCAGGCTCTGATTATGGGGGGTGCAGTCGACCTATCTACTGCCAAAGTACCAGCCTTTATTATGCCTTGCTTGTGAGCAGACTTCTTGGTCAACTTAATAGACTTAGCTAACTTTGTAGACGTTTTGTCTGGTTCTTGATGGCCAAGTAAATCTTTCTTCAGCATCTTGTATTGAGGTTCTTCGATTTGGGCCTCCTTGGTAGTAGGGACTTGAGTCCTCTGCTCAATAGCCTAAGACCTCTTATTAGTGGCAGTAGTCTTTTTAGAAGGAGGGGGTAGGAGACCCAGATCAAGCCAATAAGTTGGGAATTTTTATCTTCACTATATCTATAGAGGGTGAAGTGGGGATAGTGATAACGTCAAGGGATTCAAAGGAAGAATAAGTCCCTCCTTAGGCTAGCTCTACTCCAACTGACTCAGCAGTAGAAGAAGTGGACACAAGTTCCTCATCCAAGTTGATACGTGCCTAAGGTAGGACAAGAGAAGATCGGGCAACAAAAGATATGACAATGCTCTTGTACTCCAACAAAAAATAAGCTGATCAGAGATGCTCATATCCTGATCATTGATGGATGGCCAATAGATACTTTAGATTGTTAATATTAACCTTACCCTCCTCGGGGCACATTTTTTTTGCTTTCCTTTGTATATAAATAGAACAAGTCAGTTACTCGACCAAGCATTAAACAATTAATAAACAAGAGAAGAATTTGAAAATAAAAATTTGACCAATGCCACGCCCTTCCTGGGGAGCTTAGGCCAGTGTATTTTACCCCCTCAGGAAAGGGGTCATATTGCCAATTCTTCACATTGACACCATAGTCCCAGTAGTCCTTATTCGAATCTGGCAGGTTGACCACCAAAGTCCTATTGGCTTGACTAATCTTCAGGTAATAGGTGTTATCCTCAATAGTTTCCCATTTATAATAGAACATTAATTTAGGAATCCCAATATGGATCCCCATGAATCTTATTTAACCTATTCACTCTATTCATAACCCTCCATGTATTTGGAGCTATTCTAGCCGTAACAACATCAAAATACTGACAGAACTAAAGAAAAAGTAGGTTTTCGGGAAAGGTAATGCCACATTCTGCAATGTATAGAGTGGGAATCCAATAACCCTCAGCCAAATAATATACATCAATAGTCCATGTGCATTTATTAACCCTACCCAACTAGGAATTTTCCTCTTTTCCCTAAATTCCTCTAAGGAATATGATTAAAGGCAGGAAAATCGAAGAAAAGAAAGGAAAAATAGCATATAGAGATTACAGAGATCGAAAAATGACGGCAGGTAGCAAGAAGTAAATAACAAAAATGAAAGGTTTGAGAAAGAAAAGAAAAGTTAAGTGCAGAAGGTTTGAAGAATAGTGAAATGGAGGGAAACTTACAACCTTCTATAGGTTGCCTTAAAAATAGAAACGAAATGATTGAACTGCACGAATGTTTGAACTATTATCGGTTGCACGGTTCCTAATGCACAAAAGGACTAGTATACCCTCTAGTGGTTTTAAAAAGTTTGAATTATGTACAAAAATTTTGTTATCAACAGTACTAGTGAAAAATTTTACAAGTCCGAAAGGTCGGCTATCGACCAACCCTTAGAGGTCACGCCGAGAAACATTTTGAAAAAATACTCCATACTTTCGATCAATCATTAAGCATGGAGTATTGTGGGCTTTTATTGAATAAAAAAATTACTCTTCTACATGGACCAATGAAAAGTAGACACCTATCCTCCTATGTGGTCACTCAGTTATCTTGATCGGCTTTAAAGATGTCTCGTAGGTTGGCATGTTGATCAACTCACAGAAAGTGAACCATCAGGAATAATGAAGGTTACTCAGGTGGAATCGATACCAACACTGAATATCAAGAGTCTCATTTATTTTATACATATTTAAGTAACTGGAAATATAAAGGCATTCTATCTATTGGTTTCCTAGCCAATATAAATACATGTTCTCCCTTATCTCAAGGGGAAGATTCAATCAAACACAATCACACCCTGTACTAAGCTATTGTAACCACCTGAAATAACAACAACAGTGGACTTAGGATTTTTACAGCTTAACCACTTTAAAAACCATGTCTCTTGTGTGTTTATCCGATTTGCTTAAAGTTATTTATCCGTGATTATAAACTTGGACCCCTTCTATTTTTAGACATCAACAATGATTATTATTGATGTTATTATTAGGTTTTCACTTGTATTAAGTTTACCTAGATGCAGAAAAAATGTTGGACAGGACCCGAGCTTGGGAAAATAAGATTTGAAAAATATGTAAGACACGATTGGACTTGTTTCCAGGCTCACGGATGAGGTCTAATTTTGAAAAAAGGCAAAATTACGCAAAAATTCTGGACAGTATGCCGACCTGAAATTTTGGCAGAGTTTCGCATGGTAACCAAAAAACTAAATACGAGTGTCCTAGGTTTGACACCTATATGAGGTTTATGAAATTATTGGGTTAGTGGAAGGGTTCCCCCCTTTGGAATGACTTCAAAAATATACCTCTTGCCTATAAGGGAACTCATTCATTGGTATGTGTGGACAAGTAATTTGATATACTTGAGTGTGAGTGAATTTCCTCACTATATATCTCGTGGGGACTGTATGTGCGTGAGAGAATTCGATATACTCGATGTACATAAATGATTTCTCTGTTATATACCTCCCGATATGAGCTCGGTCAAACGGTATGATGTGGGGTAACCATTTGATATACGTCGAAGGTATGAGTCCAATGGAAGGTGAGAGTCATATCGCTTAGGTTAAGTGCGACCCGCAAGGCCAACGCCCATTATAGAGTGACCCCCTAGTATGGGATAAAATTTAGGTCAATATAGCCATGCTCTTGGTGATGTAGTGTGCAAAAAGGCACGAGTTTTAATTAATAACATATTACGGAAATAGTATTGATTCAATGTAAATTTTTCATATTTATCCCCATAATTTAGGAAATTTTATCACCCCATGCGATGTAATTGAAACGAAATTATCTCATATCATTGCAACTAACCTCATCCTGTAAGTACAATGTGTTTTGTGTATTTCTCTTATATTTTATAGGTATTTCATGCACATGAAAGCAAGGGAGAAACCAGAATAAGAACCGAAAAGCAAAGAAGGAAAGTCAAGGGGCATTAAAGTACTTACATAATTGAAACCCGAATGCGAAACCTAAAGAGATTTCAAAGACATTGAGTTCAAGAGTATATCGAAAGGAACGACATCCAAATCCGAGCTACAGTTGTAAAGATACGAGCATATGAAGATAAGAAGAAGAAAAAAATACCAAGCTTGAAGATTTTAGAAAAGAGAACCGGTTCGATTCCAAAGGGGAACCGATTCGCAAAAGGATTGGTTATATTGGAAGAATGAATCGATTCGATTCTGAAGTAGAGTCGGTTCAATTATCTGTGCGCGATTTTTTTTATATTTATCCACTTAAGTTTTAGAGTTGTGCATGGTTTAACTCTTATAAAAACGCGGGGGCTTTATTTCCACATTAATCTAGTGTTAGCTATAATGCTAAAAACACATTTTGAGAATAGAAACATTGGGCACTCTAGTCTTCATCAAAGATTACAGTAATTGTGGTTTGAATTCAAGTATTTCTTAATAAAAGTTTGCCTTTCTCATCTTGTTCTTAATTTTTCAATATCATTTGCATATTCTTGAATTTTCTTAGTTCTATATCATTCTTTTGCATGCTTAGATATATTTCAATGATGAATATGACTACATTCAACGTAAAAATCATGTCTTTAATTAGCGACATCACGTCTCGCTATGTTTCCAAGGGTTGGAATGCATGAACCCAACCCTAAGTGTTTCACATGGATATAAAAATATGTTCTTGAGTTAAATAATTAATTGAAAAAATGTCCTTTTATTAATTCAACCGTCGTAGTGCTTTTAACTCCGTTTGCCCTAGGTAATCGGAGTGTTTAAGAATGCGATGCGTGTGATAACAATCTCATCATGCACTTTATTTTTATTCTTGATTATGTATTGTGTGGGTTAATTCCTTCATATATGTAATGCTTGAAATAAATAAAGTCTTCGTTTCAATTAAGTGTTTAATTCTTGACTAGTTTGGTGTACGGGGAAATTACTAGGTGTTAAGGGATCGTATTCTGACCTTATCTTTCCTCCATATTAATTAATGAGTCAATTGTAAGTCTTGCATGCGTAGCTAATTTAGATAGGATTTCATTGGTTTCGTTAGAAGTAGTATACAGGTTCTCATCATACTCATCTTTTCTTTTTCTTTTTTTGTGAGTCACTCGTTAGGGTTAGTCTTCTTACTTAGTAGTCATCATGAGCGATCGTCTTAGTCCCTGAGTTCGACACCCGATTTATTGAATTTTTACTTGAGCGACCGATTTACACTTGAGTCTTAGTTACACGCGTGAGAGACACATTTGTCAAGTGCTTGGTGTCGTTGTCGGGGACTAGTTAAATGTATTAGGTTAGGTCAAATTAATCCTATAATTTGAATCTAATTCTTACAAAAAAAATTAAAAAAAATCCAAAATGCCAAAAACATTAAAAAAATAAAAATAAAATAAAAAAATCCCAAAAATATTCTCTCCATCCCTAAATGCAAAACAATCCTCCTAATCCCATAATTCCTACAGTACACAAGAATCCTAAGATAGAACTTAACTTCGATAGCCCACGCTCCCCAAACGCTCCAAATTTCTGGGTTCCACCTCCTACACCGCCCAACTTCATAACGAGTCACACTGCGAGTCATAGGTCTAGGGCATTTAGTGAGGATATTGAGTTATTAAGAGAGAGAGCGATGTCAGATAATGCTAATTATAGTACGGGTGAGGGTGAGTTACCATATCTCCCTAAAATAGACCTCTTATATCCCGAGCAGACCGCCACTCCGTGATGCATTATTCTCCCGTATAATACAGGGCAATTTCATTTTAGAAATGGGATGATTCAAATTCTCCCAACATTTCACAGTATGGAGTCGAAAAAGTCGTACCTTCACAATCTAGAGTTCAAGGAGGCGTGCGAGAATTTCTCAGACCAAGAATGCACTCAAGATGTAATGCGTCTCAAGATTTTCCCCTTCTCCCTGAAGGATAAGGTTAAGACATGGCCTTAATCACTAACACCGAACTCGATAGCCACCTGGAGGGACATGCAAACTAAGTTTCTCTAAAATTTCTTTCTAGCCCATACAACTAATGCGATTAGGGATCAAATTTAAACATTTAGACAAAACTATAATGAACCCTTTGATAGATGTTAGGAGCGTTTCAATGAGTTAGTCAACATATGCCCACACTACGATTTTGGGAAGTGGAGACTCATCTCTTACTTCCATCACGGGCTAAGATTAACTTCCAAACAACTCGTTGAGACTATTTATGAGGGAGAGTTCTTAGGGTTAGATGCGAATGATGATGAGGCCCACTTTAAGTACGTTTTCGAGAATACTTAAGCATAGGACACATCAGACCCGAGTACCCAATCCAAGCCTAGACAAGTGTCCACAACTCCTTTTGCATCCGGACTATATCAATTTGATAAGGAGGCCAAATTAAAACTCCAAATCAATCAACTAATAAAGAGGCTAGAGGACATATTCGGATCCACGCAAATATTAAAAGAGAAGGTGTGTGCTATTTGTGAGGCATGACATTCAACGAAGGAATGCCCAACGATACCCACCTACAAAGTGATGCTCCAAGAGAAAGTGGAAGTGGTAGGAGCTTTTAAGGGTAACTTTAATGCCCCATACAAGAATTCTTATAACCCTTTGTGGCATAACCATTTGGGTTTTTATTACGGGCAACCAAACACTGCATTGAATCCAAATTTAATTGTTGCCCAACACCTGCCACCACTCCTGCCTTTCCAATAGACTCCACCCATACAAGACCACCTCCCACACCGTATATCACCCCACATCGAAGAAGACTCGAGAACACTTTAAATTAATTTATGCAAAATCAGGCAGCAGTAAATGCTCAAAGCGCCCAAAATTACGCCAACTTAAAGGCGTCGTTGTCTAAGTTGCGATCCTCCCTAAGTGTCCAAGAGAAGGAAATGTTTCTATCCTAAGGACAAAGACTTACCAAGGTCATAATTGTGTTAGATCTAATACCGATGAGAACAAAGAGAAATGTCAAGCGGTTACCACTGTACATAGTGGGAGAGTTGTTGACTTGTCACCTCCCCCACACGATGAGCATAACGATAAGGAGGTTTCGTTGGGCATGAAAGAGGCCAAAGATGCCCCCCTTGTAAGAGAGTGATAAAGAGGAAAAAAATTGGCCCGTGGTGGCGGTGAACCCCCCTAATGCCGCTACTTACCCTCAACGGTTGGTTCCTCCCCCTAAAGGGGACACCCATGATGATATCTTAGAAGTACTCAAGCAAGTAAAGCTTAACTTACGTTTTATCAAGGCAATAAAGCAAATTCCCGCTTATTCAAACTACCTTAAGGACTTGCTAATGGTGAAACATAGACTAAAGGTAAAGAAGAAAGTATTTCTAACGCAAAACATAAGTTTGATACTTTTAAGCGACCTCCTGCCAAAGTATAAAGATCTTGGTGCACCCACCATTTCATGCACCATAGGAGATAGAAAAATTGGGAGAGAGCTATTAGGTTTAGGGGCGAGTGTTAATATTATACCTTAGTCCATCTATAGACAACTCGATTTGGGGGACCTTAAGCCCATAAAAATTACTCTCCAACTCGCGGATCGTTCTGTAGAGATACCTCGGTGGATTGTTAAGGACGTGATCGTTCAAGTCGACACTTTCTACCTCCTGGTAGATTTTGTCATTTGGGACACGGAGCCCTCCTCTCCCTAGAGCCATCATGTTCTCATGATCCTTGGCCTCACACTCTTAGCTTTCGCTAATGCTTTGATTAATACACGAAATGGGCAAATGCAACTCACGTTCGAGAAAATGAAACTCGAGACTAATATTTTCAACATCACTAAGCAAATGGGTGATGAGGATGAGTCGTGTAAGATAAATCTTATTGAGGAGGTAGTACAAAAACATTTTGAGGGTAATCACACGAGGGATACCTTACATGCATGTCTTATTATGGTGAGCGAGGGTGATAGAGCGTACACCGAGTTTGTGAGAGAGAGGTGACGGGGATAAGAGAGTTGTTAGATGGAAGTGAGAGTGATGCGTACGTGAGAGATATTAGTTGCGTCTCTCGATTCGAGGTACTACCACCGAGAGAGTCGCTCACGATTCCCTCCGATGAGAATTTTCCTAACTTTAAATTGAAAAAGCTTCATTTGAACGTTAAATATGCTTACTTGGGAGAGGATGAGACCTTTTATGTTATTGTCTCCTCGAGCCTAAGTAAAGGAAAGGGGGAAAACCTATGACCATTTTAAGGAAGCCTCAAAGTGCTTTTGGTTGGAGCATCGCGGAATTAAAGAATATAGGTTCCTTAATTTGTACCCATAAAATCCTCCTCGAGGAGGACGTGAGGCCCTCGAGGGACATGCAGAGACGTTTGAACCCCACGATGAATGATGTGGTGAGAGAAAAAAATATAAAATTATCGAATGTTGGCATCATATATACCATCTTGGATAGCAAATAGGTTAGTCCTATCTAAGTCATCCCGAAGAAGTCGGGAATGACTGTGGTTAAGAAAGCTAAGGGTGACCTTATCCCAAAACGTACAACCACCGGGTGGAGCGTTTCCATTGACTATCGAAAGCTCTATGTAGGCACTAGAAAAGATCATTTCCCCTTACTGTTTATTGATCAAATATTAGAGAGAGTAGTGGGCCACCCATTTTATTGCTTTTTAGATGGTTATTCTGGACATAACCAAATCGAAGTGGACGTAGTGGATAAAAAAAAGAAGACGTTCACATGTCCTTTTGGTATGTTTGCCTACAAATGTATGCCATTTGGATTGTATAATTCACCCGCGACCTTTCAACAGTCCATGCTTAGTCTTTTTAGTGATGTGGTAGAGAGAGGACTAGAGGTATTAATGGACGATTTCAACATTTTTGGACTCTATTTTGACCATTGCCTTGCTAATCTTGAGAAGGTGTTAGCCTGATGTGTGAAGAAGAACTTGGTATTGAATCGGGAGAAGTGACATTTTATGATTACTGAAGGTGTAGTTCTTACCCACATCGTTTCATAAAAAGGTATTGAGTTAGATAGGGCAAAAATTAACGTCATAGCTGATCTTCCCCCACTTAAGTCACTAAAGGACGTGCGCTCTTTCTTGGGCCATGTGGGTTTCTACCATATGTTTATTAAGGATTTTAGTGCCATGGCTAGGCCCTTAAGCAACCTATTCGTAAAGGATTCCACCTTTGAGTGGAACGGAGCACGTCAAAGAGCTTTTGAAAAATTAAAAAACATGCTAGTCTCCGCTCCCATCATGCAAGATCCGGATTGGTCCCTTACATTCGAGCTTATGTGTAATGCGAGTGATTAAGTGATTAGGGCTATTTTGGGACAAAGAAAGAATAAGAAGGCCCACGTAATCTACTACGCTAGTTGAACCTTAAACGGACCCCAATTTATCCACTCTACCATGAGGAAAGAGTTGCGAGTGGTAGTCTTCGCCCTCGATAAAATTCGCTCCTACCTCATTGGTTCGCCCATTACTTGATTCACTGACCATGCGGCTCTCAAATATCTATTTTCCAAAAAGGATGCATAGCTACGCCTCATTAGGCGAGTTCTAATCCTCCAAGAATTTGATCTTTCCATTAAAGATAAAAAAAGGAGTAAAAAATATAATAGCCGGTCATTTATTGAGGATTTCGTCTAACGTACTTAGTGATCCTATGCCCATAGACGAATATTTTCTGGATAAGAAATTATTTGCCACTTGTTCTCTCCCATGGCTTGCAAATATAGTGAATTATCTTATCACGGGTTCGTCCCTCCGATTGGACACCGCAAGAGAAGAGGAAGTTCCTTACTTAGTCGCACATGTTCTTTTATGACGATCCCTATTTATTTAAATATTACGCAGACCAAATCATTCGAAGACGTGTGCCGGATGACAAGATTCCTAGTGTCATCTACTTTTGTCATACAAAAGTATGTGGAGGCCATTTTCCATGAATAAGACGATCGCTAAGATCCTTCAAAGAGGTCACTATTGACCCACAATTTATTGGCATGTAAACGCTCATTGAAAATCATGTGATACATGCCAAATGATGGGAGCCATCACTCGATGAGAAATGATGCCATTGACCCCTATTATCGTAATTGAGATATTCGATTATTGGGGAATTGACTTCAAAGGACCTTTTCCTCCCTCCTTTGGTTTCTCATACATCCTCATCGTGGTAGATATGTGTCGAAATGGGTTGAATTCATAGCTATTAGGACAAATGACAAAAATGTGGTGATAAAGTTCATCCAAGAACACATAATTTCTTGCTTCGACGCTCCGAAGGTCATTATTAGTGACAACTACAAGAACTTTTGCAATAGGTCGTTTGAGAAGTTAATTAGAAAATATGGCGTTTTCCACAAATTTGGGATGACTTATCACCCACAAGTAAATGAGCAAGCTGAGTTAGCGAATCGTGAGATGAAGCACATTCTCGAGAAGACCGTTGATCCTAACCGAAAGGATTGGTATACATGATTGAATGATGCGCTATGGGATTATCGGACCGCCTATAAGAACCCCTTCTGGATGTCCCCATTTCTCGTTATCTATGGCAAGCTTTCCATCTCCCCATTGAGCTTGAGCATAAAGCATATTGGACAATCAAGTAAAGACGGAGAAGTGAGGAAACTTCAATTGCACGAGTTGGAAGAAATATGTGATGATGCGTATGTGAGCACCCGTATATTTAAAAGAAAGGACGAAACTCGCGTATGAGTGCACTATTCACCGAAAGGAGTTTTATCCCAGTCAAAAGGTGCTTCTTTACAACTCACGATTACACTTGTTTCCCGACAAGTTGCATTTAAGGTGGATCGGTCCGTTTGTCATCAAGGAGGTGTTTTGCTACGGTGAAATTGAGCTAGAAAATCCAAAGGATGGTGATACATTCAAAGTTAATGGACAGTGATAGAAGCCATATCTCGAGGTGTGCATTGAGGAAGCCAACACAATCTGGTTGTCGAACCCCATTTACGGGGTAGAGTGAGTAAGTTGAGAGGTCGCCGCACCCTCAATGCGTATACTGTGATTGTTGTTATATCATAGGGAGTTGGGTTTTGTTAGGTTAGTTAGAGGTCCGTGAATTGCAATTTAGTAAGATTAGGAACACCGATGCACACCACAAAAGAGTTTACGTTGAGCTGCAGTGAGATTTTGAGGTGCCCCAAGGTAGTAACATAGGTAGAAGAGTCTTGGAAATGTGTGGAGAATTGAGTTGTGGGAAGGTTTCAACACTTAGATTTTGAGAGAGGGAAAAATTCGAGCTTCAGTTCTATAAAAATGAACCAGTTCACCCTGGGTATACTACAAGGTAGAATGGTTCAGAATTCCAGTAAGGTTAGGGATTATGCAAACTGGTTCACCCCGGGTATACTACAGGGTCGAAGTAATTCGAAATTATGGCAGTCCAAATTCATTCCCTAACTTTTTTCCCCTCTTTTCCAATTCCTCACATTCCATTCGAAATTAACCCTCCAAAATATCCCCCACCCAATACATTCCCCATTTTTATATGCCTCCACCCTTTCCCATTCAACCATCCCCCTTTCTAACCAAAATTCCACCACTCCTCCACAATAAATACCACTCCATCCCCAACATTCCTCTCACCACTTCCAAATCTTCCCAAATTTTGTCTTCCCAAATATTCCACCCATGACCAGTGCAGAAAATGCTATCAAGAAATACACTGAGGTTGACATTTCCTCGATGGTGACCATACCTGATATGCCCAAAGTGCACGCTCATACTCAGGGTTACTAACCTCGGCCTGTCTGACAGCCGAGTTGACAAGAAGATTATAATATCCACCAGAAAGGTCGTCTTCTATAAGGTTGACCCCTTATTCACCAACCTCGGCTTGGCATCAACCAAGGTCAGCAGAGTCTCATGGGCTTAAGCAATTGCCAATATCGTACTCTGCTTGAGCCGAGATTACATCCTACCTCATGCCCAAACTCGTCCTGTCTTCTTGAATGAGGTCATCGTGGTTATTAACAAGACAAAGTATCATTATCGAACTTCACCAACCTCGTACTCGGCCAGGCCGAGGTTATAGCAGTTAATGGTGTAGGTCCGAGCACACACAAGCACATGAAAGGTTTGGAACACATGAGCAAATCAGTTATAACCAAATCATTCCCCTCATGTGAGGAAATATTGTGGTCATTATTATCTGCATGAGATCATCCAGGTGTCATTCGGATACTGGTTCGATCCTCATACACATGCTCATTTCATGCTTGGGGGGTACACTACACCCCAAGCACTATATATAGAGGTCTTCCTCTACCTTGTAAAAGGATCGATAATTTCAACCCTAGCTGAAACTCTGTTGGTTTACACAGTAGAGAGAGAGAGAGATTGTATCTATGGCCATTAGTGCCTTCATCTAGTGAAATTAATCATACACTCACAGTGGACGTAGGCCTGATTGGTTGAATCACTTATATTCTAGTGTTTCTCCTCTTCTCGTTGCCTCATTCTACTATATATTCACTCTTTTACTGCCATTGTTATTGCTAGCTTGAGCTTGTCAACACCTTATTTGGTGATGCTATTTCCATCATCATCATTTTGGCACCGTCTATGAGAACCGATAGGATTCATCTCTTCCTCAATAGCTGGTTAACCTCACCGGAGACTCTGGTAGTGAACCAGGCCTCACCCTTTGCGTGGAGCTGTTTCACCATTGAAAGAGGTCCCTTAAGGTTTCCAATCTCTATAGTCCTTCCATAAAAGCTTAAGCATATGGCACCGGAGTTACCACTACCTCTTCCACCATCTAGTGTTGGAGAACCCAGTTCCAACCAGGCACCACCCCAGCCCGAGATGGCAGCAGCCTTGAAGTCCTTGGCTGCAACTCAGCAGGTGATGCAGGAGCAATTTGCCCTACTAAGACAAAACATAATAATGAGACCACCTATGGTCTCACTGGATATGATTACTCCGGCAGATGCTCAGCCACAGCATGAGGCCAGGGGACTACCCCAGGCACCACGAATGGACCAACCTACTCCTTAACGGAGGAGGGATGTGGTTAACCCTAGGCGTTTACGCCTGGGGAGGAAAGGAAACCCTTGCCTTGAGGATATGTATGATGACATTAAGGAAAAAGATGCCTCAACAGACTGTTGGGAGCCGTATGAGGTCTCAAACAACACCGTACGTCCTATACAGCAGAGCCGAGGTCAGTGTGAAAGACGAGATGGTGATGCACGACACAAAGGGTCAACTTTTGATCGCTTAAGTAGAGGGTCGACCTTTGAAAGGCTCAGCCCAGTTAATGACCCGAGGCAGAGGCTATCCAGGTCAAGAAGCATAGCTGGCTCACAAAGGGAAGGTGGTGATCATCGACCTCATCATGGCCGACCCCCACATGGCCGAGACTATGGTCAGGGATAGGTCAACAGCTGACGTTGCGCAGTAGCTGGGGAACCCTCAGTTCACCCTTTAGAAGTGGTTGGGGATAACCTCGTCCAAGATGACGTTGCCAAACCATGGAATGACTCTATTCAGAGGCTTGAAGAGAAGATATGGGACCTCATAAAAAACCGAAACCCATTACAGATGGGGTACTCAAAGGGCTCACCATTTGTGGTAAGGATTGTTAACTTCCCAACCCTTGCCAAATTTAAACCCCCGGTGGTGTCTCCCAAGTACGATGGTAGTACTAACCCAGTCCATCATATTGAAATGTATCAATCTGCTGCAGACATTTATTCAATCTTTGATGAGATGAGGTGCTGAGCTTTCTTAAGCACACTAATTGGGGATGCACATATCTGGTTCACTTCTCTTCCTAAAAATTTAGTTGAGAATTTTAAAAGTTTGGCCGAGCAGTTTATTCACAACTTCTGTTTTGGGGTAAGACCTCAGAAGAAGACAACACACTTGCTTTATGTAAAGAAAGGGAAGAATGAAAGCCTCAGAGACTATATCATGAGGTTCAACAAGGAAAAATTGGAAGTAGAAGATTATGAAGAGAGTATAGCCATGATTACCCTTATTGGAGGACTTCAGAAGGGAAAACTACTTTAGAAGCTTACTGAAGACCCTCCCAAGTCTATGGATGAGCTGTTAGCAACAGCTGGAAAGGTCATGAACGCAGAAGAAGAAATGGCTGCCAAGTATGAGGATAAGAATGGAAGTAGTAGTGGGAAGAAGTATGGAAAAAAGAGGACTACAGACGAAAAGTTTTCACACTACACTCTTTTAACTGTGAGCTACGAACATATCCTCAATGAAATAAAGAATGATAGATCCCTGAGATGGCTGAAGAAGCTGAAGTCTCCTCCACATAAGAGAAACAAGAATCTGTGGTGCAAGTTCCATCAAGATCATGACCATTTAATTGACAAGTGTTTCGCCCTGAAGGACGAGATTGAGAAAATGTTAAAGTCTGGAAATCTCAGAAAATATGTGGATGGTAGAGCTTCTAAGGGGGGAAGAGACGACCCCAAAAAGAAAAGAAATGATAAATGTCGAGAGGATGCCCCTGCCAGAAGAAATGATAACTCAGATGATGATGATGATGATGACGATGACCCTGACCTCCCACCAAAAGATGACAATGTCCCAATGAAGAGGGTCAGTATGATCTCTTTCGATGTGAACACTATCTGTGGGGGACTAGCAGGGGGTGGCTCAGAGGTAGCTGATCGTAAGGCTCATGTGGCAGAGGCCAAAGCAATAACTAAAGTCGAGGTTATGAACTTAGCATCTAAAGAGGTTTAACGCGAGAAGATAAAGAAGGTAGATACGGACATCCTTGTGGTAGGCTTCTCACGACTTGACTTTAAGGGTATCTTAGCTCCCCACGATGACCCTTTAGTCATCACCACAAGGGTGCATGGGTGTGAAGTTCAGAGAATCCTCGTTGATGGGGGTAGTTCTGTAGACGTTGTGTTTTGGCCCTGTTTTAAGAGCATGGGCCTCAGTAGAGCTAGGCTTGTCCCTTATCATCACCCCTTGATTGGCTTCAGCGATGAAAAGGTTCATCCATTCTGCATGTATGAAATGGATGTTAGAATGGGAGATGAATGGCCTAAGAGGTTGACTAGAAAAATTAATTTCTTTGTGATGGATGAAAAAGTCTTCTCAACTTACAACCTCATCATATAACGAGTAACCCTCAAGGAATTTGAGGCCGTGCCCTCAACGGTCCACCAAATGCTAAAATTACCGACTCCTTATGAAGTAGGGGAAGTGAAAGGTGACTAAACATCGACACGTGAATGCTACTTCAACTCTACAAAAGAGAGAGAGGCTCATAAGAAGGCAACAACCACGTACAACATCGACACACTTGATCCTAGGGATAAAACAAAGCGCAAAACGGGAGAAGCCGCGGAGGAGGTAAAATCCATCGTCCTCAATGAGGAGGAGCCGAAAAAACCCATCAAAGTCGTCAAAGACCTAAGACCTGAGATCAAGTAGGAACTAGTAAAGCTGTTAAGGAAGAGACAAAGTATTTTTGCCTGGATCCATGCAGACATACCGGGTATCGACCCTGAATATTGTAGAAGATGCCAAGCCCATCAAGCAGAAAAGAAGAGTATACTCAAGAGAAAAGTATGATGTCATTAGAGACGAGGTTAGAAAGATTGAAGAGGACAAGTTCATCAGAGAGGTCATATACCCTGAGTGGTTATCTAACGCTGTCATTATGCCCAAAGCTAATGGAAAATAGAGAATGTGTGTAGATTTTGCTGATTTAATCAAATCTTGCCCAAAAGACAGCTTCCCCCTGCCTCGTATTGATCAGATGGTGGATGTCACAGCAGGACATGAGCTCATGAGCTTCAATAATGCGTATTCTGGGTATAATTAGATTTTTTAAAACTCGATTGACTCAGAGAAGACAACCTTTATTACAGATAAGGGGACCTATTGCTACAAGGTCATGCCCTTCGGCCTAAAGAATACAGGGACTACATACCAATGTCTTATAAATAAGATGTTTGAAGATCAGATAGGTAAGTTCGTGGAAGTTTATGTGGATGATATGCTGACGAATAGTCTGAAGGCCGACACTCATGTGGCCGACCTTGAAAGAACTTTTCACACCATGGACAAATATAGAATGAAGCTTAACCCCACCAAATGTGTCTTCGGGGAAGGAGCAGGAAAGTATCTGGGATTCATCGTCAACCAAAGGGGAATAGAGTCTAACCCTGAGAAGATCAAGGATTTGATGGAAATGAAGACACCCAGAACTATCAAAGACATTCAGAGGCTAACCGGAAGAGTTGTTGCGCTTAACAAGTTTGTATCAAGAGCCACAGATAAGTGTCTTCCCTTTTTCAAAGTTCTTAGAAAGGCCTTCGAATGGAATGAGCAATGTGACATTGCTTTTAAACAACTCAAGTCCTACCTCGGCTCTCCCCAACTACTATCCCGACCAATTCAGGGCGAGAATCTATGTGTATTATTGATACCAAATTTAGTCAGCTGACGTGGTCCAATCATATGAAAACACATGTCAATCTACGTAGCAAATACAAATACTTTCAACGAACAACATACTTTCACCGAGATACTCAGGCGTTCCGAGCTACTTAAGCGTACCGAGCAACTTAGGCGGTCCGAGCTACTTAGCGTGCAGAGCATCCAATCAAGAAAATCAAAAGGCGACTACACATTAAATGCGCATTATTATTGTACAGATGTATATGTCTACTAGATAACAGCGCATTACCTTTTCGAATGTACAACCTCAAGGCTATAAATACATTGTAACCTCGTCATAAGAGGGGAACTTTTGATCTCTTAGTCAACCTATCATCGAGATTTAAGGCAAATAATCAGCAATACAAGAACAGTGGACGTAGGCCATTTTGATAGCCGAACCACTTTAAAAATCCATTGTCGTATTTATTTATTCATTTTTATCTGTGATTAATTAATTAGATTGCATCTAGTTTTTTACATCAACAGATTGTCGCCGTCTGTGGGAAATGATTATACTTAGCGTTTTTCACCAAGAAACTCATCATCTATGGCTGAGATTCCGGAATCCAGTAATCAAAACACTGGGGTCCCTCCATACCCCTCTACTCCAACAAATATTCACGATCTGGCTGGCTTAATGGCTAATTTAGCCCAAGGGCAAACGACCATTTAAGAAACCATGCGTCAACTTATACAAACTGTTCGAGATGGAGTGTCGGCTAAATTAGGACAACGGAGTGTTCAGAGAAATATCCATCTGCCATCTTCAAGAAGTAGACGAATGTTATTCCCGCAGGTTTCTCAATCTAGACGTATTGGCTCATATCGTATTGAGAGGTCTAATAATCCTTCGTATCAACCTGGCCGGACTTCATAAGTACGAGATACAAATTCTCAACTGAATGTCACTCTAACTCCAGAATGGACCAGTGCTCTGGAAAGATTGAGTAAAATCTCTCCTTTTGATCGATTGGGCCCCAGGAGGAATAGAAACCCTCATAGGATCGCGTCGAGCAACTCTCAACATCCATCCAATCTAAGAGAAGGCTCTACCCAGTCACGCCCAACAACCCGTAATGAAAGGTCCCAAGAGGAAAACTCAACGCGATCAGTTGCTCGAACAAATAGGCCCGAGGCTGGAAACGATGCATGGAAAGGCTCTATTCAAAGGTTGGAAGACAAGTTAGGGGAAATGGCTAAGGCCAAGAATCATCTACAAAGAACTTTTGTCCAAGGGACACCATTCGTGCAGGAAATTGTGGATTTTCCCACACCATCAAAATTCAAAGCTCCTATGGTGACACCTAAATATGATGGAAAAATTGACCATGTCCTCCATATAGAGCAATACCAAGAAGCTGCCGATGCGATTCCATATGAGATGAGATGCAGGACATTTTCAGGAATTCTCACCGAGTCAGCTCAAATATGCTACAATAACCTTCCTCGGGGGAAGATTGCAACTTTCTATCAACTAGCAGAGCTTTTCATAGGGAATTTCTATTTTGGAGCGAAACCAGTTAAAAGAGTAGCACACTTATTGAGCGTTAGACAAAAGACAAAAGAAAGTATCAGGGACTATATTACTCGTTTCAATAACGAGAAACTTGAGGTAATTGACTATGAGGAGAAGATAGCAATTATTACTCTGATGAGTGGACTATTACCAAACAAGTTGTACTATACTTTGGCCAAAGATCCGCCTAGGACCATGACAGAACTGATGGCAAAGGCAGCCAAGATCATAAACACTGAGGAAGTCATGGCTGTGAAGAAGAATACAGATACTAAGGAGACCAAGGTTGAGGCTAGTAAAACTGAGAAGAAGGATCATAAGAATAATGGTGGCAGTAAACAGTCAAAAGGCAAACAGACGCTGGACCAGATGAGGAAATATGGAAATTATACTCCCTTGAAGGTAGATATAAATCACATTTTGGAGGAGATCAAGGACAGCGAGGAGCTAACTTGGCCCGAGAAAATGAAGGAAGATCCTGATAAAAGGGACAAGTCCAAATATTATGAATTCCATAAAGACCATGGTCACACGACCAAACGTTGCATAGCTCTCCAGAACAAAATTGAAGCACTCATCAGGCGAGGAAAACTGACTAAGTAAGTTGATCGCCAGAGTGGTGGAAAAACCAACGACAGAGGAAGGCAAAGATCTAAATCTCCTCGACGAGCAAAAGATGACAAGAAGAGAGATCATGAAGATGATCCAGAAGATGATCCCGATCTTCCCAAAAGGCCAAGGCAACCTGAGCCCGAGGTATTTTAAATCCATTTTGGATAATTTGAATGTAATGTCATTACAAGTGGAGACGCAGGAGGTGGATATCTTATCGCGAAGAGAAAAGCTTACCTCAATGAGTCCCAAGCTTGCTCTTATATACAACGCGTAAACTTGGTTGAAGACAAGCGCCCGAGGAAGGTGAATAGGGACAAACTGGTCATTGGCTTTTCTAAGAATGACCTGGCAGGTGTACTATATCCTCATGATGACCCATTGGTGATCAAGATGAGAATGGAGGAGGTGGTGATTTCACGGGTACTGGTGGATAATGGTAGCTCTGCAGATATCATGTTCTACCCATGCTTTGATAGTTTGAATCCGAAGTTAGCCCAGTTGGAGCCATATCATAGGCCCCTCCTCGGTTTTACTGGTGAAAAGGTTTTTCCACTTGGGACGATCAAGTTGTACATGCTTATTGGTACATGGCCTGCTTGCCGAACAGAAAGAGTACGCTTTTTCGTAATGGATAAAAACGTCCAATTAGCTTACAACATCATCATGGGAGGGTAGGTCTGAAGAAGTTCGAGGTAGTACCATCTACTGTACATCAATGTTTAAAGTTCTCAACTAATTTCTGAGTGGGAGTTGTGAAAGGCGACCAAAAAGTAGCTCGAGAATGCTATTATTCATCTGGTGAACAGGAAGAACGAGAAGAATCCAGGAAGAAGACTACTACATATCAAGTGGATGAAACAGAAGATGCAGAGATTTAAACATTAGACCCTAGAGACGAGTCTCAGCTCGTGAAGGGCCAGGTTATGAAAGCTACCAAAAATATCATTCTAGACGATGAATACCCAGAACGAACAACCCAAATCAGTGCGTCATTGGATGTATCGATAAAATAAGAACTAATAGCATTTCTAAGGCACAAATAATAGACTTTTGCATGGAGTCATGAAGACATGCCAAGGATAGACCCGAGTTTCCTGTACCACGAGCTCAACGTTAACAAGGAAGTCAAGCCAATGAAGCAGCGAATAAGGGTGTTCAGCCCTGAAAAGAACCAAGCTATACAAGAAGAAGAGGAAGAGAAACTACATAAAGCCTTTTTTTATTGAGGACGTCAAGTAACCTGATTGGCTAGCAAATGTGGTGATGGTAAAGAAAAAAAATAATAAGTGGAGGATGTGTGTGGACTTCACTGATCTTAATAAAGCCTTCCCAAAGGATCATTTTCCTTTGACTCGATTCGATCAGTTGGTGGATGCTACACCGGGGAAAAAATTGTTGAGTTTCATGGATGCTTACTTTGGTTACAACCAGATTAAAATGAAACCTGAGGACAGGGAAAGTACCTCTTTTATCACCCCAAGGGGGACTTATTGCTAAGCCTTTCGGACTTAACAATACAGGTGCAACATATCAGCGGATGATGAATAAGGTGTTTGCAAAGAAAATCAGTCATAACATGGAGGTTTATGTTGACGATATGCTGACGAAAAGTAAGAAAGTTGTTGATCATTTAGTTGGCATAGGTCCGACTTTTGATCAACTAGAGAAATATCAAATGAAGATGAATCCCACCAAATGCATATTCAGAATACGAGAAGGTATGTTTCTCGGATATATTGTTAACCAACGAGGCTAAAAAGATCAAGGCCCTACTGGAGCTACGATCTCCAGCTACAAAAAAGGAGGTGCAAAGTCTCACAGGGCGAGTTGCAGCACTTAACAAATTTGTGTCACGAGCAACAGACAGATGCCTCCCATTCTTCAAAACACTTCGAAAAACTTTTGAGTGAAATGATGAATGCGAGGAGGTGTTTCAAGAGTTGAAGAAATATCTGGGAACATCTCCATTGTTATCTAGACTAGTGATGGGAGAAAGGCTATACTTGTATTTGGTGGTTTCAAATAACGCGGTTAGCTCAGCATTGATAAGAGTGGAAGACGGAGTATAAAAACCAGTCTATTACACCAGCAAGGCTTTCCGAGGAGCAGAGATCAGATATCCAAGACTGGAGAAGTTAGCACTAGCACTAATCAAAGCAAGTAGAAGGATGAGGCCATACTTCCAAGCCCATACTATAGTAGTGTATACTGATATGCCATTAAGACAAGCTCTGTATAAACCGGAGAAATCGAGAAGATTGATGTACCGGGCAGTAGAACTTGGTGAATATGACATATTTTATGAGCCTAGGTCATCACTTAAGAGGCAGGCAGTAGCGAATTTTATCGCAGAGTTTACTCACTCTGATGCAACCGAAGATCACTAGTTTAATATAGACCAACCCTTGGATGTTATGGGATCATCGAAGATAACACCCGACCAACTTCCATCCGTGGATAAGCAAGAGAAGATAATCAATGAGCAGCGAGAAGTATCGGGGGAAGATAAAAGGAAGTATCAAATATTCCACCGAGGAACTCTGTCTGACAAAGAGTTTGATAATAAAATACCCGTATGGAATCTATATGTGGATGGCTCTTCGTGTGCCACAGGCAGTGGAGCAGGAATAGTTTTAAAAAGTCCTGATGGAATTGATATGGAGTATGCTCTACGTTTCCAATAATGAAGCTGAATATGAAGCTATGATCGTGGGTCTAAGTTTGGCCAAAACCATGAAGGCAGAGCAGGTCGTTGTATTCAGTGATTCACAATTAATCATAAATTAAATTCTTGGGTTGTATGCAGTGAAGGGAGAACTAATGGTCAAGTATCATGCAAAATCTATGGAGGTTGTCTCGACTCTTACCGCAGTTCAGTTAATCAGAATACCGAGATTGGAGAATGTAAGAGCCGACGCTCTAGCTCGGCTGGCAACAGCAATACGCACCGAGCTACGAAGAAAAATCCCAATAGAAATCCTGGTAAATCGGAGCGTAGACAAAGATTTGATGATGAACTTCATTGCCCTCGACTTGGGACCATCCTGGATGGATCCCATCAGGGCCTATATCGAAGAGGGGGCTGTGCCAACTGATAAACTCGCAGCCAAGAAACTGAAGTTTAAAGCTTCTCGTTACGTATTAATCAGTGGCATTTTGTATAGAAGAGGCATTATAGCAGGACTACAGAGATGTGTCCATCCCTCCAAAGTTAAAGACTTGATTGAAGAGGTTAACGAAGGGTCTTGCGGAGCCCATGTAACAGGTCGGACGCTTTTGCAGATAATAACAACACAGGGGTATTACTTGCCAATGATGAGAGCTGACTGCGTAGATTATGCTAAGAAGTGCGATAAATGCCAACATTTCTCTTCCATCTGAAGAACTCCCCAAGCATTATTAACACCCATTACGTCCCCTTTGCCATTCGCCATGTGGGGGATAGACTTGGTCGGGCCACTTCCAATGACCAAAGGGAGATTCAAATACCTCGTAGTTACTGTGGATTATTTTACCAAATGGGTGGAAGCTGAACCTCTCACTGATATGACGTATGACAAGGTCTATCAGTTTATTTGGAAGAGTATTATTTGTAGATATGGTCTCCCACACACATTCATTACTGACCATGGAACCTAATTTGACAACGAGGAATTCGCTGCATATTGTCATCAATCCAATGTACAAAAGATCCATTCTGCGCCAGGCCATCCCCAGAGCAATGGGCAAACTGAAGTGACAAACAAAACCTTACTGAATGGTATAAAAAATGGCTGGATGACACAAAAGGAAACTGGATTAACGAGCTACACTCTATGTTGTGGGCTTATCGCACTACACCGCAAACAACAACTGGGGAGTCTCCGTACATGTTGACATTAGGGAGTGAGGCTATCATACCTGCTGAATTGGGTCTACCCACACATAGGGTGCTTAATTTCAATTCTTCTGTAAGTGACTTGATGAGACGTTTAGACCTGGATATGCTCGAAGAAGTTAGGGAAGAAGCAGCAATCAGGAATGCAACATACCAACAACGAACAACCTTGTTCTACAATAAAAGGGTGAAGAAGCGCGATTTGAAAGAGGGGGCTTATGTGCTGAAGAAGGTGATCCAAAAGCATAACAAATTGGAGGCTAACTGGCATGGACCTTACAGAGTAACTAAAGTTGTTCATCCTAGGACATACAAAATTGAAACTTTGGAGGGAGAAGAATTCAAGAACGCATGGAATGCAGAGCATCTGCGCAAGTATTATCAGTAATAAAAATCCATATGTAATACATTTCTCTCAATATGAATAAAGTGATGTTCCGCCCATATTTCCTCTTTTTTTGAATTTTCTTCGGAATATTAGTGCTACACACTACACAAATACAAATTCAGATCAACAACCACCAACCCCGATTGGTCGGTAATTCAGTAACCACCAACTCTGGTTAGTCGGCAATTCAATAACCACCAACTCCGGTTAGTCGACAATTTAATAACCATCAACTCCGGTTGGTTGGTAAATAAAAATCATACAATGCAAAAGCCTGTTTGATCACGGGTGATCTCAAGGGACACCCCAAACTAGGCAAGAAGATGGGTGACCTTCCGAGGCATCCACTGTCTAGGCAACAAGGTAATCCTGGCAAGATTACTACAACTAAGCAGGACCATGGGATGAAAATCATTCCATTGCTTAGGCCCAAAGAGTGACAAGTCACTATAATCAGACAACAAATGGGACAAGTTCCATTGTCTAAAAGCAAAACAGGATATTTCGTCTTTCTATATATATATATATATATATTCACCAACGAATGATAAAGACATTCTACAAAATATTTCCAAGGAAATGAAATTGTAAAAGAAACTAAATCTTTCTTCATTAAAACCAAGCAGATTACATACGATATAAAATTTGATTCATTACATACAAATGTCCTATTCTATGGGTTTCTTTCCCTCTGCTTTTGAAACAGGTTCCACCCCAGCTGGAGGATCATCTAATGCATAAGGAGAGTTTATAAAGTTCATATCTCGCAGCATTCTGACATTAATTATGGATGATAGATCAAGTAAGTGCTCTGGATGAGATATCTCAAAATTCGAATGAAGACTATAATCACCTAGATACTTGGAGATCAAAATTCGAGGAATAGCACGGGTTGGAATCCAGCTAAGGTCAAGTTTGAAGGGAGGCACAGGTAAACTAAGAACTCCAGGTTCATAATAATCCCATAATAAATGACCTTGCTCCAGTTTCAGAACACATAAGGCATTCAACGATCCCTTCTTATATCCTTCGTTGCTCGACTGTTATAAACGAGCATCAAGATGATACATAGCTTTATTATACCCAGCCATCTAAAACTCCCTGGGTTGCTTGTGAAATTGACAGGTCAATCTATCAAGCTGCTCGTGGAGCTTTTTTACCAACAGATCCTTATTTTCCAATACTGAATTTTAGTTGGAGAGTTGGTCAGTGAGAAATTGCATTTTTTGAGACATTTCGACCAAGGCTTGAGTTTTGGCTTTTATCTGAGTGGCTTGATTTACTAAAGTCTGGTTAGTCCTCGTCTCTTCAACACTTTTTCGAACAGCTCTACCTCTACCCCTTTTGGAGGATGACAATTTAGCTCGTTTCAAAGTCCCCAGCTCTTCTCTCAAGGCAACATTTTGAACCTCTAAAAAGGAATAACCCTCATCGTTGACTGGAACCAAGGCTCCCGAGGAAGAAGAGGCAACGATTTTAAGTCATTTTAGCTCCTCCTACAGCGTAACATTTTCTTCTTCCAACAGCTTGGCAATGTGCCTATGTTCTTCGACCTCATGACTTAGAACATTTTCTCTTCTCTTATGAGCAGAGAGATACTTATCATAACCCCGATCAGCACTCAGTTGTTGGCACTTTTGCTCGTAACCCTCATGTAGGAGTTTACTGGATTCTTTATACTGATGTTGAAGTTCCTCGATCGTTCCATGAAGATCTTCAATCATTTTATAATAATCCACATTGTTGGCTACAACGCGATCAAGTAGGCACTTCGAGTACTGGTAAGCATCAATTGCTCGTTCAGAGGCATCTGATCCGAGAATGTCAATTATTTGGGCCTCAGTAAAGTCTACATGACCAGCTTTGAAATAATCATTGCATTTCTTCATCAACTCTATATCATTATCTCATAAGAGTTCCATCCTGGCCACAAAATAGCAAAGAGAAGATAAAAAACAAAATCAATAATGATGTGAACAGAGCACGTAAGAGAAAAATTCAAGACGAATACAAAAGTTCATTTTTTATTCATCACGATAAAGAAAAATACATTTCAGGGTTACATCCAAGAAATGACGCAATAAAAGACCCGAACAACTTTACATATTCTCTTTATTTCCTATAACCTATTTGGACGGTTTGGATGAAGGGGTTGGTTGCTCGAAGAGCAATGGCAGTTTATCGAAAGATGTGCTAGCTTGTTGGACTTGCTCGGAGGGTTGAATAACAGCAACAACAGGGACTTGCTCTCCTATCATCATAGAAGACTCATCTGATGCAGCTTTATTTTCTTCTTCTTCTCCAGGAGAGGGAGGAGGGCCATGAGTATGCTCCTGGAACAACTCAGAGTTTTTTGCAACCTTCAATTTCTTCAAAGCTGCTATCCATCCATCCCTAAAATACTTAACACTGGCATACTCCATCTGAGAAGACATAACGTCCAGGCCCTTATTCCAACCCTTGTCCCAACCAGCACTAAAAGATTTCTTAACAGCAACTTCCTTTTTACTCTCTCCGAGGAAGTCTTTTCCCCAAGGAGCTCTTCGGCAGATTTTAGTTTTTCCTCTACCTCTTTCTTACGTCATTCAGCATCTTGAATCTTGGCGACATCTTCCTCAGTAGATTTAAGTTTGACCTCAAGCTCCTTTTCACGTTGTTCAACATCCTTTAATTTCTTCTCCAACTCTTTGGAGGCAGTCACAGCTTGATCTCGATTTATTTCAACAGACTGGAATTGTTTCTCCCATACATTTTTATCTTCCTCGATACTTCTGACGAGATTCCTTCAAAGATTGAGTTAATCCAGCAAAAGCTTCTTCTATTCCACTCGAGGAAGTTGAAGCCCTGATGGCTTCATCTTTCTTCAAAATACTATTGAAACACGTCACGAGCTGAAAAAATAAAGAAGTTTAATTCAATATATGAATATAGTACTAGAGGATAAAGGACTGACGTAATGTGTTGAGCAGCCAAAGTAGTAATTCTCTCACGAGAAAGGTGTCTTCAATACCTTGGAATTTTGGGAGAGTCCAAGATCTGATCAAGCCCATAGCAGAGCTCAGAGGAATAAGAGCTGGAACATTACCCTCAACATTTGAAGGTTGAAAAACAGAGTCAACAGGTCTCTCAGTAGGACCACTTTTCAATCTCCTCAGAGGAGCACTTTCAATTAAAGGTGTTGTCTCTCCTTGTGAAATGGCAACAGTTTCAATCGGAGGTGCTACCTCTTTTGGAGGCATAGGGGGCTTCTTGCCAGTTTCCTTAGCAGCAGTAGATGAGGGTACATCTATATTCTTTGTCCCCTCATCTGGGGCATCCTGTTTATTCTTCTTTACCCCTTCAGTGGCAAAGCCACACTTGTCAAAAAATGCGGGAGCTTTCCTCTTCTTCATCAGATCAGTAATAGGAGTACTTAAATCAGAAGAAGATCGTTCCACACTAGTTTTAGAAGTTGGTATCCGATCAAGATCAACCACCACAAGGCGAGCAATGAAAGATGAAGTGGAGCTTCTATATCTCAATAAATATGAAGCGAACCTCACGTGCTCTCCATTGATCGATTGATGCAAACTCCAAATAAGTTTCAAGTCATTTAAATAAATATCAGTTTCCCTTGGATATTTCCTTTTACTGTCAACTATAACAAACAAAATTAATGTCAGTGATGCATTTCATCGAATACAAAGAAAATAACATTTCAAAAATAAAAACAACCTATCCCATTGCCATAAAGCGGACATCTGCACTACACTATTTCCTGCGAATGGGCAAATATTGAGTGGGTCACGGCCCAAGTCCGCGACCAACTGGTCGCGGACTTGGGCCATGACCCACTCAATATTTGGCGTGACCATATTTATTATAACACTAAATTATCGATGCTCTAGAAGTGGTTATGGACCAAGTTCGAACGGCCCCGTGGGTGGCACCAACACCTCCCACGGGACCAATGTAACTCGTAGAAACTGACCGCGCAGCCGCGACACTCCCGGTTTGACAATATGACGGTAATTTGCATATTTCTAGACTTAGGCATAAAAACATGGCGTTAGAGGGTGAAAACTTGAAACAACCTCTGAACGTCCCTATGGGTGGCACCAACACCTCCCATGGCACCAATATAACTCGTAGAAATTGACCGCGCAGCCACGACCCTCCCGGTTTGAGAATACGACGGTAATTTACATATTTCTAGACTTAGGCATAAAAACATGGCGTTAGAGGGTGAAAACTCGAAACAACCCCCGATCGGCTCCGTGGGTGGCACAAACACCTCCCACGGGACCAATGTAACTCGTAGGAACTGACCCCACAATCGCGGGTCTCCCGGTTTGAGAATACGACGGTAATTTGCATATATCTAGACTTAGGCTTAAAAACATGGCGTTAGAGGCTGAATACTCGAAACAACCCCCAAACGGCCCCGTGGGTGGCACCAACACCTCCCACGGGACCAATGTAACTCGTAGGAACTGACCCCACAATTGTGGGTCTCCCGGTTTGAGAATACGACGGTAATTTGCACATATCTAGACTTAGGCATAAAAACATGGCGTTAGAGGGTGAAAACTCGAAACAACCCCCGAACGGCCCCGTGGGTGGCACCAATACCTCCCACGGGACCAATGTAACTCGTAAAAACTGATCGCGCAGCCGCGACACTCCTGGATTGAGAATACGATAGTAATTAGCATATTTTTAGACTTAAGCAAAACATGGCGTTAGAGGGTGAAAACTCGAAACAACCCCCGAACGGCTCCTTGGGTGGCACCAACACCTCTCACGGGACCAATATAACTCATAGGAACTGACCGCGCAGCCGCGAGACTCCCGGTTTGAGAATACGACGATAATTTGTATATTTATAGACTTAGGCTTAAAAACATGGCGTTAGAGGGTGAAAACCCCGAACAACCCCCGAACGGCCCCGTGGGTGGCACCAACACCTCCCACGGGACCAATGTAACTCGTAGGAACTGACCGCGCAGCCGCGGCGCTCCCGGTTTGAGAATACGATGATAATTTATATATTTATAGACTTAGGCTTAAAAACATGGCGTTAGAGTGTGAAAACCCCGAACAGCCCCCGAACGGCCTCGTGGGTGGCACCAACACCTCCTACGGGACCAATGTAACTCGTAGGAACTGACCGCGCAACCGCGGCACTCCCGGTTTGAGAATACGACGGTAATTTACTTACATCTAGACTTAGGCATAAAAACATAGCGTTAGAGGGTGAAAACTCGAAACAACCCCTGAACGACCCCGTGGGTGGCACCAACACCTCCCACGGGACCAATGTAACTCGTAGGAACTGACCGCGCAGCCGCGGCCCTCCCGATTTGAGAATACGACGGTAATTTGTATACTTCTAGACTTAGGCATAAAAACATGGCGTAAGAGGGTGAAAACTCAAAACAACCCCCAAACGGCCCCGTGGGTGGCACCAACACCTCCCACGGGACCAATATAACAAGTAGAAACTGACCGCGCTGCCGCGACCCTCCCGGTTTGAGAATACAACGGTAATTTACATATTTCTAGACTTAGGCTTAAAAACATGGAGTTAGAGGGGGAAAACCCCGAACAGCCCCCGAACGGCCCCGTGGGTGGCACCAACACCTACCACGGGACCAATGTAAATTATAGGAACTAACCGCGCAGCCGCGGCACTCCCGGTTTGAGAATACGATGATAATTTGAATATTCATAGACTTAGGCTTAAAAACATGACGTTAGAGTGTGAAAACCCCGAACAACCCTCGAACGGCCCCGTGGGTGGCACCAACACCTCCCACGGGAACAATGTAACTCGTAAGAACTGACCGCGCAGCCGCGGCACTCTCGGTTTGAGAATACGACGGTAATTTGCATACATCTAGACTTAGGCATAAAAACATGGCGTTAGAGGGTGAAAACTCGAAACAACCCCCAAACAACCCCGTGGGTGGCATCAACACCTCCCACGGGACCAATGTAACTCGTAGAAATTGACCGCGCAACCACGACCCTCCCGGTTTGAGAATACGACGGTAATCTGTATATTTCTAGACTTAAGCAAAACATGGCGTTAGATGGTGAAAACTAGAAACAACCCCCGAACGGCCCCATGGGTGGCACCAACACCTCCCACGGAACCAATGTAACTCGTAGGAACTGACCGCTCAGCCGCGGCCCTCCCGTTTTGAGAATACGACGGTAATTTGCATACTTCTAGACTTAGGCATAAAAACATGGCGTTAGAGGGTGAAAACTCGAAACAACCCCCGAACGGCCCCGTGGATGGCACCAACACCTCCCACGGGACCAATGTAACTCGTAGGAACTGACCGCGCAGCCGTGGCACTCCCGGTTTGAGAATACGACGATAATTTGCATATTTCTAGACTTAGGCATAAAAACATGGTGTTAAGGTGAAAACTCGAAACAACCCCCGAACGGCCCCGTGGGTGGCACCAATACCTCCCACGGGACCAATGTAACTCGTAGAAACTGATCGCGTAGTCGCGGGTCTCCCGGTTTGAGAATACGATGGTAATTTATATATTTCTAGACTTAGGATTAAAAACATGGCGTTAGAGGGTGAAAACTCGAAACAACCCCCGAACGGCTCCGTGGGTGGCACCAACACCTCTCACGGGACCAATATAACTCGTAAGAACTGTCCTCGCAGTCGCAAGACTCTCGGTTTGAGAATACGAAGATTATATGTATATTTATAGACATAGGCTTAAAAACATGGCGTTAGACGGTGAAAACCCCGAACAGCCCCCGAACGGCCCCGTGGGTGGTACAACACCTCCCACGGGACAAATGCAACTTGTAGGAACTGATCGCGCAGCCGCGACACTCCCGATTTGTGAATACGATGATAATTTACATATTTCTAGACTTAGGCATAAAAACATGGCGTTAGAGGGTGAAAACTCGAAACAACCCCCGAACGGCCCCGTGGGTGGCACCAACACCTCCCACGGGACCAATGTAACTCGTAGAAACTGACCGCACAGCCGTGGCACTCCCGATTTGAGAATACGACGATAATTTGCATATTTCTAGACTTAAGCAAAACATGGCGTTAGATGGTGAAAACTAGAAACAACCCCCGAACGGCCCCATGGGTGGCACCAACACCTCCCACGGAACCAATGAAACTCGTAGGAACTGACCGCGCAGCCGCGGGCCTCCCGGTTTGAGAATACGACGGTAATTTGCATACTTCTAGACTTAGGCATAAAAACATGGCGTTAGAGGGTGAAAACTCGAAACAACCCCCGAACGGCCCCGTGGATGGCACCAACACCTCCCACGGGACCAATGTAACTCATAGGAACTGACCGCGCAGCCGTGGCACTCCCGGTTTGAGAATACGACGATAATTTGCATATTTCTAGACTTAGGCATAAAAACATGGCGTTAAGGTGAAAACTCGAAACAAAACCCCCGAACGGCCCCGTGGGTGGCACCAACACCTCCCACGGGACCAATGTAACTCGTAGAAACTAACCGCGCAGTCGCGGGTCTCCCGATTTGAGAATACGATGGTAATTTGCATATTTCTAGACTTAGGCTTAAAAACATGGCGTTAGAGGGTGAAAACTCGAAACAACCCCCGAACGGCTCCGTGGGTGGCACCAACACCTCTCACGGGACCAATATAACTCGTAAGAACTGTCCTCGCAGTCGCAAGACTCCCAGTTTGAGAATACGAAGATAATTTGTATATTTATAGACATAGGCTTAAAAACATGGCGTTAGAGGGTGAAAACCCCGAAAAGCCCCCGAACGGCCCCGTGGGTGGTACCAACACCTCCCACGGGACAAATGCAACTCATAGGAACTGACCGCGCAGCCGCGGCACTCCCGGTTTGTGAATACGATGATAATTTATATATTTCTAGACTTAGGCATAAAAACATGGCGTTAGAGGGTGAAAACTCGAAACAACCCCCGAACGGCCCCGTGGGTGGCACCAACACCTCCCACGGGACCAATGTAACTCGTAGAAACTGACCGCACAGCCGTGGCACTCCCGATTTGAGAATACGACGATAATTTGCATATTTCTAAACTTAAGCAAAACATGGCGTTAGAGGGTGAAAACTAGAAACAACCCTCGAACGGCTCCATGGGTGGCACCAACACCTCCCACGGAACCAATGTAACTCGTAGGAACTGACCGCGCAGCCGCGGCCCTCCCGATTTGAGAATACGATGGTAATTTGTATATTTCTAGACTTAGGCTTAAAAACATGGCGTTTGAGGGTGAAAACTCGAAACAACCCCCGAACGGCTCCGTGGGTGGCACCAACACCTCTCACGGGACCAATATAACTCGTAGGAACTGACCGCGCAGCCGCGAGACTCCCGATTTTAGAATACGACGATAATTTGTATATTTCTAGACTTAGGCTTAAAAACATGGCGTTAGAGGGTGAAAACTAGAAATAACCCCCGAACGGCCCCATGGGTGGCACCAACACCTCCCACGGAACCAATGTAACTCGTAGGAACTGGCCGCGCAGCCGCGGCCCTCCCGGTTTGAGAATACGACGGTAATTTGTATATTTCTAGACTTAGGCTTAAAAACATGGCGTTAGAGGGTGAAAACTCGAAATAACCCCCGGACGGCTCCGTGGGTGGAACCAACACCTCTCACGGGACTAATATAACTCGTAGGAAGTGACCGCGCAGCCGCGAGACTCCCGGTTTGCGAATATGACAATAATTTATATATTTATAGACATAGGCTTAAAAACATGACGTTAGAGGGTGAAAACCCCGAACAGCCCCCGAACGGCCTCGTGGGTGGCAGCAACACCTCCCACGGGACCAATGTAACTCGTAGGAACTGACCGCACAGCCGCGGCCCTCCCGGTTTGAGAATACGACGGTAATTTGCATACTTCTAGACTTAGGCATAAAAACATGGCGTTAGAGGGTGAAAACTCGAAACAATCCCCGAACGGCCCCGTGGGTGGCACCAACACCTCCCACGGGACCAATGTAACTCGTAGAAACTGACCGCGCAGCCGCGACCCTCCCGGTTTGAGAATACGACGGTAATTTGCATATTTCTAGACTTAAGCAAAATATGGCGTTAGAGGGTGAAAACTCGAAACAACTCCCGAAAAGCCCCGTGGGTGGCACCAACACCTCCCACGGGACCAATGTAACTCGTAGGAACTGATCCCACATTCGCGGGTCTCCCGGTTTGAGAATACGATGGTAATTTGAATATATCTAGACTTAGGGTTAAAAACATGGCGTTAGAGGGTGAAAATCCCGGACAGCCCCCGAACGGCCCCGTGGATGGCACCAACACCTCCCACGGGACCAATGTAACTCGTAGGAACTGACCGCACAGCCGCGGCACTCCCGGTTTGAGAATATGACGATAATTTGCATATTTCTAGACTTGGGCATAAAAACATGGCGTTAGAGGGTGAAAACTCGAAACAATCCCCGAACGGCCCCGTGGGTGGCACCAACACTTCCCACGGGACCAATGTAACTCGTATAAACTAACCGTGCAGCCGCGACACTCCCGGTTTGAGAATACGACGGTAATTTGTATATTTCTAGACTTAAGCAAAACATGGTGTTAGAGGGTGAAAACTCGAAACAACCCCCGAACGGCCCCGTGGGTGGCACCAACACCTCCCACGGGACCAATGTAACTCCTAGGAACTGACCCCACATTCGCGGGTCTCCCGGTTTGAGAGTACGACGATAATTTGTATATTTCTAGACTTAGGGTTAAAAACATGGCGTTAGAGGGTGAAAACCCAAAACAACCACCGAACGGCCCAGTGGGTGGCACCAACACCTCCCACGGGACCAATATAACTAGTAGGAACTGACCGCACAGTCGCGAGACTCCCGGTTTGAGAATACGACGGTAATTTGCATATTTTTATACTTAAGCAAAACATCGCGATAGAGGGTGAAAACTCGAAAGAACCCCTGAACGGCCCCGTGGGTGGCACCAACATCTCCCACGGGGCCAATGTAACTCGTAGGAACTGACCCCGCAGCCGCGGGTCTTTCGGTTTGAGAATACGACGATAATTTACATATTTCTGGACTTAGGCTAAAAAACATGGCTTTAGAGGGTGAAAACTCGAAACAGCCCCCGAACGTCCCCAGTGGGTGGCACCAACACCTCCCACGGGACCAATGTAACTCGTAGGAACTGACCACGCAGCCGCGGTACTCCCGGTTCGAGAATACGACGATAATTTTCATATTTCTAGACTTAGGCATAAAAATATTGATATGTTGATAATTTTAACTCATATATGCAATTTTTCAGCTTGATTAATTTTTTTGTAAAACTACTTGGTTACTGATATTTTTTTTATGTATCCTATCATTTGTAGGATTTTTGCACGCGGAACAAATGAAGGAGGTAGTGGTTTACAACATGAAGATTGTTTATATGTTGTGGACATTCAGGGTTTTGTTTTTTTAGGTGTTACAGCCGCGCGGGCTTTTATTGTTTAGTTTTATGGCCGTGCGGGCTTTTATAATTCGATTGTTGAATTTTATGGCCGTGCGGGCTTTATAGTAAGTAGGTTTTACATTTACAGGTTTTGGAATGTCAAGAAAATAGGGAAAACTCTGCCCAATATTTTTTTGGTATGTGAATTATTAAGACGTGTAATATTTTTAAGTTTGTATATATATTTGTTTATTAACAACGTTCTCGATACGCAATTTGTGATTTTTTTTATTATTTTGCCAATAATAAATATTTGTAACACCTGGTACGCGTCCAACGTTACACGTAACAATTGACGGTGCACTCACAGGACCCCCAATTTTAGGATTGGAGCAAAAAATACATTTTTTTTTAAAATTATAGTTAAATATGGTCATGGACTTTGTCCATGACCATTTTTATTTTTTTCGTCACGCATAAAAATGGTCGCGGCCAAATTACGCGACCATTTTTTTCATCACGATTGTGGGTCACGGACTTGGGCCGCAACCATTTTTTTTATATTTTTGGTCACGGTTATGGGTCACGGTAAAAGTCCGCGACCATTTATTCCTTTTTTTCGTCACGGTCCTGCGTCACGGACTTCAACCGCGATGATTTTTTTTATTTTTTTGGTCACGGTTGTGGGTCGCGGACTTTGGTCGCGATCAATTTGTCACGGTTGTGGGTCACGCAGTTGGACCGCGACCAATTTTTATTTTATTTTTTTGTCACGGTCGAGGCTCGCGGACTTTGGCCGCGACCAATTTGTCACGGTTATGGGTCACGGATGAGGGCCCCGACCCGTCACGGCATGGGTCACGGCCCAAGTCCGCGACCATCTGCCGTGACCCCTCTCGGCCGTGACCATTTTTTGGTCACGAACTTGGGCTGCGACCCACGAAAATGGTCACGCCCGAAATGGTCATGGCCCAAGTCCGCGACCCACAGTTTTGGTCAGGGATTTTGGCCGTGACCAATCGCCAGTTTTGGTGTATTGCTGGGACCTTGGTACACATCATTTCCTTTTAATGGGGGTGTTGCCAATTTTTCATCACAACCACATGATCAAAATAGTCCCTATTGGCATCGAGAAGATTGACAACTAAAGCTCTATTCGAAAACCTAGTTTTTTAATAGAAAATAGTGTCACTAGTAACCCATTTATAACAATATATAATTTCTGGAATTCCCAAATAAGTTCCATAAAGTTGATTCAACCTATATACGCCATTAACTACCCTCCATGTATTTGGAACTACTCTTGCAGGTACAATATCGAAATATTGGCAAAACTCCAATCACAGGGGATTTGGCGAGAAAGAAAAGCCACACTCAGCTACAAAAAGAGTTGGGAACCAGTGTCCCTCCGCCAAAGAAAATAAATCAGAAGGACAAGGAGGTTCTTCTAAAATAACCCACGAAGGGATTGAAAAATCAGACCGAAATTTATCTAACGATTCAACAAGATAAACCATGGTGAATACAGTAAATAAAGAAGAAGGAAGAAAATCTTACAGAAGAAAGAGAGGTCGGTTGATAATGAATGATGGAAAGAACGAAGGCACAAGATAGAGAGAAAATAAAGAGTTCAGATATACAGATTTGAAAAGTAGAAGACGATAGGATTTCTCTCGCACTTAAATACTTTACCTCGGGAATAGAGAAAAGCAATGATTAAAAGGGAAGATGTTTGCACTTTCGGCGGCTAAAAGAGGAAAAAGGCACAAATATCGAAGTGATCGTAAAAAATTCAAATAATTTACGAAGCTTGATAGTATGCGCTCAAAAGGAATTATATACAATGAAATTTTTCCTAATCTCTAAAGACCAGTAATCCGAGCAGGTTTCAAGCAAAATGTTCCACACTCTTCTTCAACCTCAAATGTGAAACATTTGGGGCTTCTGTTGATGCCAAATTTAGTCAGCTGGCGTGGTCCAATCATATGAAGACACGTGTCAATCTACATAGCAAATACAAATACTTTCAACGAACATCATACTTTCACCGAGCTACTCAGGCGTTCCGAGCAACTTAGGAGGTCCGAGATACTTAGCGTGCAGAGCATCCAATCAAGAAAACCAAAGGCGACTACACATTAAATGCGCATTATTATTGTACAGATGTATATGTCTACTAGATAACAGCGCATTACCTTTTCGAATGTACAGTCTCAAGGCTATAAATACATTATAACCTCGTCATAAGAGGGGAACTTTTGATCTCTTAGTCAACCTATCATCGAGATTCAAGGCAAATAATCAGTAATAGAAGAACAGTGGACGTAGGCCATTTTGATAGCCGAACCACTTTAAAAATCCATTGTCGTATTTATTTATTCATTTTATCTGTGATTAATTAATTAAATTGCATCTAGTTTTTTACATCAATATGTATACTTAGCTGTCTCAGAGTCAGACATCAGTGCTGCGATAGTAAAAGAAGAGGATGGAGTGCAGAGACCAGTGCACTTCAATAGCAAGGCACTCCAAGGGTCTGAGCATAAGTACCCTCGAATTGAAAAGTCAACATATGCTTTGATACATGCTTATAGGAAAATGAAGCCATACTTTCAAGCCCACATTATGGTCATCCTCACTGATTCCCCACTCAGACAGGTCCTCCATAAGCCTGAGAAGTGAGGAAGGCTAATGAACTGGGAAATCGAGTTGGGGGAATACAATATTGTTTATCAACCCAGGGTTTCCATCAAGGGACAAGCACTCGCAGATTTTGTGGCCGATTTTACCTGGGATGAGGCCGAGGTTGAGATTAATCAAGAGGCTGCACATAAGACAAAAGATCTCAAATTGTTTGTTTTGATCGATTATGGAAAATAAGTAAATTGTCGTCCCTAAAAGCATTAAATATCTCTAAATCAAATTCTTCTCGAGACGCAAGTGGTAAATCAAATTTGTAATTCGGATAATGAAGTTAGGCCCTCTTTTGTCACCCAAAAATATTAGCCATAAAAAGTTGTGAAAAATTACCCCTTTGCAAACTAATTTGATCCTATAATAGAATTTCCCTCTTCGTTTGTTAACCCAAGAAAAAAAACTATTTGGCCCGGAGTTGTAGATAATTGAAAATTCAGCATATATAGTTCAAATGGAACAAAAAAGATAGTAAAATAGGAGAAAATGAGCAAATGCCCGGAAAAGCACTATCAAACATCAATAGAAAATTTCTCAACTTCGAATTTTTTCCATTCATTCCTATTCTCACCCAACAAACCTTAACATCGAGAAGTCCTAACCGAATCGAAATAAGCAATTTTATTACCGCGTAGAGAGATAAAATACCAAAAGATAATAAAAGAGATTGAATGGTGCATATAAAGGACGATAGTCCCAGTTTTCCAATAACCGTAATCCGATGATGAGATCTTTTCATCCAAAGAAATTTTGTCTATCCATTTGTGTGCGTGAATTCATGTCCCATTACATTTATTCTTCATATCATGATCATCAAGAGAAATATCCGTATTCCAAGTGATTCGTTTGTGAGAGTATCCTTTGAGAATTTGAATCAAAATGAACATTCGAAAAGTAACGTGATGATCAATCAGTGGAAATTAACGAATTGATTTTTGACTTCGCGCACACGCAATATGAATTGAGACTCTTGAATATGAATTTAAGGTGACTATTTTGTGAAAAATGAATTTTGTGAGTAAATTCACTGCAAACTCTCACGAGACACCACTCGTCCTATTAGGGTAACCTAGGTGTTTAACGGCTTGTTGCATATGCTAAATGAAATACCCGCAAAAAAGGTATTATATCCTAATAAGATGTGTTGTAAGTGTTTAAACCATGCTATGATTTTTTACATTGCTCATGACAAGCAAAGTTCTAAGTTAGGGGGATTTAATTCGGCGTAAATTCTTCATATTTATTCCCGTAATTTAGGCAATTTTGTCACCTCATGCGATGTAATTGAAATGAATTTATCTCATATTATTGCTACTAACCTCATCCTATAAGTACATCATGTTTCGTGTATTTTTTTTATTATATATTTTACGGGTATTTCATGCACGTGAAAGCAAGGGATAAATCAGAATAAGAATCGAAAAGTAAAGAAGGAAAGTCAAGAGCATTAAAGTACTTACACAACTCGAATTCGGATGTGAAACCTAAAGAGAAATTGAAGACATTGAGTTTATGAGTATATTGAAAGAAACGACATCCAAATCTGAGCTACAATTGGAAAGATACGAGCATATGAAGATAAGAAGAAGCAAAATACCAAGCTTGAAGATTTTGGAGAAGAGAACCGATTTGGTTCCAAAGAGGAAACAGTTCGCAAAAGGTTTGTCTATACTGGAAAAATAAACCGGTTCAGTTCTGAAGTAGATTAGGTTCGTTTATCTGTGTGCGATTTTTTTTATGTTTATCCACTTAAGTTTTAGAGTTGTGCATGGTTTAAACTCTTGTAAAAACGTGAGGGCTAAAAACACAATTTTGATAGGAGAAACATTGGGCACTCTAGTCTTCATCAAAGATTACATTATTGTGGCTTGAATTTAAGTCTTTCTCAATAAAAGTTTCCCTTTCTCATCTTGTTCTTAATTTTTCCATCTCACTTGCGTATTCTTGAATTTTCTTAGTTTTATATCATTCTTTTTACATGCTTAGATATATTTCAATGATAAATATGATTACATGCAACGTAAAAATAATGTCTTTAATTAGCAACATCATGTCTAGCTATGTTTCTAAGGGTTGGAATGCATGGACCCAACCCTAAGTGTTTCACATGGATATAAAATTATGTTCTTGAGTTAACTAATTAATTGAAAGCGTGGCCTTTTATTAATATAAGCGTAGGACTATTAAATCATTTACCCTAGGTAATCGAAGTGTTTAAGAATACAACACACATATTAGAAATCTCATCACACACTTTATATTTATTCTTGATTACGTATTGTGTGGGTTAATACCTTTGTTTCAATTAATTGTTTAATTCTAGACTAGTTTTGTGTCCGGGGAAATTACTAGGGGTTGGGGGATTGTATTACGACCTTATCTTTCCTTCATATTAATTAATTAGTCAATTGTTAGTCTTGCATGCGTTGTTAACTTAGATATAATTTCATTATTTTCGTTAGAAGTTGTATACAAGTTCTTATCATACTCATATTTCCTTTTTATGTTTCGTGAGTGATTCGTTAAGGTTAGTCTGGTTACTTAATAGTCGTCATGAGCGATCGTATTAGTCCCTAAGTTTGACACCCGGTTAACTGGATCTTTACTTGAGCGATTGGCTTGCACTGGAGTTGAAGTTACACATGTTTGAGACACCTTTAGAGTCGCGACAAGTATTTTTATCATTTTTATTTGCATGAAGTGTAAAGGGAGAACTACACTAATGGGGAGCATATGGAATTAAATCTAGCATGGAAACTATGCTACGCATGGATACATGTGAATGGGTAAGTGACATAGGAATATATACAAGTGAGTGTGTGTGGTAGTGAGTCTATACAAGGATCAACTATAAGTGATGTGTGATATGTGTAAGTGAGCGTATATGCAAGTGCAGGAAGTGTGGTTGTGCGCTAGTGAAGCCTAAGCATGGATATTCCAAGTGTTGTGTGAAGCATGTGAGTGTAAAATGAAGCTAAGTGTAAGTGTGTGAAGTGTATAAGTGAGTGAAAAGTGATACATACATAAGAAATATATATGCAAAAAGGTAAATAGAGGAGAAAAGGGAACATACAGGTAGGTGCATATGCACACATACAAAAAAGAATAACGTTCATGAAAAAATAGAGTATAGTCCCTTTATAAAAGTCCCTAGCAGAGTCACCACTATGGCCATCCCGAGGGGGGTGGCTCTGGAGCCCTATCCCTCCTTCCTTCCCCTTTCTGACGTGCGCGTGAGATTGCGTCCTTTATCGGGGCGCTCAGCCATCGTCGATGTGGGTTGATATGTAAAGATAGAGTCGAGAGCCTATTTTGCATAAAACATACAAAGGAAATGTCGCCGCCTCGAGAGAATGGCATCAAGGACAATACTTATCCTTGCAAAACTAAGTAGTTCAAGGACTAAGTTACGGAATGGGAAGGTGTTAAGAACTCATCCCGCCCTTTTGGTCTCTCATAGGCATGTTTTAATCCTCTCATGTAGATTTTCGTGATGTGTGTGCTTATGTGCATAATATAAATGGAGGATGGAATCGCTCGGTTCACGTCATGGATAAAGGCGGAGCGAGCTCATCCTTAGGAGTATTCCCAAAATAATAATAAAAAATATAATGTAAGTGTTTATTGATTCACAAGTCTTTATGGAAGAACGGTTGAGTATATGAGACAAGACACAAGCAAGCAAGAACATAATATATATATATATATATATATATATATATATTACGGATGTATTCTAAGATCAAAGTAATACATGTATGTGGATGGACTCGAGTCGAGGGATTTACCCAAGACGCCTACGTATCCCGGGGGATATCAAAGTTTACCTATTTTGAAGACAATACGAGGTGGGGTTTAACCCATAAATCCAACCGAAGACTTTTTTATCTGTGTGGTGTTTTAATGTGAGAAAGTGTGATGAGAAATCCCTGTTCGGAATTTACAAGTGAACCCTGTTTTCCTTATTTTTGGGTTTTTCTTTGAAAATAAAGTATGTGCGGATTCTAATATTTAAAAGTTTGGAATTAAGATGTGTGATGTAATGAAGTAAAATAATAAAGCAAAAATGGAGTAACTAATGCAAAATTAAGAGAATTTAAAGGCAAAGAGGAAGAAATAGACCTCCTTGTGAGGACTTAAAGTAGATCTTGCTTGTAGATTTGCTGATCTCAAGATGAGATGATGGTGGCTTAAGTAGGTGGGTGGGAATTTACTCAAAAGAGTATGAAAATAGTGGAAGGAATGTGGAAAATGGGCTTTTAAGGAAAGATAACTCTTGATTCGAGGAAATTCTCTCTGAATTGCCGATAGGGATGTTCAGGGGTTCTAAGGTGTGTTTTTCAAAGGTCATAGGATATATTTATAGGGCCAAGGGGAGTGCCGATTGGTATGGTCCTTGATCTGCCTATTAGCATTGAATCCTAGACACACTGCCGATAAGCAGGGTCCCAGGGTTGCTAATTGGTAGTCTGAGGCAGGTTTTTAAAAAAAAACGACCGTAAAATGCGAATTGTAAGTCAGAATTGAATACCGAGTGGATCGTTGAAAAGGGTAATCAGAACTATTTAAGAATCCATTAACCCACTATTGGGTTCGGGAGATTACTGAGGTCAAATGGGGCCCGTAAGCGCCCATTGGTAACTGGACAAGAAATTTTCAGAGGAAATTGGATCGTTTTTCCGAACCGTAAGGCCGATTTATGCACGGGATGGATCGTTGGAAAGAGATTTTAGTGCCCTTCGAGATTTCATTCAGCTTCGTTCAGTTCGCAGAGATGACCTTAGTCAAATGGGGCTCAGAAGCGTCAAGTAAACTTTCGGAGTAAAGTGGGTCGTTCCTCCATTCTAGAAGGCTGATTCGCGTACGGGGGGACTATTGGAAAGGGTATTTATCGACCTTCGAGGATTCATTCAGCTTCGCTTGAGATGAAGAGTTTACAGGAGTCAAATGAAGCTCGTGAGCGCCTAGTGGCCTTCAAATCAATTTTTGGGATAAATCAGACCATTCGTTTGAATTGTAAAGATGATTCACGCATGGGGAAGACCATTGAAAAAGTGGATTTAGAGCCCTTTGAAGATTTATTGAGATTTTACTCAAGCGAGAAAGTTGACAGGAGTCAAATGGGGCCCAGGAACGCCCGTTGGCCTCCAAATTAGTTTTTGATAGTAAAATAGACCGTTCCTTTGAATCGTAAGGTTTACTTGTGCACGGGTCGGGCAATTAGGAAGGGGATTCAAAGCCCTTTGAAGTTTCACTTAGTTTTCGTTCAGACGAGAAAGTTGATCAGAGTTAAATCAGACCCGGGAATGCCCACTGGTCTCTAGATCAATTTTTGATCATAAAATAGACCGTTCTTCAGAACCGTAAGGCCGATTTACGCATGGGATGGACTATTAGAAAGGGTATTCAGAGATGTTTGAATATTCATTGAGCTTTTTCTCAGATGATAAAGTTAATCATAGTCAAGCAGGGCCCAGGAGCGCCCGATGGCCTCTGAATCGATACTCGAGGTATTACATAGGGTTTGCGATAAATGAGTGAGTGCTAGGGACCTAAAGAGGTGCTTAGGAGGGTGTGAGGATGGAGTGTCTACACCCTCCATAGTTAGGCTTCCTTAACTATAACTACCTTACTAGCTCGTTCACAACTCTCAACTAATCTCTATTCTCTTCGGCTAACTTGATCGTATCCGTTTGATGTCGTGGTATTGTATCTTGAACCGTTCTCTATTATTGGATCCTACCTCCTATATTCTTCACATTTTTTATTTTCTTCAGAGTGTGAATGTTCTCTCGTCCCTCTTCTTTTTAATCTTTCAATGACTGGTACTCTACTGAGCCTTTCGAAGGCACTCGTTCGTTCAACTGAGTATATTTGAAAATTATCATACCTAGTTGACCTCATAGTTGAGGCTCTACCTAGTTGGTAGGAGGATTCTTCATGTTCTGACTGATTTATTCAAAAAGCTCTGCTCGTATCAGATCTCAGATTTAACCTTCGGGGATTTTCCATCGCTTTTCCTCGGTTCTCTTTCCTACTATCTCTGTAAGGGGTATGAGGAGGTGATTCTGTGCGTTTACCTAAATTTTTCTTCAAAGTTAGGGTTATCAAAATCAGTTCTGGATAGACTAGCGGGATCTGTGAGGCCAACACACTTTGGGTGAGTTGTATCATAATTTCTTGCATATCTTCTTGGCTTTTAACAAAGCTTTTTAAATATCTCACAAGGCCCCCTATTTCAATAGGGGTTAAGGGTGGTGTAATTTTCTTTTTTCGACTACTTTCTGGGTGTTCAGCCAGTTTTTACAAAATATATAGAAAAATAGGGTATATACGCTGGAAAATAGAGTATGACTAGATATTTGCAAAATTAAAAAAATGGTGAAACTGTTTTTGGCTAGGAATGGGTATCTTGATACGGTTTACACATAATTAGATAATAGAATAGTAAATTAAGGATTTCAAGTGAGAAATCAATTGAATTCGTTGATCAAATCATAAGTTGACTATTAACGAGATTTGGGGGATTTTATTGAAAATTTTAGAGTTTCTATAAATAGAAATTAGGAATGAGATGAGAAACAACTAAGATATAGTCATTTCTACAGACATCGCCATTCTATTATTATTTAAAAATGGATTCGAGGTCTGGTCTTAGTTAGATAATATCTAATAAGAGATAACAAATAATAAATAAACAGTGTATGCCAATGAATAGAGATGGAAATTAGGACAAGAAGACTAACACTGAGAATTACGTGGTTCAGCTCTCAAGAATGAACCTACATTCAAAAGTTATGGAATAATATTGTTTCTCTATCCAGACAGTAAGAATGTTAGAGTATCTCTCTTTCTCAGTACGGATATTTGGTTAGTTATTTGTCCTTTTTCTGAGTTGCTCCCAGTCTCTTAGATATGAGCGTGTGAGTATTTGTTAATGGACATATCAAGCTGATTCACTAGAATATGTCATAGATTTTTATCCTTATAGAATAAACAAATACCCACTTTACATGGTTGTGGAGAATAATTATAAAGTTAGCATGAACATAAGTGAGTGGGAGAATGTTTGTTTGTCTCTAGTGCATGAGTGTTCTTATGACGTCATCCCAATGTCTGAAACTTTAGTAATGAATGAATAATGGCACATGCAGTGTTTGGGATGTCTAGGCCGATCAGAATGCCTAAGGACTACTTTTATCATGTCTAAGCCGATATCTTTTATTCTTGAACCGATCTCACTCTGGTTAGTAATGAGTTTAGTTTTATTTTTTTAAATGGTTTTTGGGTCGTATCATATTCATGGTTTAACAAAAATCATGTTCTAATTTCTTAAGATATACTCCAAATGTTATGAACTTAAGAATACGTCCAAAACACTAACATGTTATCTCTATCAACAAGGGTTCCATATACAATTTCTACTAAAAATAACAACTAAATTTCAATCTAACAATCAATTTCACCTAATTAATGTCATACACTAAGAACCCTAGAAATCATAACCATATATAAAAGGAGAAGAGTAAAAATCAACTTGCCTTAAAAAGATTAATTGACTTGATTTGAATTTAATGGAAGAGTTATTGACAAGTTTTCTTTGAATCTATTTGAAAATCTTCCTTGAACATTTCGATTTAAAAGCATTGATTTGATTTCTCCTTGAAAAAATCTTTTGAAAACTTTATTAAAACTCTAAAAAATCTCAGGTTTAATTTAGGGTAAAAAGGTTGGTTGAGAACGAAATTTGGGGCTTTAGGTTACTTATGAAATAGAAAATATTGAAAATAAGGTTTTATAAGAGAAACTAGGCTCATAAATATTCAAAAATACCGGACACAAAAAAAACAAGTATCTCCAAGGAGAAGATGATTTTTTTTTAATCAAATACCAAAAAGTCCCTCAAATATTTTTTAATACACACTTAGTCCAAGCCTTTCACGATGAAGGATTTTTTGGTGCAAAATGAAAGATTTGGAATAAACGTGTATTAAAAAAAATTTGATAAACTATTTCATATATGTTTCTTTTTTTTTAATTGGTTTTTAAATTTTCGTATTATTTTAATTTAAAATGGCACTTGACATTCATAGTTAAGGAATTTATTATCCAAAGTAAAAAGAAAAAAGAAAAGTTGACATAAGAGCGGACTTCTTTATCACATAATTGATGAACAGACGTTGGGGAACTTTATTCGATCAAACTCATCTGCAACCTTCTTTTAATCCGAGAGAGAGAGAGAGAGAGAATTTCAGTGATGGAGAAAATGCATTCCCGTGAATTCTATTTGTTGATCTTTCTCGCCTTGGCCATCTACTGTCCCCTCCAGGTACATTAAATTAAATGCATCACTCTCGCAGTGTGATTCAAACCCTAACTATTTGAAATTTACACTCGGCAGGCTTTCCCTCAATCACAGTCATCAACCCCATTCTCAGTCGCTCTCGAAACCCTTCAAAAACAAATCGGGCAAGTCCAACCACACAACTATACTTATGGAAAAAAAAAAAAAATCTTTTTAGCTAAACTGATTTCTTTTATGTTTCCATTTTCAGTTACAATTTTGAAAACATTGGTCTTGTACGACATGCGATGACTCACGCTTCCTACTCCAACGAGAACAACAAAGCTCTGAGTGTTTTAGGCGGCAGCCTCATCGAGACATCTGTCTCTCTCCGTTCACTTACTAAAGACATCGATATCTCGGCCAAGGATCTCAACCGTCGGATTTCGGAGATATCTAAAGTGGACACATCATGTGCCGTCGATGGAACACGCTTAGGGTTACAGAAGGTGGTTAGGGTTTCATTCAAGACTAATTCCTCAGCTCCCGCAGTTGTTTGTGGTGCGTTTCGTGCTCTATTTGGGGCCATTGCGGTTGATACTGGCAAATCTGATGATGCTCAAACTGTGTTTTGGAGTGTTCATGCTGCCCAAACTGGAAATGTTTTTCAGAGGTCAATCTCAGACTCTGTTTAATAATATTTTAATCATATTTGGTGTATGTATGCCTAAGTTTGATATTATGGAATTTTATTAGGAGAGGTGTAGATGACAAATATTTTGCCAAATGACACCTGTTGCTGTTAGACAATTATGGTTCCACCAAATGCGGATTTAAAGATGGACCTGCTTGTTCCATGTGTCAACAAGAACTCAACCCAAGACAAAACACCTGAAATTATGAATCAGTATTATTGATGATGAATTGTTCTTTTCTCCTTTTCTTTTTTAAAGATTTTTCTTCTAGTGCTGGTAGAAAATTCAACATGTATGAATCTTTTGAAAAAACAAACCTCAATAGGATGTTATCTATCTATGCTTTCGCACGAACACAAATTGAAATTTTCAGCCTCTTCGAACATAGACAATGCTTTTTGGGATTTCAATCCAGTTTCTCGTTCTAATTTTACATGGTTACGTACTCGGGATAAGATCTCAACGATTTTACGCAAGCTTTGATACTACTTTTATGGCACCTACGATCACTTTTAAGATTTTCATGAAAGCCTATAAATAACCCACAAGAAAAGAAGAAGATTGTCCCCTTGTGTATTATAATTCACGCCAAATTGTTTATTGAAATTGGTTGATTTTCACAAGGCACTAACAATAGAGGAAGGTTGGTTTCTAAGTTGTTTTGTGTACTTAAATTGGTTGAAAATTCCTAAGGCACGGATAATAGAAGAAAGTTGTGCTCTTGAAATATGCATTGAACATTCAAGGAAGCAAATATATGGGAACATAAAAAGAACAAATAGATTTCTGTGTTTGCATTCATTTCGTCTATATATATTCATCTTGCTTCCATACAATTATATGTAGACTACCACCATAACATATTCAAGAATCTCACTATACATTAAGCTAAATGCTGAAGTATGTATCTCACCCGCATATGTCTGGTTTAAAGGATTATTGATCTAATTAAACTGACTAATAAGTGGCGGGTCGTTGGTGGAATCTCTAAACTTACGTGTCAAAAATTAGAACACTCAGTCGGAGCCACCAATGACTCATTGGCAATGAGTTACGATTACTTTAGTCACATTCCAAGGGATGGATTAAATATGAGGAAGGCGCCCCCCTAGTGTAGGCCACACTGATTTATTTAACAAAAAAATAACTCTAATCATTTCCCATCTAGATTTTTCATTGGAAAAAAAAGTCAATAACACTGTTGTCTATCAAAAAGTTCATCAAACTCCCATGAGTGGTTGTCATTTATTTTATGGGGATTTTGAAGAAAGATCCTCGTAATTATCAAAGTAGGCCTGTCAATCGGGCTCAATAAGCCGAGCCTATAGTTGATCAAGCTCAGCCCGATTTTGATTTACTTGGCTCAAGCTCAAGCTCGCCCCGAACGAGCTTGAGAGTGCTTGGTTGAAACTCGGCTCACAAAGTAAATCGGGCGTCGGGGCCGATTTGAGCCGGCCTGAATTAAATATTCCAATACATATTTATTTATTTATTTTATAATAAATATTCATATTTCAGCAATAAAAAAACATATTTTAGCAATAAAAAACATATTTCAGCACTAAAATAAATAGAATTTAGCACTAATATTGACATTTCAGCATTAGTGAAACACATTTCAGCACTGAAAAAACACATTTCAGTACTAATATTGACATTTCAGCATTGAAAAATCATATTTCAGCACTAAAGTAACGGATTTCAGCACTAAAAAAAATAAATTTCAGCACTATTGATAAGTTCCGTAAGATTAAGTAAAGTAAATTAATAAATGACTCAACTTATTTTTGTTTCTTTAATATTAAGCTCAATAGTTTGTTTTCAATAGTTTATTTGCATAAGGATAAAATTATAAAAATTAGTTTGTTTTAAAATATTTTTTACATATCATAGAAAATAAAATAATTATATATATATATATATATATATATATATATATATATATATATATATATATATATATATATATATATATATATATATATATTATTTCGGGTCGAGCCTAGTTCGCGCTTGACAATGCTTCGCTTGCGCTCGACTCAAATTGAATTCGGGCTTAATATCTCGGCTCAAACTCGGCTCGGCTCAAACTCAATAAAATCTCCGCCCAAATTTAGCGGGCTGATCAAGCGGGCTTCGGGCTGCTCCGCTCAATTGACAGGCCTATATCAAAGTATATAAAAATATGACATTTCAAATAATTTTATACATTTAGTCCATGTACTAAAAACACCATGAAACATAGTGAAAAATGGTGCCGCTGGCGTGGATAAAAAAAATAAACTCTTAATTCTAAAGGGACCGCACAAATGAATGTTATTGTACCATAGAGACTAGATTTATAAACTTAAAAAATATTATCCTAAAAATTTAAATATAAAAAGGAACATGATCTTTACTTTAATTTTTCATTATTTTATTTGTTTTGGTACAGAACCAGCACGATTGGTGTCACTTGGGTTTTTTTGCTCTGATTAGATGTTTTCCTAACCAGGCCAAACATATATCGACTCCCTTGACTGAACTTTTCAGGGGCATGTAAAAGCATTGATGAAATTTGATTAATATTAATTTCAATTGAAACAGGTTGCGTTACTTTTATCTCTTTATTCCTCTGTATATTTCATTTTGGGTTGAAATTGTGTCAGTAGAACCTTTGTGTTACACATATGCTCCATTAAGATTCAAAAATTTAAATCGTACTGCAATTTGATTTCTGCCAGAGCCCATTTTGTAAAAGAGCGATTCTAGATGCCCCGCCTAGCGATCGCATTTCTCCATTTTTAATTTTTTTTATTCTTTTGTCATAAACAAATGCTATAAAACAGTTTTTTATATTAAAAAAAATAGTTTTTTTTTAAAACTTTTTAATTTATAAACAATTTTCTATATTAAACAGTTTTTGTTAAAACAAAATAAATTTCTTTTTATATTAAACTGTTTTTTATATAAAAAACAGTTTTATAAATAAATTAAACACTTTTTTTTATTAAAATTAAACAGTTTTTGTTAAAATTAAAATTAAAAAAAAAATAATTATTGTACCCACATTCTTGGACTCACATCATTTGTTGAATGTGGGTCTGCGCCAGTGACACTAATTAATAGCGAATCCGAAACATCAAATTAACCGTTTTTTAATTAAAATTAAACAGTTTTTTATTAAAATTAAAAAAACATTTTTTTCATAAGTAAAAAAACCTGTGTTTACTAATATACCGCTGGTGCGGATCCACATTCAATAAATGATGTAAGTCCGGGAATGTGGGTTTGCGCCAGCGGCACTAATCAATTGCGATATCGTGTCAATAAATAATTTTTTATTTATTTATTTATGAAGAAAATATTTTTTTTATGTCTTATGTTCGCTATTTAATTTGATTAGCGTCATTGTTTAATTGATTAGTATTGCTGGCGCGGATTCACATTCAACAAATGATGTGAGTCCGCGTCAACAACGCTATTCAATCGCGATATCATGTTAATAAACATAGTTTTTTTATTTCTGAAAAAAATACTTTTTTAATTTTAATAAAAAACTGTTTATTTTCGATAAAAAAACTGTTTTTTTATATTAATAGAAAAACGTTTTTTTAATATAAAAAACTGTTTACTTTCAATAAAAAAAACTGTTTTTTTCTTTTATATTATTGGAAAACTGTTTTTTTAATCTAAAAAACTGTTTTTTAATATAAAAAACTGTTTACTTTCAATAAAAAAAAACTATTTTTTTAATATTAATAGAGAACGTTTTTTTTTTTTTAATATAAAATCGTTTTTTAATATAAAAAACTGTCTTTATATCAATTATTAAAAAAAAAAAAAAAAAAGAAACTGAGAAAAAGAAAAAGAATAAAAGGGAGATGCGATCGCTAGGCGGGTTGAGAGGGCGGTCCATCTAAAGTTTCTCTTTATAAAAACAAGTCTTTACTTTTGTAATAAAAAAAATGTAAATTTTAATTAGTTGATCGTCATAGTTAGCATTTTTAATAGTAGAGATAATTTACAAAAAATGCCGTGTAAAATGACTTTTACACTAGAATTGTACACACCTTTTGTTGTTGCTTATATATATATATACACACAGTATTGCTTTTCTGCGAAGCAGTTCGCATTTTAAGAGTGCGGATATGACATATGTCACATGACGGTGAGCCTAGAAATTATTCGCTAAATTATAGGGACTCTCTCTCTATTCTGGGTTCACCGTTAGGTGACACATGTCTGGCCCACGCTCTTAAAATGCAAACTGATCCGCACAAGAGCAGAACTATATATATATATAGGGGGGATGTTCAGAAGTGAACATAAAAAATGAACATTTTAATGAATCTTAATAAAAAAACACCCAACAACATATTAATTTTAATTCTTATGTTGTAATTGGTCCGCACCAGCTGCAATGGGCACGCGTGTCTGTAAGACCTTGTGTGCGATAAAGATTTAAATAGTTGCGCAAATTCCAATTACAAACTTATTTAATTAGCGTCAATTTATGAATCAAATCAATTCGGCCATTAGACTCAATCAATTACGTGCGTGCATGTGTCAAACCAACAAAAGTAAAATACGACACATATTTTAGGAAAAATCCCCGTAGGCCAAAAGCTTTTTATTTCTAGAACTTTGACAAGTTTACAAGACCATCGACTTACATATAACTTCCCTCAAGTGTAACGCACGGTGTCTTCGTCAAACCTTCAAAGCGTCGGCTAGAAATCAGCAATGGTTCACACGCAGCTATACCATAAGAACACGCAGTCCAGACACGTAGTCTTCAGCAAAGATCCACACGCATCGAACCTCAATGACACGTAGTCATAAACTTTATAGCGACTCACTCCACAATGGCACGCATCTCTCGGTTTTAGAGATCTCCCATAAAGAATAAACCAGTGGCAAACTATGCTTCGGGTTCCGCAAAAACAACTCACACAAAAGCAATTGGGATTGTGAATTGTAAAACGAAAGTTATGAACCCTCAAATATGTTGGAGAATAGAAAAACGTATTCTGTCAAAAATCAGTATTTCTCCACACGAAAATTAGAAGGCTGACACCCTTATTTATAATAAAAATCAAGGCGGTGACGTGTAGGCATAAAACAGTTCTCGTTCGAACGACAGATGACGTCGTTCGAGTGATACTCCATCTCGTTCGAACGAGATGTGACGTCGTTTGAACGACAGTAATTGATTCCCTTATAAAAGACTTTAAAGTTTTAAATAACTTGGAATCCTTAAATCTTAAAACTGTTTACGGGATCGGAAGATATTTATCAAAAATTTTTATGATAAAATTCTTTTGAAAAATAAAAACCATTTATTAAAAATTTCAAAACATCATTTTAACTTTTATAAAAAATATCCGAACACTATTAATGTGAAATGTAAATGAAAATTAAACACATTTGACCAAATTCATCCTTGTTGGGCTTAAATGTTGAAATCTTCTTGAAATTCGGATTCGTCTTTGTAGATGTAAGCTTCACAATCCTTTGACGACTTGTAGCAACTTGTAGTGGTATATGACATACTAAATTGTGACGGACAATGTCCTTACAAATCTCCCCCTATGTCTATATTGGTACAAAATAAAAATATCCAAATTATCAAACTTAAAATGACCTATACAATTCTACCCTCCCAAAAACTCAAATGTGGAAAGATAAATGAACAAGCCTCGAAACTTTTCAAATGATGCTTCAACAATCAACTTTTCAAAACTCCATGCTGTTCTCATGAGGGTGTGAAATTCAAAAATCTTCAATTGTACCTACACACATGAGACAAAGCAAAAACCTTGTGACGTATCGAGTTTGAAATGATATAAACATGGAACATGAAAGCATAATCAAATCTCCCCCATAATATCGTAATTCGTTCTCTCCCTTTTTATTTGTCCGAAATAGACAAGAAATAAAATAAATTACATAAAACTAATCGGGGTGTCACGGTAAACAAAGCAAACAAACTATTTTTGATTTTTCTGATTTTTCGTACAAAAAGAAAAATGATGTTACAAAAAATACACACCATGAATTTATACTAAGATAAGCAAATCATGGATATGGAATGAATGGATGTGAACAAATTCGATAGAAAAATCAACTCAATTATATCATATGCACAAGTGTACTCCTAACGAATGAACATAAAAAATAGTCCTTCGGAATAAAATAGTTGAATTTAGATTACATCGTCTTAATCATATCAACAAATCAAAGTATAAATGATCTCCACACCAATAACGTTCAAAACTACGTAATACTTTTTCATGACTTTTAAGGGCGTGCAAGCCGTTGAAAGTTCCATCCAAACTCCCTCATTAAAAGATAATGCTTTTTATTTATGAGGTAATGAAATAAAAAAAATTGGTCCATTTTTGGCATAATTTTCTTTTTATTGCCTTTCAATTTTTTCGCGCTCTTTTAAACCTCATTGGACCCCGGATAATTTTCAATTTCTCACTTTTTTAGGTCCATAACGGTGACTTAATCGCAAAGGATAAATGAGTACCTTTCGTAGCCCTTCCCTGTTTTTTCAAAACACACAACCTCACAAACGATTTAAATCATGTAGTACTTTTTGTCAAGTTTTATCGCATTTGGTTTGTTGTATAGATAGAATTGAGATGGAAACACTCACCCAATATGTGATAGACAAGCACAAAAGTCAAACAAATCCGTGCATGTGTGCATTAAAGGACAAATAGAGTCAATCATGTAGGTAGCAACGCTATATCATCTCAAAGACTCCAAACTTTGTAAAGCACATGAATGACACAACATATTGTCTCAAGACACTATCAAGCACTCACATAGATATGGCATGAAGTTGTGACTTGGTCATCCTAAGTGTCAATTCATTTAAGGTGCAAACAAAATATAAAACTTTTTTTGGATTTCTCAAATTTTTCTAAAAAAGAAAATCTTTTTGACTTTTTCGAACACTGTTCAGAAACAACCCAGCAGTACCAATTAAATATAACCCGAAGAAACAGGGGACTGTAAACAAAATCCAGGGTCGTTCGAATGGGTTGCCCTGTCGTTTTAACGACAGGGGATCTCGCGAGAAAACTTTGTGAGAGATGGGGTTTCGCTCGAACTAGAGAAAGCAAATTTTCCCAGATTATTTAGAATGACAAGCAGTTTCGTCCAGTGAGAAAATTTCATAAAAAACAGTTCCTGGAATGGGCCAAACACATCCAAAACAGTGCTAAAACAGTACCAAAAATAATAAAAGCAAACAAAAAATGCTAACAAAGTATAAAACAAATGGTGCATACTAGCAACCCTATGCTAGTAAATATGTTTAGATCTCATCCATTAGGTGCAATGGAGTTTTCCAAAGACGGTGACATCTTTTAAAACAACTCCATCAAATCATGAGAATTCTTGACCAAAAACTTTACTTGCTCTAGAATATGTGCAAACTCTCTATCATTATGTGCAAGCAAAGTATCATGGGTGGGTGCATCTGCGTGAACATGTGTATGAGCAAAGCGTGACACATAACCCAATTTAAAACAAAACTCATTAAGGTGTCCTCTCTTTCTGCAATGGGAGCAAACATAAATCGGCCTAGGAACACCTATCTCAAAATTTCTCCTACGCGCTCTCCTAACAGGTATGGGATGCCCAGGTGGGTTGGGTCGAGAGCCATGTGAATCTAACTCTAAAGTAGGAACCGACTTGGGTGCAACAAAAGAAGTAGACGCACCGTCATGACTTATTCCTAAATTCTCACCACTCCCCAAAAAAAGATTGAGAACCATCTTTCCCACCTTCTTAGATGCGTTCTCTAAAGTGACTTTAGCCTCCAGGGCATGCTTACGATCTGTCTCTAATTGTGACATGCGGGATATAAGCTCACTCTTTTTCCTATTCAAAGCAATCAACTGCTCACTCAAAGAAACCTTCACTTTCTCGAGTTGACACGCCTTTGACTCAAACTCCTTTAAACTCGCAATCTCACTCTCCAAATCTTTCACCTTGAGACCTAACTTGTTATTCAATTTTTTTGTCTTTAAGATCTCGGCGTACAACTCTCAAAATGCAATCTGGATCTCACTCTCATCATCACTAGCGCACTGGCTCTCAGACTCTCTAGAAACACACCTCCTCGGGGGTATCACGTGAACGAGTGTCCTCATTATCGTGGGACAAAGTGGGTGTGCTCTCATGACTAGATAAAAAGGCAGCACACTTTCCCTGTGAAGACTCATCCTCAGAATCATTCACATCTTCCTCACTATCACTCAGGGTCGCTGGCACAACAACTTTCTTGCCCTCTCTCCTAAGTCTAGTGGGACACTCAAACGACTTGTGCCCTCTCCCCTCACACTCAAAACATTTTTAATTTTCAAAATTTTCTTAACCCTCTTTCTCTTTCTCACCGCTTCTTTGGCCTTGTCTTTCTTTTTGTTTTTCTCCGAAAACCTTTTATTGGAAGATTTTATTTCGAAAACTGGAGAAACTTTTTAAAATTCTTTGCAAGAAGGGACATGTCAAAATCAGACTCGTCCTCAAACTCGGACTCACAAAAACTCACTTTCTTTTTGTTAGATGGGCTTTAAGCGCTATCCCTTTATCCCTAGGTTTGACAGTGTCGGGAAACATGTCAATTTCGTACGTCTATAGGTCTCCTACTGTAGAGGGGGATTGAAGGCAATCCCGAGATTAGAGATAATCCCCCCATTAACAACAGTGTTTGGGATTAAGGCAGCTCAACGTGGCAGCTCGGAGGGACCTTCCAACAGAGAAACTGACCGAAAAAGCTCGTCCTTTAGTCCGGTTGATTAACTTAGTCTTGTTGTAACTTTTGTTTATATTGACTATGAGATATAACGATTGTAAAGATGTAATGAGTATAATGATTGTGTGTGAGGTCGAACGATACTCGCGAGAGACCAGGCTTGGCAGGGCCTAGGAGAGCTTTCATGCTCTATCGAATGACCTCGCCGTGGGAACTTGGGAGGGACTCGATTTGGAGGATTGAGAAGTGAGGCACCGTTGGGGATTGTCCTGACCATCATAGATACACCTGGTAAAACACCGAAGGACCCTTACCGTGGAACCTCGGGCGGATCAACTTTGAGTTCCATCGGGCGTTGAGTTGTGAGCTAAACAACCCTATACTTAATGTCACATCTACTATAGGTGATGTCACTAGCCAGCTAGACAAATGTCAAATATGCACTTGAGTAAACCACCATGGTATTTGGGGCTGTCAGACAGTTGGTGAGCCACCTCTATGACGACAGCCACCTGACACACAGTGGTTAGGCAAAAGGCATGTCTTGGCATTTAATGCTTATGACATGGAGCTAACTAGTGCATCATGCTTTTAATGTTGTGACATAAAGTATGAGGGATGTCTTTCACAGGCATTAATGACTGAGTTACCTCGGGGGTAGTGTGGGGGGCTATTTAGGGATCTCAACCACCCCTGAGGAGAGCATGTTCATGGTTAAGAGTTCAGAAGTTATTACTAGCGAGAATATACATCAGAGAGAGATTTATTATGAACCAAAGTTTTTACTCATCCACCATTATCATTTATTACGAAGCTTTTAATACTTGACAGAGATCCTAGAGGGTGTTTAGGGTGGTTGGTTGCCTGCCAAGGTGTATATGGGGTGCTTACTTCTTTCTCCATCCAAATGAGTTACCTACAAGTTTCGTTATTATCTTTTGAGTTATACACGAGAGATTTGTTAGTTCGAACTGAGTTTATCTTCAATAAGTTGTGTTTGCGCGTCCTGTAGTTAATCAATAGTTTTGCCATTTAACTTATCATTACTGTACTCTTAATGGATCACGCCTCCATCTAATCTAAACTAACCTCCTAAATTTGGCGACTCTGCTGGGGAGGCATTCTTCTAAGCAAGGTGATAAAAATGCTTTTGTATGGGTATCTTTGTCGTTGTTGAACAAGCCTTTCTAATCAAAACCTTATGTACCTACAAAATATAACAACTCAAGTGTAGCGGTAAGTAAGGATGTCAATCCACTTTTTAGGGAGTAAAGCAAATGGAACAAATTCAATTGTAATTCACTTTTTATTTTCTTTTTGTACTTTTTCACTTTTTCTATTTTTTTTAGCCTTTTTCAATATTAAAACAAAAGGGCGAGGTGAGATTTTAAACTAAACTAAACTAAATGTAATATGATAATAACTAATTAGAAAATGACTAAAATGAAAAATAAAGCCTAACACTAAAATAAAAGATAAAGTGAGGTAAATAATTGTGAGAACAATCAAGGAATGGAATTACACCACAAATTTTAGTTATTCTAATTAATTAATTTAATTATTTGAATTCTTCCAAATTAATGTCAAAACTACAAATCAACTGTCGTTTCAAGTGTAATTTTAATAGTACTCTTTTAGAAAGTAAATTTTAACACCCCACAACTCTAGAAAAATAGATCCACACTCCTTTTAATTAATCACCCGCTAGGATCGATCAATTAGAATTTATGTCAATCTTATAAAATAAATTTAGTGTTGAAATTCAAGTGATAATACCCCACTTAAGAAACCCCTATCTCTAGTTCGAATCTAAAATGGGTATTATCACTAGAATTTCGATTTTCTCTCGAAAATCATTTACCCTCTCTCGAGACGTAAATCTTAGGGTGAGGGATCAAATTTAACATTCAAAGGGAAATTTCAAGTAATCAAACTAATTAAACTAAAATAATATCAAATAAGGGTTTCACCCCACCCCTTGAAAGGGGTTTTAGCCTAACATGATATGAAACATGACAAATTAATAATCAAGGCATCTAAAATAAAAGAGAAGAGAATAGAACAAGCAAACCAAATCTCTTTGAGAAAGTTAAACTCTACTCTTCCAAATTGAAGCATACACCACTTAATTGAGCATCCAAATGATTTGAAATTGAAATATTCACTCAATTAACTCTCGTACAATATTTAATCTCACAAATATCTAAAAATAAGAAAAGGAAAAACTATTTACAAAGGATAATTTTTTTTCTACAATTCTCTCTAAAATTCCTATCTCTAAGCTCTTTTTTTCTATTTGGGGTCTTCTTCAATATATAGTAGATGCATGGAGCATGAAGGGTGTGCACATGGGGGTAAATTGGGTAATGGAAGTGCACACGTGGATATGGTGTGAGGAGCATGTGGGAAGTGGGGGAATGTAGGGGTGCACATCGAAATCGAAAATCCGATAAACCGAACCAAACCGACTGCATTGGTTCGGTTTGGATCGGTTTTTTTGCTCAATGGTTCGGTTCCGGTTTGAAAAAAAAAATGATACATCGGTTCGGTTCTCGGTTCCAGGGTTAAAAAACCCAATCCGATCCGAAAACCGATCCGATCCGATTCAATCCGGGACCGAACCGATTTATAATTACATATATATATTTATTTAATATATTTAACACATGTAATTTATATTTTTGTGATTATTTGAGTTTCTAACTTAAGTTATTGAGGTCAAAATTAATTTTGACCTTAAAAAATTAGTTATGAAACACATTAATCTTAAAAAATTAGTTATGAAATATGATTTTGGAACCGAAAATCGATCCGATCCGGGAACCGCTGGTTCGGTTTGGTTCGGTTCTGTATTAAAGTCGGTTCGGTTCCGGTTCCGAAAATTTGGAACCGACCTAGGTCGGTTCGGTTCTCGAATTAGTACCAAAACCGATTCAACCGAACCGTGTGCACCCCTAGGGGAATGAGGTAATGGGTTAAAACATATCAGATTTGTTTGAAAGGGTATTTTTGGGTAAGAGGTTTTAGTTGGGGGGTAAAATGGGTAAAAGAGTTAAAAGTTAGTTAAAGTGGCACATGAGTTTTAATTGGCTTTGGCTTTTGGTCTTTGTTGTTGGCAGCTAAAAGTCGTGCAAAGCTAGAATGGGGTTTGAAATGGGTATATGGGTGGAATGGATGGGTACTTCTTGGTTTGGGGTTTGATGGATTTCGGGTTGGGGACAGAAGGTGGTCGCCGGCAGGAGGGACGGAGGTGGTGGTCGCGAGTGACGCCGACTGCGGCGGTGAGGACGAGAGGTGGCGGGATGGAGGGTTTCCCGGCGGCAAAGGGGTTCGTCGTTCGCCGGAGGTGACGCAGAGGGGGTATCGAGGGGTCGGCGGCGGTGGGGTAATGGGAGCAAGGGGGTCGGAGCTTCGCCGGGTTGAGGGGGTAAGGCTCGCCGGACTGTGACAGGAACGAAGGGCGTCGCCGGCGACGGGGGTTTCGCCGGAGATGGGTGGTAAGGGGTGAGTTGAGAGTTTTGATGGGTAAGGTTGGTGATATGGATGTGAGAGAGGGAGATTGGTGTTTTGGGGAGTTTGTTATTGAGATGAGATGGGGAGTGGTGTTAATGGAAGTTTGGTGATGGTGGAGTAGATGAAGGTTAAGGTGTGGGGTGTGTTAATGGAGGTATAAGGAGAGAGAAGATGGGTTGTTGGGAAGAAGAAGGGGGTGAGGGTGATAGAGTGTGTGTGGGTATATGGGATAAGGGTGAGGGGCTGTTTTGGTGTGGTGAGGGTGTATGATAGGTTGGTGTGGGTGTAGGGTGTATGAGAATGTGTGTGTGAGAGGTGTAGGATAGGGTGCAGGTGAGTGTTTAATTTGGACCCTTAAAATAGTAAACAAATTAAAAACAAATAAAAATATTAAAACTAAAAAATAAAATCCTAAGCTATATAAAAACTAAAATAAAATAAAAGAAATAAAAAATGAAAAATCTAATAAAAATTAAAGTCCTAAAAAATATAAAATCTAATAAACTAAAAATAAACAACTAAAACTAATCCTAATAAAATAAGACTAAACTAAAAGCTAAAAACTAAAAACTAATAGAATAAAAATCAAAATACTAAATAAAAAGAAATATAAAAATAGAAAATAAATCCTAGAAATTCTAAATAAATTTAAAATAAATCCTAAAAAATAAAAATGACTCAAACTAAAAATCTAAAAAAATAATAAAAAATGACAAATTAGACACACACGGGGTTTACGCTAGGTTTAGGCTCGGGTAAGAGTTTAGGTAGGTTTAGGGACAAGGGTATTTAGCTCCATATTGTTGCAAATTACTTTGATTTAAACGCTTGAACTCTGCAACGCACAATTGACTTACAAGATAAACATTTAAGCACATAATACCCGTATTGTCGAGAAATAGCAACTAAAGTACGTCTCTTTGTGGTATAAATTGTACAGTTTTGGGTGGTTACCACAAGGAGTACGACGCAGGATAACGTTAATCGAAGGCTTAACTTTGATGACATTCAACACAATAAATACCAGGTGGCGAGAGAGCCGGAGGCTTCAAGGGATGGATCCCCTCGACTAGAGGTACCTCTAGTCCAAGCGATGACTGGTGATTCGTATCAAATATTGCATATTTCTCCCCTATTTCTTTATGCATTCTAGCGCTTTTACGATCCTAAATGCCTATATGTATGCTCATTAACGAGACAACCTTGGATTTGGATATATACATATTTTGTAGGGGTTAATTTTGCTTTTATAGATATTGGAACATTAAAAGTGAGGATCCGTTGCATTTCAGAAAAGTTTCGTCGCCGGATGCTACTTTAAGGGAATTTTAGTCAATTCACATTTCTTATCCGACTCATGGAAATTCCACGGATGCATAGTTCGTTGAGTTATCATCGCCTGGCCATAAATGGTGCATTGTTTGGAGTTCGGACGAAGAAGATATGCCCGATTCCGTAATGAAACTTTTCTTCCTTGTGATGACCAAATGCAGCCTGAAAACAGAGTACCGGTCGATCGCATCCCTGAGACCGGTCGACCATGGTTTGGAATTTTGTTGTGGGAAGGAGACAGTGCACTTTTGCCTAAGGGACTGGTTGACCGCGCCCCTACGACCGGTCGACCGGCAGTGCTAGATATTTGGGCTTTTTCCTTCTTCTTTCCTTTTTCTTTTACTTTTTCCCACTTACTATAAATACCCATTTTTGATGTAATAAACATAAGGACACGATTTTAGGTTAGTTTAGCTTAGGGTTTGAGGATTTTGGAGAGCTTAGCTTAGATTCTTCTTGGTTTGACACCCAATTGGGTTATAAGTTACACTATTCATCATCCTCTTCCTTTAATATAGTTGTATTTCATTAATTTCTTGCTTTGTAGTGTAGTTTACATGCTTTCTAAATTAGGTTTACTTTCTTTCTTTACACGCTTTCTAGTATAACTTTACCGCGTTTCTTTATCGTGTTTATTTACCGCGTTTTTACGATGCTTTCTAGGTAATTTAAATTAAGTTGTGTTTGAATGGAACTCACTCGGGTTAACGCGTTGCTTTGCTTTGGTGATGGTGTTTATGGGTTTATTTCGGGAGCGTTGTCCTAGTTATTACGCCTAAGAGATTTGACGGGGCATATCATGTATGTCCCGTGCTTACAACCTTTCGTGCGCAATTTCTGGGATATTTGTTGATGCCAAAATCATATTAGGCTTTTATGCGGATTTAGGGACGTGACAACCCTTGGTTCAATTAAATGTCGAAACGAGACGCATTCTAAATAACTCGTCTACCCATGTAACCATTTTATACAAATTAACTCGGGTGAGGGATATTCGACGCAACCTATAGTTTTACTCGCTTTCATAAGCTAGTTTCAATACCCTTGCCTAGGTAAACATTTCCCTTTATGCATCTTTTAATTTTTAGTTTGTAATCATCTTTTACACTTTTATTTCGGAATATTAAATCTTATAAATTCTAACAAGTCGTCTCTGTGGATTTTCGATACCTGACTTACCGCTGTGCTTGCCTCGCAAGTGTAGTAGTAATTTAGGTTTGTTTGTATAGTCGCGACGAGAGAGAAAACAATGACTGTGCACTTTACACGCGCACACCTCTCGCGCGCTATCTAAATGGCGCCGTTGCCGGGGATGAGTTTATTTTAGACTTTATTTGATTTAGTATTTCATAGTATTTTCTTTCTATTTGTATTATTTGGCTAACCTTTTTGCAAGACTTCCACATTTGAGCACTTAGAAACGTTCGAATTTTTCCCGCGCGCACTTACTTTGTGGAATCTGCCACTTCGAGCCATTTTTGGGGTAAGCATGTCTTATTCCAATTATTTCGGTAATCCTTGTTATAATTCTCAAAATTCTCGCAAACCTATGACTTTCGGTGAATACTTACAATCCCAAAGTATAACAAATTCAAATTTTTTGGGCCTTTACCTCCTTATAATAGGAATTTTGAAACGAATTTAGGTTACTGGAATTTTGATGATGGTGACAATGATTTTGGGCCTTTACCTCCTTATAATTGGAATTTTGAAACGAATTCGAATAGTTTTTAAAATTCCTATCATAATGAGTTTTCGTTCAAGTTCGATAGTAATTTTCAAAGTTTCCATTTTCATGCATCCGCACCTCGACCCATGACATTCGGTGAGGGCTTGCGTATGTATGAAAATGAGAAAATTGAAACTCGTTATCGGGAAGAAAATTGTTCGTAGGAACATAAGTTGGATTTATTATTTGAGTGCGACGACGATTTTTTTTCGAGACTTTCGAGGTTGAGGAATGTTTTAAACCAAATGAGGTACTTGTGCCTACTTTGGAACAAATCATTCTAGACTTTGCCCATTGCGTAATAGATATTGAAAGTGAGGATGATAATGACGTAATATCTATTTGCAATGAAATGATTTCTTCTTTGGCCCCCAAAGAAGAACATTTCATTGAAAATGATATTATTTCCTTCGAAACTCAATCTTCATGCGATGATGATTCATCTCATGAGTTTTAATTTCTTTCATCCCCATTTTCATTCTCTATTATACCACCGGAGCAAGTACCCGATGATTCGGTTTCAAACTTTAATGTTTTAAATCCTATCGCCGATGAGGAGTACTTGCTCGAGTCTCCCTCCACAATCGCATCTTTGCCTTTGTGTGCGCCACCTCCCATTCCAACTTCAAAATCCTTGGGAGGATATTCAGCTTTTCTCGGTCCCCACTTGTTTTTGTCGCCCGTTCAATCCAAACCCCCCATCGTCCCTCCAAAAATTTTAATTGGCAATGGTTCCTTTCTTCCGCCTTACACATGCCTTCCGTTGTTAAAACGGAATTCATATTTTTCGGAAGGCATGCTTGTATGTGAGGGTACACCGATTATCCTCCAAAGTCAAATCGTTTTCATGGTGGACCCTCAACTATTTAGACTTATAGTGTATAGTTAGTGTGAGGCCTAAATAGTAGGTTGTATATAGTTAGCTTTTTATTTCTTTATTTTTATTTTTTCCTCCCTTTTTAATTTAGTTTAGTGTAATTATTTAATTCTTTGTTATTTGTTTTTGCTATGCTCGGTACTAACTTGTTTTGTAGATTCTTTGGACTTGTTCTTATGGGGATCGCTCCACTTTTGGGTAATATCGCTCTTTTCCTCTCTTTAACTTGGTTCTTAATTAACATTGGGGACAATGTCAAGTTTTAAATTTGGGGGTGTGGGATGTTATACTCATTTCTTTATTTAATCCATTTTTTTGCTCACATGTTAGTTACTTAGTATGCTTTTCTTAGAAAATTCAAAAATTTCAAAAAGATTTTCTTTCTTTTTTCTCCTTTTTGGGGCTTTTTGCCTTTGTTTCCGATGATAAATTTCAATAATTGCCCGATCCAATACACAACCCAATGATGCATCTTCTTGATTTTAGAAGTTGTTAGTCTTTAGTCTCACTTATTGATATTATGAATAACTTCATGAATTAAACTTTAATCCCATGAGCACATGCACTTTTATGGTTATATTGATTTGGTTTAAGATTTTTATAACTCGGTAATCTTTTATTGCATTGTATATACTTACACCGAGTAACCTTTGTACCTTTCTTCGTTTGTGAGTGTTATACACTATTCTTTCCTCTTTGAAAACGTTGAATTCGTCGGTAATCTCACTATTCTTTCATTTGACCGTTCATTAATTGATTTCATACTTGAAATTTGTTACTTGATCATGATTTTCATATATTATTTTGACTCGAGAATTGTGTAAACTTTTGGAAATGATCATAGGCCCTCTTTGTTATATCACCCATATTGGCCTTGACCTCACCCTTATATGTTTACCCTCGTTAACCCCTTTGAGCCTAAATATAGCCTTTCATTTCATAACCCCAAATCCCATAACCAACTCTACATTTGAGTTTTAAAACATACATACACCTTACATACCTTTGTTTGGCTTGTTACTTGGGACTGAATGATGTTATTATGATGTCGGTTGCAATTTAGGCATATGAGAGTTTGAAAAGTAAAAAGAAAGAAAGTAGTGAAAAAAAGAGAAGAAAAAGAGAAAGCAAAAAGCAAAAGAAAACAAAAGAGAAAATGAGAAAAAGAAGAAAAGAAAAAGAAAGAGAAGTTTGTAAATGTTATATATAGTTCAATAAGCTTTGATTACTCTCCCCGATGATATATCTAATGCCGTTTTGGAACTTGTTTTCTAATTTTGATATTGCCCACATTTTCCCATTATCCCGAGTTTTCATCCCGAACACTTTGAATCCGTAAATACATTCCTTTCATTTCATACCCTAGCCTAGCCTACATCATAACCCTATACAAGTCATATGTGATCTTAGGTGCATGTAATTCAAAAGTCATAATAGTTTTGATAATTTGTAAAAATGCATTTCTCCTCTTTTAGTGTGCAGTATCCTTTCATTGAGATTACATTTTTTCAGTTTATATATAGCGTTCTTCATTTGTGACATGCGTGCGACCTAGTTTCCATTTACATTTACTCCTTATGCCCGCATGTTCCGTGTGTTACCTCCCTGTTTTGAGTGAATATACTTGATAAGTTTAATGCCTGTGAGGATTGAATGTATGCTTGCTTTAATGTTTATCCGGTTTATTTAAGTTTTTGCCAAATCACACTTTGCATGTGCTCGCTCCCCTCCCACATTTTAAGGTTTCAATTCTATGAGGTGCATTCTATAATGTTAATGATTTGGACTTCTGTTTGAATTCATTCAATGTGCTAATAATGTGTACGAAATCCTTTTAGCCATTGTTGGGTTTGTCGCATGTTGGATTGGGCATATTTTGAGGAAACCATGTGATGTTTGTGGTTTCCATCCCTGAAAACCCTCACGAGACGACACTCGTCCACTAGGGTAACCTAGGGGTTTAATGGTTATTGCATATGCTAAATGCAATCGTGATCCCTACGAAAGTGACATTTATATTTCGATGCGTATATACGTCTTGTACTGCCTTCTGTGGTCTGGTTTTGTTTGTTTCATTACTAGGGACTAGCAATGTTTACGTTAGGGGGTGTGATTCGTATCAAATATTGCATAATTCTCACTTATTTCTTTATGCATTCTAGCACTTTTACGGTCCTAAATGCCTATATTTATGCTCATTAACTCGACAACCTTGGATTTGGATATATACATGTTTTGCAGGGGTTAATTGTTCTTTTGTAGGTATTGGAACGTTAAAAGTGAGGATCCGTTGCATTTCGGAGAAGTTTCATCGCCCGATGCTACTTCAAGGGATTTTTAGTCAATTCACATTTCTTATTCGGCTCATGGAAATTCTAGGGATGCATAGTTCATTGAGTTAGCATCGCGTGGCCGCAACCGGTGCGTCGTTTGGAGTTCGGACGAAGAAGATATGCCCGATTCCGTAATGAAACATTTCTCCCTTGTGACAGAGTACCGGTCGACCACGTCCCTGGGACCGGTCGACCGCGGTTTGGAATTTTGCCATGAGAAGGAGACAGTGCACTTTGGCCTAAGGGATCGGTCGATCGTGCCCCTGCGACCGGTCGACCGGTAATGCCAGATATTTTGGTCCCTTTCCTTCTTCTTTCCATTTTCTTTTACTTTTTCCCACTTACTATAAATACCCATTTTTGATTTAATAAACATAGGGACACGATTTTAGGTTAGTTTAGCTTAGGGTTTGAGGGTTTTTGAGAGTTTGGCTTGGATTCTTCTTGGTTTGACACCCAATTGGGATGTAAGTTACCCTATTCATCATCCTCTTCCTTTAATATAATTGTATTTCATTAATTTCTTGCTTTGTAGTATAGTTTACATGCTTTTTAAATTAGGTTTACTTGCTTTCTTTACACGCTTTCAAGTATAACTTTATGGTGTTTCTTTATCTCATTTATTTACCGCGTTTTTACGATGCTTTCTAGGTAATTTAAATTATGTTGTGTTTGAATGGAACTCAATCGGGTTAACGCATTGCTTTGCTTTGGTGATGGTGTTTACGGGTTTATTTCGGGAGCGTTGTCCTAGTTATTATGCCTAGGAGATTTGACGGGGCATATCATGTATGTCCCGTGCTTACGACCTTCCGTGCGCAATTTCCGAGATATTTATTGACGCCAAAATCATATTAGGCTTTTATACGGATTTAGGGGCGTGACAACCCTTGGTTCAATTAATTGTCAAAACGAGACGCATTCTAAATAACTCGTCCACCCATGTAACCATTTTATACAAATTAACTCGGGTGAGGGATATTCGACGCAACCTATAGTTTTACTCGCTTTCATAATCTAGTTTGAATACCCTTGCCTAGGTAAACATTTCCCTTTATGCTCCTTTTACTTTTTAGTTTGTAATCATCTTTTACACTTTTATTTCGGAATATTAAATCTTATAAATTCTAACAACTCATCCTTGTGGATTTTCGATACCCGACTTATCGTTGTGCTTGCCCCGCAAGTGTAGTAGTAATTTAGGTTTGTTTGTATAGTCGCGTCGAGATAGAAAACAACAACTGTGCACTTTACACGCGCACACCTCTCGCGCGCTATCAACTAGTGTCTCAGCGGTGGCACAGGCTTCAACGAGCACTGGGTTGGGACCAGCCCAAGTGGCACTCCTTATGAATAAGTTCTATGAGCTTTTGCAAACTCCCGTAGGTTCAACGGTGTAAGGAGGATTTGAAGCCAACTCCTTCGTGACACCAGGGGTAGCCCCAACGGCTCCACCAAGTGCGATCATAATGGGAAAGATCCTAGAAAGTACACCCTCCATTATAAATCCAACGGTGGGAACCCCAGGAGTATTAACGACTCCAACTGTGATGATTTCTCCAGCTGCAACGGACACTTAGCCTAGATCCCGCTGATAGGCATTTCAACGACATCATCCATGGAAAAGATGAGGATAGAGATGCAGAAAGAGATGATGAAATTCATGCACGCCTCCTCGCATTCTGCGAGCAAGGTAGCTTCAGTCTATGACGACTTTCGGACGCCTTACCCCTAGTTATACAACGATGAGACCTACCCTAAATATTATATTCCTCCTATTTTTTAAAAATACACAGGAAAGGGTAGAAACCCGAAGGAACATATTAAACGCTTCGTGGAACACTTGGGGGTGCATTGCAATAACAAGAAACTCAAGTTGAGGGAATTTTCTAAATCCTTAACTGATAAAGCATACACTTGGTATTCTCATTTAGCTCCCAAGAGTGCTTCCACATGGGTGGAGATGCACGTTTTGTTCGTGCAGAAGTTATTTATGGCGGAAGATGAGTTTACTTTGACCCAAATGGGGAGGGAGAAGCAGCGACCTCGGGAAAAGTGGTGTCTTACGTTCGAAGGTTCAGGGAAAGGTCCCTCGATGTGAGAGAGGAGGAAAAAAAATCCAAACTGCTGTAGATTTGTGCGAAAGGATTGCTTCCTGAGTACATCTGCCATCTTATTAATGAGACGCACAAGGGGACTTTTATCATGTTCTTAAAATAAGCAAGAAATATCTCGTTGGTTGTGCGACCAAATCCAGTGGTGGTTCCCATGATGTTCAGGCAGCTGATACAACCCGTAGGAGGGAGGTCTCAGCCCCCACGGGTGGGATACACCGAAGGAATAAATAGGGGTAAGGTGGCGAAGAGGGACAACAAGAGGAAGTTTGGGAGAGAATTGGAAAACCCACCACCGTTGCCTTGTACAATAGAGGAGGTTGTCAGTTGTTACAACGCAATGGTCTAAGGAGGAACGGTGTACGAACTAAAGGGCATTACTGTTGGGGAACCCGACGCTACAACTAGGGCGGATCCCAAATATTTCCAGATTCATCGAAAGATCCAACATCCAACGAAGAGATGTTTCACGCTAAGGAGAATCATTGACAAATATGTAAAGGCGGGAACGTTGCAAATCCCTCCGCAGAACATTAACAACAACCCACTCCCAGCTCATGGGGCCAATCTAGTGGTGGCCTATGATAGGGAGGCAGAGATAGAGGAAATGGAGATAACGACGAAGCAGGAGGAGTTTGAAGAAGATTTGGAAGATTGTACTAAGGGAATGGCTAATGTAGTGTTAGCTTATGATGAATCAAGTGCTAAAGATGTGGAAGATGTATATAGAGTTGAAGGCGAGGAAGCAGACCAAGCCATAGAATATCGTGCAGTTTCAAAATTCCTAAAGTTTACCTGGTTCTTCGACCAGGTAGGGATCCCAAAAGAGAGTAGATTGGAAATAACCCAGGCAATCCTTGACATTACAAGGAAGAATGCAACCCCTCTGCTGAGATGGAAGGGACCCATGGCCAGGTTGGTAAAGTGGTTTCTGTCAAAAATAACTTTCGGTGATGCAGATAGGGCCATAAGGTTCCCTCATAATAGGCCATTGTATGCGATTGCCAGCGTTAATGGGGTCTATTTTGCAAGGGCTCTTATAGATGGGTAAGCTTCCATCAATATCATGCCAATCAACTCTTTCCACACAGCTAATATTCCAGAGGAAAGGTTAGTCCCCATGCCTTTGGTGATTTCTAGATACGACAACCAGTCTTTCAAGTCCATTGGGTACGTGAACGTTGGGATTGTGATGGGAAATTTGAGTTCCCATATCAAGTTCCACGTAATAGAGAGCGCAACTTCCTATGATCTGTTGATAGGAAGAGTGTGGAAGCACAACCAATGGCTAGTTCCTTTGATGTATTACCAATGCGCCAAGGTGAATATCAAAGGAACGAAGGTGACCATTAGGGCTATGAAGAGGCCCTTTGTTATCGAAGAAGCTCACCTAGTGGGCGCAACCTTTTACACAGATCTAGAAAAGGACACTCGAGTCCTAACGAGAAGAATGGAGGGAGCATGGGTTCCCTTGATCAGAGAAAGGATGTAGCCCTTGAACGAGCTGAATAAAGATGTTGCAAGAAGAAAAGGAGTGATGGACGAAGAATCCCATCAGATGGTCCCTCGGCTCCAAAATATTTCGAAGCAACTCAAAGACAAGGTGAGGCCTAGAGTGGACTCAATGGAGCATAAGGTCCAGCGACAAAGCATGCTGAGTCAATTTTCAAGAGGAAGATTTGTTGAGGCTTTTAGAGAGAATAAGAGGAAAGCAGTGGTGACTACCAGTAGACAATATAAAAAGGTAGTTATCAAATAAGGAAATGTGGTTTATCAATTATAATGGTGTGAATGGGCGGCCGAAGAAACTGATAATGAGGCTGACCCGATATATGTGTGTTTTCTGGTGGATCAACGGGGGCAATGTTTGGTGATAGACAACTCCAACATACAAGATTTCATGGAAGTTGTTGCCGAAGAACCAGATTATATGGCTGATCAACCAAAGCCACAGGCACAAGAGTTGGAGCAGTTGAACCTGGCAAAAGAAGGGGAGGATCCAAGACCTATTTTTATCTCTAAAGATCTCAGTAAGGATAAACGAGAGGCCTTGATTGAGTTGATTCGGGAGTTCATAGATGTTTTTACGTGGAAGTATAAAGAGATGGAAGGACTAGATGAGGGAGTCAGCTGCCACAAGTTAAACGTGAGGCCTTCAGCCATTTTGGTGAAATAAGCAATGAGAACGTACAAGCCTGAACTAGACTTGAAGATCAAGGAAGAGGTCCAACACTTATTGACGATAGGGTTCATAAAAATGATATAACAACCAAGGATTAAGGCAACTCAGCGTGGCAGCCCAAAGGGACCTTCCAGGGAAGAAACTGACCAAAAGAGCTCGTCCTTTAGTCCTGCTGAGTAAGTTAGTCTTGTTGTATATTTTGTTTATATTGACTATGAGCTATAACTATTGTAAAGATGTAATGCGTATAATTATTGTGTGTGAGGTCGAATGATACTCGCGAGAGACTAGGCTTGGGAGGGTCTAGGAGAGCTTTCATGCTCTATCGAACGACCTCACCGTGGAAATTTAGAGGGATTCGGTTTGAAGGATTGAGAAGTGAGGCACCGTTTGGGCTTGTCCTGTCCATCTTAGATACACTTGGTAAAACACCGAAGGACTCTTATCGTGGTACCTCGGGCGGAGAAGCTTTGAGTTCCATCGGGCGTTGAGTTGTGAGCCAAACAACCCTCTACTTAATGTCACATCTACTATAGGTGATGTCACTATCCAGCTAGACAAATTTCAAATATGCACTTGAGTAAACCACCGTGGTATTTGGGGTTGTCAGACAGTTGGTGAGCCACCTCTGTGACGACAGCCACTTGACACACAATGGTTAGGCAAAAGGCGTGTCTTGGCATTTAATGACGTGGAGCTAACTAGTGCATCAGGCATTTAATCTTGTGACATAAAGTAAGAGGGATGTCTTTCACATGCATTAATGACTGAGTTGCCTCGGGGGTAATGTGGGGGACTATTTAAGGACCCCAACCACCCCTGAGGAGAGCATGTTCATAATTAAGAGTTCAGAAGTTATTATGAGAGATAATATACATCATAGAGATATTATTACGAACCAGAGTTTTTACTCACCCACCATTTTCATTTATTACGAAGCTTTTAATACTTGACAGAGATCCTTGAGGGTGGTTGGGGTGTTTGGATGCCTGCCAAGGTGTAGCTGGGGTGCTTACTTATTTCTCCCTCTAAATGAGTTACCTCCAAGTTTCATTATTATCTTTTGAGTTATACACGAGAGATTTGTGAGTTCGAACTGAGTTTATCTTCACTAAGTTGTGTTTTCGCGTCCTGTATTTAATCAGTAGTGTTGTCGTTTAACTTATCATTACTGTAATCAAAAGGGGTTATGCCTCCATCTAATCTAAACTACCCTCCTACACCTACCAACTCTTCTAATTTCAGACGATTCAAATTTTCTAAGGTATTTAAGACAGTTACTTTAGGGATAAAACGTTTAGGCAGCGATCTTAAAATCTTTTTAACCACTCGTGCATCAGGTATAGGCTCACCTAGATTAAAACTAGTGTTGACAATGTCGGACAAACGTGCATAAAAGTCGTCAAAACACTCAGTCTCTAGCATGGTAATGGTTTTAAATTGAGTGGTCAAAATTTGAATTTTAGATTCTTTGACCGCGTTAGTGCCCTCGTGGGTGAGTTGCAAAACATCCCACGTTTATTTAGACATGGTGCACATCATAATACGTCGGAACTCTCAGGTGTGACGTGTCCGAAAATTTCACTAAGCCCTCGTGAATTATAAGTGCTCCACCTAAACTCATCCTCAGTCTAGTCTGACACAGGTTTTAAATTTGTGACATTATTTACGGTGACAGTGGGAGGAGTCCAAACCCTTTCACAAATTAACCAAACTCTCTCATCGATTGCTTTTAAATGGGACTTCATTCTAGTAAGCATAATCAGACCCGTCGAAAATTGGCAACCGATTATATAAGTTTTTGTTTGGAAACATTACGACAATCTTTCAAAAATCAGATTTTTCAAAGAAATCAATATCACACAATTTTTACGAAAAATAGGAATATGCAATAAATTAGCCTAACCCTCTCTGATACCAATTTGTAAGACCTTGTGTGCGATAAAGATTTAAATAGTTGCGCAAATTCCAATTACAAACTTATTTAATTAGTGAAATTTATGAATCAAATCAATTCAGCCCTTAGACTCAATCAATTACGTGCGTGCATGTGTCAAACTAACATAAGTAAAATACGACACAAATTTCAGAAAAAATCCCCGCAGGGAAAAACCTTATTATTCCTAGAACTTTTACAAGTTTACAAGACCATTAACTTACATACAACTTTCCTCAAGTGTAACGTATGGTGGTTTCGTCAAACCTTCAAAGCAACGGCTAAAAATCTGTAATGGCTCACATGCATCTATACCACAACAACATGCAGTCCAGACACGTAGTCTTCAGCAAAGATCCACACATAGCGAACCTCAATGACACACAGACATAAACTTTATAGCGACTCATTCCACAATAGTACGCATCTCTCGGTTGTAGAGATCTCCCCACAAAGAATAAACCAGTAGCAAACTATGTTTTGGGTTCCACAAAAATAACTCACACAAAAGCAATTGGGATTGTGAATTGTAAAACGAAAGTAATGAACCCTCAAATATGTTAGAGAATAGAAAAACATATTTTGTCAAAAATAAGCTTTTCTCCACACGAAAATCAGAAGCTTGACACCCTTATTTATAATAAAGATCAAGACGGTGACGTGTAGGCATAAAACAGTTCTCGTTCGAACGACAGACGACGTCGTTCGAGTGATACTCCATCTCGTTTGAACGAGATGTGACGCCGTTTCAACGACAACCACTGATCCCCTTAAAAAATACTTTTAAAGTTTTAAATAACTTGGAATCCTTAAATCTTAAAACTATTTATGGGATTAGGAGATGTTTATCCAAAACTTTTATGATAAAATGTTTTTGAAAAATAAAAACCATTTATTAAAAATTTCAAAACATAATTTTAACTTTTATAAAAAAACATCCCAACACTTTTAATGAGAAATGTAAATGAAACTTAAACACATTTTACCGAATTCATCATTATTGGGCTTGAACGGTCTTTAACAATCACAGGAAGAACTGCGACGTGTTAGTTCCATGAACTAATAATAGTGGTACACTTTCTAACTTTTAAGGAAGACGAAGGTAGGAGAAGAAGGATTTTTTTTGGTCGAAAGAACTCGGCAAGAGGGCTTTATATATATAGCCTTGAAAGGGTGTCTTTCTCAAAAAAAAATATAACTGTTAACATTCACAACCTTTCAACGTTTGAGATTAAATCAAGTTTTTAATTAATTAAAACAATTAAAACGACGATATTTTAATTAGCGTAATTTATTAATTACTTAAAATTGATTCGGGTTGGAAAAATCAAAACTGATCCAAAATTTAACCCGAAAATCTGTATTAAATTTTATTCAGAAAGTTAATATTTACTCAAAACTTCTACATTAGTTACACCAAGTAGCTTATATTCAAGTGGGCTACTTTGAGCCCAAATTTTCCATTCATTCTGTAACAATTTTGAACAAATGAGTATATCACACTATTCTACTCTGGACGAGGATCGCATAGGTACTTTGGCCGATCACATTTGACATGTGGTTCTCACCTAAAATTAGTCTCAAAGTTACTTCAACCAAGCTGAAATTGTATTTTTAATACAATTTATCCAACAACGCCCCACATGAATTAAACTTGAGTGAAAAGAATCAAACAACTATATAGACAAATATCAAAAGAGTATGGAGGAAAGACACTGCATCGAAAAGATAACTTGTGGCCTTGAATCTTTTATATTGAAAGACTATCGGGTTTATTAGCCGATTAATGAACTCGATGCCTTGAATTGATCAACTTTTTTGTGTACATTAAGACAATAGAATTCTCACAATGCATTTCCAACCTTATTAGTTCTCATTGTTATGCACATTTTGGCCTTGGACACCTTTTGATTTCATGAGTGTGTTAGAGAATTAACCTTCGTCATTCTCATCAAAGCGACCCCTTCTTACTCGCATAGGTGATTTCTATAAAGAGTATCTTGCAAATGTCCCACTTGAACATTATATTCAAGATATAGAAATTATTAAAAATATATTATTTCCTAATACAAGCGGCAGTTTGTGCACTGACTCATCTTAGGAATGGGAGGAATTGATTAATTTCTCAGTGCTAACTGAATAACACATAATTAGGTTGTCCTTTTGAACCTATTTCTTGAGATCTCCATTCATTTATGTTGAGTTTTCATTAAGACAGTTTTTTTAGGTTCCAGCAAGCTTTAGGCCCATTCCAACTTACCACTATCTCTCCAGGTATACCTTTTGTTAGTGAATCCACAATATTTTCCTTATACTTTACAGACTCGGTGAAAATATTTCCAGTTGATAGCGGATGTCTAACAGTTTCATGTCGACGACGTATATTTTATGACTTACCGTTATAATTACTATTTTGTGCCCTTCCAATTGCAAATTGTCTATTAAAATGTATTATTATAGGTGGCACAGGTTTTGGCCAAATTGGAATGTCCTCAAGGAAGTTTCAAAGTCATTTTGCTTCTTCCCCGACTTTTTCCAAAGCAATGAATCCAGATTTCATAGTGGATCTTGTAATTCATGTTTGCTTCAAGGATTTTCAAGACACGATTTCACCTCTGAGAGTCAATAAATATCCATTTGTGAATTTTGAATAATCAGAACCAGATATCCAATTTGCATGATTGTATCCTTCGAGTACAATATGATATTTATCGTAGTGTAGTCCATCATTTGAAAAGTATTTGAGATGTCTATGAACTCTTATTAAGGCGTTCTAATGGTCTTTTCATGGATTACTCATACATCGACTTAGCTGTGATACCTCGCCTATTAAAATAAAGGGTGAATAACCCTCTACCAAAATAACACGAGAGTCTCATATGGCTCATTCTTAGCATCACTGTCAAAATTTAATTAATTACTAACCATCTATTAGTTTAACAAGCATTGTTTGATCTTTAAATAACATACAAAAATAAATCATTCACTACAATATCATTCACAATAAGCAATATAAATAGACCACACTATGTAAAAATCTGAATGCATAAGTAATTCAAATCAATTACCGAATAAACCATCGGTTAATAATAATACAATACAATCATCCAACTGAAATAAATGAAACTGAAAGTAAATAAGTCTACTAAAGGGGCGACATGCCCAACCAACAACTTGAATATAACCTAATCTAAGATAACAATAATAGAATTGACTACTCTAAATCCTGTAAGCTTCTACATCAGCTGCAACTACGTGATCCCTAGGGAAGAAGCATCATCCTTGGCGTCCATATGGATGGACACCTAAAAGTTTTTTAAAAATATTTGACACTGGTGAGAGACCAAAACCTTTGAAAAATATTTAGCAAGTGAATAAATTGATGTAAAGCAATTTTTCATATTTAAATTGGTAGCGCACTCTCATGAGATAATCATCGCCCCTCATCTATTGTGCACACCTAACGTATACTCTTAACCCTCCTAGTTATGCTACCCTGCCTAACTAGTATCAATACATATCTTAGCCTCATATGCTAACCTTCTACCCAAAGTATGAAATATTCGATCACTTAATGTTTAAATTCTTATTTAGTAATCACACATGTTACATCATTTCAAATCCCATCGTTAACCGATGTATATAAGTTCGCCTCCATTATTAATTTAATATTCACACATTAATAATAATTTCCCGTATATAATAGTCACACTTATATACGTATATTCATATCACACATTATACACATACATATATATCACTCTCTATATATGTATAACCGTAATCCCTAGAGCATTACGTCGCGGATGCATTCTCTAAAATGCCATCATGCACCAGTGCATACACACAAAATCCTGGGCCACTGAGTCGGACTCTCACACTGAGCTCGATGAATCATAAATGTAGTGGAGACAGTCATAGTCCTTCGATAGGGAGTCATAACCATACCATAATTACCTCACTTTTACCTCCCAAATCTCAAGGGCACATGCACGACGCTATAACCTGGGGTTGATACTAAGCCTGCTGTCATTCGTTAGGAAGATCACCTACATCGTGCAGCCTCCATTGATAACACTTGAGTGGTATGTTCATATAACTATATCATGCACACAAATATTATTATTCATGTATATACTGTCTCTATACCCATATATATATATATATATTAATAAAATTCAGCTAACTATGCGCATGTCACAAGTGCCACTAACCCATAATCCTTGAGTCAAAACCCGACTCCCGAACGCATAAGTGGTCACTTACTTAATTAATTCACACATAACATTATTATTCTGGACACTAAGCTAATCTTCCCTCGCCCATATCCTAACCCTTTGAAATCCCAACCCAATTTCATAAATCATAGCCTGAGTGTTGTTCACCCTAAAACACCTGTGCCTCCATACCCAGATTTGATTTTCGACTCAAGATTTTGGTCTCGGACACCCTTTCGTAAAAATTCATAACAAATTAAAAAAATTAGAAAAATGCGAAACTAGCGTCCACGCGTTCATATTGAAAAGATCTAGCTTCATGACTTGAGCTAAGCGGGGGAACCAAACCTGTTTGGCCAGGGGGAGAACCAGTTCGCCCCTAAAATTCAGCGAAAACGGACCTGCTACGATTTTAACATGAGTTTCTCCAAATTCCCACATGAAAATGAAACGAAACTTCATCCCGAAGGTATATAATCTCACGCCATTAATTACTAACATATATATATATATATATATATATATATATATATATGTGTGTGTGTGTGTGTGTGTGTGTGTGTGTGTGTGTGTGTGTATTTGATTGTCTCAAATCATCATAAACTAAAGTTATTCATGGGATTTACATCATTCTTTTTTCAGCATAAATTATTTCATAATATCTAATGACATTCCTAAATTAACCATCAAGATTTCATCTTTTTTATTCAAGTTCGTCTATTTCCATTCACTATAAATACATACCATTCTCATTCTTAGTTTTCTCTTACAATAACAAAATTTTCATGTAGGATTTTCATCTAATGAAGATCATAAGAACATCACAATATTCATCTTTCAAAAATTCTCTTTTTTCATATAAATCCCACCCCCAAAATTTGTTTCTTTGTCTACCAAATTTTGATATGAATTATAAGCTAAACAAAACACATAGCAAATTTAAACACTTGCATTGAATGAGGAATGGATGTGAATTTTCTTCTTTGTAGGGTTGAATCAAGCCAAGAACTTCCAAGAATTGCCTCTAATTAGCTCCCTTAGATTTCCTTGTGTTTTATCCTTCTTTTCTCATTAATTAAGCCCTAAATTATTTTTATGTGTAAAGTGGATGCCTCCTAACCCTTAACCTCTTATTTAAATCCCTAATACCAAAATTAAATTAACCCTATAGTGTAAAATGACTTATATGCCCCCAAGTGAGTCACAACTAGTCTAAAAAGCCCCGATACCCAATTATAATCTCCAGGTACCTAATTCTGTCTATTACGACCCATACCGGATCATCCGTTCACTCAAAATACTATATGAGTCACCTATCATCAACTTACTACCTTATTCTCAACATGACCCCACACGTTCGTCCCGAATAAGATCTTGTTGATTCGTTGCTTTTACCCACTTTCGACGTAATACAATATAATATAATTTCATTTACTTATGACACAAGTAAATATAATATCACATAAATATTAATCCATTTCTCGTTAATTAATAAATATTTAAATTCACTTTATTTCACAAATTAATTAAATTACTGTGACACGTATAATTTAGATATTCTTATATTTACGGGGTGTTACATTAGCTTACTTGTAGTGTATGCTATATCCGTCCGAGTGTAGTTTGATAGATACATCAAACTTTTAATTATATGAGAATATTCTAATTGAGATATACTTTCACCTTTTTTTAGTAAGGTTAAGAGTTGGGTCTACTTGTGTTCTCACCAGAGTCAGTTTATATTTGTTATACTTTTGAATGATTTTCTCAACATAATGAGATTGAGACAAACTGAGTCCTTTGGAAGTTTTAGTAATCTTAATTCCTAGAATAATATGTGCTTGTCCCAAATATTTCATTTCAAATCTACTCAACATTTGTTTGGTAGCATTATTGATATCATTATTACTACTAATGATTAACATATAATCTACATATAAACATATAATGACATGTCTCCTTTTAATGCTTCTGACATAATCACAATTTTCACACACGTTTATTTTGAAACCACTTGACTTCGTTACGTTGTCAAATTTTTCATGCCATTGTTTAGGTGCTTGTTTCAAACCATAAAGCGATTTGACAAGTTTGCAAACTTTTCTTTCATTTCTAGGAGCCTTAAAACCAATCTGTTGCTCCATATGTATTTTTCCATCTACTTCACCATTTAAGAAAGCAGTTTTGACATCATTTAATGTATTTCTAAATCATGTATTATCGCTATTACAATTAGCGTTCGAATGGATGTAATCCTCATAACTAGTATATAAGTGTCAAAATACATTGTTAGTGTTGCGATGTATTGAAAATCCTCAAACAGACTTGTATTTACAGGTCCACCATGGAATTGAAATTTTTAGCTTTAGATAAATCCGGAGAAGAAGCATAAATGATTTCGACACTTTTGAAAAGATAGTTCAATGTGTGCAAAACACGTGCCTATAATTTGCATATATTACGATAGCCAATAAGCAATTTGGTAGAGAACATAATAGTATGTATAATGGTAAATCTCGACATGTACGTCAAATATATAATACTATAAAATAACTTCTCTCTAATGGAATTATTTACATCGATTATATTGACTCTAATGATAATATAATGGATCTGTTAACTAAAGATTTGAATAGAAAGCAAGTATATCATTTATTGAGGGGCATGTGATTAAAGCCTTCAAAATAAAGAGTTATCTTGATGGAAACCCAAAATAGTTGACTGGAGATCCCAAGATCTGGTTTCAAAGGGTCACCTCGAATCATGACTAACTCTTCGAAGTGAGCACTAATGAGTTTTCAAACTCATACCTATTCTACTGATAAAACAATGTTGCTTACGAAGTAAGCAAAAATAAGCACAACTTTTAATGACTCCTATACTTCCAAGTGGGGTATAGTAGGATACTCTTAATGGGAAGTTACTTGTGTGAGTGTGAAGGGGTCACTTATATGAGAACTTCAAAGGCTAAAATTATCTAAAGCACTCATAAAATCAGAAAAATTTTAGGGCCAAAATGGACACAATCTAAAGAACCAATAATGTTTAGAAACAACTATATGAAGTCTATTGTATTGATTTACACAAAAAAATGAATAGTTCAAGACATTGCATTCACTAATCAGTCACAAAATTCAGTAGTTTTTCACTAGGAAAGAGTAAAGGCCAAAAACTATTTTGCTCGATACAAAAATTTTCCAATAGATATCTCTCTATGTCTGCATAATATTTTTATGTTGACCCAACCAATTTTTGTTCATGTGGGGGATTATTGGAATTTATGATTTTAAATGGGTTGAAAAAAATATTATTTTGGTCAATTTTGAGGTCAATTTAATAAGGAACCCACATGTCTTTCAAGATGGTTATAAGTTGTAACGTGTTCTGCTCCGTGAGGAGTATAATGTAGTATAATCACTTGTGAAAAACCATAAATTAACTAGTGAGAAATTATTGTTCGAATTACTCACTTTAAAAATGGATTTTAGTAAAGTGTTGTGTAAAATCCATGGTTCCATATGGAGAAAATATGAGAAATTGGTATAATATATTATAACCCATTTTGGCTTTTGGGCTTGGTGTCTGTGGGGTATCCCAACTCTTTGAAGGTGGGAGGACTTACATGGGATTATATTGAATTCTAAATTCACAGGCGCGCCATCGCTGCCCACCCGACTCGGTCCGATTTTGGCTCCGCTCGACTCGTGCACGGGTTGGGTCACGGGCTTTGAGCTTTGGCTTGGTCCATGTATTAACTTTTTGAGCTAATTTTTATTGGGACTTTTATTATTTTCAATGTCCAATTTTTTGGTATGTCTTTTATTTGTGTATAACCTAATATTTCATCTTCTTTTTGGAGTTTATTTTTTGTCCAACTGTTGTGACAGTTATGGGCCCACCATTTCAGTTTGTATAAATTGGTGGTTTTAGGTTCATTTTTTCGGTTGAACTTTTTCATATAATTTTTTTGTCTTAGTCAGTGTTGATGTCAAAATTTAAATTCTTGATCTTGGCCTTAGTTTTCAAATTTATAATCACAAATATAAAAAATAAAGAAAATAAAAGAGACACCAGAGTTTTTTTTATGGTTCACCTCAAGAATAAAGCCTACTTCCAGGGGGTGTTACTACTAATTGTTTAGGTTTTTTGTTTCAATCTCTTGGTTACGATTCTAGGGTTTAGCATAAAATGTATGATTTTTTATGTATGCCCCCTCCCTCGAATAGGGGTGAGAGCATAGTTGTATCCTTTGTAGTTCAAGAGATAGAATGCCTTTATAATTTCAGGCATTTACACCTTAACATTTTAAAAGATAACTTAACATTATTCATATGCATGGTGCTTGTTGATTACTACACATGTGTCTTTCCATCTAATTGATGTTCCACCTTCTTGGTTATGGTCGGCCGGGCGACCGACCAGAGGCTTCTGAGGACGATCGGGTTTACCCGTTATAGAAAGTCAAATAGAAATGTGGACAGGTGTCACGAGTTCATTGGTTCACGTGGCTTAATAATTTAGGCTATAACAAAAGCCCCCAATACTTTATACTTAAAGGTGTATCGAAAGAATGGAGTATTCGTCTCAGAAAATGTCTGGCCCCTAAAAAAGGTTGTTGTCGGCGGGTGACCTCCAGGACTTGTAATTTTTCATTTGATCATACTAAGGCGGTGAAAATTTTGTTAATATATGGAAGAATAGCGAACCGCTGGAGGGTACGCTAGTATTTTTTATATTTGGGGATACGGGAAGACGTCGATATCCTAAATGCTAGTACGGTTAATCATTTCAAGTTCCAGATTTCAAGAGTCATCATTGCACCTATAAAAGGTTTGGCTTTCCTTCCATCTTTCTTCCCTTTGGATTTCGAACTTTGCCTTCCACTGTAATGTTTTCACTTTGCTTCTTAAGGATTTCAACTCAGTGCTACTACTGTAAAAACTTCTTTCTTCTAGTTTTTTTTCTTTCTGAGGTATTAGAATGGTTTATATTATAGACGAGGGTTCTTTGGAAGAGTTTGGGGAAAAAAGAAAAATCCGAGACTGGGTGACAATGGAGATAGTTTCTGGCCCTTACGATTTATGTTATTTGAGTGAGGGTCATTTATTTCTAACAATTTTTATAGGTGAATGTGGCATTACTTTACTGTCAAATAATTTATTTCTCGAATTTTATCAATACTTTGATGTGATCCCTACTCAAGTGGCTCCAAATACTTGGAGAGTAGTTAATTGAGTTAACTACTTTAATGAGATACATAGAACCGATATAAGAATAACTGAACTCATGTATTGCTATATCTGGGAGACAATTAGTGATAACATTTATTACTTGAAGACCAGATATTCCAATAGAGAACTGGTGCTAAATTTACCTGACTCCAATAAGGATTATTAGGAGTATGGGATTGTAGTTAAAAACTGGCAGTATGCTCGTCTTCCTGAGGGTACAAGATACACTGGGCCAAGATACCCTCAGGAAGGGCGAGGCATATGTCGGCACTTGAATTACTTCATATACTTTCTTTGTATTTGATTTTCCTTAATTATTTTACTGATCCTTATTTTCATGTTTATTTTTTAGAGTTAGAAGGAAGGAGGATTTCCCTCCCGACTCTAAAGTTAATTTTACTGACTTGAAATACATCTGGTTTATCCAACAAAGTATAAGGGAAGCATATCCTCGCTCAGCCTCTGTTCTTCTTGAATATCAAAGCTCCATCACCTCTTTTGTGGGAAAAGGGTCAATCACAATTTGACTTTGGTAAATTTCTTGATATAATCTTATTTTTCTAGCCGACACACTTTACCTTTATACTTTATTGATTAATCTCGATCTTCAAAAGACTAGGACCAAATTATGATTGGGGAAGACCAACTCAGGGAGTCATCAGTTGATGTAGAAGCTGCTTTCAAAGGCCTTAGGGACTTTTTGGATGCCAGTAAAAACCCCATGTGAAAGATTAGAAAAAGTGGAAAGGCTTAATAAATAATGCCAAGCGGGATAAGAAGGATGCAGAGAAAGCTTCTGCAGATACTGTTAAGGCCACTACTGAGGTGGAGGGTAAATACCAAAGCTCGAAGGCTATTGTGAGGAAAGAGAAGGAGGACATATATAATCGCGGTTGGGGTAAGACTTTTACTACTACTGTCCTGTAGATTGACTACTTGAAGAAGACCTCTTTCAAGGAAGGCTGGGATGCACTCAAATAGGTCGGCATTGTGGTCGACTCAAACCTCTTTCAGCAGTTTAACCATGGTACCCATCCTATTATTGATGAGGAATTGGAAGATGAGGAGGGTACTTATGTGTCTTCTATGGTCTTGAGACTTCAGTGATGGTTTCTCAATCAGTAGGAGAGGTGGCATATGACAAGGAGAAGGTGTAAACACATTGGGATTATTTTGTGTTTTAATTTTTTGCCTCGTAATGTTTAGTTTCCTTGTAACCCGAAAAAATTATGCTTATGATGTACCATTCCACACATTTAATAAGAATGCTCTTTATTTCACTTACATCATGTTAATGTTTGTTGAATTTTCTCCATGATATTTATACTCATATTTTATTTTTCAATTCAAATTTAAGAGGCCTGCCATAGCAATAAGCGATCTATTTTGAAGAAGTGTCCAACTTTTTTAGGCAAGTTATGGAGATTTGGAAGAAGACGAGCTGGAGGAACTGCTCGGCTTGGATGCCTCTAACCAAGTCATTGAGGCTTATGCTCTTCTGCACAGGTTATTTAGTCAAGCTATGGATACCATTTCCTTTTATTATATGATGATTATCAAAATGCAAGAGGATCATAAAGCATCCCTTACTAGTTTGCATGTTGATTATGTAGCAAAGTATGCTCGAATGATAAAAATTGTAGAATATCTCTTTGGCATTCGATAATAAGGAGTTTTTATTAAAATTTGAACTGACTAGTTCTCGAGAGGTGGCGAGCATATTGGAACATGAGAACAATGCGCTAATGAATGAACTAAAAAATTTAAAGAAACCAGCAAGCGTCAAGCAGAACAAAGGGGCTTCATTCTTAGAGAAGGAAAATATTCGACTGATGGAGGTAATAGATGGATAAATAAATCCAGGGGTGGCCAGTCATTTAAGAAAGTGATAATTACTCGGCCTACTATTAAGGAAGAAAACGAAGAAAACTTTGGTTGATGAGGCCACTCTGATCAAGAACCAGGCGACCAATATCAAGAAGCTAGTTGACAAAGTTGATTAGTTAACCTTTCACTTTCATGAGCAATCACTAACTATTTGGATGAATGGTTATGATGAGGCATTAGCGCACATGGATGAAGAGCTAGAACAAGCCAAGAGAGAAGGTTACAAATTGGGCTGGCTGAATGCTTTGACAGATTTAAAGGTACTCAAGGAAGGATCCTTATGGCATTGAAATGAGCCAGGTTGCTTGGATTATTATGATCCTCCTTTCAGTCTAGATGTCAACTGGATTCCCACTAATGTCATACCCCTAAGCCTTGTCAGAAAATACTTGGGCTACTATGGCCTACATGAGGAAGATTCCCTTGTTCGACCCCCTCACCTGGTAAATTGACCTCATTTTAGTCGGCATGGAAGACTTAGGGACCTGGGATCCACGGTTCTGCCTTCTTCCTTGGATGTTCCCCTTGTGGGGATGGAAATACCCTTGGGAAAAGGGCCCAACTAAATGAAGAATGTTTATCTCTTTCTTGTTTTGACCTTTTTGAGTAAAGGGCGACCTGTAATGAAGTTTCATTCTCTTTTGAATAAAGGAAAATATATGTTTAACATAGAATATGCATAATTTTGGCCTACTAATAGCGCAACATTATGATTATATGGTTGACGATTTATCGACTAATCTACTTGACTGGTTACCAATTTAGGCGAACCTAGGTTGTCCAGCCTTGGGTTTTACTAACACACTTATGGTTGTCCAAATGGCTCTTTGTCGTTTTAGACTAAGTGTTTGAATTAGTTACGAGTGGCGACCAAATTTTATAGGATTTTTCTTTAACTTGGTCTGGTAAAACTTCTTATTTTTTTATTTTAAGTCATACAAGAAGTTTTTAAAGTTAGGAACTTCATGTTCGTGACTTGTTAAAGACGAAGTCATATATGAAGTTTGAAATTAAAAAATTATAAATTGATGTGACTATTTGGAGAGATTGCTATAGTTTGGAGACTGCTATATCCCCAACTCCCAAAAAAAACATAAAAAGGAAGTTGATTGATGACAATCAAATGAAATCTTATTAAAACTGAAAAGAGTTGCTACATATGTATTTGAAATATCCAAAATTACTGATAATATTTATTAAGATGCTCGAAGTTCCACAGGTTCTTGAATCACTCTTCTTCAAGTATTTTCACGGGATAAGTACCCGGTCGAATGACGATGAATATGTGATATGGACTATGCTAATTGACCTCCAACGTATTTCTCTTCTGGAGCACCTTGTTTGGAGCATAATCTCCGTCTTTAAGTTTCTCAGCTTCACTCTAATGTTATAAACTTGGCAATGTGTTATTGATAGGACGCTGTCAGAAGTGTAGCATTCTCTCTTACTTCCTCTACCAAGTCTAAATCTAGGCTTCTCATAAGTTCACTTTTAGGAGAGTTAAAGTTGAGCACTTTGTGACTAGGAAAAGTGATCTCTGTAAGAACCACAACTTCGATTCCAAATGCAAGCATGTATAGAATTTTTGCAGTGGATGTCAATGGCGTGGTTCTATAGGTCCATACGACACTGTGCAATTCATTGGTCCAATTTTCTTTAGCATCATCAACTCTCTTCTTAAACCATCAAGCAATGTTTTGTTGGTCACCTATGTCTGGCCATTGTATTGGTGATGTTCTGGCGTAGAGTTTAACTTTTATGTCTTGGACTGAATGCAATAGTCCTCAAATTCATGGTTATTGAACTGTGTTCCATGATCTATTATGAAGGCATATGATATGTCGTATCGACATATCATATTTTTCCATATAAACTGAAAAACTCTTTCGTACGACTTCCCAACTAGCGGCTCAATTTCAACCATCTTTGTGAAATACTCTGTAGCAATGACCAAATATTTAAATCGACCTTTTCTTTTCGATAAAAGACCGACCAAATTAATTCCCCAGATGACGAAAGGCCAAGGGGAAATGATTAGGGTCAGAGTAGCCCCCGATCTTTTATGTATAACGATGAAATTTTAGCACTTGCCATTCCTTCTAGAATATAAAGCAAAATCTTCCATCATGGTTGTCCAGCAATACCCTTGCATGGACATTCATCGTACTAATGATTGCCTTATCGAATGAGTACCACAAAATCCTTCATGCACCTCTTTAATCAGGTTTTGCACTTTAGTGGGATGTACAAATCTGGGCAAGGAAACAATGAATCCTCACTTACATAAGACTCCTCCTTCCAGTACATAATTGGTTGCTTTGTACTATAATTTCGTCTCCTCTTTTGGATCTTTAGATAAAGATCCTTTTTCAATAAACCCCTATTCATTGGATCTATCCATGAAGGGCCCAAGTCTACTGCTATTAAGTTGACACTCTCTTCATCAATGCTCCTATTTCCTAGGATTTCCATCGAAATTATCCTCCTTAATTATGTCCTAGTTACTAAAGCTAGTCAAGCAAGTACATCAACTGAGGCATTCTCAATTCTTAAAATTCTGACTATTCGGATGCCAAAAATTTAGAGATTATGCTTTGAGCATTGACCAGGTACTTCATCATTAGTTCTCCCTTGACTCCATGTATTCCCAACACTTGATTGATGATTAGTTTAGAGTCACTGTGAGCGATTATTTTCTCGATTCCTAATGACAAAGCGAGTTCTAGTCCTTAATTAATGCTTCATACTTTGCCTTATTATTAGAAGGTTGGAATTGGAAACGAAGAGCATACTCCATATTTATATCATCGTGGGTGTTTATGATTACTCCTTCTCAACTGCCAGTTGCATGAAGACCCATCTACATACAGTAACCAGATAGGAATTTCTTTATCAAAGCTCCCATTGCTAAAAAATCCCTGTTTGAACAACTTTTTTTGCCACTCCTCATACTGTTTGGAGACTTCTCCCCCAAGGGATGGTTCTGGATCGTTCACTTTAGAACTAGCTTCTAGAGTAGTTTGCTTGACTTGGCTTGGTGATGAGCTCTCTTCCAAGGAAGTCTGCTCGCTCGACTTCTCCTTAGTCGAAACTTGGTCATTTTCTTTTTCTTCGTAAGTGAACTCCGTTATGAAGTTGGCCACTGCTTGACCTTTTGACGTTATTCTAGGGTCATAGAGTATGTCATACTCTCCTAGCTCCACTACCAGGACATTAATCTTCCTGACTTCTCTGGTTTATGGATAGCTTGATGTAATGGTTGGTCAGTGTAGACCACAATTATATGTCCCTGAACATATAATTTTATCCTTCTCGATGCTTTAAGGAACACTGGAGACAATATTTCCAGGTGGGGGTATCTAGTTGTGCTCCTTTAAAGACTTTGCTAATGTAATACACTGGTTTTTGAATTCTATTCTCTAATCAGATGAGGGTCGAGCTAACTGTCGATTTCGATACAATAAGTTATAAGTACAATCTTTCTCCTATAAGTGGTTGGGAGAGGAGTGGTGGAGTTCCTAAGTTTTTCTTCAACTCCTGTAAATCATTTTTGCATTTTTCATTCCATTTAAAGGTTTTTCTTGGCAAATGAAAGATACTTGTCAATAGCTCAGGAGATAAATTGGTTAAGAGAAGCTACCATTCATGTTATTTTTGGTACGTCGTTATTGCACGAGGGAGACTGAATGTCAATAAATACTTTGATCTTATCTAGTTTATCTTCGAATCCTCTTTGATTTACTATGAATCCTAAGAGCCATTCCTTTCTTCACACCGAACACACATTGGGTTGATTTAAGCTTCATTTGATGCTTCTGAAGCTAATCAAAAGTCTGGCTTAAATCTTTAATGTAGCTGGCAGCCTTTTTTCTTTTAGTAAGCACGTCGTCCACATAAACTTTCATATTCGTTCCAATTTTCTCTTTAAAAACATTATTCACCAGTCATTAGTATGTTGCTCCAACGTTTTTAACTACAAAAGGCATAACGTTGTAACAGTAAGTACCTCGACTATAGATGAACGGTGTTTTCTCCCCATCTTCTGGCTTCATATTAATTTGATTGTACCTTAAATAAGCATCCATAATGCTGAGTAATTCATATCTTGCTGTAGCATCAACCAATTTATTAATCATTGGTAAAGGAAAATGATCCTTTAGACAAACTTTATTGAGATTCGTGAAGTCAATGCTCATACACCATTTATTTTTCTTCTTTCTCACCATTACTAAATTGGCCAACCAATATGGATATTTGACATCTTCAATTAAGTTTGTTTTTTCCAGCTTGTCCACCTCTTCTTGAATAGCCACATTCTTCTCAGGACTGAATACACATCGTTTCAGCTTGATTGACTTGAAGGCTTTGGTGATATTAAGCTCATGGCATATAAATTCCGGATCAATTCCTGGCATATCTTCGTGGCTCCACACGAACACGCTCTTCCACTCTTTAAGGAATTTGATTAATTCCTGTTTGAGGGTTAGTTCCAGAGTTGAGACAATCTGCGTGGTTCTTTATGGTCTTTCATCATCCCGGATAATCATTTTAGTAGCCTCCACAACCTATCCTTCAACCAAATCAACCTCTTCACGGGATCTAATGTCTCAATCTGGTAGGTGGAGCTATTCTTCTTGACTTTTTTGTGGTTGGATAAGGTGTAGTACCATCCTCAAGCTTCAACATGGTTTTCCTTTATAACGCCGACCTCATAATGATTGGGGAATTTGAAAATCTGATGGACAGTGGATGATACTGCTTTAAATTTCTTCATACTGACCCTGTATAGGATTATATTATAGGCTGATTGGACGTTCTTATCTAAGATGAAGAAACAAATCCTTTTAGTCTTACTGGACAGCCAAGTGCCGATAAGAACTTCCAACTTAACAGTTCCTAAGTAGTAACTTTTTCTCCTGAGAAGACTATTAGGGGATTATGATAGGGTTCCAACTTGGTGTCGTGTAATCCTAAACTGTGGAAACAATTGTAAAACATAACATTGACTGAACTACTGTTGTCCACTAGGATTTTGGCAATCCTTACCTCGTGTAATCCCATAGTGACAACCAGAGGATCATCATGAGGATATATTACTCCAGATAGGTCATTCTTAAAAAAACCAATTACCAATTTTTCTTTGTTCATCTTTCTCGGGCGGCCAACTACTTTATCGAATAAATTGATTTGTTGAGTATACGAACATGCATTAGCCTTATTCAGATAGACTTTTCTCTCGACTGCCTTGTCACCATTGCTAGCGTTTCCTCCTGAAATGAAATGATAGTAAAAGGATATCATTTTTATATCAAGTTCAGGTTCTCGGGGTATCTTAGGTAGATTCGGATAATCTTTTGAATCATCATCCCGACCTATGTTCTTGTCATCTCTACTTTTGCAAGGATATTCTAATCGTCTTCTGGACTTTCACCCCTCCATTCGATTAATGAACGTAGACAGTTTGCCATAACAGATGAAATTTTAATTTCTTTTTTTTGGGCAATATAATTATTTATGGTATGCCTGTGATCCTTCTGGAACTCGCGATACTTGGACTTGTCCCTCCTATTAGGAGGGGAATTCAACTTCCCAAGCCATTTGAGATCTATACTTCCTCTGATCTCTTCTAGAATGTGATTCAAACCGACAGTGAGAGGAGTGTATTCATCATACTTCTTAAGTTTCTCTGCTTTTTTATCTTTTTGTTTCTTTTTCATCAGAACTCTTATGACTATCGATTTGAGCACTTAGAACTTTCTTGGTGGCTATAGCCTCTTTGGCATTCATGATGTTGCCAGCTTTATCCATTAATTTAGTCATGGTTTTAGGGGGTCTTTGGCCAATTCATAATACATCTTCTCAATAAGTAATACACTCACCAAAGCAATGATAACAATCTTATCTTTGTAATCCATTACCATTAGTTTTTCATTGCTAAAATGAGTTATATATTCACGAGTGGTTTCCCCCGATCGCTGACGAACGCTCAGTAAATGCGCAAATCTTTTAATGGGTTTGGCCTCAAAGCAAAAGTTACTGATGAATAGTTCGGTGAGCTATTGGAAGCTAAAAATTTGTCCTCGGGGTAAATTATTATAACAAATCTTTGCAGATCCAGCAATGGTACTTAAAAATGCTTGATAACGCATCTCATTTGGGACTGAATAAATATCAGCTTCTGCCTAGTACCATTTAACATGAAGGATAACATTAGTCTTGCCATCATACTTGAGAGTAACCACTAGTGACTTGAACTTAGTCGGCATGGGGAAATGTACGATAGTTAGGACGAAGGGTGATCCTTTCATAAAAATCCTCTGCAATGGATTTTTAGACGTGGCTATTTCCCCCAAACGGTTTTCCAATTTTTAAATCAATCCTTTCTAAGGGTGATTTACTGGATTAGTTTTGACCGAGGCTTCTCTAGCAGCTTTGCCATGCGTTCCTACCGATCTCTCTTCCTGAGAAGTCTGCTTGGCTCGTGTGGATCCTCGTATGATAGTTCTGGATCTAATAGATCATTCTTGGCGATCTCATGATCTGGAGGGCTCCCTATGTTATCCCTAATATGCTCGAGGACCCAAGCGATCAGGAGCAAAGGCTTTGCTCAACTTTTCCAAGTCGCTCAGCCAGGCTTGAGTGAAAGACCGACCATCGTAATAATCTGTATATCGGATAGCAGATTTTACTCCAGGGCAATAAGTTCGGTCTTGTGAAGATCCTGAATATCTGCAATGACTTGTATCATTTCTAGGAGGTGGAGATGGCATTTCCTTCCTGGAAGATGGGGCAGTAGCGGGTCTGTCTTGGAGCGTCTGAGCGATTTGCTTTATAATTTTTTACATTGCTTTTTGTCCTTTTCAAATGTTGAGTAAAATTCCTAGTAAGTCTCATATGCTAGGATGAGTGGAAGGACTGAAAGCATTACATCTAACAAGACTATTTTTCGGGATGTTTGTTATACTTCATAGGTATGAAGAACGGGTTTTGAAAGAATTTGGTAGGAAATAACAATGACTTGTCAGAATTTCCACAGATGACGCCAATCTATTGATATCTAAATTTGGATTCTTGATCTTAGCCTTAGTTATCAAATTTATAATCGCAGATACAAAAAATAAAGAAAATATAAGAGACACTAGAGATTTTTACGTGTTTCAGCTCAAGAATGAAGCCTACGTCCACAGGGTGTTACTACTAATTGTTTAGGGTTTTTGCTCTAATCTCTTGGCTATAATTCTAGGGCTTTGTACAAAATGTATGAGTTTTTCTATATGCCTCCTCCTTAGTTGGGGGGGGGGGGGGTGATCGCATATTTATATCGTTAGAAGTTCAAGAGATGTAATGCCTTTACAATTTCAGGAATTTACACCTTTACATACTAATTGATAACTGGACATTATGCATGTGCATGGTGACTGTTGATTAACCCACGTATATCTTTTCATCTAATTGATGTTCCATCTTCTTGGCGATGGTCGGCTAACCAGAGGCTTTTGAGGCTGATCGGATTTACCTATTATTGAAAGTTAAATGCAAATGAGGACAGGTGTCACCAGTTCATTGGTTCATATGGCCTAATTAATTTAGGCTATAATAGGCAGTCCATTTCGTGTCTATAAATAAAAAAGGAGTTCTTCAATTATTTGTTCGCCTGCTACTTACAATTGGAAGTGTTACTATTACAAGTGTTGATTGTTGTATCTTGGGATATGATTTTTATTGAATTCGTAAAGTATTATTATGGGTTAAATCTCATCTTAAGGACAAAGTGTTGAACACCTGCCTCAATAAGATTTATCTCTATCTTGTCACTATACGTTTTTATTTATTCTGATATATATATATATATATATATATGTGTGTGTGTGTGTGTGTGTGTGTGTGTGTGTGACTTGGATGGATCGATCCATCGAGCGAGTTTTGGGGTGTGGAACTAGCTAATGGTGTTATTGCATAGTGATCCCCCCATTCTTATGCTTGTGTTTGTTATAAAACTCGTTAGGTTATGGGCTCCTACAGATTTACCTATGGAATCACGAGAAGGTCCTTCGAAGGTAGATGCCAATGTGTGATTGTTATGAGACTTATATTGATGTATGATACTAGTTTAGTGATGGACATTTTAGTTAAAAGGCTCTATGTCACATTATGTATTTTGACACGAGATTGTGTATATCTTATTGTGCAGGTGACATGATTGGGGATTGGTACGAGATCAAATTATGTACTTGGGATTTTGTCCCAATATGGACATGTTTAATAAAAAGACTTTAAGATAAGTTACTATGTAATATTGTGATATCGCGTGTATCTTAATTTTAAAAATTCATATTAGGTTGTATTATATCCATGTGTAGTTAATTGTATCCTACTGTGTATAATGTTATGTGATATTTACTTTTTATTCTCGTGATTGAGACTTACTAGAATTGTTTATACATGGATTGGGACACTCGTATAGTATTTCACTTATGATAAGGGGTTATGTATCTCTTTCATGTGAGTGTCGATGGATTGACACGTTTATAGTATGATTATTACTGTGTTGATATTATAAGATATTTCTTCGAACTTTAGAGCGCAGACCCAAATCTATAAAATGTTTACCCTAGGTATTATTATTTTTATGTATACGAATAGTAAGACTGAGCAGTCAGACTTGCAGTGATTGAACATCCAGTTCATCACTCTTAGAGTAAGAGTTTTTGTTTTATTTCACTTGCCTTCCTAGTATTTATATCCAAGGATTATTTGTGAACTGAGGTGGTTCTAGTTGTATTTACTTTTCAATTAAGACTATTATAAAAATGGAGATTCATTATAGTGGAATTATTTTTATGAAGTTTTATCTTATTCCAGCCTACTTTTCATATTATTTATATCATCCGTATTATTTGATAAATGGTTTTATTTTACAGTCACTTGTATTTACATTGATGTTACAAATGATATAAATTGTATAGCACTCACTTATCATCGATGTGTTAGTCCTATCAACTGCACGTGGTAAAATGTAAGGTGTTACAGGCTCATTAAGATCGCTTCTCGATTCGAAACATGATTTAAAAAAAAAAATAACACAATATTTTTTTTAAATATAAATTTCAGAAACACTATACACAAACATTATAAATGAATATAAATTGAACATGTTACATTTAATTTTAAATTGAAGAGAAAATCAATTTATAACTTAAAATGGTTCATGTATAATTAATTTTAGTTTGATTTCCATTTTCGGTTCCGCTCAGTTAAGTGTAGCACCTTTTTGAAAAATAAAATCTTTGTTGACTTAAATTTCGAAAAAAAAAATGATTTTTGGAATCTATTTAATTTTGGTATGTAAAAAGGTTGGTATTTATATATAAAAATAAGGTTTTAAGTGAAATTTAAATCGGGATTTAAAATTTGGAAATTAGAATTTTTTTGTATAAAACTCGGGAAAGGATTCGACCTAAGAAAAAATAAATATGCAAAGATATTTGATCGGTTGATCGAGCTGAATTTTTTTGAGTAAGTTGCCTCGCCTTTAGCTATAACATATCAAAATTTTAGCTAATTCCGACAGTTCAATCATCCGATTTTTTTTTAGTGTTTGTGCTTGATTAGGACTCAAATTATTTGTTGGTATATAAACATAAATTTTGATGCAAAAAACTAGAATAGATGTAATTGTTTGATCACAGATAAATAAGTAAATAAAAGAGACAAGTGAGATTTTTAAAGTGGTTTAGCTGAAAGGGAAAGCCTACGTCTAGTGTCTTGTATTGCCTGTTCTTCACTTAGATTGTATTTCGCTCCCCTTCGCTGTCGGGATTATAATGTATTTATAGTCCACTAGGGGATCAAGAGTCGGAATGTTTAAGGATGGAATGCCTTTATAAATTAGGCATTTATATCACTACATATTGTTCATAATGCATATGACTGTTGGGGCTTTGCTGATTGTGTTGATCGGGTTTCTTGGTGTTAGTCCACGTAAGTGGATGATACATCTCTATTTATGATTGGTTCACGTAAGTGGGTAAATTTTGTTATCAATAGAAGCCCCCAATATTCCATGCTTAATGCTTGCTTGAGAGTATGGAACATTTAGTTCTGATAGTTTCTTGGGCAACCTTTCTGATACTTGGTCGGCTGCCGACATCCCATACTTGTAAAATTGTCAACTTGGATGATAACGTATAACATTGATGGCACTTTTGTAATTACCCGTAATTATAACAAATCGTTTTTTGGGCAAATATGTCTTTTTCAGCTCAGTCGCCAAAATTTCAATCGTCGTTTCCCTTTAATAATTACTTTCGCCTGTTTTTGAGGTAATCTATAAAGACAGTAAAATCCTGATTGTCTTGTGCCTCAAACTGTAATACCCCGTATTTTTATGGCTTTTAAAATTTAGGTAGTTATTAAATTTAAATTGAGATATTAATTTAATATTAATCCATAAATTTATTTTTATATTTACTAACGTGATGTGAGTTAGTAATTATGGGAAAATTGTTGAATATTACTAGACGAGTAAAGTAATATATGAGATTCATTTTATTAAAAATTGTCACGAGTGAATTAAATGGAAATTATGGAATTTTAAGTTGGGACGCGCCTGTGTCGTGTCAGGACTAAATTACTATTATACTAAGTGAATAAATTATAAGTTGCTCGTATGGTCATTTTGAGTGCGCCAATGTAACCGTAAGGGTCGAGATAGTCAAAATAATGTACCCAGGGGTTTAGTTTGGATATCGGAACGTTTTAGGCCTAATTAACACCCCGTGAGGGCGTTTTGGACATTTTACATTTTTGGGCCTGAAAACCCACGAAAATTCTAAGGGAATATCAGATGGTAAGAGTCACCTTCTAGGGTTAGAAACACCATAAACCATAGACGGCCATTGGAGAGGAAGAGGAGAGGCTTTCTAAGGAGTTCTAGGCCAAGAACTCCACCGTTTGCACCACCGTCGCCGCCAAACGTTCGATCGTACAACGAGGATCACAACCACACCAAAATCTCCACAAATCTGAACCAAAAATTCTCAGGCAAGTATCTATCTCGCTCTATTTCAGTTAATGATCTAATATTATGTGCCTAGGATTGATTAGGACTAGGGTTTGTAAAAGAAAAACCTATTTGGAGATTTGAATTCGCATGTTGAATGAGTAATAGATGTATTTTGGAAACCCAATTCATATGTAGAGGTTGAACCACGAAATTATAGTAATTAAAGAGTATGAAATTTGGTAAAAGGATGGGAAGAAACCAAACAAAAGAAATATTAGGGTTCTTGATGTTTTAATGGATTATGCTCTTTTAATTCGTTATTCATGATGAAAATCCGCATACTTGACGTAGGAAATCACTTATTTGAGGTTATAATACTTGTAGTAGGAATTATTTGGAGTTTGGTAGTCAAATATAACATTTTGGATGATGTTGGAAGAGAAAAACCATAACTAGAAATTCTGCAGATTTGCCATACCTGTTTGATCGATCGATCGACCTTAGAGTATCGATCGATCGATGCTTCGATCGATCGAACATCTGCCATAGATCGATCGACCCCTCCTGCATAACTCACATTCCCCTTTTTATAGGTTGTTCTAACTTAAATGATTAGACATTCTTGGATATTAATGTTAGAACATTTTGGGATATAAAGAAGACCAGTAGGACGTATTAAAAATATGGAACCTTTAATGTAAGACGAGATTAACATTTCACGGGGATGTTTTACATATAAGGGACAATGGGAATATGTGTTAAAGGGTGAGACTCGTAAGAAAGTTACGTTGTAAAATAAATGAGTACCTACTGAAATTACACTTGGGAAGATATGAATCTACGAGTGTTACGTAATAAGTTGGAATAATCCCACAAATTAAAATAAGAGACAAACCGTTATACGTGATAACTAAATAATGAGTAATAAGGATAAATATCATAATTATGGGTCGTGAGAGTGTACCTAAATTTGATATGGGGATTGTGGTATACATATATGACTGTGTTTATGCATATACTATATACGTGTAAAAATCATGCCCGCGTTACTTGCTATCCCGGAGGTTACCGCACTGGGATAGTCTTATCTCGATGGGACCTTTATGGGGGATATTGACTCGTACCCTAGAAGATAGGAATCCTTGGTACAGGCTATCGGATCGATAGTCAGACGGTCCTAAGAGACGTGAGGGTATGTGCTGACCTGTTAGTGACTTGGAACTATACTTCGCCTCAATTTGTATGTGTTTGGTGTTAATACTGTTCGAGAGTGATTCCGAACTTGTATTTCCCTTAGTACGAGTGTTACAGGGATTGGATAGCAGAGTATGCCAGCACCATAAATTTTATATGGGGTGCCGTTAGAATATATATATTATATGAGTATTTAATATATATATTTAAATCTGGAATTTGGGAACTACCTACTGTGACTATGGTATGTAAGAAATGAATAATTATTTCAACTTGGATATAAGTGTTTGAAAATTACGTTATATTACTGTGAAACTTTATAATCATATAAGGCTTAGGTGAGAACTTTCCTATTAAATAAAATTAATCTCCTTAACATTTGAAATTGTCGGTATGTAACCTTATGAGCAACTTAAGATAAGATAAGCTAAACTGTTGGGAATATTAGTGCGATAGGTGTGCACATTAGAAGGGAGGTGAGAATTTCTCAAGGGAGTGCCGCACTAATATGTTGGTTGCATTAGCTGGTAAGCATTTTAAATACTTGCTAAACTAATTTTAAACTGTTTTACAATCGGGCTCTGACCCGTTTTCTACTTTCTCTTCTCTCTTGTATATATATGTATATATTACAGGTGCCCAGCCACAGGGGCGTCTTGTACAGGATCCTTTGGAAGGAACGCGCTGCAGCTTAGGTGGGAGTTGCAGGCCTCTTGCTTAGACGACCTCATTGTTGATTCCACTTCTAGCACTATTTATTCCGTTGGGCATGTGTCGCCCTTCTTCATTATTCGGTTGTTTTATCGGAGATTTTGATTCGTTTATTTTCAGTATTTATACTTTGGGATTTATTACTGTCAGGATGTTTTCCTTTAAGTTTTAAAGTTGGAATTAATTAGATGGATGTTTAATTATTTGGATTATATGTTCTAGTATAGTTGTTATGTGATTCCTTAACTATGAATTATGTAAGGTTTTAAATGTTGGTTTTTAAAATAAAATTTGGAAATTGATGTCTAAAAATGGTTTTGACACTTAGCTTAATTAATTAGGGTGTTTAAAATTGGAAAAGTTATTTTTGCGACAGTAATGTTAAGAATGAACCAACCGTTCACCTTGATTATAATTTAATAAAGGACTGATCACCCGGTATTTAATTAGGCGGGGTGTCACACAAACTTTTTGGATTTTGCTGCTATCTCTTGAGCTTTTCGTGCGATCATTCTTTATGTCCTTCAGTTGTTGCTGAATCCTTAAGTCTTTGTAATAATCATTTGTCTTTATCCTTTTCTTCATCTTCCGTAATGGTTTATTCAGTAGTTTCTCTAGAGGAATTTAGGAACGAATGGAATATTCCTTTGCGGGTGGATTTGGAGCTCCCTAATCTGCATGTAGATATTTTTTCTTTATCCAAGGGACATTGGTTCCCTTTTCTTTTCATTGCTTAATGTGGGTTTACTTTTCCCCCAAACCCCTTTTGTCTTGAGTTTTGTCAATATTTTGATGTTGTACCTGCTAAAATAACCCCTAACACTTGGAGAGTTGTAAATGGGGTTTATAGATTGAATTAGCTCCATTGGACCCATATAGGCATCCCAGAGATTATGTTTTTCTATAAATGGGTCACCAGTGATAGTACTTACTATTAAAAACTAAGGTTGTAAATAGGGATTTAGTAGTTAATCTCCCAGACTCCAACGGAGACTATTTTGTTCATGGAGTGATTGCTAAGAATTGGCAATATGCACCCATGACAAGGAATGCAGCATACCAGGGGACCAGATGCCCTCAATATGGCCACGAGATAGGTTGCAATATTATTTTATAGCTTCTGTTGATAAATTCATTAGTTACAATACTAACTATATTTATTTACTCTTGATTAAAGTTGATCAGAAGAGGAAGTGTCCCAAGGAGAGTGATATCAATATTACCGAGCTGAAGTAACTTTGGGGTATGCACCATAAAATTGGTGAGGTAGGCATCATATCTGTTGAAGTATAACAACTCTATTACTTCCTTTATTGCTCTTCCGACTTCTGTTGCTCCCTCCTTTGTGATTGAGCTTGACCAAGACCTAGTCTCCACTTCTTTTGCCACTGTATCTGGCAGTGGTGAAGCTGTTACAGGACCATCATCTTCAATTAACTCAGATTTACCTTTTTCCACTGCCATGGTGAAGACAAAGTTCCCCAATATTATGGGAGATATTACCACTGCTGGCTCCACAAAATCTGTTGCTGGTGGGGCCAGCGATAAGGATAAGGTTGTGAAGAAGCCCCAAGCCAAGAAGAATAATGGATCCCTGTTTAAGCACTCGAAGAAGAGTCTTCCTTCTAAGTTGGCTGAAGGAACTACTTCTGGTGCAGACCAGCGAGACTTAGTAGATTTGTCTAATACTGGATCTCCAGTGGTTATTGGCCCTGGCTTGGCTAGGTAACTAATAAAGTCTGGTACTCTTCTAGACCATAGGGGTGCTGCTTCTATAATTCCCCGCTCTAAAATCTCTGAAAAAGGTTGCTCAATGCCTTGCTTTGGGAAAAGTTATTATTTTTGTATATTCACTTGTTTGACAACTCCTTTATACTGACTTGCTCTGATTTCTTTTTGCAGTTCCTGGTTAATTTTAACAAGATGTTGGAGAAGGATGACATCCTCCATTTTTCTTTAAACGAGGTGGAAGAGGCATTTGAATTCCTATATAAGTCTTTAGTTGAATCCCAATAGGCATTGCCAAATATACAACATAAATGGGAAACCAAAATAAAGACTGCTGAGGGTGATGCTACAGTTGCTCGGGGGCAGGTTATCGGGTTGCAGAGGAGTTTGACTGCTGAGAAGGCCAGGGAATCTGTATTCAACAGAGGCTAAGAGAAGGCTATTCGCGTTACCTCTGTTAATATTGAATTTACAAAGAAGAAATGCTTAAAGGATGGTTGGTCGGCAACACTCATAGGGGTTGGCACAAACGAGGACTCTAAGTTGTTCTTTAGGCATGATCCTGGATCTCTTCCTAAATTGAATGAGGAGATTAAGGATGATGGAGGATCAGAGGATTATACTCTTGTCTTGGATTCTGTCGATCAATAACAAGTAGCAGAAGTTGGGTCTTCACTCCCCCTTTTTCTGAGCAAGTCACTCCACCTATCTCTGCTCCTCCCCAAATTAGAGCCACTTCTGACAGAAAGAAGGTGTATACTTGCTTGGCGAGCATCTTTTGTTTTTACTTTTATTGTTTCTTTCTGCTTCATATCAATGTACTTGTAACTTGGTTTCCATTAATGAGAATGATCTTTGCACTTGGCTTTATCTGTTTCAAATTTTATTTTTCATTGTTGACTGGAGATTTTTCTTACTCTTTATAGTTCATGGCTAAACTGGATCATTTTTCCTCCAATGACTCCGAGCTACTCAGAAGATGTAATGATCTTTTCAAGGCTGGTTCTATGACTTTATTCGAGGATGACCTATCCAACTTGCTCGGGGTCTCAAATCAGGTTAAAAAAGCTTAGTTATATTTGAAGTGTCTTCTTGATCGTGAAGTAGCCAATAATGTTGCATACATTGAAATAATATAAGAGATTTAAGAAGATAACAAAGAGGCTAAAGATCTTTTGCATGCCAACTACGAACAAAAATACAGAGCTCTGAGTGAAGTTTAGGGTTTTAAGGAGAAGTTGGAAAAGCATGCATCTTTCTTCAGGAGGCAGGAATTTCTACTTAATCATGAAATAGAGGAGGCTAAGGCCATCGCCAAGTTGTTGGAAGAAGAGAATAACAATTTGAGGGATGAATTAAACTCATTGAAGGCTTCTTTTACTATTACTGTTATTGCTGATGATGGGGTTTCCTTCTTAGAGACTGAAAATGCCAGACTAAGGGAAGAAGTGGAAGCACTGTAGAAAATTAAGCCTGCCTCTTCCTCCCGAGCAAAAGTTAAACTTGGCCGAGCTACTACTGATGAGGCTAGGGCCCATCAAACACTTACTAACTAAGTTTCACAATTAAAAGAAAAGAATTTGGCCATTTCTGATATGTCCAAGAAACTTGAAACTCAAGCCGAGCAACTTTTTACTCAGTCTTCCCAATTGCAAGCTAAAGATGGAGTACTAAAGAAATTGGATCATCATGTTGAGAGATTGACTTTATAATTTCATAAGTATCCTAGGGAATTTTGTATGGAGGGATATAATGAGGCCCTTGGTCATTTTGATGAACGATTTAATCAAGCCCAACGTGAAGGTTACAAGTGGGGTTGGACCAACTGCTTGACAGTTAGGAAGGTAGAGCCGAACAGTAGACTTTGGAACTGGTATGATCCTGGTTTGGTGGATTGTCAAGATCCTCCTTTTTAAATTGGATGTTAGTTGGATACCTGTCAACACTATTCCCCAATGCTTGATTTCAAAAATACTTAGGGGATTATAGCCTTCATAACGAGTTAGAGATCGTTCGTAATCCTCATCTACAAGAGACCCCGAGCAACAGTAATAGAAGAATGCTTTCGGACTTCAATTTTATTAAGTCCTCGTACACATTAGATTACCCTCCAGCGGGCATGGAACCAGTGCTAATCTCATCTAAAGCAGAGGGGAAGCGTCCTTTAGAGTAGTTTTGTTCCTGTAATTCAATTATAAGCGATATCATGTAATGATCAATTAAATGAATGAAATATTCAATTAACTTATCTTGTCAATTTCTGGGTGTGAATGGCTTTTTTTTTTCATTAGTTCAATTGGTACACTTAGGCTTTTACCCAAGTTTAGTACCAATTACCAATGAGATTATCATCATAGGTTCTGCCAATATACTTAGATTGAAATCTAAGTTTGATACTAGTTACCCATGTATTTCCATAGGTTCTACTAATACACCTAAATTTTTAGGTTTTGCATTAGTTACCAGTGGTGACCAGGCGTATGTTGAATATGTGTCTACATTCCATTTTAGGAATATTCATAACGTTCTTCCTTCATTTAGCCCAGTTGGATAAAATCTATCGTTTTACCCTTAACAACATTAACCGTATTTCTTAAGGACTTGAGATCCTATCTTACTTGAGATTTTGTTTAATGCCGATCAACTCTTGCATGTGTCGAGAAACTATTAAATAGTACCAATCAATCAACTATGTGGGTGTTTTTCTAAGCTCCGACCAACTATTGAACAATACCAACTAATCAATTATGTAGGTGTTGTTCTGAGCTCCGACTAACTTTACCGACCAACTATATGATTGTTGTTTCGAAGGACCAGTATTTTCGAGCAACTTTTGAAAGTTTTTAAAATCCAAGCATAACAACATTTGAAGAAAGTGCATCGAGTATGTAGTGCATAGCACTAGTACTGCCCACAAAAAAAATAAAAAAAATGAAGGAGATCATCATTTTATTCAAAAAACCAGAATAAATCTAATTGCTTGATCACGAATAAATAAATAAAAAAATAAAAAAATAAATAAATAAAAGAGACAAGTAAGATTTTTAAAGTGGTTCGGCTGAAAGGGAAAGCCAAAGTCCATTATCTTGTATTGCTTGTTCTTCACTTGGATTGTATTTCGGTCCCCTTTACTGTAGGGATTAACATGTATTTATATCCCATTAGGGGATCAAGAGTCGGAATGCTAAAGGATGGAATGCCTTTATAAATTAGGCATTTACATCAGTACATATTGTTCATAATGCATATGACTGTTTGCACTTCCAGTCCTTGGTTGGCAGTTACTCCTTGCTGACTAGGATTATTGCCACAGTGGATGACACATGTCCATTTCTGATTGGTCCACGTAAGTGGGTAAATTTTGGTATCAACAGGAGCCCCCAATGTTCTATGCTTATTGCTTGCTTGAGAGTATGGATCACTGATATTTGCTTAGGCAACCATTCTAATACTTGGTCGGCTGTTGACTTCACACACTTATAAAATTGTCAACTTGGCTGATAACGTATAACGCTGATGGCATTTTTGTAATTACCCGTAATTATAACAAATCATTTTTGGGGCAAATACGTCTTTTTTAGCTTAGCCGCCAAAATTTCAATCGTCGTTTCCCTTTAATCATTACTTTCGCCGATTTTCGAGGTAATCTATAAAGCCGGTAAAATCCCGTTTGTCTTCTACCTCAAACTTTCTGATTTTTACTGTTATCTCTTGAGATTTTTGTGCGATCGTTATTTCTATCCTTTAGTTCTTGCTAAATCCTTAAGTCTTTGTAAGAATCCTTTCTCTTTCTCATTTTCTTCATCTTCAATCATGGTTTATTCAGTAGTTTTTCTAGACGAATTTAGGAGCGAATGGACTCTTCCTTCATGGGTGGATTTTGAGCTCTCTAATCCTTTTGTAGATCTTTTCTCTTTATTTGAAGGCCATTGTTTCCCTTCTCTTTTCATTGCTGAATGTGGGTTTAGTTTTCCCCCAAGCCCCTTTTGTCTTTAGTTTGGTTAATATTGACATTTTACCTGCTAGAATAGCCCCTAACACTTGAAGAGTTTTAAATGAGTTTTATAGATTGAATTAGCTCCATGGGACCCATATAGGCATCCTAGAGATTATGTTTTTCTATAAATGGGTCACCAGTGATAGTACTTACTATTTAAAAACTAGGACTGTAAATAGTACTTTAGTAGTTAATCTCCCAGACTCTAACATAGACTATTTTGATTATGGAGTGATTGCCAAGAATATGGAATATGCACCCATGACAAGGAATACAGTATAATTGGGGCCCAGATGCCCTCAAGATGGCCATATGATAGGTTGTAACATTATTATATAGCTTTTCTTGACAATTTCATTGGTTACAATACTACTGTATTTGTTTTCTCTTGATTGAAGTTGATCAGAAGAGAAAGTGTCCCAAGGAGAGTGATATCAATCTTACCGAGCTAAAGTTTCTTTGGGGTATGCTCCATAAAATTGGTGAGGTCGGCATCATATCTCTTGAAGTATAAAACCCCCATTACTTCCTTTGTTTCTTGTCCGACTTATGTTGCTCCCTCCTTAGTGATTGAGCTTAACCAAGACCCAGTCTCCACTTCTTCTTCCACTGTATCTGGAAGTGGTGAAGATGCTACAGGAACCTCATCTTCAATTGATTCAAATTTACCTCTTGCTGCTGTCATAGTGAAGAGAAAGTTCCCCAACATTATAGGAGATATTGCCATTACTGGCTCCACAAATTTTTCGCTGGTGGGGCTAGTAATAAGGATGAGGTTGGGAAGAAGCCCCCAACCAAGAAGAATGATGAAGCCCAACTTAAGCTCTTGAAGAATAGTCTTCCTTCTAGGTTGGCTGAAGGAACTACTTCTGGTGCCGACTAAAGAGACTTGGTCTATTTGTCTGATGCTAGCTGTCCAGTGGTTATTGGCCCTGGTTTGGCTAGGGAACTAATAAATTCTGGTACTCTTCCAGGCCTTTGTGATGAAATTAATCATCAGGTCTTCATTAATACTTTTATTAACTAGAATTTCAATGGGAATAGTTCTTCAGAGCTCAATTCTAGTTGTTGATGCCAACCGAGCAAGTGCGTCAGCTCGGGCGTTCTCCGTTCTTGGAATTCTGCTCATCCGAACAACTAAATTTTTTTCTATAACTTCCAATGCTTTCGACAAGTATCTTGTCATTAGCTCTCCCTTGGATCCATACAAACTTAATATTTGATTCACCACCAAATGAGAATCACTGTGCGCCACAACTTGCTCAGTGCTCAGAAATTGAGCCAGACTTAGGCCCATAATGAGAGCTTCATACTCCGATTCATTATTTAAGGCCTGAAACTGGAATAGTAGAGCATATTCAATATCTATACCATAAGGAGTGTTGAGTATTATACCTGCTCCACTTCCAGTTGCATAAGAGGATCCATCAACATACGAGTTCCATACTGGGCGATTGTTATCAAATGCTTGCACTACACCAAAAGACTTATTTTGTAACGGATCACATTTTCTATTTATAATGGATTTTTTCCATCACAAAGTTATAATGGTTAAAAACCGTTACAATTTGTACCTAACCGTTACAATATAGTAATAACCGCTATAAAAGTATTTAATAGAAACAAAATAAGTAAGGAAGGTCGGGCGAAAAAAATTAAATCTCAAAATCACTTTACCCTATCAACCAAACCCACTCCTCTCTACATCAAACTCTTTTACCTATCTAATTCCCAAATTCATTTTAACCTACGACCTCTCTCCATCTCCTTACCGCCGACCTATGTCTGTCTCCAGCCGACAACCTCTGTAAGTCTCCCCATTAGAAATTACATACATATTTATTGATTTATATGTGTGTGTGTATATATATATATATATCTATATCTTGTACTTTTATATAATATGTTGTCACCGTATTTTACACTTTCATGGAGAAATACAAGGTCATTGTGTTTGAATTGTGGAGTTTTTGTGTTGAAATAACGATCGATCTGTTTTTTTACAACAGGAGGTTTGTTTTTTATTTTTTATATTTCAATTCATTTATTTGAAGCCCACAACTATATATAGACTTATATACAGACGTGTGTATTTATAATATGATTTGAGGTAATCTATTGTTACTGTTTGATTGCTTATCAGTATATGAAAGAGTTGAAACCTAACATTTGTAGTTTTTCTGAGAGATTATTGATTTCAATCATTGGAGCTTTCATTTATTTATATTTGAGTTGTCGTATTAAATTTGATTCATTTATTTGATGTATGTCTAGAGTTTACATGTATATATAATTTTGTTTAAGATTCTATGTTTCTTACTCTTTTAGGCCCCGTTTAGTTGCGCAAATTATTTAATTATGTAAATTAGTTCATTGTGAATTAGTGAATTGTTAATGAGTGGGTTTGAAATGAGTTTAAACCCAATTTTATGCAATGTTTGGTAATCGAAAATTTATGTTAAGGTTCAATAAAAAAAGAAGAGAGAGAGAGAGAGAGAGAGAGAGAGAGAGAGAGAGAGAGAGAAGAGCAGTTGGATGAAGTTGTCGACTTTCTATGACTCCTATTTCAAATTGATGCATTTCACGTTTTTTGTGAAATGCTCCAATTTCAGATTTTACACAATAGATAAAATGGGTCAATTAATGAATCATATCATTAATGAAACTAAACACAATTAATTGACCAATTTATAAATAGGCCAATTTATAAATGAGCCAATTTACAATTTTGGGACAACCAAACGGGGCCTTAGTGTATACCTAAGACTTGAAATTAATATTTGTACTAGACTTGTGTGTGTCTAGGTATGTGTTTGTGACCTTGTTTTGGGAATATATTAGATATAATTGTGTGTGTGTGTTATTTGCTTGCCCTAGTTTTGGAAAGAAATTTGATAAAATTGTGTGTGTTTGTGACCCTGTTTTGGAATTATATTAGATAGAATTATGTGTGCGTTGTTTGCATGTCATTGTTTTGGAAATGAATTTGATAGAACTATGTGTGTGTGTGTGTGTGTGTGTGTGACCTTGTTTTGGAATCATATTATATAGAATTGGGTGTGTTAGTGATCTTGTGTGTGACCTTGTTTTGGAATTATATTAGATAGAATTGTGCCTGTGTTTGTGATGTTGTTTTTAGAATAATATTAGATAAAATTGTGTATGTGCGCCATTGTTTTGGAAATGAATTTGATAGAATTATGTGTGTGTGTGTGTGTGTGTGACCATATTTTGGATTTGGGTTTCAGGAAGAAGTAAGGGGAATATGTAGGTATGGGAATCTTGTAGTTGGAATGAGAGAGAATGGGGTATCCTATGGATGGATTGGTGCAAGTGAAGTCATTGCTATTCTTTGCTCTATAAAGTAATGAAACCGAGCATGATGTTATTCATATCCTTAATTAGATTGATGAACAATAATGAGATGGTGATAGTCATGAACTCTCGTATTTATTCTTTAGAAATTGGGTTTGGATGACTAACCTTCAACTCTAGTATCGACAAGTTAATATAAGTCCTAGTAGCAATAATAGACCTTTTGTATATAGTATAGTCCTAGTAGTATTAAGAATCCTCTTTATTTTAGGTTGAATATCTTATCTATATGTTCCTAGGCTCTTATGTAATTATCTCTCTCTCTCTCTCTCTCTCTCAAAAGTTAACTGTGTCTATATGCATATTTGTGAATCAATGTGCATATATTTTTTTCTTTACAAATTTGGGTTTGCTTGAGTTGTGTTAACTGGTATACACAATTATGTGTATAAAAGTTCATATATTTATTGTATTTGTATGAGATTAGAACGGAGCTTCGGTATTTCCCATTTTGAGAAATTGGATTGTATGCAACAGAGCTATAGGTGTTATGATCCTAGTACCTAAAATATTTTTGTATATATCTTGCATGTATTTCTTAACCGCATTCCTTTCTTCTACATTCGAGTACTATTTACTAAGTTCAACTTGATTTATACTGATACTTTATCTAGTGATGTTGGTGCATTACCTTATTCAATTATATCTTCTTATATTGTTCGCCTACCTAATATTCACACTTACTTTCGCAAAAATAGAAAGGATTCTATAGCAAACCAAACTACTCCACCTTTATCGGCAGACCCTCTTTCGTCTTCTGAAAATGTGGATCTTTTCTCCGCGGCCTCTGGTTCACCATTCTCATAGTATTTGTAAGCCTAATTTTCATCTTGTTATTTTACTACTAATCACTACTATGATGATTTTTCTTCCTTTTTAGTCCTTGTGCATTCCCTCTCTGAACCAACCTCCAATATTGAGGCTTATCTTGACCCTTTTTAGAAATAAACTATGAATGAAAAACTTTATACTCTAAAAAAGACCGACACGTGAGATTTGTTACCTCTATCTCCATATAAACAAATGCAGTCAATAACTTAGTTGTAAATGTGTATACAAAATTAACAAGAAGTTATAGGCTTCGGTGGAGCGGTATAAAACTCATTTGGCCACTTAAGGTTTTACACAGGAGTTTGGCATTGATTATGAGGAGACTTTTGCTCATGTTACAAAGATGACTTGTGTCCATACCAAAATTGTTGTTTACCAATGGAATCTTTTGCAATTAGATGTTAAACTTACTTTCTGGTACTGAGGATGCTAAATCTCCAAGGGCTATCTATTCTCATAGCCAAAGTATGCAGTTGATACCATTCAAAGAGTTCATTTTACACACTACTGAACAATTGAGACTCTTCCTGAGCTTAGTGTCCTTTATCCCCATCTGATGGTGTTCCACTCTCTGATCCGACTTTGTAATATACCATTATTGGGATTCCAGTATACCTCCCTATTACTCTCCCTTACCATATTTATGTTATGCACATATGAACATTGTTAATCAGGGTATATCTTCTCCAATGTTTTTTCCATGGGCTGCCATTATTTGTATCCTCTATATCTGTGTGGCACTATATCAGAGCTTGCTACTTTCTCCCCATCTCGTCTAAAAGCTCATTTATTAATTGTGCTAGTGATTCCACAAATCAACCATAAGCTTTTGTGTTTCTCTAGGTGAATCTAATCTCTAAAAAATGCTAGAAGCAAGTGTTCATTACTCGGTATTCTACTGAAGATGAGCATTGTGCTATGATTGATACTACTGTGGAAATTGAACGGTTACATTAGTTGGTGTCGTCATATGTTCTGTTACTCCTATATATTGTGATAACAAGAGAGTCATCCTTACTGCTTACAGATTTGTATTCCACCACTAAATAAAGCATATTAGTTTCGCCCCTCTCCCATTTATTTCTCAATATGTAAATTCCCAAACTATGACGAGCATCTATTTTCTTCCTGGCAAACTCTCGATGTTATTTGCAGCTAAATTGTAATTTGGTTGTATTGTAATACTATTAATATTTAGTCCTCTTTTTTTAGGTTTAACATCTTATACATATGTGGCTCTTGTGTAATTATCATATTTGTATAGGTAATATATACAATACGAAATTTTATTTTCTAGATTACTTAAGAGTTGTTTAATTTCTGTAATAATTTCTGAAGACTGAAAATTTTAACTGCATATAGGTTAGCACAAACACTAATCACTTAAAAGATAAAATACACTAAAAAGGGGGTGTTCCTTGCAAAAATGGCATAGTCAGGGTATTTTTTTCACTTTACCCCATGCAGGGAAACCCGTGCTACAGTTGTGGAACAGAGCTTAAGAAAACTAGGTGTAGAAAAACTTAATAAAGATGATGTCCAAAAGATGCAGTGGGAGGTGTTGGAGGCTAATATTGGAGATTGGATTCATTTTATGAGAATTGCTGTAAGGGTTCTCATGAAAATCTACATGATCCATGAAGTTCTACACCCACGCCCAATTAGTTATATATTTCATTATATTCAAAACAGGTCAAATTGCTATGTTCTGTGGAGAAGAAAGTTTATGACCAAATTTTTGAAGGGATTGATTCTCTCAGGGATCAATGTTTTGCAGATGTTACTGTAAACAGTGTATATGTGCTCCTCAGTTTCATGGATGCTATTGCTAATAGCAAGAGGCCACCTGAAAAATTATTTGTCCTTTTCGACATGTACGAGATTATGAGAGAGCCCCAATCAGAGGTATGATTACCTTTACCAGTTAAATTAGGATCGCATCACTATTAAGACTTCTAGCTTTGTTGTAATGGTTTCTTTGACTTTTCCCCTGAGTTAACTGCATAATTATACATACTCCCCAGAATTTCAAAAATTAGATTTACACCCCCATTAATATGCATCAACCCACTTGTCCCTCATGCATTATTTTGTTTTCCTTTTTTTTTTGGGGGGGGGGGGAAGTCTAATATTTGAACTTTTATAGGGTCGAGTATGCTTATGCTATTATTTCGGTGGACAAGTAAAAAACCATTATTTTATTCATCCCATAAAGTGAAACCAACATCTGGTTTTGTAATTGTGGCAAATGAACAGTTCTTGTATGATATATTCCTTTGAAATAGTTTGCAACTCAGCAAGATAAGAAAGATAGAAAGAGCAAACTGAATATATAGAAGATACTATGAGGGAAGTGCGTGCCTCCTCCCTCTTGAATTTGTTATTTGTGTTTCTGATCTAAGGCATATTTGAAGTTGATCTATCTTGGTTGTTTTGTTTTAGTTCAGTAGGTTTAATTGAATACATATTACTTAACTATTGTCATATATGTGAGCATCGAACTCCTTGAACTTGTGACAGGATAACTCAATTATAAATCTTTTTTTGTCCCCTTGGAATTTTAACATTATATGAAGTTGTGACTGCTTCATCAATTATGCCTCGTGGTCCAGTATTTTGTCCACAGGGTGATCTCTAGTGGCTCAAACAAATTTCTTGAAAATGTGGCCAAATTGAAGTAAGCACGGATGGACCTGAACAGTCGAACATAACTTGTTAAATTGAAATGTGATATACTCATTGAATGATTAGACCTCTTACAGAATGTGAAGTAGAAGATTTTTTTTGGCACATTCATTTATCTATCCTATTGTATAGCCAAAATTCAGTTTTGATGTTTTTTTCAATACCGATATAGAAGTAGTTTTCCTGTGGCAATGTATATTTTTGAAAATTTTTGCAAGTTAGCCACATCATAAATGTAAAAATGGTAATTGAATATATTGGAGAAGATACAAAGAGTCAAGTGCCCCTACGCATGTAGGATGCATGGACACTTCTAAGAGGGAACTTGTCTGAGTCAGGCACTTGTTGAACACTTACACTTCAAGGGCACTCTTGGATGACTTATAGTCAATTCAGTATACTTTAGGAACATAAACATATTTCCTATTACTAGTTGTTGACTCTAATTTACGAACATACATTTTGGGTGTGTTGTTTCAAATTCAAATTTTTTGACCCTATTCAAAGAGGGTTATGGGGACCCTCTCCCCTATTGGCTAAACCATGAAAATAATAAATAAATAGGTGTCTTGGGTCCCATGGTTTATAATGTTTCAGTTAGTCAATTGAGAGGGTCACCATAACCTCAATAAATATGAACTCGTGTTGTTTCTCTGATCTAGTTTTTAAAATGTAATCTTTACATGTCAGTCTCGTATCACTTAATAATCATCTATACTGGCGAACAACTAAAAATTACATTTTTCATTTTAGGTGTGTTTTTTCTTCATTAAGATTCTACTAAGTCCCTCATTTGAATCGTACAATTTCCAAATATGTTAAGCTTTAGATTAATCCTAACGAAAGTTCGATGTTTTGACAAAATTAGTGTTCGAGTGTTTTTGATTATTGAACAAAGTTGGTTTTCAGTTTTCCCATTGAACAAAGTTGGTTCATGGAATTTGAGTATATATTTGTGTGTGTATGAAGTGCTATCTCATCCTGATATACTGGTTTAATGCGTGTATGCAATGCAGCTCCTTGTGGCGTTATTGAACCCTCCTGTGGTATAGATATTAGAAGTTGGCTTCATTTTTGCTGAAAAGTGCTTGGATCAAGCTCAGCTTTAACATTAAGCTTCAATGCAAGTGGAGGTGGAGGAGAATGAGCAGGACTAGGTGAAACTGACAATCCTAGACCAAGTAGATCGTCAATGGCCAAGATAGACTGTGGAGAATTTGGTGGTATCGTTTGAGTTAAAGATACAAGTTCCGACTAAGGCTCTAAGGTAACCAGGGGCATAAACGCAACATATACAGGAGCACTATATGCAGAACCATTGTTAGCAGGGCCCTTACTTTCTTCCTTCTCTGAAGTACTGAGAAGAAGATCCTGGTCATTTACCCCAACCTATTGAGCAGATACAATATTTTTGTAGATTTCACCCCAATAGATAATTTCCCTAGCTCCTTTGAAAGTGCAAATGGCCCTCTGGGTTGCTTATCAGTGAACATCTAACAAAGGCTTCTAATATGCAACAACAAGGCTGTTAAATTCATCAAATATGAAATCTTTGATTTCATTACTCTGAGTGTCAGCAAATACTGAAATGGATTGTTTTGGAGGGCTTACCACATGTTCTTCCACAAACACATGGTATTGTAGAAGCCTGTAATTGAATAAGGATCTATCATAAACATCCTGATGGAAATCAACAAGACCAGCAGCTAATGCAGCTCACAAGGCTTTCTGAGTCTCTGGTGGTCTTCTTAGGAAACATTTCATTACTGCAGTAAGGATATGTAAACGAACCTTGGTAGTGTGCTCATCATCACAATTTTCAATTTAAAAAAAAATTCTGATTTGAGCATCATGTTGTGTGTTTTCAGAATGAACAAGAGAGAATAAATTGGCTTTACCTCATCCCGAAGCTGATCTTTTCCATGTCATTTATAAAGTCCCCATTGGTGACTCTCCCTACGCAAGGGCCAAACATGTTCAGGTCTGAAAAATTCCTTATCATAAACTGTTTTGTCATCTTTATTAGTCATTAATGTTGGTGTTCTTTTATAAGTTGAAAACTAGTCCAAATTTCTTAAAGATGATCAAGTCTTATTTATGCTTATATAGTTTTTATGATTTTTGGATTCTAGCTGGTAGTTAAGGATCCAAGCAGTGCTATAGTTTAAGAGTTTTGTGCATTATGCCCAAGTAATAAGTGAAATATATAATTTATTGAAAAATATTTGATCATTAAATTGATCTTCTAGCTCCTACTATAGCAAGAGACGAGTCATCGATAATAACAGTAATCAATTGTTACCCCCAAACTTATGTGGGTCCAAAATAGCCATTTTACTGAATTATGTAATTAAATGACATGAATCAAGGGAGCTTAGTTTATCCAATTTAGAAAATAAGATTTTGTACAACTATCTCAATTTCAAATCAAACATGGATTTGGATTTGAACTAATGTTTTGGAGTGGGTTTGCCCAAGCCGGGTGTGGATTTTGGTGCAGCATGAGAAAGTATAATGTAATACCCCGTATTTTTGACTATATTTATTTTGGGATTAATTAATTAAATTGCGTATTAATTGGAAATTAATCCGGGTTATAAATACTAATGAGATGCGAATTGGTATTTGATTATGTACATATATGATTATATATGTATTTGGTATTATAAAATTTGTCGTGAGATTTATATACGGCAATTTGGAAATTTTGTTGAGACGCGTGGGACCGCCGCATCACGGTATAATATTTTGTTAATAAAAGTGAATTTAAAATCGATAATCCATATGGTCGTTTTGAGTGCGCCAACGCGTCCGGAAGGGTCGAGATAGTCAGAAAACACTAGCCGGGGGTATAGTTTGGGTCCCGGGGTATTTTTAAGCCATTCCGGCACCATAAAGGGTATTTTAGTAATTTGGTATTTTTGGGTAATTAAAAGTGACGAAAATTGAGAGTTGTAATCTAATAAGGATTGACCCCAACCAACCTTTATTAACCCAACAAGCTACGGAGGTTTATTAAATTAGGTTTTCATAGGTTCCCCAAAGCAAACCCTAGCCACCATAGCCTTTTGGAGAACAAAGCTTGGAGAAGGAGAGAGAGAGAGAGGAAACTCTGCAGAAACTTCATCAAACCTACATCAAAACCAGAAATCAAACCAAGGCAAGTGTTTTAATCATATTTAAATTCGTAGAATGTTTCCTCCATGTTAGAAGATTGATAAATTACAACTGTTCTTGGAAGACAATGAAAACCCATGTAGTTTGAAGTTAGAACTTGAATATTGTGAAGAGAATTGCATGTAGTATGATAGGAGATGATTTCCCCTTATATTGATTGTGATTTGAAGGAATTAAAACGAAATAAATTCTGGAATTTGAGGATGATTTAAACCTAGGGTTCATGTTCATAAATGAATTGGGGAAAAGTTTGAGTAATTGTAAATTGATTGATGATTTGGGTGAGTAAATCCATACAAACGTGTTAGGATGTGGTTATACTATGTTTAGGATTGTTTAGAGACTTTAAAACAATTGTTAGGATAAATTTTAGAGGTGATTTGAGGAGTAAAAATGGTGAAAAACGACTTTTGGAAAATTCTGGGCCGAAACTGGCATCTCGTTAGAAGCAGCCCCCAGGTCGTTCGAACGAGCTCGCTCGAACGAGCTTCTAACGAGTTGACCAGTCGTTATTAACGAGTAGGGGTTTTCGTTCGATATCTCGTTCGAACGAGATATCGTTAGAAGGGTCAGTTCGTTCGAACGAACTGGGATCTCGTTCGAACAGCCTCGTTCGAACGAGACTTCTAACGACCTGACAGTCCAAACTCGTTCGAAGCCTCGTTCAAACGAGACTTCTAACGAGTTGACAGTTTGGTCCTTTTTGGACTGTTTTGACTTTTGGAGTCCCGGGAACTGGTTCAAGGGTAGTGTTAGTATTCCTTTGATGATATAGTGGTTGATTTGGGACTTTTGGGTTATTGAGATGAGTAAACCATACACGAGAGTTATATTCAATGAACCGTTTGGGTTGAGACGTGAGTGTCTACTACAATGTGAGGATAAATTATGACATGTATAATTATGAACCGGAATAAAATAAGTTGTGATAATTATAATTAGTACGAGAGTGCAAAATGTACTACGAATATAATACGGTATTACTAAGATGTGTGTTTACTTAGTATTGGTATATGGATTGTTTGTATGACATACCTACCATACTTGCTATCACGGGAGGTTGCGTTCGCTTAGGACCCTCTAATCCTTGTGTGCCTACGGGGGGGATATAGACTGGTACCTTGATGAACATAGGTCATAGAAAGACTTATTGTGATATTAATAAGTCCGCTGACCATGGGAGCGTAGGTATGTGCGTGACCCATGTGATGGTGACTGTGTTCGCCTCCACTATTTGTGATTTGTGTTATCTGAACTATTCCTGAGAGATTCGGAATATGTGATCCTTATGTACGTGATGTACCGGGATGGATAGCAGAGTATGTGTGCACTACAGCTTAGATTGCGGGGTGCTTGTATCGTATATTTATGATGTGAATAATATACATTTAATTAATGGGAATCCTCATGTTAATGTTGTAAATATATTACGGCGTTGTTTCGAGTTATATAGTGAGTTGACTAATAGTAATATATATAGTGTATATTGAATATCTGAGTTAAACTAAACCCTATTTGATTAAGAGCGTTACATGATAAAGGAACCAAGTATTATGGGTAGAACCGTTAGTAGTCTAGCTAGTTACGTTGTCACTTAGCTAGTGGAAAGGGTAGTTATAGATGGGTACTTGCGTTAGGAGTGCACAGTTAGACGAGAGGTGAGAATATAATGTGAGTGCACGTCCTAACATGTATTTTGCATTTAATGTTTTAAATGTTTTTAAAGCACTTGCAGGTTTTTAAAATATAACACATTCGGGCTCTGACCCGTTTGCTTTTCAAATCTCTTTTGCTTTGTAAAAACCATTTTAGGTGCCCAGCCACAAGGACACCAAGCATAGGATTCTCATTCAGGTGACGAGCTGTAGCTGTTTGTGGAAGCTACAGGGATTTGTTCATAGACGCTTCTATTCTTTGGATTCCAGAGTCACTATCTATCAGTTGTAGGGCATGTTGCCCATTTCCATTTAGAGCATTTTTTACATTTCAGTTTTCAGACTTCAGTATGTATTGTTTCAGTTTATTCATTTCAGTTATGGGATTGTAGTGAGGGGTTTCCTCCAGACTTTATTTACTCTATTGTGATGGCTATTCATTTCATTTCAGCATGGTGAATGGTGTTATATATATTTCTTCATTTTACACTTGTTGCATGTTAATCAGACTTAAATTAAAATTTGGCAACTTTCTTTTTAAATACTAGGTGGTTAGTAATAATAAAAATGTTTTCGACAGTGATGCTATTAACTGAGCCAACTTGGCATTTTGAATTAATTTTATAAAGGAGTAGCTACCCGGTATTTAATTAGTCGGGGTGTCACAGGTGGTATCAGAGCATCAGGTTCTAGTGTCCTTTAGGATCTGTACAACTATTATGTTTCCGCTACGTTTCTTTGATATAGAGCCCTATATTTTAGGACTGTTGTATTCTTTTGTGTATGCTTCGTTCTTCAGCTATGTTAAGTTTATAAACCGTGAACTTATAAACTTTGTTCTTATTTCAGATGCCTCCACGACGTGCACGACGAGTTCCCAGGAATGCAACGCCCGAACCCCAGCCCGCTCCAGTTCAGGGCATGTTGAACGCCGCTGAGGTTGCTGCTATAGTAGCCCAAGCGGTAAATGCCGCGATTGCCGTGATTCAGCAGGCACCACCGCAGGCGCCGGTTGCCGCGCCAGTACAGGTTAATGCATTCCCGTCTACTTGGGAGCATGTACGTGATGCTTTTCAGAAAGCGCATCCGCCAGAGTTTGCAGGAAGCTCAGATGTAGTGGTCTCGAGCCAATGGAGGAAGGATATACAGAGGCATTTGAGGATGCATGAGTGCACTGACGTTCAGAAACAGGTGCTAGCTACTTTCAAGCTAGTGGGATCTGCACTACAGTGGTGGGAGTCTATTACCACCGCGGAGGAGAGGGATACCCTCACGATACAGGAGTTCTGGGTGCGGTTCGACCGCAAGTACTTTCCGTCTGCAGTTCATACAGAGATGAGGAGGAAGCTGATGAGTTTGAAGCAGGAGGGCAAGACAGTGGCCGAGTATGAGGCCGAGTTCACTAACCTGTTGAATATCGTACCAGACGAGATTCCAACAGAGAAGAAGAAGATAGAGAAGTTCACTGATGGGTTGAATTGGAGAATCCGGCAGCATCTGCTTGGGAACCTATCGTTGGCCACGTATTCTGATGTGGTTAACGCTGCATTACTACACTGCCAGGACCACCGTTTTCATATGGCCGAGGGCAAGCGGTCAGGGGAGTCTAGCCATCAGGGCAGGACTGGAGGACATGGTGCCAGCGGGGCACAAACCGGTCAGGGGCAGAGGCAGACTGAGCAGGGTACCCAGCAGGGGGATAATAAGAGGTTCCGGTCAGGGAACTACAGGCAGGGACAGGGAGGTTTCCGCCAGGGCCATCAGGGTCCAAACGGCCATCAGGGCCAGCAGGGACAGAATGGGCAGCAGTTTCATCAGGGCCAAGGGAGGAATGGTAACGGCCACCAGGGCCGGGGACAGCAGGGGCAGAGGGGAGGGAACTTCCCAGGGAAGTGCTTTACTTGTGGCAAGACTGGCCATAAGAAGCAGGATTGTCCTGATAAGGGCAGGGCCCCACAGCAGCAGCAGCAGGGTGCTCGCCAGGAGCCACAGAGACCTATGTTTCCCGCCGCTCTTCCTGCACCGCCACAGATGGCAGCTTTGCCACCCATTCCAGCAGTCCCAGCTCAGCAGGGGCAGCTACAGTATGGACGTGTCTACAACGTTCACCAGGCTGCAGTTCCACAGGCACCGCCCGCGATCGAGGGTATGTTTCCTATCCATGGCACTATGGGTCGGGTGTTATTTGATACGGGTGCTACACACTGTTTTATTGCTACACACTTCGCGAAAGCTTTAGGATTGTTAGCTACGGCAGAGAGCACAGTGACGTGTGTCGACTCACCATTAGGGAGTGGGTCACTTATTTTCTTTATATGCCGGGGAGTGGGGGTAGAGGTTGGTGGTTTGGTATTACCTGCGGACATGTTAGTGTTAGACATGCATGTTCACGATGTGATCATCGGTATGGATTGGCTCGTAGCATATAGGGCCATGATTGATTGCTTCAGCGGGAGCATTGTTTTTGCCATTCCGGGGCAAGAAATGTTCATAGTGGCGATGCCTCGCCCAGAGGGAGGATCGATCGCTCATCTGTATTACATAGAGGAGGATACCTCTAAGGAGGTTGTTATTCCTTTAGATTCGATCCCGGTTGTCAGGGAGTATTCGGATGTGTTTCAGGAGATACCAGGCTTACCACCCAGTCGAGAGATAGATTTCGTTATTGATTTACTACCGGGTACGAGACCTATAGCACGTACACCGTACCGTATGGCTCCAGCTGAGATGCGAGAGTTACGGGATCAGATAGAGCAGCTGTTAGGGCAGGGCTTTATTCGCAGGAGTACCTCACCTTGGGGCGCTCCAGTTTTGTTTGTGAAGAAGAGGGATGGTTCACTGAGATTGTGCGTGGACTACCGAGAGTTGAATAAGGTCACGATACGGAATAAGTATCCGTTGCCTCGAATCGATGACTTATTCGACCAGTTGAGAGGAGCTTCTTTCTTCTCGAAGATTGACTTGAGGTCAGGATACCATCAGTTGCGTATCAGGGAGGAGGATGTCTCGAAGACTGCGTTTCTGTCGAGATATGGTTCTTACGAGTTTCGGGTTATGCCTTTCGGCTTGACCAACGCTCCAGCAGTGTTTATGGACTTGATGAACAGGGTGTTCAGAGATTTCTTAGATCAGTTTGTCATTGTCTTCATTGATGACATTCTGGTTTACTCTCAGACAGAGGAGGAGCACGCCGAGCATTTGAGGCAGGTTTTACAGACACTTCGTCAGAACGAGCTGTATGCAAAATACGAGAAGTGCGGGTTTTGGTTGAAGGAAGTCCAGTTCTTGGGTCACATTATTTCCGACCAGGGAATATCAGTTGATTCAGGGAAGGTATCAGCGGTGAGGGAGTGGGGACAGCCCACGACACCAACGGAGATTCGTAGTTTCTTGGGTCTAGCAGGATACTACAGGAGGTTTATTCGGGGTTTCTCGGAGATAGCAGGTCCTTTGACACATCTTACTCGTAAGGGTGTGCCATATATATGGAGTGATGCCTGTCAGTTGGCATTCGATGAGTTGAAGGACAAATTGACCTCAGCACCTGTGTTAGCAATGCCGAGACCGGGAGTTGAGTATTTGGTTTACATCGATGCGTCTTTGCAAGGACTTGGAGGTGTATTGCAGCAGGAGAGACAGGCCATAGCTTATGCTTCCCGTAAGCTTAAGCCTCATGAGAAGAATTACCCCACACATGATTTGGAGTTGGCAGCAGTAGTATTTGCCTTACGGATTTGGAGGCACTATCTTTTGGGGGAGAATTTTTAGCTGTTCACGGACCACAAGTCACTACAGTATCTGTTCACGCAGAAGGAACTGAATATGCGGCAGCGTAGGTGGCTTGAATTTGTGAATGACTACCAGTTCGACATCCAGTACCACCCGGGTAAGGCTAACGTGGTAGCAGACGCGTTGAGCCGCAGGCCAGCAGATGAGGTGGCAGAGGTGTGGAAAGCTAAGTGGAAGGAATTGGGACACCATGATGCAGTGGCCCGATCTTTCATGTCTGTGATGACCGTTACACCGCAGATTGTCACGAAGGTAGTACGGGCACAGGCTAATGACTCGTTCTGTCAGGAGCAGATAGTTCGATTACTTGCAGAGGGAGCCGAGTCCTATACCGTTAGCTCAGACGGGGGATTACGCTTCAATGGGAGGTTGGTAGTTCCGAAAGGGGAAGAATTGCGGCACGATGTGATGGTAGAGTCGCACGGCTCACGGTTCACGGTACATCCCGGAGGGGACAAAATGTACCAGGACATGAGACGGCAGTATTGGTGGAGCGGTATGAAGAGAGATATCGCTGAGTTTGTCTCGAAATGCGCCACTTGTCAACTTGTAAAAGTGGATCATCAGAGACCAGCAGGATTGCTACAGCCGTTGGAGGTTCCGGTGTGGATGTGGGAGAGCATATCCATGGATTTTGTCACGGGGTTGCCCACGTCGCAGAGGGGTCACGACTCCGTTTGGGTAATTGTGGACAGATTGTCCAAGGTCGCTCACTTCTTACCCGTAAGGACTGACTACACTACGGGACATTGTGCCCAGCTCTTCATTTCAGAGATTGTGAGACTTCACGGTGTGCCCCTGAATATCGTGTCTGACAGAGACAAGATATTTGTTTCGAGATTTTGGGAGAGTTTCCAGGAGGCCATGGGCACGGAGTTGCGGTTGAGTACGGCTTATCATCTGCAGACCGATGGGCAGACAGAGTGCACCAATCAGATGTTGGAAGACATGCCACGCATGTGCATTATTGACTTCGAGGGTGGATGGGAGCAGTATCTTCCACTGGTGGAGTTTGCTTACAACAACTCCTATCAGTTCACGATTGGCATGGCTCCGTTTGAGGCATTGTACGGTAGGCCTTGTCGTTCCCCAGCATGTTGGTTGGAAGTGGGGGACAACAAACTACTTGGTCCGGAAGTTATTCAGGACACTTCGGCAAGGATTGAGTTGATTCGGAATCGCATTCGGGTAGCTCAAGACAGGCAGAAGAGTTATGCTGATGCAAAGAGGTTTTTCAGGGAGTTCCAAGTGGGGGACCAAGTTTTGCTCAGGGTTTCTCCGATGAAGGGGATTATGCGATTCGGGAAGAAGGGGAAATTGGCACCGAGGTATGTGGGACCGTTTCCTATTATTGAGCGGATCGGACCCGTTGCGTATAGACTTGGACTACCGGAGCACTTGCATCGGATTCACGACGTGTTCCATATTTCCTCGCTGAGGAAATACCTTAGGGATAATTTGGCTCATTCTCACATTGCTGTGGAGGACATCGATCTCCAACCGGATAGCTCCTACGAGGAGGGGCCAATTGCTATTTTGGACCGAAGCGAGAGGAAACTGCGGTCAAAGATAGTTCCGTTAGTGCGTGTTCAGTGGCGACATCACAATGTCGAGGAGTCCACATGGGAGCGCGAGGATGAGATGCGCGAACGTTATCCAGAGCTGTTTTTAGCAGGTACTTTCTAGTTTCGAATTTCGGGACGAAATTCAGTTATTAGGGGGGAAGTATGTAATACCCCGTATTTTTGACTATATTTATTTTGGGATTAATTAATTAAATTGCGTATTAATTGGAAATTAATCCGGGTTATAAATACTAATGAGATGCGAATTGGTATTTGATTATGTACATATATGATTATATATGTATTTGGTATTATAAAATTTGTCGTGAGATATATATACGGCAATTTGGAAATTTTGTTGAGACGCGTGGGACCGCCGCGTCACGGTATAATATTTTGTTAATAAAAGTGAATTTAAAATCGATAATCCGTATGGTCGTTTTGAGTGCGCCAACGCGTCCGGAAGGGTCGAGATAGTCAGAAAACACTAGCCGGGGGTATAGTTTGGGTCCCGGGGTATTTTTAAGCCATTCCGGCACCATAAAGGGTATTTTAGTAATTTGGTATTTTTGGGTAATTAAAAGTGACGAAAATTGAGAGTTGTAATCTGATAAGGATTGACCCCAACCAACCTTTATTAACCCAACAAGCTACGGAGGTTTATTAAATTAGGTTTTCATAGGTTCCCCAAAGCAAACCCTAGCCACCATAGCCTTTTGGGGAAGAAAGCTTGGAGAAGGAGAGAGAGAGAGAGAGGAAACTCTGCAGAAACTTCATCAAAACCAGAAATCAAACCAAGGCAAGTGTTTTAATCATATTTAAATTCGTAGAATGTTTCCTCCATGTTAGAAGATTGATAAATTACAACTGTTCTTGGAAGACAATGAAAACCCATGTAGTTTGAAGTTAGAACTTGAATATTGTGAAGAGAATTGCATGTAGTATGATAGGAGATGATTTCCCCTTATATTGATTGTGATTTGAAGGAATTAAAACGAAATAAATTCTGGAATTTGAGGATGATTTAAACCTAGGGTTCATGTTCATAAATGAATTGGGGAAAAGTTTGAGTAATTGTAAATTGATTGATGATTTGGGTGAGTAAATCCATACAAACGTGTTAGGATGTGGTTATACTATGTTTAGGATTGTTTAGAGACTTTAAAACAATTGTTGGGATAAATTTTAGAGGTGATTTGAGGAGTAAAAATGGTGAAAAACGACTTTTGGAAAATTCTGGGCCGAAACTGGCATCTCGTTAGAAGCAGCCCCCAGGTCGTTCGAACGAGCTCGCTCGAATGAGCTTCTAACGAGTTGACCAGTCGTTATTAACGAGTAGGGGTTTTCGTTCGATATCTCGTTCGAACGAGATATCGTTAGAAGGGTCAGTTCGTTCGAACGAACTGGGATCTCGTTCGAACAGCCTCGTTCGAACGAGACTTCTAACGACCTGACAGTCCAAACTCGTTCGAAGCCTCGTTCGAACGAGACTTCTAACGAGTTGACAGTTTGGTCCTTTTTGGACTGTTTTGACTTTTGGAGTCCCGGGAACTGGTTCAAGGGTAGTGTTAGTATTCCTTTGATGATATAGTGGTTGATTTGGGACTTTTGGGTTATTGAGATGAGTAAACCATACACGAGAGTTATATTCAATGAACCGTTTGGGTTGAGACGTGAGTGTCTACTACGATGTGAGGATAAATTATGACATGTATAATTATGAACCGGAATAAAATAAGTTGTGATAATTATAATTAGTACGAGAGTGCAAAATGTACTACGAATATAATACGGTATTACTAAGATGTGTGTTTACTTAGTATTGGTATATGGATTGTTTGTATGACATACCTACCATACTTGCTATCACGGGAGGTTGCGTTCGCTTAGGACCCTCTAATCCTTGTGTGCCTACGGGGGGGATATAGACTGGTACCTTGATGAACATAGGTCATAGAAAGACTTATTGTGATATTAATAAGTCCGCTGACCATGGGAGCGTAGGTATGTGCGTGACCCATGTGATGGTGACTGTGTTCGCCTCCACTATTTGTGATTTGTGTTATCTGAACTATTCCTGAGAGATTCGGAATATGTGATCCTTATGTACGTGATGTACCGGGATGGATAGCAGAGTATGTGTGCACTACAGCTTAGATTGCGGGGTGCTTGTATCGTATATTTATGATGTGAATAATATACATTTAATTAATGGGAATCCTCATGTTAATGTTGTAAATATATTACGGCGTTGTTTCGAGTTATATAGTGAGTTGACTAATAGTAATATATATAGTGTATATTGAGTATCTGAGTTAAACTAAACCCTATTTGATTAAGAGCGTTACATGATAAAGGAACCAAGTATTATGGGTAGAACCGTTAGTAGTCTAGCTAGTTACGTTGTCACTTAGCTAGTGGAAAGGGTAGTTATAGATGGGTACTTGCGTTAGGAGTGCACAGTTAGACGAGAGGTGAGAATATAATGTGAGTGCACGTCCTAACATGTATTTTGCATTTAATGTTTTAAATGTTTTTAAAGCACTTGCAGGTTTTTAAAATATAACACATTCGGGCTCTGACCCGTTTGCTTTTCAAATCTCTTTTGCTTTGTAAAAACCATTTTAGGTGCCCAGCCACAAGGACACCAAGCATAGGATTCTCATTCAGGTGACGAGCTGTAGCTGTTTGTGGAAGCTACAGGGATTTGTTCATAGACGCTTCTATTCTTTGGATTCCAGAGTCACTATCTATCAGTTGTAGGGCATGTTGCCCATTTCCATTTAGAGCATCTTTTACATTTCAGTTTTCAGACTTCAGTATGTATTGTTTCAGTTTATTCATTTCAGTTATGGGATTGTAGTGAGGTGTTTCCTCCAGACTTTATTTACTCTGTTGTGATGGCTATTCATTTCATTTCAGCATGGTGAATGGTGTTATATATATTTCTTCATTTTACACTTGTTGCATGTTAATCAGACTTAAATTAAAATTTGGCAACTTTCTTTTTAAATACTAGGTAGTTAGTAATAATAAAAATGTTTTCGACAGTGATGCTATTAACTGAGCCAACTTGGCATTTTGAATTAATTTTATAAAGGAGTAGCTACCCGGTATTTAATTAGTCGGGGTGTCACATATAATCACTGAGGAAAAAAGTTTTCGAAAAGAATGCGTTGGGGAAGGTCATTGATTATCACTCAAAATGGAACATATTCCAAGTCTTTATGGAATTACATAACAATCACATTCATAAATACTTTACAATCACTAAATTTTAGACGACTTTCTTAAGGCATACAGATTATATATCTTAGGATAGCAAATTAAAAGTGATTACGTACAGGAGAATAGTGAGTGTAATCAACATATACGCTATGGTCTTTTGCAGGAGATTAACAACAGGGCAATAACTATTTTTCCAGGATAGTAGGAGGTCTTGGAGGTCGAGCAACTGAGGAAATAATTTTTGGTGAACCTGAAATTACTATTGGTGCAGTAAGGGACCTGCAACAGATAACGTATTTTATAGTAAGTGATAATAATAGAATGGATAGAGACCAAAAGTATCCCATTAAATCGTATGGCTACTATAAAACACTCTTAACTTGCTGCTGTTCAATACATATAACCATTTTTTGAAAATGCACAAATGAAAGAAGAAAATCTTTAAGTTAAAATCCATCATCTATTCTTTGAACTTCAATTTGTTGAGTTTTCTTTACCTTTTCACATCGAGCAATGGTTTGATGGTTACCAAATTTTTGAGAAACCAAAGATTCTGATCAAATTTTGTTTTCCCAAAACAGTGCCTCGTTAGATAGGATATGTTCACTAATTATTACTTTTATTGATGAGATATGTCACGTCAACATCTTACACCGGCAATAACTAAATGAGAATAAAATATTTTGAAGCATGCATGTTTATATAACTTAGTGATAATATGGTATCGCAAACTATTTAGTGTGTGATCACACCGTAAGTTTACACCCAAGTAGGCAGTCCTATTTGCATTTTGATTTAGAGGGCTTTCTACAAACTTGACTTATGTGTCATCTTCATTTTGTAGGTAACATGGCATAGTTAAGTTCACATATTCAAGATTTTTTTTCATCTCAAGTCTAAATTTCTTTTAATAACATTTGAATGATTATTCTAATGACCCCTGTCAATTAAAATTTGAGCCCGACCATTGGTAGTTGTTGTGCACTTACTCTCTTTTATATGTCGCTCTATTTACACCATGTTTAACTGTTCAAACACATCAAGTGAAACCAAAGCAACTTGTCTATACTACTTCGTGTCCTCATTGGACTCTCGATTGGCCCAATTGACTGGTAAAGGCTTCTTTTGGGGGTTAAAAATGGGCATTGGGTGGCGAACACTGAAAACACCAACCCGACTACCTTAAAATAGGTGCAAATACATCAAGCGATACTAATGTAACTTGTCTAAACTAACCGCGTCCTCAATGGTTATGGCTGTTTGTTGTGTTTCAATTACTATAAAGTAAAATTACATGCGTACGAATGGAATGTAAATGTACTAGTCTTTTATGTTATTTACTAATTTATGTTTACACATTTACTAAGATCGTGTTTGTTCAACAGGTTCTAGTTGAGAAATATGAAGATTACTTTCGGGATAATGAAGTGTCGTTTTCAAGGATTGTTATGAAGAGTACTTTTGGGAGAATAATATGTTTAGAACTTTAATGATGTTAGACTTCATTTCAAGTTTATTGTTAAAAGTTAGATGGTTTATCTTGTACTTTTATTTATTTGGGAATTTTAATGGTTATGAATGAAATATAGTTTTAAATCGATTTAATATCACTGAAACGTAGTGTTATTGGTTGTCACGTGTGTTTGAGTGAAATTTGTGGGCATTGGTTCTGCATTGCCATTGGTTGAGCACGAGTTATTACTATTGTATTTATATTTGTTTGATGAGAAATTAATATTTTGTAAAAATATAATAATATTGCTGACGAAATTTAACTGTTACAAATTAAAACATTAGTTATGACTATATGACACTTCTAACTCATTACAATGTATTTTGTAACGGTTTTTATCCGTTAAAAATTCTATATTTGTAACGGGTATAAACTGTTACAATTTAATAAATCCGTTACTAATATATGGGATGTTGTACTAATGTTAAATCTGTTACAAAATAAATTGTAACGGTTCTAGTATGTTACAAAGATTAAATTTGTAACGGACCCTATCTGTTACAAATTTCATTAGTAAAATAAATAACGCTAATTTTCTAACTGATTTAATCCGTTATTAATATTTTTTGTAACGATTTTTGCCCGTTATAATTGACTTGTTTTGGTGTAGTGTTGGTTTGTCAAAATCCCACGATGGAATGTTTTGCTCCTTACTTCCTCATACTTCCTGGACATCTCCTGTGCTTTGGTGGAAGATTCTGGTAGGTCGACAATGATAGCCCTAGTTGGACTATCCCTTCCTAGGTCTTGCTCTGCCCAAATTTCCCATTGCTCGGGAACCTCTAGATAAGTGAATTCGGTAATGAAGTATGCCACAGCCTGGCCTTTTAAGGAAGACCTTGGTTCGTACACAATATCATACTACATCAATCTCTCAGTCTTCTCCAGTTTGTGCAGGGCTTGCCTAAAAGGCATATCAGTGTACACCACAATTGTATGGGCTTGGAAATAGGAATTCATTCATATAGAAGCCTCAATTAATGCCAACACTAACTTCTCTAGGCATAGATATCTAATTTTTTCTCCTCGGAAGGCTTTGTTCGTGTAGTAAACTGACTTTTGAACTTTATTTTCTTCTCGGATCAAGGCAGAACTTACAGCTGATTCAGAGATAGCTAAGTACAAATACAACCTTTCTCCTAAAATTTATCAGGAGAGCAATGGGGGTGATCCCAAGTACTTTTTCAACTCTATAAAATACTTTTCACATTTGTCATTCCACTCAAAGCTCTTTCTAAGCACTTTAAAGAATGGAAGGCACCTGTCAGTAGCTCGGGATACAAATCTGTTTAAGGATGCTACTCGCCCAGTTAGCCTCTACACATCCTTTTTGCAAGTAGGGGACTTCATTTCAATCAACGCTTTGATCTTGTCTAGGTTTGCTTCAAATACCCTATAGTTTATTTTATACCAGATGAACATTCCTTCTTGTACACCAAAATGCACTTGGTCGGATTCAACTTCATTTGGTGCTTCTCTAGCTTATCAAGGGTTTGGGTGAGTTCGGTAATGTGGTCAAATGCATTTTTTTCTCTTCGTAAGCATGTCATCTACATATACTTCCATATTCTTGCCTATTTACTCCTCAAATACATTATTCACGAATCTCTAGTAAGTAGCACCTGCATTTTTGAAACCAAACGACATAACATTATAGAAATAAGTTCCTTGGGGAGTAATAAAAGAAATACTTTCCCTTTCTTCAGGCTTTAGCTTAATCTGGTTATAACCAGAGTTTGCATCCATCAAGCTTAGCAGTTAATGCCCTGACGTAGCATCAACTAGTTGATCAATTCGCGGCAATGGGAAGTGGTCATTTGGGCATGCTTTGTTTAAGTCAGTGAAATTTACACACATTATCCACTTATTATTTTTCTTCCTGTCTATAACGATGTTGGCCAACCAATCTGGGTATTTCACATCATCATTGAATGAAGCTTTCTGAAGCTTCTCAACTTCCTCTTGAATAACTTGGTTCTTCTCGGGGCTAAACACCCTACGCCTTTGCTTCACAGGCCTGGGGTCTTTGTTATTTTAAGCTCATGGCAAAGAAAATTAGGGTCAATCCCAAGCATATCTTCATGAATCCACCCGAACACGTGCTTCCACTATTTTAGGAACGTCACTAGTTTCTGTTTAAGAATAGGGTCCAGTGTTGTTCCCATTTGAGTATTTCACTCTAGCTTATCATCATCTAACAGAATGTTCTCCGTTGCTTCAACTATTTGTCCATTCACCAGTTCGGTTTCTTGTCTTGGATCTAAGGTTTCAACCTCAGATTTTCTATTGGGTTCAGAGGTGTCCACTTGGTAAGTGGTGGTCTTTCTCTTTATCTCTTCTAAATTTTCTTGCTCGGTAATTGAGTAGTAGCATTACCGAGCTACTTTCTGATCACCTTTTACCACACCTACCCCAATGTTGGTCAGGAACTTCAAACAATGATGGACTATGGACGACACGACTTCGAATTTCTTCAATCCTACTCTTCCCATGATCATATTGTATGCAAAATGAATATTTTTGTCCATTACAAATAAACGTATCTTCTCTTTTTGGTTTTCTGGCCATGTACCGATCAACACCTCCAATTTGATTGTCCATAGAGGAAATACCTTTTTTCCAGAAAAATCTATTAGAGGCCTATCATAAGGTTCCAATTGACTGAGCTTCAAGTCCAGACTGTCGAAGAAGGGGTAAAACATGATATCCGCTAAGCTGCCATTATCAACCAACACTCTGGAAACAATTGTATCCTCCTTTCTGACTTTGATTACTAAAGGATCATCATGGGGGTATAGCACAAATGAAAGGTCATTTTTAGAAAAACAAATCACCAGCTTGTCGTTGTTAACCTTCCTTTGTCGATCTTCTCGTGCTTGGTTAATCCTCTAGATATAGGAATAAGCTTGATCCTCATTGAGGTAAACTTTCCTTTCAGTAGTATGATCCCTCCTCCTGCATCGCCACCTGTAATCATTTGACAATAAAAAGATCCAAAACTAAGCGTGAATCACTACACTAAAACAGGTCCATTGTAACGGGTAAAACCCGTTACAAAAAATATTTGTAACGGATTAAATCTATTAGAAAATCGGCGTTATTTATTTTCCTAACGAAATTTGTAACCGATAAAATCCGTTAGGAATTTACAATTTGTAACGTACTAAAACCGTTACAATTTATTTTGTAATGGATTTGGCAAGGGTACACTCTCCATATATTAGTAACGAATTTACTAAATTATAACGGTTTAGACCCGTCACAAATATAGAATTTGTAATAGTACTACACCAAAACTGGCGATTGGTCACGGCCAAAATCCCTGACCAAAACTGTGGGTCGCGGACTTTGGCCGTGACCATTTCTGGTGTGACCATTTTCGTGGGTCGCGGCCCAAGTCCGTGACCAAAAAATGGTCACGGCCAAGAGGGGTCACGGCAGATGGTCGCGGACTTTGGCCGTGACCCATGCCGTGAAGGGTCGCGACCCTTATCCGTGACCCACAACCGTGACAAATTGGTCGCGGCCAAAGTCCGCGACCCCCATCAGTGACAAAAAAAATTAAAAAAAATTGGTCGCGGCCCTTATCCGTGACCCACAACCGTGACAAATTGGTCGCGGACTTTGGCCGCGACCCCCGTCCGTGACAAAAAATAAATAAAAAGAAATTGGTCGCGGCCCTTATCCGTGACCCACAACCGTGACAAATTGGTCGCGGTCAAAGTCCGCGACCCACGTGCGTGACAAAAAAAAATGAAAAAAATTGGTCGCGGCCCTAGTCCGCGACCCATAACCGTGACAAAAAAATAAAAAAAATGGTCGCGGACTTCGACCGCGACCATTTTTAAGCGCGACAAAAAAAAATAAAAATCCAATCCTAAAATTGAGGGTCCTGTGAGTGCACCGTTGGTTGCTACGAGGTGTTACAAATATTTATTATAGGCAAAACAATAAAAAAAATCACAAATTGCGAATTGAGAATGTTGTTAATAAACAAATATATATACAAACTTAAAAATATTACACGTTTTAATAATTCACAGACAAAAAAAAAATTGGGCAGAGTTTCCTCTATTTTCTTGACATTCCAAAACCTGTAAATGAAAAACCTGTTTATTATAAACCCGCACGGCTATAAAATTCAACAATTAAATTATAAAAGCCCGCACGGCCATAAAACTAAACAATAAAAGCCTGCACGGCTATAACAGATAAAAAACATTATCCTGAATGTCCACAACATATAAATAATCATCATGTTGTAAACCATTATCTCCTTCATTTGATCCACGTGCAAAAATCCTACAAATGATAGGATATAAAAAACAAAAATATCAATAACCAAGTATTTTTACAAAAAATTTAATCAAGCTGAAAAATTGCATATGAGTTAAAATTATCAGTAACCAAGTAGAAATATGAAAATTACCGTCGTTTTGAGAGGTGTTGGTGGGAGGTGTTGGTGCCACCCACGGGAATCGTTCGGGGGCTGTTTCGAGTTCTCACCCTCCAACGTCATGTTTTTAAGCCTAAGTCTAGAAATAAGCAAATTACCATCGTACTCTCAAACCGGGAGTCCCGCGGCTGCGGGGTCAGTTCCTACGAGTTACGTTGGTCCCGTGGGAGGTGTTGGTGCCACCCACGGGGCCGTTCGGGGGCTGTTTCGAGTTTTCACCCTCTAACGTCATGTTTTTAAGCCTAAGTCTTTAAATATGCAAATTGCCGTATTACTCTCAAACCGGGAGACCCGCGGCTGCGAGGTCAGTTCCCACGAGTTACGTTGGTCCCGTGGGAGGTGTTAGTGCCACCCACAGGGCCGTTTGGGGGCTATTTCGAGTTTTCACCATCTAACGTCATGTTTTGCTTAAGTGTAGAAATACGCAAATTACCCTCGTACTCTCAAATCGGGAGACCCGCGGCTGCGGGGTCAGTTCCTACGAGTTATGTTGGTCCCGAGGGAGGACATGAATTAAAAAAATGCAGAACATTGGATATATGCGTATATATGCCCACTTTCAAAATGAATTAGTGAAATTTGACTCTACAAAAATACAGAACATCACTCATCTTTGCAAATAGGCACAATGCTTCAATGATAAGAAATATGTAAGTGAGCAATTTTGAAAACCTTCAAACTTTGAGGTATTTACTCAAACACTTGGGCACTAATTGTAATAAATCATAAAAACAAAAGGTATCATTTGTATAAAACTCGAATTAACCCAACAACACACAAAACTTTGGCCCCCTACCAAAAATCTTGGATCCTCCACTTGACCTTTAGGCTATCATACTTGAGGTTGCATCCGCACTTTATACGTATATAATCAATCGCAACTTAAAGTTAAAAAACTGAGAAAGATTCTTTATTTAGAAGGAACCCTCCTAATATTAAAGTGTGAGAGTGTCCTGTTTTAAAATTATAGTGTTAAACAGTAATATTACCAGTTTATATAACTATTAAATTAAAAAAACAAAAGAAATTGATACGTGCTCCATCTTCATTTATCATCAACTCAAAAAATGTGGAAAACAGGTCATCAAGTCATAATGAGGTTTTATTCAAGAAAAATAATAATAAAAACAATTGTCATGAGAGAGTTTATTAAATTAAAAAAAAAAACATCAAATGCTCCAGTTTTAAGCAACAACAAATAAAACTGAAAATAAGAGTTGCAAACATTCTCCCTCAAACTGTATCTAAATCCATGAAATAAAAAAATCAAGTGAAAGCGACAAAAAAATTACCTCTGTATCAAGTGAAAGCCTCTCTTTTTCACTGACGCCTTCGTTTTAGGGTTGCTGGAGTCGAACAAAACTTATCTAGCCAAATGAGAAGACGCAAATGAGAACTATCTCTGGCGATCGATTTAACCACCACCACCGCCGCCTTTTCTGAGACCCTACAGTCCACCACCGCCTTCGTTAGTTGAACCACACTAGTGCTGGATAATAAAAATATTTTTGTGTTTTTCAATAAATTTAGAAAAGGAAAATATTTTTGGATTTTTTTTTTCAAAAATTTTCAAACAAATAATACACAAAAAATGATACAAAATGTACAATCTAGCCACTAGAATCATCCTGAGTTAAATAAAAGAAGCTTCCACTTTTCCCAGGTGAAGAAAGCTCCCTCAGTGCATCATTCCCACAAATAGCTAGAATGTAATCTGCAGGATCTACATGAAATAGCTTCCTCAAATACCTGATTCCCAATAGAAAAACCAACATTAATTAGCATCAAACATTTAAGTTTCAAATCTAACAAACCTAAAGAAAATACAAATATCATTCATACCTAAATACAACAGGACAATAATCTTTCCACCGAAACTCCCCCGATTGATGGGGCGGAGTAATCTTAGATCCCTCCGGCGGAAACCTAGTCCAAAACTTCTCATTCGGATCAAAATCACTCTGCTTAAGCTCTCTTTTAATGGATGCAAGTTTCCCAACCGAATACCTAAAAACCCGATAAATTAATTTTCAGAGACTAGCAGAAACATGCAGAAACACCTGAAATAAATTTCATAAACCATCACAATAACAACAAAAAACACAAATTTCAAGAATGACCCAAAACAAATTTCATAAACTAGCACAATACTTGACAACAAAATTTGACAAACTACCTGATACCCAGTTGGAGATTAAGCATCAAATCATAATGCTTATGACCTTTTAAAATCATCTAGCCAGGCTTCTTTGGTTCCCTACTAAAACAACACCCACTTATCCTAATCTGATTAAACCCATCAAAATCCAACACAGTGGAGTCCCTATACAACATTTCAGCCTCAACATTATCAATAATATCACAAGTAATATCCCCCGCCTCACCATCACTCTCCCAAATACAAATCCTCAGAAATTTCCTCTCTGTCTCCCGTCGGCCCAAAGATATTTCCCGGATCCGTGTGGTGAATTCCCGGAAAAACTACCGATATATAGATCTCCGCTGGCCATTTAACCAACTTACCGCCGGCGGTCTCGACCTTTGGTTTGCCGGAAATGAAAGAAACGATAAGGGGGTTTTTGAGCGCGGCTATTTCATTGGGGGGAAATGAAAGAAAGAAGGCTATTGAAATGCAGCGTTTTATTTTTTTAAGATTGAACCTGGTCATGGCTCTCAGCCGTGACCCACCAGCAGATGCACTAACGAAACCAAAAGACCCATCAAACTGTATATGGTCACGGCCCATAGCCGTGACCCACGCCAAGAAATGGTCACGGCCCCAAGTCGTGACCCCTAATGTGTGTGTTTTGTGCTTCGTCATGCCTATGGTCACGACCCAAGTCCGTGACCAATCCGCGACCAAGCTTGGAGGGAATTTTGGCGCGAGTTTGGCGCTAAGATGGTCACGACCTGGTCACGGCCCAAGTCCGTGACCACTTCTAGAGCCTCGATAATTTAGTGTGATAATAAATATGGTCACGCTAAACATTGAGTGGGTCACGACCCAAGTCCGCGACCAGCTGGTCGCGGACTTGGGCCGTGACCCACTGGGCGTGACCATTCGCAGGATTTGGTGTAGTGTAGATAAAAACCATTATAAATGGTAGTGCCATATATTTGTAACATGTTTTTTTTGTAACGATTAAAGTCTATTATCAATGTTATTATATTTTGAAAATATTAATTTCTCATTAAACAAATAAATCGCTACAATAAAAACAGTCATTTATGTTAGTTAAAAATTAACATAATGAGTCATTTATATCAATTTTTAAAATTTCAAAAACTGTCATAATAAGCGGTGACATAAATGTTCGTAAAACTACGTTAAAATAATTCTCATATATGTCAGTTTTTCAAAAACTTACATAAAACCTGCATCAATTAACTTCTATTTACCACACTTTCGAAAGAAACTATGATCAACAAATGCACATTTATCATAGTTTATGTGAGTTTTTTCACAATTGACATAAATGTGTAAATATCAAAATAAAAGTAAATTTCCCAACATACAAACATGTATATTTAATTGATACAAAAACAACACTTGTATCGCAAATCTTTTATATTAGAAATAGAAAATATCCAAAGTCAAACTATAAATTTCGATACATCATAATATCCAAAAGCTAAATAACATCCACATTCATGTTTGAGAAGCTCGGGATGGTCTCTTAGTTGTATAATCCAAATTCTAGCGAGTTATGCTTTGAACGCTTTCAAACTTCTACCTATGGAGGACAACACCGTCTTCTTGGTGTTTGGTTCAATATAGAACTTGACCTGCAAAAATGGCTTCATTAAAATGTTATTTAATATCGAACTTGACCTGGAAAGATGTATTTCATTTTGTTCAAAACTACACACATTGTAATCATGCAACATTGAACAAAAATTAAGCCTAAAATAGAACCTTAAAATAAATAAGTACTTTGTGATGGATGTTGTTATACAACACACACATGACTGTAAGAACCTCAAAACAAATAAGAAAATGTGTTTATAATGATGTTATAATGGTGTTATACACACACACCAGACACATATGAGTTCATGTTTGTATAATGTTATTGATCCCAAAACAGAACCTCAAAACAGATTAGTACATGTGCACATAATGTTATTATACACACACTCTGGATAGTTTAGCATGTGCACATTAACATATTTTCGTACATAATACCCCCCACAAAAAGGTAACTCGCCTATGCCAGCAAAAATATTAACAAAAACATAATGAATCTAAACACGCTCTAACAGATATGCATATGCCCTATTTACTCACAAATTACATTAGTATGCATATGTCTTCTATTTAGTATCATTGACTGGCTTTGGTAGACCTTAGATTTCATCAAATTAAAATTGGTGGACTTTTTTATCTTATAAATATTCATTAAGAAAGCTCTAAGCATTTTGTTCTTGTAACTGCTAAGCTATTTCTCATATTACTAGTCAGATTCTTACATGGTGAATTACATATGGAATGTTACATTCTATCAAGAGTTGGGATATATTATATCCCAGATGTTATACAATCAAATTTAAAATCATCACTGAATTGGGGTTGTATAGAATCGCTAGGATTTGATTATATGACATCTGTAATATAAAATCATCATTAGGGCTTTTGTAATAGAATGTCACATTCATATCACCATAGAAAGTCTATAGCAAGAACACAATAACAAGGTAGATGCCCTTGAGCCTTCTTCAAACAAGTAAAATAAAACGACAAAGTAAAAACAACCCTGGATATGAGAAGAGGACATAAAAAATTATTTCAACAAGGCATTGTTATCTCAATACTCATCTCCCTCGTCATCGTCATCATCACATTCGGCAGACTCAAGATCCTCACGTGCTTTAGAGAATTCACCTTCCTCCATGCCCTCACCCATCATACCAGTGAACAAAATCCCTCTTCGCATACATGAGGTCAAACTTCTGGTCAATGCACGAGAACACCTCTGCCACACTGGTGGAATTAGGGATCACGCAAACAACTCTTTGCACCATGGCGAGATCACCACCTGGAACAACAGTGGGTGGCTTATAGTTAATACCGCACTTGAAATTAGTAGGGCACCAGTCGACAAACTGGATTGTGCGCTTGGTTTTGATTGTATCCACATTCGTATTGACATCTTTGGGAATCGCGTCACCCTTGTATATGAGGCAACAAGCCATGTACTTGCCATGGTGGGGGTCACACTTGGCCATCATGAACGAGGTCTCAAATGCTCTATTGCTGATCTCTACAACTGACAGCTGTTCATGGTATGCCTTCTCAACTGAGATGACAGGCGCTTAAGACGAAAGCATGTAGTAGATTCTGGGGTAAGGGACCAAATTAGTCTGAAACTCAGTCACATCAACGTTCAAAGCTCCATCGAACCTTAGAGAAATGGTTAGCGATGAAATAACCTAAGAATTTTGTGTATCTAGGGCTCTCGATATCGAGGGAGCGCCTACAAATATCATAGATGGCCTCATTATCAAGAAGGACAAAAACATTAGTGTGTTCCAAAAAGGAGTGGGTAGAGAGAACACTATTGTAGGGTTGCACAACAGATGTTGAAACCTATGGTGAGGGATACACAGTGAATCCAAGCTTGGATTTTTTGTCCTAGTCCACCGATATACGTTCCAGGAGAGAGCCAAGACCAGCACCAGTTCCACCACCCACCGGATTAAAAACCAGGAAACCCTGGAGACCAGTGCATTTATTGTCGAGCTTACGGATACGGTCTATGTGATCAGCGTGCAGTACAACATAATATTTAGCCAATTAATGTAGAACCAGAAGCATTGAATATACATAAATTTTATAGCACATCTACAATGAACATAGAAATAATTAACTATGCCATCTATTCCAGCACTCAACGTGCAAATAGGAAAAGACACTTGCAATCACAAATCATATTATTTTTATATAAAAAAGGTTGCTTACAGGACATCGTCTATCGACTGGAATAGAATTCGAAATAACTTCAAGATCACTGTCACTCTCAGCATTCTCTGTGGTAGTTCCACTTCCAACACAACAACGAATTCGAGCAAGAGCATCCTAAAACAACTCACCGTCAGAATCATTGGGAATCAAATTCATAATCTAGACATACAAATTAAAAAAAACGTATCACTAGGATCCCAAAAATAGTCATGCAAAATGTTCCTATAGCAGCCACATATAAGACCCATATCCTCTAACCACATGAGCTCAAAGATGTGAAGTTAAATGAATTTGTATACTACTAATAGATTTCAAGTAAGATATTGTTAGGTAAAATACATAAATATGATCATTAAGTATTGGACCCTGATCAAAATTGTCCACTCTGGAGAGGAATCCATCCATGCTTTCAGAAAAGTTGCAATTGTGTCTGTGTTAGAAAATGAGGCAAAAAAATAAACAAAATACTCTGTGACTTAAGGCAGTCTCTACGCAACTCTAAAATATTGGACAACAAAAGGCAGTGCAGAAAACATTCAATGTAGGATAATGGTTTCCCATAAACTCAAACCTATTTTTCTCCATGATATTCTTATTAGAACCATGACCATCGTTGTCACATATTTAAACGACATAGTAACCAGATCTGGACACGTGATAATGAAACTTTTTCTTCTCATAAGAAAAAATGGGACTGGATGATCTGAACCCAAAAGGTTAATATATCATAATTGTTTCTATTTTCTTAGTCACAGACATGACGCATTAGACTGAAGTACACATGATATAAATTCTTAATAAGGTCTTCCTTGTAGTACCTATAATAATCCCAACAGAAGTTCTATAAGCATTCCACGATCTGAAATTTCACGATCTAAACAATGTCAAGCCACAAAAGTTTTTAAACCTCAAAACTTCCATGAGCAAATGCCAATTAAGATATAAAATAACTTGTGTGGAAACACATAGAGTATGAGCATTTCTACACAAGTAGAAACGCTCATACTCTATACAGTAAATAAAATTAAACTTTAGGTCTTTCGTAACACCTCAAACTAAGCTACAAATTACTCAAAAGTTGCTACATGAGACTTTTGTCATATCCTAATTTTCGTGAAAAAAATAGAAATAAAAAACAAATAAAGAGTGATGCGAGATTTGATAAAAAAAACATATTATTGCTATATTTACTTGGTGCTAACTAAAAAAATAAATAACTAGTGATGTTAGATTTGATCAACAATAAATAATAGTTATCTCTATTAACTATTGAAACTGTTAGAGTTTAAAGTAAAAGAAGGAGAATCTTACTTTGAGTAGACAAGACAATCACTTCCAGTGATGTAACCCAAAATTCTGAAGAAATTTGAAAAATATAGAAGAGTGAGACAAATTTCATAGAAACATACACATAAATTTATGTAATTATTGCAAAATCAAATTTCTAACCACTATCTTCTCAATAGCTTAACATATTTTATCCACTTTTACCTTGAATGACTCCTGTCAAATTCTGAAAAAATTGCAAAGATTTACGATTATATCCAGAAAGGAAAAAAAGTCAAATAGTTGGAAATTTGAGTTGATAATTTTCCTTTTCACCTTCTTTGTATGCATCAATAAGCCATTGCAAGTGTAAAACTTCTACACGTCTCCAGCATTTATTCCATGAGAATTCACTGTTGCAAACAAACATACGAAGTAATCTTATAATAAAATTTCCCAAGAAAGGTTATCTAAACCTATTGACAAGTTGTTCACCTCTAGAAACTCATACACAAATAGCCTATAAAAAAAGCCAGCCAACTAACCTCAAAAACATGCGAACAAAAATGACAACCATGGGGTTTTGATCATCTAACCAGGACATAATATCACTAAAAAGATTCATTCTAGCTTAATGAGAAAAGATAAAATGAGAAGTATTAAAGCTTCTAGACAGTGAAGCCCATAATGTTGTTCAAGTTTTGATATTTTTTGAAAGGGTTGTGCTAAAGGCACCCCTATTGTGTCTCACCAGCCCCACAAGACTCTTTAAAATGATTGTACATTGTGCCTACAGATATTGTGTTGTGATGCTCAGGAGAAAAATTGGGGGTGCCTTTAGCATGATCCTTTGTGAATCGCTTTCCATTACTACCTACTTATCTTTAAATATTCTAGAAACTCTTCTCATTCAAAATCAACCAAAAAGATGTCATTACGATGCATCTTCGAAGGTGTCTACGTATTTTCTTATCTCCATGAAAAAAATTCTATAAGAAGTGGAGAACATCTCGCTTATTCACTCATCTATTTTCCAAAAGATATCAAGCTTTTCAAAAAAATGTATGTACTATTTTCAATCATTTTTTATCTTTGATATCAATGCACCCTAACAATTTGTTTTGTCAATCAAACTATCTCGTCCTCGATGGAGAATCTATCCATAATTTTTATGAGGTTTGGAAACAATGAATTGGTTACTTAGTAAGAGATGGGAAATTTGATGATCAAAATTTTAAAATGTTTCTACTTGAGGCGGGTGATTAAACTCTTTGCCCTCATAGATATGTTGTGTTCACCTAAAATCTTCAATCAAATTGACTCGGGCAATCTATTTATACCTATCTTCTTCCTTAGGTAAGATATCTAAAATAACCAACTTATATGATTTATGGTAAGTAAATTCATCAATGAAATAAAACCCAACAATCAATTGTGTAATTAAAAAAAAGACAAATAAAATCTTACATTGGTAGTCCTAGAAAAAATGTCACCCCTCCCTGTAAAGAACAATCCCTTCCCATTCTTACATATCAACTGTGCAAGTCGAATTGATTGAAGGCGCAAGTTGATTGATTTTACAATATCAAACTCAAAACTATGAAACAAACTTACTTAACATATCAAATCCGTCTCATAAACCTTACTTTAGAGATAAAAAATCCCCCCAAAACACTACAAAGGTCAAGGACCAAGAAATATCTCGAGATAATTGAATTTATCATTTAAAGACACTTCAAGCGATAAATTTAACATAAAGAAAACTATACAAACTTATCCCATTAGTAAGGAATCACAAACACATGCGTGTACACGCACACTAAAAACATAAGAACATATAAACATTATAATAATTGCAAACTCTAGTGGATAATAAACTGATTTGCAAAAATACGAAATTCATTACCCTGCAATTCAAGAATTGCCAACAACTAAAAATTATTGATGCACATATTCATGAACTTTAGCAAATCAATAATCCCTGAGGTAGGTTTCCACCTTTACACATAGTTGTCAAAGTAACTATATGACCACAACATTTAAAAGAAGTTAATGTCCTTGAATTCATGAAACTATATATTAAGAGAATCATGTCAAATATGAATAAAAATTTTGCACAAAAGTTAGGGTAATGCTATGATCATCACGAACATTTCCTTGAAAAATGTTTATTCAATATACATAACATTATCAAATCTAAAAAATATGACAAACACACTAAAAACTTGTGAGTCATTAACACAACCGCTGAATAACAAATCCTACAATTTAGTCAAGAAGAAAAGAATTAACTTATCACATTGAAATTGATTTTTAGTAGTGTATTAGGAGTATAGGACACCTAATGGGCCAAGAACATCTTGTAGTTAAAGGGAAATGTCCTAATTAAGGGTATTGGTTAGCAAAACTAACAACTTCTAAGGTAAGTTTCAAATTAAGATTTTGGGAAAGCAAAAGGAAAAAAAATATTTGGCATAGTTAGTTGAATATATAAAACATAAAAATTCAAAGACATCCCAAACATGTAACAAAGATCAAGTGATATAATATTATAATAGGGGATTTGTAAATTTAGTACCTATTATAATATGTATTCTGGAAATAGGACAACAAAGAATGGAAATTAAATGTTTGTTGTCCTATATCGATAACCAATATTATTTTAAGTCCTAAAAGTTCATAATCTAATTATAATATATCTCATTGATGGCAAGTATCTCACCAATACTCTTCTTCACCATCTTAAGCTTCCTTAAAAAGTACATGATCAACAAAAACAACCTAAATTTCATAAGATTATATCAACACCACCAATTAATAAGATTCATTAAATAAATAATAAAAAAATACATATAAAATGGGGTATCAAAACTTGGATTTAGCACGAAGATCATTAGTGACCTAAAGCATAATACGATAGATTTTGGGGTATTCATCTATATCCGAAGTGAGAGCTCTCCCTAAAATTTGAAGCTGATAGAACTGCACACAATCGAAAAGTAGAGGAACTATTTCAGAATTTATAACCCTTTACATTAATCGATCAAACACATATGTCTATCTACCTATGTACTAGTTAGATTCATGACATAAAAACTGCAACAGAAGAGACAACTAACCTTATAAGTTACTATTTCTCAAGAGGTCTCTCTCACCGTGTGAGTATGTTTTCCACCGCGACAAGGATTAGGGTTTTGCATAGTTTATATATGAGATGACTGGCGAGAGGGAATTGAACACTAAAACAATATTCTCTATGTTGGTGTTATTGATTTGGTAGTGTTTACTATTAAACGATCATGGATATATGGACACAGGTCGACGAGAAGAGGTGGAGAAGGAGTGGGACAGGTATTGGGGGAAAGGTTTGGGCATTGGGTGAAAAACTCCCGCATGACTTTCTCTACGTTTTGTTTTTAGTTTTTTCTTCCTTTTAATGATATATTGTAACAATTAGTGATATATTCCAACGGTTATATTTTATTTGTAACTGTTTTTAACCATTACAAATTTTTAATGGATAAAATCCATTACAAATAGAAAAATAAATCCGTTACAAAATAAACCTTTTGGTGTAGTGAATACCCCGCGTTATGGTTGTCTAGGCTTCTTGGCCAGGTCAGGATCATCTTCTCGATCATATTTATGAGTTCTCTTTTTTTTTTCTCTGGGCTTGCATGAAGACTTTGACCTTTGCCTAGCTCCACCATTGTTCTGTCGATCAACAAAGCTGTCTAGCTTTCCTCTTCAGATGAGTGCTTCTATTTCATTATGTAAAGCAACGTAGAGATTTGTCGTATGTCCGTGATCCCTATGAAATTCACAGTATTTGGACCTGTCCTTTTTGGCAGAAGGTGTTCTTAGCTTTTCAAGCCAACGTACATCCTTATTGTGCTTTATCTCCTCCAAAACATGGTGGATGCCCATTATTAAGGGACTATAATTGTTGTACCTTTCGAGCAAGTCTATATTCCATATTTTCTTTGATTCCCTATAGTCCTTAGGATCTTTGTGATCCTTTTCGTCGGTTTTACCTTCAGCCTTTACTTTTGAGTTTTGCTTGGCTTCCATGGCTTCCTCGGTGTTCATGATTTTGGCTGCCTTTGCCATCAACTCTGTTATAGTCTTTGGAGGATCTTTAGTAAGTGTGTAGTAGAGCTTTTCAGGGAGCAACCCACTCATAAGGGCTGTAATGACTGTCTTTTCCTCATAATAAACGACTTCTAACTTTTCATTATTGAAATGAGTGATGTAATCTCGGGTACCCTCTCCGACCGTTTTCCTTACACTGAGCAAATGAGCTACTTGTTTCACTAGTTTAGTTAAAAAGCATAAATTACCAATGAATAGCTCCGAAAGTTAATTGAAACTAGCAATCTACCCTCGAGGAAGATTGTTATACCAAATCTGAGCAGGTCATATAATTGTCCCTAAGAATGACATGCATCTCATTTCATCGGGGACAACATAAATGTCAGCTGTTGCCTGATGCTGCTCTATATGAAGGATGGGATCAGTTTTCCCATCATATTTGGAAGTAACTACAGGATCTTTAAACTTTGAAGGTGTGGGAAAATCCACAATAGCTTGTACAAAAGGAGACCTCTTCACAAAGCTTCTCAATAAAGGGTTCTTGGCCTTAGTCATTTCTCCCAATCTATCTTTTAATCGCTGGATGGAACCCTTCCATGAATTATTACCAGCGTTAGATCTGTATGTTGAAGCTCTTTCATTCCTACCAAATGTTTGTGCTGAACTTTCCTCCTGTGAATGTTGATCGACACGAGCAGTTCGCCAGGCATCTGATTTAAATTGGGATGATCCCTCACGTTGATCGGTTGGTCATAGAGTATTTCTCGATAATGCCCTGGGAACATTTATGTTCCCCCTGCGTCCCAAACGATCAAAGGGAGATGCTTGACTTAACCTTTCTAAAAGCACTCAATCTTTCATGAGTAAAAGACTGTTCGTCATAGGGCTCCGATGTTCTGAGCGAAGAACTTATTCCAGGGAAATAGGAAGTATCTCTAGTAGTCCTGGATTGGCTATGTCTACTTCTTCTTGGAGGAGATAGTGGCATATTTCCACGAGTAGATAAAGAAGGTGGCCTAGCTTGCAGGGTGTGCGCTAACTGCCTTATGGTCTCTTTCATAGCCTCTTGTCCTCTGGCGAGACTAGCCAATATTCCAGTCAAATCATTGTTAGTTAGTGGAGCAGAAGGAATAGGCGAGATGCCATCATTCCTGGTACTTGACTCAGGAATATCAATCATGTTTGGTAAATAGATGAATGAAAACATTTATAAACACATTCCCATATACGACTATTCTTTCAAGAACGAGACTTTACTGATTTAGAAACATTTAAAAACACTGGAAACACATTATTTTATATTAGCTCCATCCTATTAAGGGTAGTTCAAGAACTAAACTTTACTGATTTTTTGAGAGGAACACAACCATTCAATCATAATTTTCAACCGAATTTTCTACATGCATAAATACTTCTATTCTTTCTCTTTAGTATTACGCATTTTAAATATCGCCTAAACATTAATATACATGGTTTTCTTAAAATAAACTAGAAACCTTAATTAGGGAAAGTGAAATCTATGTTGTGAATATTTTTATAATTTCTTTTTAATATGAATTAAGACTTATAACCCTTGTGTACTTAGGGTAGAGGTTGGATTTTTTGTTAATATGGATGTAGAGTTGCATGTAGAAAATCATAGTGGAAGTGTTAATTGAAAGTGGCTTGTAAAATCACATAAAATTATGTAAGTGTTGTTGATACCAAATTTAGTCTGCTGACATGGCTCAATCGAGTGAAGACACGTGGCAATCTACGTGGCAACAACAAACACTTCCGAGGAACTCAGACGCTCCGAGGAACCAAACTACAACGAGGAACACTGCTTCCCCGAGTAACTCAGACGCTCCGACCTACAGGAACTCTCCGAGGAACTTTTGAGTACCGAGGAACTTTGAGCACCGAGGAACCTTAGGCGGTCCGAGCAGCTTAGGCGGTCTGAGCTGCAACTCGAACAAAGCATTAATAGCAGGAAAATCAACAGTCTGACTGTTCATTAAATACTTATCATTCAAATGTATACGCTTAAGGGGCATTTAATATATTACCCTTTCACATGTACATCATTGAATGTATTACCCTTTCATATTACGCCTCAGGGCTATAAATACATTGTACAATCCTCATTGTAAGGGGACCGAAATTTCTTGATTGAACTTGTAATCGAGAATTCCCAAACACCATCAATAACAGAAACAGTGGACGTAGGCCATTCTTATAAGGCTGAACCACTTTAAAACTTCTTTGTCTCATGTAATACCCCGTATTTTAATGCCATATTAATTTGGGGATTTATTAAATTTAATGTGATTGTTTATTTAATAAAAATCGGAAATTAATTATGTTATAATTATTAACGTGACGAGAGTTAGTAATTATGGAAAACTTGTTGAATATTACTAATGAGCATAGTAATATATTATATTGGTTATATTGAATGTCATAAGTGAATTAAATGACTATTTCGGAAATTTAAGTCGGGACGTGCCTGTGTCACGTCGGGACTAATTTTGTTAAATAAAAAGTAAATATTTTATAAGTTGTTCATATGGTCATTTTGAGTGCGCCAACGCATCCGGAAGGGTCGAGATAGTCAGAAAAGTGTACCCGGGGGTTTAGTTTGGGCCTCGGGGGGTTTTTAGGCCTAATTGGTGCCCCGGGAGGGAATTTTAGTCATTTTACATAAGTGGGTAATTAAACCCACGAATTTCAGCCAACCTATATCAGCCATTAGGTCAGCCTCTTAGGGTTAGAACATTCACAAATCAAGTGACGGCCATTGGAGAAGAGATGAAAGAGCTCCAAGGCAAACCAAGGCCAAAAAGCCACCGGATTTCACCGCCACCACCACCACCACCGCGTAGATCACGAGACAAGGAACGCAGCCATACCAAAATCATCCGGGAATCTGCATACCAAAATCCCAGGCAAGTGTTTAAACTTGTTATTTTCATTGATGCAATCTTCATGTTAGCTTAGGAATAAATTGTGATAAAAACTATGGAAGAAAACCCCATTTTTGATAGGAGAACCCATGTAGTATTGATGTATATGTAAATTCTGGAAACCCTTGCCATGTAGAGGTAATAATCCACGAAATTTGGTGATCATAATAAAGAAATATTGGAGAAAGATTTATTAGAAATCTTTTAAAGAAAATTCTAGGGTTCTTGATAATTGGACATGATTTTAGGTTGAAAATCCATGTTTAATGATAGTTACACACATGCTTTACGTTAGAAACACCTGGTATAATGTTATAATGATGATAGTAGGATTTTTGGCGCGATTAGAATGGAAACACATCGTTTTAGATGAAGAAGTTGGATGAAACCCGTAACTGCATTCTGCAGAATTTTGCCCAGACCTGCTTGATCGATCGATCGAGCATAGAGCTTCGATAGATCGAAGGTTCGATCGATCGAGCCCCAAGCTTCGATCGATCGACCCCTCCTGGCAGACTTCTATTTCCCTTGTTTAATTAGTTAAATTAAGTCTATCGTGATATAATTCTTGGTCATTCTTGATAAAATAATTTGGGAGACATTGAGGACCAGTAGGGTATATGAATAATTGTTGGGACCTTTAATCTTCAACGAGAATGGTATTTATGGGATATTTACTTTAGGTTGGTAGTTTTATGAATTTAAAAGGGTGAGGTGCGTAAGAGAGTTACGTTGGAACCTAATAAAGTCACGTACTGAATTTCAGATTTGTGAGGATATAGCCCACGAGTGTTAGGTAATAAGTGAGAAAACCCTTCGAGTTAAGGTTAGGAATAAAGCCTTATGCGTAATTCTATAATTGTGAAATTAAGGATAAATGGTATAATTACGGGTGATGAGAAGAACCTACATTAATTTGATAAAGTGGTATAATTATATGATTGTGTATACATATATTATATGCTTGTGAAAATCATGCCCACGCTACTTGCTATCCCTGAGGTTATCGCGCTGGGACAAGTCTTATCTCGATGGGACCTTTATAGGGGCTATTGACTTGTACCCTAGAAGATAGATGTCCTTGGTACAGGCTATTGACGTGATAGTTCAGACGGTCCTAAGAGACGCCGGTATGTGCCATCCTCTTAGAGACTTGGAATTTATTCTTCGCCTCAATATTGTTTGTGTATGTATTGTTAATACATTTCGAGAGTGATTCCGAATGTATTCCCCTTAATATGAGTGATATGGGGCTTTGGATAGTAGAGTATGCCCGCACCATAATTTAGTTGGGGTGCTGTTATAATATATAATATACGAGTAGCTAATATATATATATGAAATTCTGAAATTTGGAACTGCCTACCGTGATTTGATATGTAGGACATGGTTGATGACTAAAAATTGTAAATACTTGTTTTGAGAAAGCAGAGTATGCCTACACCATAGTTTATATGTTGGTGCAGTTAGAATATATATATATATATATATATATACATATATATATATATATATATATATATATATATACATATATATATATATATATATAAATTATACGAGTACCTTATATATATATCTGGATTGAGGAATTTAAAATATTGCTGTAACGTAGTAAGTGAGGAATAATTCTGGACTAAATTATGAATACTTGTTTTGAGAAAATATAATATATCACTGGGAACTTATTGATTTTATAAAGTTAAAATGGAGAACTTTGGTTACTATTTGGAACATTTTTATGGAATCGTTGAACTGTAAATCTTACGAGTAATTTAAGTTAAGTTAAATCTTTTAGAAAGACTAGTGCGTTAATTGATAAAACGAAACCGTTGGGAAGGTTAGTGCGATAGGTGTGCACATTAGAAGAGAGGTGAGTATTTCTCAAGAGAGTGACGCACTAATATGTTGTGGCATTGGCCTGTATCAATTTAAATACTTATTAAACGTATTTTTTAAATCAAACACACTTTCGGGCTCTGACCCGTTTCTTTCTCTCTCTCTCTCTCTCCTGTATATATATGTATATATTTCAGGTGCCCAGCCACAGGGGCGTCTTGCTTAGGATCCCTTGAGAGGAACGTGCTGCAGCTTAGGTGGGAGTTGCAGGTCACTTGAGTAGACGGATTCCTTTATTGACTCCATTCTAGCATTCTCATTTATTGGGCACGTGTCGCCCTTTCCATTATTTCAGTTGTTGTTGGGACATTTATATTTCCGTTATTTGCAGTATTGTTCTATGGGATTGATTTAGTATGGAATTGTGACTTTAGTTTTCTTATGTTGACATTCGGTTGACGAATGCATTATATTATTTGGTTTATTGTGGTGTGATTCTTAATTGTAGAAATGTTGTTTTAAATAAATAAATCTTTTTCTTTAATTAAAAATTGGAAAGTTTGTATGAAAAATGTTTTTGACACTTAGCTTAATTATTTAGGGTGTTAAATTGGAAAAATTTATTTTTATCGACAGTGATGCTGAGAATGAACCAACTGTTTACCTTGATTTAATTTAATAAAGGAGTGATCGCCCGGTATTTAATTAGGCGGGGTGTCACAGGTGGTATCAGAGCATCAGGTTCTAGTGTCCTTAGGATCTGTGCGGCTTATTATGCTTTCAGCGCTGCTTTCTTTGATATAGAGCCCTAATACTAGGAATGTAGTGTTCATCTCTATGCATTGGGAATTCATGCTTCTGCGATTTGTTTATTTGAATGATGAACTCATCCAAATTCATTTAAATTTTCAGATGGACCGTCGAGAAGAACTAGCTAAAACGGTTGAGGGAGTCGACGAGCAAAATCGACTCGCACCTCAGGTGTTCCTAGAGAGAATATCAACCGCCGAGTTAGCAGGCATCATAGCACAAGCAGTCACCACTGCAGTTTTACAATACCAAGAACGCAGCATGCAACTTAGAGAAGGCAAAAGACCTAGAGAGGTTAGCCAAATGCGTGTGACTAAAGTTGACAAATGTGCGAAGACTCCAAAATTGCGACAGCAAACTACCCAAGACCGGGTAAATTCTAGTCAACAACGTGGTAAAATAAAGCAGTTTCGAAAGAGGAATAAGGTCTCAAGTCATCAAGGCCGACACCGACAGCAATAGGGTCGGAGGGGGAGTAACTTCGGAGGCCGATGTTTTGGGTGTGGTAAGCACGACCATAGGCGCCAGGATTGTTCGAAGAGAGATAGGTCCCCACGACAGCGGGGTGCCCGTAATGAGCCACAGGGGCCACTTTTTCCAGTCGCTCTCCCAGCACCAGCTCAGGTACCAGACCTACCAACCCTTCTAGTAGCACCAGTGCAACAGGGGCAGTTACAGTACAGACATATCTATAATGTCCACCCGACAGCAGCCCCACAGGCACCACCCGCGATTTGGGGTATGTTTTCTATCCATGGAACTTTGGGTCGAATTCTATTTGTTACTGGGGAAAACGCATTGTTTTATAGCTATATATTTTGTGAAGTCCTTAGGGTTGTTAGCCACAGCAGAGATCACCATGGCGTGTGTCGACTCACCACTGGGGAGTGGGTCACTTTTTTTTTATTTATATGCCGGGGAGTAGGGGTAGAGATTGATAGCTTGGTATTACCTGCAGACATGTTAGTCTTAGACATGCATGAGCATGATGTGATTATTGGTATGGACTGGCTCGCAGCTTATGGAGCCTTGATTGATTGCTTCGGTGGGAGCATTGTTTTGCCATTCCGGGGAAAAAGATGTTTGTAGTGGCGTTGCCTCGCCCAAAGGGAGGTTCGGCCGCTCATTTGTATTACTTAGAGGAGGATACCTCTAAGGTGGTTGTGATTCCCTTGGATTCGATCCCTGTTGTTAGGGAGTATTCCGATGTATTTTAGGAGATACCAGGCCTACCGCCCAGTCGAGAGATAGACTTTGTTATAGATCTATTGCCTGATACGAGACCTATAGCACGCGCACCGTACCATATGGCTCCAGCAAAGATGCGAGAGCTACGAGATCAGATAGAGCAGCTATTAGGTCAGGGCTTCATTCGTAGGAGTACCTCACCTTGGAGCGCTCCAGTCTTGTTTGTGAATAAGAGAGATGGTTCACTGAGATTGTATGTGGACTACTGTGAATTTAACAAGGTCACGATACGGAATAAGTATCCGTTGCCTCGAATTGATGATCTGTTCGACCAGTTCAGGGGAGCAACTTTCTTTTCGAAGATAGATCTGAGGTCGGGGTACCATCAGTTACGTATTAGAGAGCAGGATGTTTCAAAGACTGCCTTCTTGTCGAGATATGGGTCCTATGAGTTCAGGGTGATGCCGTTCGGACTCACAAATGCCCCAGCCGTTTTCATGGACTTGATGAACCGAGTGTTCAGAGAGTTCTTAGATCAGTTCGTCATCGTCTTCATAGATGATATCTTGATATATTCACACTCCGAGGAGGAGCATGCCGAGCACTTGAGGCAGGTTCTTCAGACTCTACGAGAGCATCAGTTGTATGCTAAGTATGAGAAGTGTGGATTCTGGTTGCGAGAAGTACAGTTCTTGGGCCATGTTGTTTCTGAGAAGGGATTGCAGTTGACCCGAGCAAAGTGTCAGCAGTGAGGGAGTGGGGACAGCCCACGACACCGACGGAAGTGCGTAGTTTCTTGGGGTTAGCCGGATACTATAGGAGATTCATTCAGGGATTCTCCAAAATAGTGGGTCCATTGACGAATCTGACTCGCAAGGGAGTACCATATGTTTGGGATGACGCGTGTCAATTGGCTTTCGACGAGCTGAAGGACAAGCTTACTTCAGCACCAGTCCTTGCCTTACCGAAACCGGGTGTGGAGTACTTGGTTTATACCGATGCGTCTTTACGGGGACTTGGAGGTGTACTCCAGCAGGAGGAGAAGGCTATAGCTTTTGCTTCCCGCAAACTTAAGCCGCATGAGAAGAATTACCCCACCCACGACCTGGAGTTAGCAGCGGTCGTCTTTGCATTGAGGATTTGGAGGCACTACTTATTGGGTGAGATATTTCGTTTGTTCACAGACCATAAGTCACTGCAGTACTTATTCACTCAGCGAGAGCTAAATATGCGTCAGCGCAGATGGATAGAGTTTGTGAAGGACTACCAGTTCGACATACAGTATCATCCGGGGAAGGCCAACGTAGTTGCTGATGCGTTGAGCCGTAGACCGGTAGACGATGTAGCGGACGTCTGGAAAGCAAAGTTGAAGGAGTTGGGTCACCAGGACGCAGTGGCACGTTCTTTCATATCCGTGATGTCAGTCACACCCGAGATTGTTACGAGGGTGATACAGGCACAGACCACAGACCCGTTTTGCCAGGAGCAGATTGTGCGACTTCTAGCCGAGGGTGCTGAGTCCTATTCTGTTAGTTCTGATGGAGGTTTGGGGTTAAATGGGAGATTAGTGATTCCAGAGGGAGCAGATTTACGTCATGAAGTGATGACTCATTCCCATGGGTCCCGATTTGCAGTACATCCGGGAGGTGATAAGATGTACCAGGACATGAGACGACAGTACTTGTGGATTAGGATGAAAAAGGACATTGCTGAGTTTGTGTCCAAGTGTTCTACCTGCCAACTGGTGAAGGTGGACCACCAGAAACCGTCAGGATTGCTTCAGCCGTTGGAAGTACCCGCATGGAAGTGGGAGAGTATTTCCATGGATTTCATTACAGGGTTGCCTACATCACAGCGGGGCCACGATTCTATCTGGGTTATTGTAGACCATTTGACCAAGGTAGCTCATTTTCTGCCAGTGAGGATAGATTATACCACGGGTCAGTATGCCCAGTTGTTCATCGCCGAGATTGTCAGATTACATGGGGTGCCCCTGAATATTGTGTCAGATAGAGACAAGATTTTTGTGTCACGTTTCTGGGAAAGCTTTCAGGAGGCTATGGGTACTGAGTTAAGGTTGAGTTCATCTTATCACCCACAGACAGACGGACAGACAGAGCGTACTAATCAGATGTTAGAAGATATGCTACGCATGTGTGTTCTCGATTTTGGAGGAGGATGGGAGCCACATCTTCCACTGGTAGAGTTCGCTTATAATAACTCTTATCAGTTTGCGATTGGTATGGCTCCATTCGAGGCTTTATATGGCAGGCCTTGTCGTTCTCCAACTTGTTGGCTTGAGGTGGGGGTTAACAAGTTGCTAGGCCAGAAGTGATTCAGGAGACCTCCGCGAGGATTGAGATAATCAGGAGTCGTATTCGGGTAGCCCAGGATAGGCAGAAGAGCTATGCCGATGCGAAACGGTTCTTCCGGGAGTTTAATGTGGGAGATCAAGTGTTATTGCATGTATCTCCTATGAAGGGTATGATGAGGTTCGGGAAGAAGGGGAAGTTGGCTCCGAGGTACGTAGGACCATTTCCCATCATCGAGAGGATTGGGCCGGTAGCATACAGGTTGGGATTGCCAGAACATTTACATCGCATCCACGATGTATTCCACATCTCGTCGTTGAGACGATTTCTTCGGGATGATATGGCCCATACTCACATTGCGATAGATGAGATAGACTTACAGTTTAACAGCTCTTATGAGGAGAGACCAGTGGCTATTCTAGACTATAGTGAGAGGAGATTGAGGTCAAAAGTAGTTCCACTTGTGCGAGTCCAGTGGGAGAATCATAATGTGGAGGAATCCACTTGGGAGCGTGAGGCAAATATGCGCGAAAGATACCCAGAGTTGTTTTTACCAGGTATGCCTTATTCTCCGAATTTCGGGACGAAATTTCGTTATTAGGGGGGAAGTATGTAATACCCCGTATTTTTATGCCATATTAATTTGGGAATTTATTAAATTTAATGTGACTGTTTATTTAATAAAAATCCGAAAATTAATTATGTTATAATTATTAACGTGACGAGAGTTAGTAATTATGGGAAACTTGTTGAATATTACTAATGAGCATAGTAATATATTATATTGGTTATATTGAATGTCATAAGTGAATTAAATGACTATTTCGGAAATTTAAGTCGGGACGTGCCTGTGTCACGTCGGGACTAATTTTGTTAAATAAAAAGTAAATATTTTATAATTTGTTCGTATGGTCGTTTTGAGTGAGCCAACGCGTCCGGAAGGGTCGAGATAGTCAGAAAAGTGTACCCGGGGGTTTAGTTTGGGCCTCGGGGCGTTTTTAGGCCTAATTGGTGCCCCGGGAGGGCATTTTAGTCATTTTACATAAGTGGGTAATTAAACCCACGAATTTCAGCCAACCTATATCAGCCATTAGGTCAGCCTCTTAGGGTTAGAACATTCACAAATCAAGTGACGGCCATTGGAGAAGAGAGGAGATAGCTCCAAGGCAAACCAAGGCCAAAAAGCCACCGGATTTCACCGCCACCACCACCACCGCGTAGATCACGAGACAAGGAACTCAGCCATACCAAAATCATCCGGGAATCTGCATACCAAAATCCCAGTCAAGTGTTTAAACTTGCTATTTTCGTTGATGCAATCTTCATGTTATCTTAGGAATAAATTGTGATAAAAACTATGGAAGAAAACCCCATTTTTGATAGGAGAACCCATGTAGTATTGATGTATATGTAAATTCTGGAAACCCTTGCCATGTAGAGGTAATAATCCACGAAATTTGGTGATCATAATAAAGAAATATTGGAGAAAGATTTATTAGAAATCTGTTTAAGAAAATTCTAGGGTTCTTGATAATTGGACATGATTTTAGGTTGAAAATCCATGTTTAATGATAGTTACACGCATGCTTTACGTTATAAACACCTGGTATAATGTTATAATTATGATAGTAGGGTTTTTGGGGCGATTAGAATGGAAACACATCGTTTTAGATGAAGAAGTTGGATGAAACCCGTAACTGCATTCTGTAGAATTTTGCCCAGACCTGCTTGATCGATCGATCGAGCATAGAGCTTCGATCGATCGAAGGTTCGATCGATCGAGCCCCAAGCTTCGATCGATCGACCCCTCCTGATAGACTTCTATTTCCCTTGTTTAATTAGTTAAATTAAGTTTATCGTGATTTAATTCTTGGGCATTCTTGATAAAATAATTTGGGAGACATTGAGGACCAGTAGGGTATATGAATAATTGTTGGGACCTTTAATCTTCAACGAGAATGGTATTTATGGGATATTTACTTTAGGTTGGTAGTTTTATGAATTTAAAAGGGTGAAGTGCGTAAGAGAGTTACGTTGGAACCTAATAAAGTCACGTACTGAATTTCAGATTTGTGAGGCTATAGCCCACGAATGTTAGGTAATAAGTGAGAAAACCCTTCGAGTTAAGGTTAGGAATAAAGCCTTATGCGTAATTCTATAATTGTGAAATTAAGGATAAATGGTATAATTACGGGTGATGAGAAGAACCTATATTAATTTGATAAAGTGGTATAATTATATGATTGTGTATACATATATTATATGCTTGTGAAAATCATGCCCACGCTACTTGCTATCCCTGAGGTTACCGCGCTGGGACAAGTCTTATCTCGATGGGACCTTTATGGGGGATATTGACTTGTACCCTAGAAGATAGATGTCCTTGGTACAGGCTATCGACGTGATAGTTCAAACGGTCCTAAGAGACGCCGGTATGTGCCATCCTCTTAGAGACTTGGAATCTATTCTTCGCCTCAATATTGTTTGTGTATGTATTGTTAATACATTTCGAGAGTGATTCCGAATGTATTCCCCTTAATATGAGTGATATGGGGCTTTGGATAGTAGAGTATGCCCGCACCATAATTTAGTTAGGGTGCTGTTATAATATATATTATACGAGTAGCTAATATATATATGAAATTCTAAAATTTGGAACTGCCTACCATGATTTGATATGTAGGACATGGTTGATGACTAAAAATTGTAAATACTTGTTTTGAGAAAGCAGAGTATGCCTAAACCATAGTTTATATGTTGGTGCAGTTAGAATATATATATATATATATATATATATATATATATATATATATATAAATTATACGAGTACCTTATATATATATATCTGGATTGAGGAATTTAAAATATTGCTGTAACGTAGAAAGTGAGGAATAATTCTGGACTAAATTATGAATACTTGTTTTGAGAAAATATAATATATCACTGGGAACTTATTGATTTTATAAAGTTAAAATGGAGAACTTTGGTTACTATTTGGAACATTTTTATGGAATCGTTGAACTGTAAATCTTACGAGTAATTTAAGTTAAGTTAAATCTTTTAGAAATACTAGTGCATTAATTGATAAAACGAAACCGTTGGGAAGGTTAGTGCGATAGGTGTGCACATTAGAAGAGAGGTGAGTATTTCTCAAGAGAGTGACGCACTAATATGTTGTTGCATTGGCCTGTATCAATTTAAATACTTGCTAAACGTATTTTTTAAATCAAACACACTTTCGGGATCTGACCCGTTTCTTTCTCTCTCTCTCTCTCTCTCTCTCTCTCTTGTATATATATGTATATATTTCAGGTGCCCAGCCACAGAGGCGTCTTGCTTAGGATCCCTTGAGAGGAACGTGCTGCAGATTAGGTGGGAGTTGCAGGTCACTTGAGTAGACGGCTTCCTTTATTGACTCCATTCTAGCATTCTCATTTATTGGGCACGTGTCGCCCTTTCCATTATTTCAGTTGTTGTTGGAACATTTATATTTATGTTATTTCCAGTATTGTTCTATGGGATTGATTTAGTATGGAATTGTGACTTTTGTTTTCATATGTTGACATTCGGTTGACGAATGTATTATATTATTTGGTTTATTGTGGTGTGATTCTTAATTGTAGAAATGTTGTTTTAAATAAATAAATCTTTTTCTTTAATTAAAAATTGGAAAGTTTGTATGAAAAATGTTTTTGACACTTAGCTTAATTATTTAGGGTGTTAAATTGGAAAAATTTATTTTTATCGACAGTGATGCTGAGAATGAACCAACTGTTTACCTTGATTTAATTTAATAAAGGAGTGATCGCCCGGTATTTAATTAGGCGGGGTGTCACATCTCATTTATTTTATCTGTGATTAAATAATTAGATCTAATCTAATTTTTTACATCAATAGATTGGCGCCGTCTGTGGGAAACGACTGGTAATATCGTTTTTCATCAAGAACAATTCATCACAAATGACTGATATTCCAGAATCCAGCAATCGAAAGGCTGGAATCCCCCCAAATCCATCTGCTCCGCCAAATATTCCAGATCTGGCTGGAATAATGACAAATCTGGCTCAGGGCCAGACATTCATGCAAGAAACGATGCGACAACTCCTACAAACCCTCCATGGCGGTGCACCAACCCATTCAGGACTGCGAAGTATTCAAAGAAATACCCGTTTACCTTCTTCACGTACTAGGCGTACTGATTCATATTGTACTGAGGAATCTGAAGATTTTTCTTATCAACCTGGACGAACTTCGTCAGTGCGAGCCACAGATACTGAATAACGTATCACTCTCTCTCCAGAAAGGACTAGTGCGCTAGAGAGGTTAAGTAGGGTATCACCTTTTGATTGATTAGGACCTAGAAGGAGTAGAAGTCCCCCTAAAGTCGCATCGAGGAGTTTTCGACGACCATCAGATTTAAGGGAAGGATCTGCCCAATCGCGACCAGCTGCTCATTAAGATAGATCCCAGGAAGCTACATCAACGCGATCAGTTGCTCCAACCAATAGGCCTGAGGAAGGAAATGATGCATGGAAATGCTCTATTCAAAGGCTGGAGGATAGATTAGGGGAAATGGCTAAAGCCAAGAACCCTCTACAACGGACTTTTGTTCGAGGAACACCTTTTGTCCAGGCCATTGTAGATTTTCCAACACCATCAAAGTTCAAAGCACCTGTTGTGACCCCCAAATATGATGGAAATACTGACCCTGTCCTTAATATAGAACAATACCAAGCTGCAGCCGAAATCTATGCTGTTCCAGATGAGATGAGATGCAGAGCATTCTCAGGAACTCTTACAGGATCTGCTCAAATATGGTATAATAATCTTCCTCGGGGTAAGATCTCAACTTTATTTCAACTGGCCGAGTTATTCATTGGGAATTTTTGTTTTGGGGCAAAACTTGTTAAACAAGTAGCGCATTTGTTAAGTGTTAGACAAAAAGTTGGTGAAAGTACCAGAGATTATATAACTCGTTTTAATAACGAGAAACTCGAAGTCGTTGATTATGAGGAAAATACAACGATTACCGCCTTGATGAGTGGACTACTGCCCAACAAGTTGTACTACACTTTGGCCAAAGATCCACCTAGAACTATGTCAGATCTGATGGGAAAAGCGACCAAGATTATGAATGCCGAGGAGGCTATGGCTGCGAAGAAGAATATGGATGCCAAAGAAACCAAGGTGGAAGGTGATAAAGCTAAAAAGAAAGAGCATAAGAACAATGGTAATGACAAACATTCAAGAATAAGGTCGACATGGGAAGTATTGAAGAAATTTGATAATTATACTCCTTTGAAGAAAGACATCAACCACGTTCTAGAAGAAATCAAGAACAACGAGGAATTAAATTGGTCAGAGAAAATGAAGGCAGACCCTGAAAGGAGAAATAAGGCAAAATATTGCGAGTTTTACAAAGATCATGGCCATATGACTAAAGATTGCATAGCTCTTCAGAATGAGATCGAAACACTCATCAGACGAGGAAAGCTGGCAAAGAATGTTGATCGGAGGAATGATAGAAGAAACAACGACCGAGCAAGAGAGAGGTCTAGATCTCCTCGTCGAGCAGAGGAGAACAAGAAGAGAGGCCATGAAGTTGATCCAGAAGACGACCCGATCTTCCCAAGAGACCAAGGAAGCCAGAACATGAGGTATTTTCAATACGCTTTGGGTCATTTGGTTGTAATGTTATTACAAGTGGAGATGTAGGAGGAGGAGACCTTACTGCCGAGAGAAAAGCTTACCTCTGTGAGGCTCAATCTTGCTCATACATTCAACAAATAAATCTAGCTGAAGAGGATCGCCCGAGAAAGGTGAATAAAGAGAAATTGGTCATTGGTTTCTCAAAGAACGACCTCGCAGGTGTTTTATATCCTCATGATGACCCATTGGTGATCAAAATGAGGATGAAGGAGGTAATGATTTCAAGAGTACTGGTCGACAATGGTAGCTCGGCGGACATCATGTTCTACTCGTGCTTCGATAGTTTAAATCTAAAGCTATCTCAACTGGAGCCTTATCATAGACCCCTCCTCGGTTTTGCTGGCGAGAATGTATTTCCACTTGGGACGATCAAATTAGATATATTTATTGGTACGTGGTCTGCTTGTCGAACATAAAGAATATGCTTTTTTGTGATGGATAAGAATGTTCAATTATCATACAATATCATCATAGGAAGAGTAGGATTGAAGAAGTTCGAGGCAGTACCATCTACGGTACATCAATGCCAAAAATTTCCAACAAATTTTGGAGTAGGAGTTGTGAAAGCTGATCAGAAAGTAGCTCGGGAATGCTATTATTCATCCGCCGAGCAAGAGGAACTGGAGGAATCAAGGAAAAAGACCACTACCTATCAAGTGGAAGGAGGCGCAGAAATTGAAACATTGGATCCTAGAGATGAGTCACAACTCGTGAAGGGTCAAGTGGTGGAAGCTACTGAAAACATCATCCTGGACGACAAACACCCTGAACGAACTACTCAAGTAGGTTCGTCGTTGGAAGCCTCATTAAAACAGGAGTTGATAACTTTCGTAAGAAGCAGAAAGCAAACTTTTGCGTGGAGTCATGAGAATATACCTGGGATAGACCCAAATTTCTTATGTCACGAACTCAATGTGAATAAGGAGATCAAGCCTGTGAAACAGATAAGAAGAGTATTCGGTCCCGAGAAGAATCAAGCTATACAGGAGGAAGTCGAGAAGCTCCAGAAAGCTTGTTTTATTGAAGATGTTAAATATCCAGACTGGTTAGCAAATGTGGTGATGGTGAAAAAGAAGAACAACAAATGGAGGATGTGTGTAGACTTCACCGACCTCAATAAAGCATGCCCAAAGGATCACTTTCCACTGCCCCGAATTGATCAACTGGTGGATGCTACCTCGGGACACGAGCTGCTGAGCTTCATGGATGCTTATTCTGGTTACAATCAAATTAAAATGAAACCTGAAGACAGGGAGAGTACTTATTTCATTACCCCTAGGGGAACTTATTATTATAATGTTATGCCTTTTGGTTTGAAAAATGCAGGTGCGACATATCAGCGGCTGATGAACAAGGTCTTTGCTGAACAAATCAGTTACAATATGGAAGTCTATGTTGACGATATCTGACAAAGAGCAAGAAAGCTGCCGATCATCTAGTTGACTTAAGTCAGACTTTTGATCAATTGAATAAATATCAAATGAAGCTGAACCCGACGAAGTGCATATTTGGAGTACGAGAAGGCATGTTTCTCGGGTACATTGTCAATCAACGAGGCATTGAGGCAAATCCTGAAAAGATCAAAGCTCTATTAGGGCTGCGATCTCCAACGACGAAGAAAGAGGTGCAAAGTTTTACAGGACGAGTAGCAGCACTCAACATATTTGTATCGCGAGCAACTGATCGATGTCTTCCATTCTTCAAGACGCTCAGAAAAACTTTTGAATGGAATGGTGAATGTGAGAAGTCTTTCCAAGACTTGAAGAAATATTTGGGAGCACCTCCATTATTATCCAGGCCAGTGATGGGAGAAAAATTATACTTGTATCTGAAAGTATCCGAGAATGCAGTCAGTTCAGCATTGATAAGAGTGGAGAATGGAGTACAAAAACCAATCTACTATACAAGTAAGGCCTTCCGAGGAGCAGAGATCAGATATCCAAAGCTGGAAAAATTGGCACTAACATTGATCGAGGTAGGTAGAAGAATGAAGCCATACTTTCAAGCTCATACCATAGTAGTATATACTGATATGCCATTGAGGCAGGCCCTTCACAAACCAGAAAAGTCAGGAAGATTGATGTGCTGGGCAATAGAACTTGGTGAATATGATATAGTTTATGAACCCAGATCGTCGCTAAAAGGGCAAGATGTAGCAGACTTTATAGCAGAGTTCACCTATCCTGATACCCCCGAGGAGCAAAAGTTGCTCGCTGATCAACCTATGGATGTTTCAGGATCATCAAATGCAAGCCCAGACCAACTTAGCTTGGTAAAAGGGCAAGTAGATGTTACAGGATCATCAAATTCAAGCCCAGATAAGCTCAGGTTGGTAAAAGAGCAAGAAAAGATGATCGACGAAGAGCAAGAAATACCAGGGGAGGATGAAAGGAAGAAACAAATATTTCACCAAGGAACTTTGTCAGATCAGAAATTTGAAGACGAGTTACCCATATGGAGGCTATATGTAGATGGCTCATCTTGCACAACAGGCTGTGGGGCAGGGATAGTTTTGAATAGCCCGGAAGAGGTCGACATGGAATACACCCTACGTTTCCAATTCAAAGCTTCCAATAATGAGGCTGAGTATGAGGCCATGATTACAGGTCTTAATTTGGCAAAAATTATGGAGGCACAGCAGGTTGTTATCTTCGGCGATTCTCAATTGATTGTAAATCAAATGTTGGGAATATATGCAGCCAAAGGAGAATTAATGATCAAGTATCATGCAAAGGTGATGGAGTTGGTATCAGAATTTACTGCTATTCAACTGGTCAGAATACCAAGAATGGAGAATGCAAGAGCAGACGCCCTAGCTCGATTAGCATCAGCTACTCGTACCGAGCTACGAAAAACAATCCCAATTTAAGTGTTGGCTAGTCGAAGCATAGACGAAGATCTGATGACGAATTTCATTACCCTTGATTTAGGACCATCTTGGATGGATCCCATCATGGCATATATTGAGGAGGGAGAATTACCAATTGATAAGCTCGCAGCTAAGAAATTGAAGTTTAAAGCTGCTCGGTATGTATTAACTAACGGTATTCTATATAGACGAGGAATTATGGCAGGTTTGCAAAGATGTGTACATCCCTCCGAGGTGAAAGAATTAATTAAAGAAATCCATGAAGGGTCCTGTGGAGCCCATGTAGCAGGTCGGACACTTTTGCAAAGGATGATGACGCAGGGATATTACTGGCCGACGATGAGAGCTGATTATATAGCCTATGCCAAGAAATGTGACAAGTGTCAGCGCTTTTCCTCCATCCGAAGAACTCCACAAGCATTATTAACACCCATTACTTCTCCTTGGCCGTTTGCCATGTGGGGAATAGATTTGGTCGGGCCACTACCAACGACCAGAGGAAGGTTCAAATACCTCGTCGTCGCAGTGGATTATTTTACTAAGTGGGTAGAAGCTGAGCCTCTCATTGATATGACGTACGAGAAGGTGTACCAATTTATTTGGAAGAACATCATTTGTCGATATGGTCTTCCTCATGCTTTCATCATAGACCATGGAACACAATTTGACAACGAGGAGTTCGCTGCCTATTGTTATCAGTCAAACATTTTGAAGATCCACTCAGCGCTAGGCCATCCTCAAAGCAATGGACAAACTGAAGTGACAAACAGAACGCTGCTGAATGGCTTGAAGAAAAGACTGGACGATGCGAAAGAAAATTGGATCAACGAGCTACAATCACAACTCTGGGCTTATCGAACTACTCCCCGAGTAGCAACAGGGGAATCTCCATATATGCTAGCGTTTGGAAGTAAAGTTATTATACCTGCCAAGTTGGGCCTCCCAACACACAGGGTACTGAATTTCAATTCCCCTGTCAGTGACTTAATGAGATGATTGGATTTAGACATGCTCGAGGAAGTTAGAGAAGAAGAAGCCATCAGAAATGTTGCATACCAACAACGAACAGCTTTGTTCTACAATAAGAGGGTGAAGAAGTGCAACTTGAAAGAAGGAGACTATGTGCTAAAGAAGGTGATTCAAAAGCACAACAAACTAGAGGCAAACTCGCATGGACTATACCGAGTTACAGAAGTTGTTCGACCAGGAACTTACCGAATAGCAACTTTAGAGGGGGAGGAGTTTAAGAATGCATGGAATGCAGAGCACCTGCGCAAGTATTATCAGTGATGTATATTCTCATGCAACGCAGTTCCGTCAGTATGAATAAAATGAAGATATTCTGTCAAATTATCTCCTTTTATTGAAAGTTTTTCGGGGAATACTAGTGCTACACACTACTCGGCAAAACTCAGAACTCGGACTACTCAAATTTATTCCCGAAAATGCCAACTAAGGTTGGTCGAGAAACAAATGTATTCCTACGGGAAGTAAAACTATGTATTCCTACGGGAAGTAGAACTATGTATTCCTCCGGTAAGTAAAACTTGTATTCCTCTGGGAAGTAAAACTTGTATTCCTCCGGGAAGTAAAACTTGTATTCCTACGGGAAGTAAAACTATTTGTTCCCCGGGAAGTAAAAGTATTTCCTAAAAATGCCAACTTATGTTGGTTAGGAAGTAAATATATTCTCGAAAACGCCAACTAAAGTTGGTCGAGAGGTAAAATTATTCCAAAAGGTGCCAACGCTCCTCGTAGAGGAAAAATCCACTAACTATGGCTGGTCGGGGATAAAACCCACTAACTGTAGTTGGTCGAGAAGGAAAATTTACCGACCTTGGTTGGTCGAAAACATTTTTACGAGAAAGTGATCGAGCAGACTTTTTGATTATTACTAAGTTGGTCGAGAAATAAAACATCATTTTTGCCAAATGACTACCACAAATTCAAATTACTCGACAATAAGTTGATCGACAAATTACACAATATTGTTATCTTTTTAACAGATACACATGCACAGATGTAAAGTGTTACAAAATAATAGCATTCAAGATTTGCAAACAAAATTATTTCATTAAATGTAGAACAAAATACATCAGGAATAAAATACAAATTTATTACATCAATATTCCTACTCTATTGGTTTTTTCCCTTCTGCTTTTGAAACAGGTTTCTCGCCAGCAGGAGGATCATTTAAAGCAAGAGGAGAATTTATGAAGTTAAGATCTTTTAACATCCTAATATTCATCACAGAGTGTCGATCTAGTAGATGCTCTGGATGAGATATCTCGACATTTGAATGGAGATTGAACTCATATAAAATTTATTACATCAATATTCGAGGAATGGCCAGAGTAGGGATCCAACTCATATCAAGATTGAATGGTGGCACGGGTAGGTCGAGCAACCCAGGATTATGGTAATCCCACAGGTAATGACCCTGTTCGAGTTGCAGCACACCTAAGGCATTCAGCCGTCCCTGTTTGTATCCTTCATTATTTGCATTCTAGATACGATCGTCCAAGTGGTAGAGAGCCTCGTTATAGCCAGCCATCCAGAACTCCCTGGGCTGCTTGTGGAATTGATATGTCAATCTTTCCAGCTGCTCGTGGAGATTTTTGATGAAGAGTTCTTTATTCTCCAAGGTAGATTTCTGCGCAGAAAGCTGCTCTTCCAGGTCCTTGATTTTCTTAGACATCTCGGCCAACGCCTGGTTCTTCGCCATTAGTTGGAAGGCTTGGTTCTCTAAAGTAGATTGAGTCCTCTGTTACTCAATAGGAACCCGAGCAGCTCTTGCTCGTCCCCGAGAAGATGTAGAAGGGCCATCTCTTTTCAAGGTCTCCAATTCGTCCCTCAGGTTGGCGTTCTCGACCTCCAAGAACGAGAATCCCTCGTCCGTCGCTGGGACCAGAGCATTTGATGTGGAGGCAACATATTTTAACTGAGATACTTCTCTTTGCAAGTTGTTATTTTCTTGCTCCAGAAACTCGGCTATTTGCCTGTGCTCCTCGACCTCGGCTTTCAAAGTTATTTCCCTCACATCGTAAGCAGCAAAACGGTTCTCGTATCCCTTGTCGGCAACGATTTGCTGATACTTCTTCTCATACCCCTCGTGCAAGAGGGCAGTGGATTCCTTATATTGTTGTTGAAGGTCTTCAAGAGTGCCTTGGAGATCCTTAATCATATCATAATAAGCTACATTATTGTCCAGCGCACGATCAAGCAGACACTTCAAATATTGGTAAGCTTCAACTGCCTGTTCCGAAGCATCTTGGCCGAGAATGTCAACGATTTGTGCTGCGCTCAGATCTGTGTGACCAGCTTTAAAGTATTCATTGCATTGCCTCAACAGCTTCGTATCATGAGCAGATAATAATTCCATCCTGGCCAGAAACTAGTAGAGGAAGAAAAAGCAATAATAAATAAGAATACCAACAGAGTATGAAGAGCAGAAACGACAGTAAGCATAAACAAAAGTTCAAATTTTATTATATCATAAAGTTCAGAGTTACATGTTCAGGGTTACATTTGACAAAGAAAAATAAAATAGAGATAAACCCGAATAACTCTACACCTTTTCCTTGCCTCCCAAAACCTTCTCGGGAGGCTGAGACGAGGAGGTAGGTTGTTTGGAGGGAATAAAAAGTTGCTCGGGGAGCGCTGGCAGTTGTTCGGAGGAAATAGCGATTTGCTGAAGTTCCTCGTTAGTAGGCTGGATGGCTGGGGGATGAGAAACTTGATCTCCCATCACCATGGAAGACTCTTCGGAGGCAGCTTCATCCTCTTCTTCATCCTCAGGAGTTGGAGGGGGACCAGGGATGTGTCGCTGGAAGAGTTCATAAGTTTCATCAACCTTCATCTCCTGAAGAGCTGCGACCCACCCATATCTAAAGTATTTTAGGCTGCCATATTCGACTTGCGACATCATGGCAACCAAGCCTTTGTTCCACCCCTTATCCCAGCCAGCGCTGAAAGATTTCTTCACAGCCGATTTCCTCTTTAACTTCTCCGAGGAAAGCTTCTCGGACAAATATTTTCAGCAGCCTTCAGTTTATTCTCAGCTTTTTCCTTCTACCGACTTACTTCCTAAAGCTGACCCAACTTTTCCTCAGCAACCTTGAGTTTATCTTCAAACTCCTCAGCATTCTTGAGCTTCCTTTCAAGCTCTTTATTCTTCTCCTCCAGACTATTTAATTTTTTCTCCAACTCCTTGGAGACTTCAACAACTTGAGCCTTCTCCTGCTCAGTTGAGGTAATTTTCTTCTCCCAAGCAGCCTTGTCAGCATCATGCTTCTGACGAGAATCTTCTAAGGATCTTGTCAGACCCATCAGAGCTTTCTCCACACCAGACGAGGAGCTTGAAACTTTAATAGCTTCATCCTTCTTCAAAATTATATTAAAGCAACTCACCAACTGTGAAAAGAAAATAAAAGCAAATCATAGACATATATAATAAGGGAAAAATGAAAAGTTCAAAATAATAGGACTTACAGAAGCAATATGGCGAGCTGCCAATGTGGTAACTGTGTCCCGAGAAAGGTTTTCTTCAATACCTTGGATCTCGGGAATGATCCAAGCCTTCACCGAGCTCATAGCAGAGCTCGGGGGAATAAAAGTGGGAACTCCACTAGTCGGGGGCTGAGAGACGGTGTCAGCCAAATTGACCGAGGAGCTCTTCTTTAGCCTCCTCGGAGGAACAAGAATAGTCTCGACCAAGGAAGAACTCTTGGTCGGTGATATGACAATCACCTCGCCTGGAGCTCGGGGCCACTGAAGGCTTTTCGGTAACCTTCGCAGGAGCAGCTGGAGGGGCTGCATCAATTTTCTTTGTCCCTTCTGGGACATCATGTTTACTACTTTTTGCCTCTCCAGCACCAGAGGCAGGTTTCTCGAAAAGGGTGGGAGGTCTTCTTTTCTTCATCCTTTCACTTAAAGGAACGTGTGACTCAAGCGAAGAACTGGTAGAAGCTGGCACTGGCTCTGCGTCGCTTATCACCGGACGAGCAGTAAAAGAAGTTGTGTAACTCTTGTACTGAAGCAGGTATGAAGCTGACCTAATATGCTCGTCGGCAATAGTCTGATGCAAACTCCAGATAAGTTTTAAGTGCCTTATATTAACGTCTGCCTCTTTTGGACACTTTCTTTTATTGTCAACTGCAAATAAATAAAAATAAAAATATCAGTGACACATTTTATCAAACATATAGGAAGCATAATTTCAAAATAAATAAAATGAAATAAAAATAACCTATCCCATTGCCATAGGGAGGGCATCTAGGACCCTGATACACTTCATTTCCAGATAAAGGAGCATATTGCCAATTTTTTATAACAACCCCATGCTCAAAATAGTCCCTATTGGCATCCGGGAGATTGACCACTAAAGCCCTATTTAAAAATCTAGTTTTTAAATAAAAAGTATTATCGCCTACAGCCCATCTATAACAAAACATGATTTTTGGAATTCCTATGCGAGTTCCATGAATTTGATTTAGTCTATGAACCCCATTAACTATTCTCCATGTATTGGGGGCTATTCTTGCAGGAACCACATCAAAGTATTGACAGAATTTCAGACATAGAGGGTTTGGAGGAAAAGAAAATCCACACTCAGCAACAAAGAGACTGGGGAACCAATGTCCCTCAGCCAAACGGAAATAGTCTGAAGGCTCAGAAAGCTCTTCCAGAACAACCCATGAAGGAATAGAAAAATCATAGCAAAATTTATCAAGAGATTCAACAAGGTAAACCATGATGAATAAAGGAAATGAAGAAGAAGGAAGAAGATCGTACAGAAAAAGAGTGGATCTGTTGACAACGAACGGTGAAAAGGATGAACGCACAAGAGGGTAAGACAATGGAAAACTCGAAGATACAAATTTGAAAAGGTAGAAGACGATGGGAGTGTCTGTGACGTTTAAATACCTTGCCTTGAGAAAAGGAAAAAGTAATGATTACAAAAAGAAACGATTACGCTACCGGTGGCTAGAAGGACAAAAAGGGCGCGACAATCGAAGCGGTTATAAAAATTCAAAAAAGCCTGATTCTATGAATTTGGAAGGAAAAATAAATACAAGGGAAACACTCCTAAAAATCAGGAGGACCATTTAAAGCTACCATATTCCGAGAAATAATGTTCCACACTCCTCAAATTTTGAACTATGAAACATTGGGGGATTCTGTTGATACCAAATTTAGTCTGCTGACATGGCTCAATCGAGTGAAGACACGTGGCAATCTACGTGGCAACAATAAACACTTCCGAGGAACTCAGACGCTCTGAGGAACCATACTACAAAGAGGAACACTGTTTTCCCGAGTAACTCAGACGCCCCGACCTACAAGAACTCTCCGAAGGACTTTTGAGTACCGAGGAACTTTGAGCACCGAGGAACCTTAGGCGGTCCGAGCAGCTTAGGCGGTCCGAGCTGCACCTCGAACAAAGCATTAATAGCAGGAAAATCAACAGTCTGACTGTTCATTAAATGCTTATCATTCAGATGTATACGCTTAAGGGGCTTTTAATATATTACCCTTTCACATGTACAACATTGAATGTATTACCCTTTCACATTACAGCCTCAGGGCTATAAATGCATTGTACAATCCTCATTGTAAGGGGACCGGAATTTCTTGATTGAACTTGTAATCGAGAATTACCAAACACCATCAATAACAGAAACAGTGGACGTAGGCCATTCTTATAAGGCTGAACCACTTTAAAACTTCTTTGTCTCATTTATTTTATCTGTGGTTAAATAATTAGATCTAATCTAATTTTTTACATCAACAAGTGTGATAAAAGAGAAATTATTATTGTGTACACCATAAACTTGCATGATGATGAAATTATATTAGTTGTATAAAGTAAGTTGTTTAATTTCAAAAATTGATTGAACGAATGAAATTAGATTTATTTGTGACCTTATGAGAAATTGGTAGAATTGTTGCCAAAACGTCATATGCGACTTGTTGATTTTAATTTTATTTGACAATGCGGGAACAACAGATTTTTTGGGTAGTTATGGTCTCACCTAAATTTTAGGAGTGCGTTCTAGGTTTGGGACTAGTGAGTATGGCGTAGTGGGTATTAACACTTTCTAGGTATGGGACTAGTTAGTGTAGATTTCTACGGGTGAGATGTTCCGGGGTGGGGCTAATTTTTGTATAGTTCTGTTGATTCGATAGTCTAGGCGCGAAATTAGGAGGAAATCATTGGTAGAGATCTATCCTATATAATATGATAGGTCGTACTTGTATTTTGGAGACCTCTAGGTATGGGACTAAGGGTAGTTTGATGATTTATGCCCTATAATAGGATGGAGCTAATATAAAATAATGAGAAATTGAGAATTAATGCCTAGGATAATAAACGGGTATTAAAATGGATTGACGTCGCTAATATGTGCAGGGCTAATAATAAGGGGCGAACTGACCATAGTGACGTAGGTGTGTGTTAGCATCACCAATATGTGCAGGGCTAACAGAATACGGGCGAACTGGCTATAGTGATGTATCGTGTGTGGAACCTTACCAATATGTGTAGGGCTAACGAAATTGGATGAACTGGCTATAGTGAGGAGATTGTATGTGCTATAAAACTTTGGGTGTGCCAATAATATGTGTACGACCCGGGAGAGGGTGAATTTTCTCTACTGGTGTCGAATAAATAAAATGAGATGGATTAATTAAATTAAATTATAAAAGTTAGTTAAGTATTGTCACATGATAATTGAATTTATATAATGGAGTGGGCTAGTTATGCGAGTAGATAGTGATATTTATTTTTATTCGCATGTTAATATTTATATCTCATTTAAATTAAAATACTCTATTGTGATGTTTATCATGCATGATACTACTATTTGGGTTCATGGACCCTAATTGGGGAGAGTAGCTAGTATTCATGCGGCGGATTCTGACCCATTGCGTTGACTAACATTTCTTGTATAGCGCTGGAGTAGCTGCATATGAGTGATAGGAAATATTTTTGGTGGTGCAGTTGGAGATTTATTTTATATGCCTTAGTATTTATGATTGTTTTCTATTTCCGTCACTTTTATAATGAGACTTTTATTTCTGAATTTGGTGGGCCAATCAATTCTAGAGTTGTTTACGATTTCTGTCAGATATTCATAGTTAGATTATTTCATTGGGAGTCATATTTATTTGGAGCGGATTTTATTTTGGAGATTAGCATGGTGATGAATTTTAATATTGCTTGAATGTTTATATTTATTGGATCAATTTGATTATTATCTTGTGGAAAAAATTTATATGTCTCATATATCTGTCACATTCTGAGAATGATAACTTTTTTAGTGACGTCCGACGTAGTTTGGTGGTGGCGGCTGACCACCTTGCTTGTCAAGACGTGCGAGGTGTTACATTTAATTTTTTGGTAAAAGTAGTGTGTAAAAAAATAATTATGCACTATTTAGTTGTGAAAAACAAGATTTTTTTTATGAAAAAAAATCTATTTTTTACAAAAATGAAAATTTAGAAAGTGCATTCAAGTTTGATATTTTTCCAAACTTGAAAATTGGGAAATAATTTTCTAAATTTTTTAGTTTTCAAAGAAATTGGAAAATCACTTTTAACAAGTTTTCCACCAATTTTCAGGATTGTCAAAATTAAATTTTGAACTTGCACCTTTTATAACTTATAGTTAGACCCTTAATCTTTTTCGTAAATTACATGTTAATTTATTTTCTATAAATTAAATTTTGAACTTGATGTTTTTAAAATTACATTTTGCCCTTGAACTTTTTATAAATTCTATTTTGATCCTATAAAGTCCTATAAAATAAACTTTGATCCTATAATTTCTGTAAAAACATTTAACCATAAACTCTTGTATAAATTACATTTGACCCCTAAATTTTCAATCAATTATATTTTAATAACAATATTTTACCAAATGGACACATTTTCTAGTTTTGTAAAATTTCAATAAAAAATAAAAATTACAAATGAAGATGAAAATTAAAAATAAAAAACCTAAAATAATTTTCCACACCTAAACAAGATCATAATTTTGCAATTTTGGGAGCCAAATCTGCACCAAGAGGAAAAATTTAACCTAACCCAATAAAATGCAGTTGATTTGATTTGATTTATCCGCCTTGAGTACCCTTTTTTTTTTCTTTTCATTCTTCAAATTGGTCTAACATATAAAATGCGAGCTAGGAAAACCTTTTCATTTTATGTTGTAATAAAAAATAAAAGGCGAATTTGACTTTAACATATTATTAATTATCAATTTTAGACTTTAATACAATTTTAATTAAAAATTAGATTTTATTACAAAATCGTCAACGATCTTGTTAAACTTAACAAACATGTGAATTTTCAATAAAAGTAATTCAAAATATTTAATGAAATCAAATAAAATTATAAACTAAAAAAAAAATGCGTTTTAATTAAAAAATAAAAAAAATCCCAAAAAATAAAAATAGCAAACCCATATCGGAGACCACTTCCTACTTTTCCCCCACTACCTACAGTACCAAAATCGAAGACCATCTAGCCACTCCAACCACTCAAAACACCACCTCCCACAACCACTCGAACCACTCAAACACCACTCAACCTCAACCCCCTCCCCATAACCACCCAAAACACCACCTCCCCCAACCATCTTCTTTCTTTTAATAAATGTGTCGATTTTAGAATTCCGGTCAAATGATTTTAATGGGTTTGTTTTGATTTCATTTTAATGGTTTGATTTCAGATTTTGATGGGTTTGACTTGGTTTCTTTCAAAAAGTGACTTTGGTTTCAGATTTGATTGGAAATTCATTTGGTATTTATTGAGATAGAGGTAGTGGTTTTCTTGAGAGGTGAACCTATTAGAGGTGTTTTTAGATTTGATTTCAAATCGAGAAGTTGGTGGTAAGAGGAGGTGAAAGGTGGTGGCGGATTGTTGGTATTTACTTGTGTGGGTGAGCAAAGCAGGTGGCTGATAGAGTTTGTAGGAATAAAGTGTTTGTCGGAGTTGGGGGTTAATGGTGTGGAAAGGTGGTGGGTTTTCGAAGTTTGTGGACTTGGTGTGAGGGCGGTGCGTGGAGGTTGAACCGGGTGTGGAGGTGAGGGCAGAGGTTGAAGATGAAGTTTTTTTTTAAATATTCAAAGGTTCTTTAAATATTTTTTAATACACATTTAATTAAAATGTTTTATTTTATACCAAAAAGTTTCTCAAATATTTAGCGGCATGGTGAGAAATTTTTAGAGCAAAATAAAAAAATCTGAATTAAACGTGTATTAAAAAATGTTCAAAGAAGCTATGTCCTGTTTTTTTTGTTTTTATTTGTTTAAATTTTTTAATTACTTTTAATTCATTATAGGACTCACCAATTAAATCAAATGAATTATATAATGTTTTGTATTAAAATTTAATTTGTAATTAAAATTATACTTAAATTTAAAATTAATAATTAATATTATATTAAAGTCAAATTCACTCTAAAATAAATTATGAAAACCAAACAATGCTGCCTAGCTACTCCGGGAAAAGATAAAAAGTAGAGTAGATCAAAATTATTCCGATTTTCTTGTTTGACAACTCCATTGTTGCTGACCTTTTTGACTCAAACAACGTATAGATAATCTTCACATTTTGACAACAAAGCTGGCAGCAGCAATCCCCGTGCGGGGCCTACCTTAATAACCAAACGTTTCCTCAATAATTCACATTCCTTCTGTAGTGACCCCCATGTGACGATCCGTCGTTGGTGACACCACCCACTTAACCCGCGGCGCACTGTATCATCAAAGCCAATGCCCCAACGGCACCCACAATAGAATAGATTACCACAATACCCTTGCCCACCGGGGGTTCAGCGAAGACAGGTCACTTGTTGACTGCCCACAACCGGTAATTCCCGGTCACAGCTCACTCCTGCCTGTATCCGTTACACCTTTTATTTCCACTCCTTCCTATATAACTCTGACATATCTCCATCAACAATAGAAAGAGAGGGAGATTATTAGGGTTGATAGAGATGGGTGAATTTTCGCCCATAGACGTTGAATCAAACGACGAGACAACAGAAATGTTATTCGGAAGGAGAAAGTGTTGTTTTTGTATGCCGTGTTTTGGTTCCGGCAACAGATCATCATCGGCAGTTGGGTTCAATTGGTGGCATAAAATACGAACAAAAGAGAGAGAAGATGAAGGATTATGGGCTCGTGGGGTTAACTCTCTTAAGAAGCTTCGAGAGTGGTCTGAGATCGCCGCTGGTCCTAGGTGGAAAACCTTCATACGTCGCTTCAACAGGAACAAAAGTGGCGGAGGAGGGAGAAATGGGAAATTCCAATATGATCCGTTGAGTTACGCCCTCAATTTCGACGAGGGCCCGGGGCAGAATGGTAATTCGGACGAGGATGACGACCGTAGATTTCGGAATTTCTCGGCTCGGTATGCTACGGTGCCGGCGTCGGCTAATTCCTTGGTGGATTTGGGTTCCAAGGATGGGTCGGCTTTCTTGTGACTGACGGTGAAGGGCAATACCAGAAGTTATCATCAAAGTCTCCTTTGGCTGTTATAGATACTTTTTGTCTTTTTCGATTTTAATAAGCGGTGTTGTATATATAAAATATATGAAATGACAGTGATATATGTGAGGACATCTGGAGGATTTGTATTTTGTAGGTCGGTTTGCTTATTGCATTATATAATTCTTTATTATGTTGATTCTTGTTGGGGGAATAAATGTGTAATAGCGAGAGAATACTTTAATTCATTCTAGTGAAAGTAGGATTTTCTCCGTAATGATGGTTTCATTCATGATGTTTTTGTCCTTTTCTCTTTGCTTTATAATTTCCAGAGAGTTGTATACTAATTAGGATTGCCCTGAAATGGAAAATAATAATAATAATAATAATAATAATGTAAAACATGTCCTATAAAAACAATTATAAGATTAATGAATTTCACTGTAAAATTAATCTTTCATACAAGAAAAGTAAATGGTCCAACCTAAACCTTATGAGTGGGCAAAAATCAAATTAAGGAACTTTGAAATTGTTTTTCACAGAATTAGTTTTCCCGAGACTCCATATGTGCCTAACAAGAATTGTTTCTGAACACTTGATTCAAATTTAGGAGCTTGTGGATCTCTCTTCTTCTTGCTTTATAGTGTTTATCATTACTGCAACTTCACTGATGTTCGGCCTAGCATCTGCTGAGTGATTTATGCATTTGAGTGCTACCTGCAACAAGTTCACCATCCTCTCTTCACTAGCACCTTCTGAAATGAGGGACTTATCAAATACTTCACTTGTCCATTCTTCTTTAACCACCGAATGCACCCATTTAGCCAAATCGAACCCACTATTATGGACCAACTTCCCCGTCAGCAGCTCCAGAAGAATCACACCAAACCCATAGACGTCCTCCTTGAACGTGCTATACGCATCGCCACCACTAGGATCCTCGTTTATGAATGATAGGTCTTGATTTTCTACCTCCATTAAACCATATTCACTGATACAGGGATCCATATCGTTGTTTAGCAAAATGTTTGAGGTTTTTAAGTTACCGTGTGCGATCCCATCACTGCGAAGCTCCTCATGCATGAAAACCAAACCCTCAGCAGTGCTAGCTGCGATGTTGAGTCTGCTTCCCCAATCAAATAATTGGCCGTTTTGGGATCCTGAAAATTGGCAGCAACACGCAAAATTATTTAGGATGTGAGATTTTTTCAACCCTGAAACTGACAAGGGTTGTTTGAGAATATCCAAATTTAGATCAGTCAGACCATGCTCTTTTTATTATCTAGTTGACAGAAAGTCCAACATAGATATTTATATAGAAACAAATTGGTTTAGAATGTAGATGTGAACAAGCTACTAAACAAAAATAAACCAAGAACTAATTAATCTTAACCTCAACTGGCTTGGCAAGAGATTATATCTTCTTATTCTAATACTGTAAGACCATAGACCTACATTCACATGAGAAAATGATTTTGATATACTATCTAATTCCCTAATTAAGAGTACAAATTTGAAAGTCAATTTTTTTAAGAAAAAATTAATTTGACATAATCAATGGCCAAAATTAAGCTAAATTATTATTTTGGAATTGGGCTTAGTGATTTTCAATATGGATTCTTAATTTGGGATGAAAGGAAAAGGAAGATAAAACTCATAATTTGGTACGGAGAATATTTCTCAACTGAATTTGTTATAATAGGATGATATATATAGAGAAATTTAATGTAGAAGATTAACAGTGAATTTACCATGGAGAAGCTTAAAAAGACTGTCATTCTGCTGATATTCATAAACCAAAAGCTTCTCTTGGTTGGAGCAATAATATGCAATAACTGGCAGTACATTTGGATGCTTTGCTTGGTTTATCCTCTGCATCCTCTTCTTGAAATCTTCCTTGGAAATCTCCCAATCCTTTATCCTTTTCACAACGAAGGTAGCGCCACCCTCAGGTATAACCTTGTATAGGCTCCCCCGCTTTCCTCTGGCGATCAATTCAGCTGGAGCTCGTAGTAAATCCTCAAACCTCAACCCATTCACAACCGGAGTACTCGAAAGAACTACAAGCGATGATGAAACCACCCCACTTTCAACAGATGTTATTGAATATTCTGACCTGGTCCCTCCAGTTTTCGACTCAATTGAAGCACCACTACTACTCTTACTATAATTGTTATCTACCTTTACCATCTTCATTGCAACATTCTTATTCTTTTCTTTAGGCTTGCTTTTCTTGATCAACACAACAGCAATGAGAGTCAAAACGACCAGGGCAAGAATAGTGTAGCCGGAGTAGATAAGATACTGATTCCTCTTGGAATGTTTCGATTTCTTCACGGGCGGTGGACACGAGTTTGACAATGGCTTTCCGCATAGAGCAGGATTACCCAAAAAGCTGGTTGTGTTGAAATAGCCTTCAACATTAGGAATTGGACCACTGAGATTATTGTTGGATATATTGAATTCTTCAAGATTGGCGAAATTAAATTCTGGTATGCTTCCACTAAGCTGGTTGTTTTGAGCTAAGAAGGTTAGCAAGCCTGAGATCCTTGACAGATTCGGCAACTCATCAGAGAAGCCGTTGCTAGATAAATCAACCCTTTTCAGGTTACTTAACTTGGAGAGAGAATCTGGAAGTTTTCCTGAGAAACCGTTGCCACTAAGATACAAATGAGTCAGATATTTGCAGTTTGATATCTCCTCAGGCAAATCTCCAACAACATTGTTGTCATTGAGGCTCAGGACAAGGAGATTGGTTGTTTCACAGAGAGAATCAGCATCAAGAACTCCAGTAAGATTCTGCCGATCAAGAACTATTTTCTTAACGGATTGTTGATTTGTATCGCATGCAACTCCTTTCCACTTATCAGTGCAGGGGTCAGAGCTCGCATTCCAACCCCAATTTGCGTCTCCCTTCGCGTTCCCAGGAGATAGTTTCGCCATGAATTCGACTAGTGCCATCTTCGCATCCTGTTCTTTTGAATTTGTCATAGAGAAAAGTAGAAAGAAAGTCAACATTACCCAGAAAGGGGCTCGATCCATTACTGATGAATTTTAAGAAATGTACTGATGAATCAAGGTGAATTTTAAGAAATGTTATGTTTAACTTGGCTACACTGTGCTTCTCCTTATCAAGTTAACAGGTTTCGATGGACTGGGATTATTGTGCAACTCAGGAGAAAGTCGCAAATACTGAAGAGGGCTTGCCAGGTTACGTTACAGTGCATTTGGCTGAATTTACAAAGGGAGTTTTTGTAGTTTGCAGTTGTGAAGGCGAAATGAAGACTTCAAAGACTAGTAACGAAAAAGGCAGGCCAAGAGCAGCATTTTAAATTATTATTTAATGCCGGCAGTTAGAAAGGGTCAAATTTTGAATGTTGTAACTTCTCAGCCAGCATCTAAATCCAAAGCTTGATCGAGCCAGTGACTGGGAAATAAAATAAGGGTTAGGCTCTCTCAATTTTTTTAATGTGTGAAGTGAGGATTATTTCAACTTTCATTTAACATGGATTAACAAATTTGAACTGCATGCATCTCCGTTAGGGCGGTCATTATCTCATGTAACGGTGGTGTTATCACAACAGTAGCTCAACTCAAGTACTCCTTAATTACAAAATGTAACACACAAACATTCAATTGCACTTAGGCTTGTTTGACAATCGAATTCCAATTCCAAGCTTTGAAATTGGGTTGCCAAATGGATCTTTAATGTAACCCTACGTAAGTGACTTGACTCTACAAAATTAATATAGTAACTTGGTAACATTAAATCTTAAGAACTAAGGCTTTAGAGCATCTCCAATGCTAATCTGGATGGAAGAATATGAGGTGCCACACATGGGGTTTATAGACTATAAGTTTAAAAAAATTCTTCAATGCAACCCTCTAAAATAAATGTGAAGTTGATGTGAAACTATTTAATATTCACCATATGAAGTAAACACTCTAGATGTCGAGGTTCTCTTCCATATTGTGAAGAGCAAAACTAACCAATTAATATATTTCTCTCTCCATCTTATCATTTTCATTCTCTCTTCACATTTTACAAAACAAATCAACTATGTACATGTGTCACTCAAGTTTACTTTTAGACATTTGCATTGGAGATGATTTTTTATATGAGCGGTTCTACATGAACCGCATGTAGAACCGCATTGGGACCGCCTTTTGTCTTTTTCCTTCTTTTTTTTATTTATTTTTTATTCTTTCTTTTGTTTTTAACAGTTTTTTTATATATAAAAATAAACATTTTTTTTTAAATTAAAAAAAACAGGCTTTTATAAAATAAAAATAAAAACAGTTTTTATATATAAAAAAGCAGTTTTCCTATTAATATCATTTTTTTTATTAAAATTAAACAACTGATGTGGGTCCGCGTCAACGGCACTAATTAATCGCGATATTTTATTGAAAAAAATATTGCGATTAATTAGTGCCGCTGGCACGAACCCATATTCAACAAATGATTTTGGTTCAGGAATGTGGGTCCGCGTCAGTGGCACAAATTAATCGCGATATTTTTTTCAATAAAATATTGCGATTAATTAGTGCCGCTGGCGCGGACCCACATTCAACAAATGATTTTGGTCCGGGAATGTGAGTCCGCGCCAGCGGCACTAATTAATCGCGACATTTTATTGAAAAAAATATCGCGATTAATTTGTACCGCTGGCGCGGACCCACATTCAACAAATGATTTTGGTCCGTAAATGTGGGTCCGCGCCAACGACATTAGGCGATTAATCAGTACCGTTGGCGCGGACCCACATTCCCGGACCCAAATCATTTGTTGAATGTGGCTCCGCGCCAGCGGCACTGATTAATCGCGATATATTTTATTGAAAAATATCACGATTTATTAGTGCCGCTGGCGCAAACCCATATTCAACAAATGATTTTGGTCCGGGAATGTGGGTCCGCGCCAGCGACACAAATTAATCGCGATATTTTTTTCAATAAAATATCGCGATTAATTAGTGCCGCTGGTGCGGACCCACATTCAACAAATGATTTTGGTCCGCGAATGTGGGTCCGCGCTAACGGCACTGATTAAACGTGATATTTTATTGAAAATATATCGCAATTAATTAGTGCCACTGGTGTGGGACCACATTCAACAAATGATGTGGGTCCGGAAATGCGGGTTCGCACCAGTGGCACTAATCAATCGCGATATCATGTCAATAAACATTTTTTTTTATGAAAATATTTTATAAAATTTAATAAAAACTGTTTACTTTATAAAAAAAAATTGTACTAATAGAAAGACTGTTTTTTTTATTATATAAAAAACAATTTTTATATTAATTATTAAAAATATAAGAATAAGAAACTTATAAAAAAAAAACTATTTTTTCTAATATAAAAACTATTTTTATATTAATAGTTAAAAACTAAAGAATAACAAAAAAAAAAAAAGGGGTGATGTAGTCCCCAGGCGGTACCAATGCGGTACATATAAAGTTTCCCTTTTTATATATAATGTCTACATATAAATTTTTATGCCACATAAAATATACATTGTTTTATTTTCATAGCCACTTAGGAACCAATTTATATTTGCATTGGAGATGCTCTTATTACATCTTTGAAATTCGATATCCATTATCATGCTCCCTTGATGGATCTTGATTTATGAGTTTTTCAAATACAAATTTCATAAACCAAGTTGTAAAATTGAACTTCGGATATTAAGAAAATGTGAAAATGAAGAATGGCCAATCTTGTTATTATAAAAAACAAGATCATTAGACGAAAAGTCAATTTTTTTATTTAATGTTTAGTCTAAACATTTTTATTTTGTTCCAAAAAGTTATTTGTCATTTGAAACCCTCATAAACATTTTTTCTTCTCTTATACAAAATCCATAAAAAATAATCAAAAGAATAGACAATGAATTTTTTGAATATATATATATATATAGGCATAGTCTCAAATGAGGTCCTTATATGAGGTACATAATAAGACAAAAGTAAGACCTTTAGTAATATTCTATTTTAGACCCCAATACCTTTAGAAAATAATTTTGCATTGAAAGCTTTAAGACCTTAGAAATAAAAACTCACCGAATTCCGACCAAAACCCTAATTGTGGTATCAAAGCCATAAGACGCTCCTTTTAGACTTTTAGTAAAAAGATTTTAATGCCCTTGGGATTTATCCCTCACATTTACAAAGATATTTTTGGAACCAATCCAGACTACCATCCCATACCTATAACTGATTTAGACTCAGTAGGTTGTTTAACCACACACATAGATGGTTGTTCACACACTGAACACATCCCCGCTAAACACGTATATAGTAGACAAGTTACTGCTAGTGCTATTAATAGTATAATAGACCAAAATAAGTGTATACACCTTATATTAAGACAATTAATAAAAGACACTCAAACCCTAGAAACAGAGATAAAAAATATCTCTAAAAGACTACTAGAAATAGATAATTAAATCCCAATAGACCTTGTACATGTTTTACATGAAATAAATATTAAGACTAATCATATAGAAGTCCTTAACAAAGACATCATAGAACTTAAAATCTTAACTAAAAATCAAGACAATGGTTAATTAAACTTACTAAAGAACAAGCTAAGTTTATTCCTAGATTAGATAGTTATCTTCCTAATGGAGATAGTTAGATCAGACTGGAATGATGTACCAAGAGACATCTCCATTCAGACCTTATCAAACTTTTATCAAAGAATTTTAGAAAAGATAAATGATGATAGATTTTATTATAAGATAAATGAAAATGAAATTGCCAATGCGGCTAAAGCAACTAAACTTATATTAGAAAGATTAAATTTAATTTTTACATCCATAGCAGCTACCCAAGACTATAACAATAGCTTTGTTAAAGACTTGCATTTAGATTTAAAGGCTAAGACAGAAGGATTAACCACCTTCTATACAGACTTGGTTAAATTCCAACAAAATTTAGTAAATTACCTTAATAATATTGAAAGCCATAACCTATCCAAAATGGATAGTATTATTAATGAACTTAGACTAGACATGGACCAAGTAGAAGAAAAATACAAAGAAATTATAAATGGAATTAAGGTTGTATATAATAAGCCTTCCTAAGCAGAAATAGACTAGCCTTTTATTCTAACTCGTTTAGATAAAAATAGAAAAAACTGTAGAATCTATAGAAGTTAGAACTATGCAACAACAAGAAAAATATAATGAAATAAAAGACTATATTACAAATGTTGCAAAATCCCTAGTTAATCTCTAGCTAGACATAGTGAAGAAACTTCTGAGAAGACTAGAAAAAAGAATAAGAATTTAAAAGAAGAAATCCTTAGTCAAATGAAAAGACAAAAAGATTATTCAGACTTCTTAGAAAGAATTGAAAAAAGACTTGAACAAAAACAGGTAACCACCTGTAAATTTAGAGAATCCCCTCCTATAGAAACTAGAGAAAGGAATACCATAGGTAGACGAGTCATAAATGACGGATTAGATAAGACTAGTAAGATAGTTAGCTTTATCCCAAATATTGGACAAAGTAATCATATGCTCCAAAGACTCAAGGATTCATCCTCCAATGTTAGGACATGGTGGAAAGAAAGAAATTTCACCAATCCTCTCCAATGGAAAGATAAGGTGAAGTTGACTGGAAGATTGCTGAAGATTCCATTCATAATGGAAAACTTCCAGTCGTTAGATACATAGACTTGTTTAAAGAAGGTGCCACTCCTAAGACTCCTAATTATAACATGACTTACCATTGTAGGAATCATGTGTTAGACAAATCCTATACTGAGCTCCAAGTGTTTGACTCAGAATGACTTAGATCTAGAGGAACTGATAGGAAGTTATAATTCCTAACCTTTGGACTATTTCAAGCAAGAATCCAAGGATTACATAGACCTCAAAATAATATCAACATATTATGTTGTTTAGTAAATAAAAGATGGAAAGATTTTGAGAAAAGCCTTATTGGGATAGCCCAATTAGAAATGTCAGACAATATAGGATACTTTAATGTCATTCCGATATTTACAGTAACCGTAGACACAACCAAACATTTTAATTTAATCTTATATGCTAGTGGCTATGAAGACTATATTATCCCAGACGCTAATATAAATATAGAATTCCAAAGCTATGTGAAGTTATCCTAATTTACTTATGAAGGAATGCAATCAAAAATTCCTAGCGGTAGACTTAATGAAGAAATCTTAGTTAGAACTAATGTTTTAGACTACAATCATACTTACAGTATTAGGAATACTGGACCTATGAAAGAAAAAGATAAGACCCTCTGACAATTGCCAGAATTTCACGAAACTAAGATTATACAAAATAAACCGATGTTTATTAATCAAGACGATGTCACTGAAAATGTTACTATCCAGTTTGGCCCCCCTAAGATTGTCAATAAGAATATTCAGACCGAAGAAATTAGATTTAGGAATATGGGAAAAGCCATAATCAATGATCCTTCAGAAGGAGAATGCAGTAGTAAGACTAGTGCTAGTTTACTAAGACAAGCCCCTGTAATTAGACCTAGAAGATCATTTGAACAAAAAGACTTAGTTAAAGAAAAATCTAGGATCCAAAACTTTGGACATGAGCCCTCAGAATTGGATATGAAGACATTTAAAGATCACCTTAAGAAAAGTCATTCTGTTAGATTTCAAAAAAGAGAAAGATTTAATATGATAGCCCAAGACCGCATATTAAAATTAAAAGAATCTAAGAATACTAAGGAACTTTTTAGAAACCTAAGATTAATAGAAGAAGGAGAACAAAGATTAATGCCATCTACACAAGTAGAACCTAATAAGCAAGAGATAGGAAGTAGTAGTAGGCTAGAATATGCTCCTAGACTTTTTAGTAAACCAATAGGAATAAATATTCCTATATACTCAAGCACCGTAGTAAAGACCAAACCTGATTATATAAAAGACTTTCCAACTAGTGACAAGAGTTTTACTCCTATTAAGACTATGGTAAGTCAAGCCATAAATCCAGTAGATATATACCTTAACCTAGACAATGTTCAAGATAGGAAGAAGGCCTTAGATGAATGGCGTAATCAGATGAACATGTGTTTTGCATCTAATCAATAATGGAATGCAAGTTCATGTAAGCAGTACGCTGAGTAATCCATTAAAGGTATTGCAAAAGATTACTTAGATAGTTTAAGAAAGGATACAGATGAAGACTCTTTAGCGAAGGTTGAGAAGATGAAAGAAAACTTAGAAGAAAGATCAATTGAAGAATATATTCAATTGTTCACAACAAAATTCATTGGAGCTGGACATCTAGCTCAAATCAATGAACAAGACCTAGCAAAAACTAAGTTAGCCCTCCTTAGTATTTGCAAACTAAATAAGATAAATGAATATAGCAATAATTATGAGCAACTATATTACCAAATTAAAGAATTTGGAGAGACATTAAAAGATGAATACTTTAGAAAGATACCAGCCATATGACAAATCCTAATTAATGAATATAGGAATTGGCCAGGAGTAGCTGGAGTTAAGAACAACTCCCTTGGTCAAAGAATCAATTTCACCAAAGACTATATCATAGCGAAAAGACGTGATATAACTCAAGGAAAGTTAATAGAAGAAACTTTCAAGAAAATCCCTCCAATCAAAGACGAAAGAGACGTCGCTCCAATCCAATGGGGACATGGTAGTGAATCTAAGAAATTTAAAAAGAAATTAAAATGGAAACATAGGAAGTTTAAGACTAGACATTTAGGATTTCTAAAGAAATATAAATTTAGACAATCTACTACCTTTAGAGAAAAGAATCCTAAGACTAAGAAAAATAAATTTAACCAAAGAAGATATTTTAAGAAGAATACTAGTAAATATAAGAAGGTTCCTAATTATAGGAAAGAAAAAGATATAGCTCAATCTAAGACAGCCATCAAAGAATGTTGGACTTGCGGTAAAGAATGACACTTTTCTAAAGACTGTCCTAATAAGAAAGATAAAGAAGGTATTAAGATCATTAATACAATATTAGACTATGCAGATCAAGAAGAGTTAGACATCCTACATGCTATAAAAACATCAGATATAGAAGATGATGACAATACTAGTATCTATAGTGCATATACAGACAGTTATTCAGAAGACTATAGTGATACTGATGAGTATGAAGACTCTCAGGATACTCTAGACTTTTATATGATGCAGACTAATCAAGAAGATTTAGATAATGAATATATAGACTTTGAAGAAGCTTGGTGTTGATGTAAAAAATTAGATTATATTTAATTAATCAATCACAGATAAAAATGGATAAATAAGACAAAGGATTTTTAAAGTGGTTCAGCCCTCTGAAAATGGCCTACGTCCACTGTTTTTTTATTACTGACTGTTTGCCTTGAATCTCGATAACAGGTTTGCTATGAGATCCAAAGTCCCCTCCTTATGAGGAGGTTACAACGTATTGATAGCCTTGAGGCTATACATATAAAATGATAATGCGCTGTTATCTAGTAGACATATACATCTGTACAATAATAATGCGCATTTAATGCGATGTTGTCTTTTGATTCTCTTGATTTGGATGCTCTGCACGCTAAGTAGCTCGGACCGCTTAAGTATCTAGGTATGCTTAAGTTGCTCGGAGCACCTGAGTATCTCGGTGACAGTATGTTGTTCGTTGAAAGTATTTGTATTTGCCACGTAGGTTGACACGTGTCTTCAAGTGATTGGTCCATGTAAGCAGACTAAATTTGGTATCAACAGAAGCCCCCAATGTTTTACAGTTGAGGTTGAAGGAGAGTGTGGAACATTTTGCTTGAAAATTGCTTGGATTACTGGCCTTCATGAATTTTAGGAAGATTTTCATTATACACAATTCATTTTTGAGCGCATAATATCAAGCTTCATAAATATTTTGAATTTTCACGATCACTTCGATATTTGTGCCTTTTTCTTCTTTTAGCCGTCGAAAACGCAAACATCTTCCCTTGTAATCATTGCTTTTATCTATTCCCAAGGTAAAGTATTTAAACGCGACAGAAATTCTATCGTCTTTTACTTTTTAAATATGTATCTTTGAACTCTTCATTTTCTCTCTATCTTGTGCCTTCGTTCTTTCCATCATTCATTATCAACCGATCTCTCTTTCTTCTGTAAGATATTCTTCCCTCTTCTTTATTTACTTTATTCACCATGGTTTATCTTGTTGAATCGTTGGATAAGTTTTGATCTGACTTTTCAATCCCTTCGTGGGTTATTTTGGAAGAACTTTCTTGTCCTTCTGATTTATTTTCTTTGGCTGAGGGATACTGGTTCCCAAGTCTTTTTGTAGCTGAGTTTGTCTTTTCTTTCTCGCCAAATCCCCTGTGTTTGGAGTTTTGCCAATATTTCGATAATGTACCTGTAAAAGTAGCTCCAAATACATGGATTGTAGTTAATGGCGTACATAGGTTGAATCAAATTCATGGAACTCGTTTGGGGATTCCAGAAATTATGTATTGCTATAGATGGGATTCCAGAAATTATGTATTCCAGAAATTCATGACAATACTTTCTATTTAAAAACTAGGTTTTCGAATAGAGCGTTAGTTGTCACCCTTCCCGATGCCAATAGGAACTATTTTGATCATGGGGTTGTGATGAAAAATTGGTAACACCCTCCATTAACTGGAAATGATTTGTACCAAGGTCCCAGGTGTCTGATTTATGGCAATGGGATAGGTTGTTTTCATTTTTGAAATCTTATTTTCTTTGTATTCGATGAAATGCATCACTGACATTAATTTTGTTTGTTACAGTTGACAGTAAAAGGAAACCTCCAAAAGAGACTGACGTTAACATAAAACATTTAAAACTTATCTGGGATTTGCATCAATTAGTTGTCAGAGAGCACGTGAGGTCTGCTTCATATTTGTTGAGATATTGAAGCTCCACTTCATCTTTCATTGCTCGTCCTGTAGTTGTTGATCTTGATCAGACACCGAGCTCCGAAACCAGTGTGAAAGGATCTTCTTCTGACTTAAGCATACCTATTACTGATCTGATGAAGAAGAGGAAAGCTCCTGCATTTTTTGACAAGTCTGCCTTTGCCACTGAAGAGGCAAAGAAGAACAAACAAGATGCCCCAGATGAGGGGACAAAAAAGATAGATGTACCCCCATCTACTGCTACTAAGGAAGCTGGCAAGAAGCCCCCTGTGCCTCCGAAAGAGGTAGTACCTTCGATTGAAACTGTTGCCATCTCACAAGGAGAGACAACATCTGTAATTGAAAGTGCTCTTGCTCCTCTGAGGAGATTGAAAAGAAGTTCTACTGAGAGACCTGTCGACCCTATTTCTCAACCTTCAAATGTTGAAGACAATGTTCCAGCTTTTATTCCTCCGAGCTCTGCTATGGGATTGGTTAGATCTTGGACTATTCCAAAACTCCAAGGGATTGAGGACACTTTTTCTCATGAGAGAATTACTACTTTGGTTGCACAACACATTGCGTCAGTAAGTATCGTTAGCCTAATTCTTTTATCTTCTAGTACTATATTCATATATTGAATTAATTTTTTTTTCTTTTATCAGCTCGTGACGTATTTCAATAGTATTTTGAAGAAAGATGAAGCCATCCGGGCTTCCACCTCCTCGGGTGGGGTAGAAGAAGCTTTTGCTGGATTAACTCGATCTCTGAAGGAATCTCGTCAGAAGTACGAGGAAGATAAAAGTTCCTGGGAGAAGCAATTCCAGTCTGTTCAAATAGCTCGAGATCAAGTTGTGACTACCTCCAAAGAGTTAGAGAAGAAATTAAAGGATGCCGAACAACGTGAAAAGGAGCTTGAAGTCAAGCTTAAATCTGCTGAGGAAAATATTGCTAAGCTTCAAGATGTTGAGAGACACAAGACAGAGGTAGAAGAAAAACTCAAGTTTACCGAAGAGCTCCTCAGGGAAAAGACTTCCTCGGAGAGAGCAAAAAGGAAAATTACTGTTAAAAAATATTTTTGTGCTGGTTGGGACAAGGGTTGGAATAAAGGACTGGCAGTTATATCTTCTCAAATGGAGTATGCCAGCGTTAAGTATTTCAGGGATGGATGGATATCAGCTTTGAAGAAGCTGAAGGTTGCTAAAAATTCTGAGTTGTTCCAGGAGCATACTCATGGCTCCCCTCCCTCTCATGGAGAAGAAGAAGAAGATGAAGTTGCATCAGATGAATCTTCTATGATGATAGGAGAGCAGGTCCCTGATGTTACTGTTGGTCAACCTTCCAAGAAAGTCCAACCAGCCAGCACATCTACCAAGCAACTGCCATTACTCTCCGAGCAGCCAACCCCTTCATCCAGAACGTTCGAAGCAGTCGTAGGAAATAAGGAGAAGGTATAGAGTTGTTCGGGTCTTTTATTTTGTTGTTTTCTTTGATGTAACCCCGAACTATGTTTTCCTTTATCATGATGAATAAAAATTAACTTTTGTTGTTCGTTTGGAATTTCTCTCTTACTTGCTCTGCTCGTATTATTGTTGATTTTGTTTTTTATCTTCTCTTTGCTAGTTTGTAGCGAGGATGGAACTCTTATTAACTAATGATACATAGTTTATGAAGAAGTGCAATGACTATTTCAAAGCTGGTCATGCAGACCTTACTGAGGCCCAGATAATTAACATCCTCGGATCAGTTGCTTCTGAACGAGCAGTTGATGCTTACCAGTACTTGAAGTGCCTACTTGATCGTGTTGTAACCAACAATGTGGCTTATTACAAAATAATCGAGGAACTTCAACAGCAATACAGAGAATCCACTACACTTTTGCATCAAGATTATGAGAAAAAGTACCAATAATTGAGCGCTAATAGGGGATATGACAAGTACATTTCAGCCCATGAGAAAAAGGAAAGTGTGTTAAAGCTTGAGGTTGAAGAGCATAGACATATTGCAAAGTTGCTAAAGCAAGAGAATATCGCCTTGCAGGAGGAAATAAAACAACTTAAATGTGCTGCCTCTTCTTCTTAGGGAGCCTTGGTCCCAATTAATGATGATGGTTTTTCCTTTCTAGAAATAGAAAATGCTAACTTACGGGATGAGTTAGAGACTTTGAAATGAACTGGATTTTTTACACCTTCTCGTGACAGAGCAAGATCTTCTTTTCGTGGATGAGCAAGGGCTGGTCGGGTTACTATTTATGAGACAAGAACTCAATTGGCCTTAGAAAATCAAGTTGTTCAATTGACGATGAAAAATCAGGCTTTAGTAGAAATATCTAAGAAGATTTAGAGTTTCATCAACCAACTCTCCAATCAAAGTTCTGCTCTGGAAAGTAAAGAAATTCTGGTGAAAAAGATCCACGAGCAACTTGATAGATTGACTTATCAATTTCATAAGCAGCCCAGGGAATTTTGGATGGCTGGGTATAATGAAGCTCTGTATCATCTTGATGCTCGTTTGCAGTAGTCGAACAACTAAGGATATAAGTAGGGGTGGTTGAATGCCTTATATGTTCTGAAACTGGAGCAGGGTCATTTCTTATGGGATTATTATGAACCTGGAGTTCTTGATCTACCTGTGCCTCCCTTCAGACTTGACCTTAGTTGGATTCCAGCCCGTGCCATTCCTCGAATTTCGATCTCTAAGTATCTCGGTGATTATAGCCTCCATTCAAACTTTGAGATATCTCATCCAGAGCACTTGCTTGATCGACCATCCATAAGTAATGTCAGAATGCTGCGAGATATGAACTTCATAAACTCCCCTTATGCATTAGATGATCCTCAAGCTGGGGTGGAACCTGTTTCAAAAGCAGAGGGAAAACCCCCATAGAATAGGACATTTGTAATGAACTCAATTTTATATCATATGTAACCTGCTTGGTTTTAATAAAGAAAGATTTAATTTCTTGGAAATATTTTGTAGAATGTCCTCGTTATTCGTTGGTGAATATACATATATATATATATATATATATATATATATATATATATATATATATATATATATATATATATATATATATATATATCCTATTTTGTTTTTAGATAATGGACTTGTCCCATTTGTTGTCTGATTATAGTGACTTGTCACTCTTTGGGCCTAAGCAATGGAGTGATTTTCATCCCATGTTCCTTCTTAGTTGTAGTAATCTCATCAAGATTACCTTGTTGCCTAGACAGTGGATACCCCGGTAGGTCATCCATCTTCTTGCCTAGTTTAGTACCGACCAATCGGAGTTGGTGGTTATTGAATTATCGACCAACAGGAGTTGGTGGTTATTAAATTGCCGACCAACCGGAGTTGGTGGTTAATGAATTCCCAACCAACCGGAGTTGGTGGTTACTGAATTCCCGACCAACCGGAGTTGGTGGTTAATGAATTCCCAACCAACCGGAGTTGGTGGTTATTGAATTGCCGACCAATTGGAGTTGGTGGTTATTGCTCTGAATTTGGGTTTGTAGTATGTAACACTAATATTCTGAAAAAGTTTCAACAAAAGAGGAAATATGGGCGAAACATTAATTTATTCATATTGAAAGAACTGTGTTACATATGGATTTTAATTACTGATAGTACTTGCGCAGATGCTCTGCATTCCATGCATTCTTGAATTCTTCTCCTTCCAAAGTTTTAATTTTTTATGTCCTAGGACGAACAACTTCAGTTACTCTATAAGGTCCATGCCAGTTGGCCTCCAGTTTGTTATGCTTTTGGATCACTTTCTTCAGCACATAATCCCCTTCTTTCAAATCACACTTCTTCACCCTTTTGTTGTAGAACAAGGTTGTTCATTGTTGGTATGCAGCATTTCTGATTGCTGCTTCTTCCCTAACTTCTTCGAGCATATCCAGGTCTAAACGCCTCATCAAGTTGCTTATGGGATAATTGAAATTAAGCACCCAATGTGTAGGTAGACCCAATTCAATAGGTATGACAACTTCACTCTCGAATGTCAACATGTACGGAGACTCCCCAGTTGTTGTTCGTGGTGTAGTGTGATAAGCCTACAACACAGAGTGTTGCTCATTAATCCAGTTCCCCTTTGCATCATCTAGCCTTTTTTTCAAACCATTCAGTAGGGTTCTATTTGTCACTTCAGTTTTCTCGTTGCTCTGAGGATGGCCTGACGCAAAATGGATCATCTGCACATTGGATTGATGATAATATGCAGCGAATTCCTCGTTGTCAAATTGGGTTTAATGATCAGTAATGAATGCGTGTGGGAGACCATATCTGCAAAGAATACTCTTCCAAATAAACTGATAGAATTTGTCATACGTCATATCAATAAGAGGTTCAACCTCCACCCATTTGGTAAAATAATCCACAGCAACTACGAGGTATTTGAACTCCCTTTGGTCATTGGAAGTGGCCCGACCAAGTCTATCCCCCACATGGAGAATGGACAAGGGGATGTAATGGGTGTTGACAATGCTTGGTGAGTTATTTGGATGGAAGAGAAACGTTGGCACTTATCGCACTTCTTAGCATAAGCTGCGCTATCAGCTCTCATTATTGGCCAATAATACCCCTATGTTGTTATCCTCTGCAAAAGCGTTCGACCTGCTACATGGGCTCCACAGGACCCTTCGTGGACCTCTGTAATCAACTCTCACTTTGGAGGGATGGACACATTTTTGTAGTCCTGCTATAACTCCTCTTCTATACAGAATGCTATTGGTCAATACGTAACGAGCAACTTTAAACTTCAGTTTCTTGGCTACAAGTTTATCAGGTGGCACAATCCCTTCTTCGATATAGGCCCCGATGGGATCCATCCAAGATGGCCCCAAGTCGAGGGAAATGAATTTCATCATTAAGTCTTCATCTACACTCCGATCTACTAGGATTTCTATTGGGATTGTTCTTCGTATCTCAGTGCGTGTTGCTGATGCCAGCCGAGCTAAGGCATCGGCTCTTGCATTCTCCAATCTTGGTATTCTGATCAACTGAACTGCAATAAAATTCGAGACAACCTCCATTTCTTTTGCATGATACTTGATCATTAGTTCTCCCTTTGCTGCATATACTCTGAGAATTTGATTTATGATTAATTATGAATCACTGAATAAAACCACTTGCTCTGCCTTCATGGTTTTGACCAGACTTAGACCCACGATCATAGCTTCATATTCAACCTCATTATTGGAAGCCTTAAATTGAAAATGTAGAGCATATTCCATATCAATTTCATCAGGGATGTTTAAAACTATTCCTGCTCCACTGCCCGTGGCACACGAAGAACCACCCACATATAGATTCCATACATGTATTTCATTATCAAAATCTTGGTCAGACAGAGTTCCTCGATGGAATATTTGATGCTTCCTTTTATATTTCCCCGACACTTCTCGCTGCTCATTGATTATCTTTTCTTGTTCATCCCCAGATGGAGGTTGGTCGGGTGTTATCTTCAATGATCCCGTAACGTCCACAGATTGGTCTGTATTAAACTCCTGCCTTTTGGATGTATCAGAGTGAGTAAACTCTGCTATAAAATCTGCTACTGCCTGCCCTTTAAGTGACGACCTGGGCTCATAAACTATGTCATATTCACCAAGTTCTACTGCCCAGTACATCAATCTTCCCGACTTCTCTGGTTTATGCAGAGCTTGTCTTAATGGGATATCAGTATACACCATTATAGTATGGGCTTGGAAGTATGGCCTCATCCTTCTGCTTACTTCGATTAATGCTAGTGCTAACTTTTCCAGTCTTAGATATCTGGTTTCTGCTCCTCCGAAGGCCTTACTGGTGTAATAGACTGGTTTTTGCACTCCATCCTCTATTCTTATCAACGTCGAGTTAACTGCATTCTCTAAAACCGCCAGATACAAGTATAGTCTTTCTCCCATCACTGGTCTAGATAACAATGGAGGTGTCCCTAGATATTTCTTCAACTCTTGAAAGGCCTCCTCACATTCATCATTCCACTCAAAAGTTTTTCGAAGGGTTTTGAAGAATGGGAGGCATCTGTCTATTGCTCGTGACACAAATATGTTAAGTGTTGCGATTCTCCCTATGAGGCTTTGCACTTCCTTCTTCGTAGTTGGAGATCGTAGCTCCAATAGGGCCTTGATCTTTTCAGGGTTCGCCTCGATACCTCGTTGGTTAACAATATATTCGAGAAATATGCCTTCTCGTACTCCAAATATGCATTTGGTGGGATTCAACTTCATTTGATATTTTTCTAGTTGATCAAAAGTCTGACCTAGGCCAACTCGATGATCAGTAGCTTTCCTGCTTTTTTTTAGCATATCATCAACATAAACCTCTATGCTATGACCGATCTGCTCTGCAAACACCTTATTTATCAGCCTCTGGTATGTTGCACCTGTATTTTTAAGTCCAAAAGGCATAACATTATAGCAATAAGTTCCCCATGGGGTGATAAAAGAGGTACTTTCCCTGTCCTCAGGTTTCATTTTAATCTGTTTGTAACCAGAGTAAGCATCCATGAAACTCAATAATTCGTGCCCCGAGGTAGAATCCACCAGCTGATCGATTCGGGGCAAAGGAAAATGATCCTTTGGGCAGGCTTTATTAAGATCAGTGAAGTCCACATACATCCTCCACCTGTTGTTTTTCTTCTTTATCATCACCACATTTGCTAGCCAATCAGGATGCTTGACATCCTCAATAAAAAAAGGCTTTTTGTAATTTCTCTACCTCATCTTGTATAGCTTGATTCTTTTCAAGGCTGAACACCCTTCTTCGCTGCTTCACTGGCTTGACTTCCTTGTTCACGTTGAGCTCGTAACACATGAAACTCGGGTCTATCCCTGGAATATCTTCATGACTCCATGAAAAAGTCTATTTTTTATGCCTTAGAAATGCTACCAGTTCCTGTTTTAATGATACATCCAACGATGCACCAATTTGGGTTATTCGTTCTGGGTGTTCGTCGTCCAGAATGATATTTTCGGAAGCTTCCATAACTTGACCCTTCACGAGCTTAGACTCGTCTCTAGGGTCTAATGTTTCAATCTCTACATCTTCTGATTCATCCACTTGATATGTAATAGTCTTCTTCCTGGACTCTTCTCGTTCTTCCTGTTCGACAGACGAATAGTAGCATTCCCGAGCTACTTTATGGTCGCCTTTCATAACTCCCACTCCAAAGTTGGTTAAGAATTTTAAACATTGATGTACAGTAGATGGTACTGCCTCGAACTTCTTCAGACCTACCCTTCCCATGATGATGTTGTAAGCTGATTGGACATTTTTATCCATTACGAAGAAGCGTACTCTTTCTATTCAGCAAGCAGGCCATGTACCAACTTGATCATCCCAAGTGGAAAAACCTTTTCACCAATAAAACCGAGGAGGGGCTTTTGATATGTCTTCAACTGGGCTAACTTTAAATTTAAACTGTCAAAGCATGGGTAGAACATGATGTCTGCAGAGCTACCATTATCCATCAGTACTCGTGAAATCACCACTTCCTTTATTCTCATCTTGATTACTAATGGGTCGTCATGTGGATATAATACACCTGCTAGGTCATTTTTGGAAAAGTCAATGACTAGTTTGTCCTTATTGACCTTCCTCGGGTGATCATCTTCAGCCAAGTTTATTCGCTGTATGTAAGAGCAAGCTTGAGCCTCATTGAGGTAAGCTTTTCTCTCCACAGTCAGATCTATACCTCCTGCATCTCCACCTGTAATGACATTACATTCAAATGACCCAAAATGAATTGAAAATACCTCGCGTTCTGGCTGTCTTGGTCTTTTGGGGAGATCGGGGTCATCTTCTGGATCGTCTTCGTGATATCTCTTCTTGTCTTCTTTTGCTCGACGAGGAGATTTAGATCTTTGCCTTCCTCTATTACTGGTTTTTCCACCATTTTGGTGATCAACGTACTTAGCTAATTTTCCTCATCTGATGAGTGGTTCAATTTCATTCTGGAGAGCTATGTAACGTTTGGTCGTATGGCCATGGACTTTATGGAACTCGCAATACTTGGACTTGTCCCTCTTGTCAGGGTCTGCCTTCATTTTTTTCTGGCCAAGCTAGCTTCTCGCTGTTCTTAATCTCCTTCAGAATGTGATTTATATCTACTTTCAAGGGAGTATAATTTCCATACTTCCTCATCTGCTCCAGCGCTTGCTTACCTTTTGACTGCCTATTTCCACCATTATTTTTCTGATCCTTCTTCTCGATTTTAGCAGCCTTAACTTTGGTCTCCTTATTGTCTGTATTCTTCTTCGTAGCCATGGATTCTTCAGCATTCATGATTTTGGCTACTTTCGCTATCAATTCTGCCATGGTCCTAGGTGGATCTTTGGCCAAAGTATAATATAACTTTTCTGGTAATAGTCCACTCATCAGAGCAGTAATTCTGTCTTCTCCTCGTAATCAATTACCTCAAGTTTCTTGTTATTGAAACGAGTAATATAGTCCCTGGTACTTTCGTCTGTCTTTTGTCTAACACTTAGTAAGTGTGCTACTCGTTTAACTGGTTTCTCTCCAAGACAGAAATTCCCTATGAAAAACTCTGCCTATTGAAGGGAAGTCGCAATCTTCCCCCGAGGAAGGTTATTGTACCAAATCTGAGATGACCTGGTGAGAGTTCCTGAAAATGCCATGCATCTTATCTCATTTGGAACCGCATAAATATCAACAGCAGCTTGGTATTGTTCTATATGGAGGACAGGATCAGTTTTTCCATCATATTTAGGTGTCACCATAGGAGCTTTGAATTTTGATGGTGTGGGAAAATCCACAATCGCTTGCACGAATAGTGTCCCTTGGACAAAAGTTCTTTGTAGAGGATTTTTATCCTTAGCCATTTCCCCTAGCCTATCCTCCAACCTTTAAATAGAGCCTTTCCATGCATCATTTCCCACATGGGGCCTATTTTTTTGAGCAACTGATCGCATCGAGTTTTCCTCTTGGGACCTTTCATTACGGGTTATTGGGCGTGATTGGCCAGAGCCTTCCCTTAGGTCGGATGGTCGTTGAGAGTTCCTCGACGCAATCCTAAGAGGACTTATATTCCTCCTAGGGCCCAGCCAATCAAAAGGGGAGACTCTACTCAACCTTTCTAGAGCACTAGTCTGCTCTGTAGTTAGAGTGACATTTCGTTAAGAATTTATAGCTCGTACTGATGAAGTCCGGCCAGGTCGATACGAAGGATCATTAGATCTTTCAGTATGATATGAATCAGTCCGTCTGGATTGAGAGACCTCCGGGAATAGCGTTTATTTTGTTCTTGAAGATGACAGATGGGTATTTCTCTGAACACTTCGTTGTGCTGAACGGGCAGGCACTCCATCCCGAACAGTTTGTATAAGTTGACGCATGGTTTCCTGCATGGTTGTTTTCCCTTGGGCTAAATTAGCCATTATGCCAGCCAAATCTTGAACATTCGGTGGAGTAGAGGGGTTTGGTGGGACCCCTGTGTTTCGATTACTGGATTCTGGAATCTCAACCATAGATGATGAGTTTTTTGGTGAAAAATGCTAACTATAGTCGATTTTCCACAAATGACGCCAATCTGTTGATATAAAAAATTAGATTATATCTAATTAATCAATCACAGATAAAAATGGATAAATAAGACAAAGAATTTTTAAAGTGGTTCAGCCCTCTGAAAATGGCCTACGTCCACTATTTTTGTATTGCTGACTGTTTGCCTTGATTCTCGATAATAGGTTTGCTATGAGATCCAAAGTCCCCTCCTTATGAGGAGGTTACAACGTATTTATAGCCCTGAGGCTGTACATATGAAAGGATAATACGCTGTTATCTAGTAGACATATACATCTGTAAGATAATAATGCACATTTAATGCGTAGTTGTCTTTTGATTCTCTTGATTTGGATGCTCTGCACGCTAAGTAGCTCGGACCGCTTAAGTAGCTCGGTATGCTTAAGTTGCTCGGAGCACCTGAGTAGCTCGGTGACAGTATGTTGTTCGTTGAAAGTATTTGTATTTGCCATGTAGGTTGACACGTGTCTTCAAGTGATTGGTCTATGTCAGCAAACTAAATTTGGTATCAACACTTGGTATAAGTGTATATTAAGCCAATTTTAAAGAAAAGATGGACAGTTAGTAATCCTGAGTTACTAACCCATATACCTTGATGTTACTTTGATGAAAGACATTATTGCACATTTGAAATAAAATGTAGCAAGAAAGACTTTAGATGCGTAGAATGCTTTGAGAATATACAAACATAATTATTTATGGTTTGTATTATTTGTCAATTACACTACCATGAAGACTGTTGGAGAACTAGATTTAGAGCAATTTATACTAGCCAGTATGACGCTCAAATAGACTTAGATATTAAAACATATTATCAAGACATTGATAGAAATATAGCCAAAAGATTGCAAGAAAATGAAGACTTCAAAGGAAAGGTAATTTCCTATAATTTAGACGAATACCATTCTGATAATAGTTCAGAAGACCAAATACACTTAGATTTTATAGATAAATCTCAGAAAGAAATATCTATTTTAGAAAAGAACAATTTAGGAATTTCTACTAAACCACATGCTTGTTTTGTAGAATTGTTTGTTCAACACAAAGACTATCCTAAAAGACTTTCAGCTTTTATAGATACAGGATGCTCTCAGGTTATTTGCAAGGCTAATGCCTTCCCTAAAGACTATTTTTTAGAAAGTACTCAAGAAATCTATGGTAAAGTGGCTGATGGAGATCTATTTACCTTATATTTCCAGACTATTCCTATTTACTTTAAATTAGGAAATCAGACCAACAAAAACGTTAATCATCGGTTTTGGATAATGGATCCTCGTCCTAGTTTCACAGGGAACATTATTTTAGGATAAGACTTTATTAGTAAATATCATCCTTATACCCAGTATAATGATAAGATATTAATTAGTGATAAAGAGGAATTTAATATTAAAGCCCCTCTAATAGATTCGAAGACTGCCTTTGACCTTATGCAGGTCAAACCCAATTATAGACCCATAAAATATTAGAGTTCTTCAGCTGAGCATGATGGACCTAGACCTATAACCCAATAAGAAGCCTTAGAAATTACTAAGCCCTTATAAAAATAATGTAAGTGTCTAGACCAAAAGTGTTATAAGCAAATCACGCTTATACAACAAGACATTTTAGATCAATCCCCGAATACCTTATTACAGGTTCAAGCTATATCCAAACAAAAGAAAATGGATATAGAAGTAGAAAAGGAAAATATTAGGCAACTAGCAGAGCCTACTTTAGGAGAAAATCCCATCGCTAAGTGGGATAAAGACCAAATCTATCGTGAAATCATCCCTATTAACCCAGACGCCACTATTAATAGTGGAACCTATAAGAAAGGACATTCACATGAAGATAGAGAAGAATTTAAAAAAGACATAGACGAAATGCTTAAGTTAGGCATTATTAGAGAAAGTAAAAGTAGATATAATAGCCTAGCTTTCTATGTTCAAAATCAATCTGAACGTAAAAGAGGAAAAAGACGTATGGTTATAGATTATAGACAATTAAATAAGAATTATGAATTTGATTCTTATAAGATAACAGACAAGAATAATTTGATTAATTTAATTGAAGATAGAATTAAATTCAGTAAGTTTGATTGCAAATCAGGCTTCTGACAAATTAAGATGCATCCAGACAGTATTACTTGGACAACCTTTAGTGTACCCCAAGGAAAATACGAATGGCTAGTAATGCCATTTGGATACTTGAATGCTCCTCAAGTATTTCAAAGGAGAATGTATAACATATTTAGACCTTATTCTGAATTTTATCTTGTTTACATAGATGACATTCTTATAGCCAGTAAGAGTAAGACAGAGCATGTAGACCATCTTAAAAAGATTATTTTAGAATTAGACAAACATGGTATTGTTATTTTTGAAAGGAAAATGCAATTATTTCAGACTGAGATAGACTTTGTGGGAATGCATATTAATAAAGAAAAAATATCCTTAACAGAACACATAACTAAAAAGATTATTGAGTTTCCAGATCAACTCAAAGATAGAAAATAATTACAATCATTTTTAGGATTGCTTAATTGTGCTGCAAACTTTATTAATGACCTTGCTTCAAAAAGACAAAGCCTAACATCCAAATTAAAAGGAACAAACAAAACTAATCCTTTTTATTGGACCAAAGATGATTTTGAAGTAATAAGACAAATTAAAGATGCGGTCAAGAACATTCCTTTACTTGAGATGCCTAATGCAGAAGACCAGTTTATGGTAGAAACAGATGCCTCTAATAAACAATGGGGAGCAGTATACTTTTCCATTGATCATCAGACAAAAAAGAAGAAACTTTGTAGATATAGTTCTGGAACTTTTACAGATCCAGAAACAAGATATACTGCCCATGAAAAAGAGGTTTTAGCCATAGTAAGGGCAATAAAAAAATATATGCTTTTTCTTAGACCTAAGCATTTTACTGTATATACTGACTCTTCTTATGTAGTAAAATTCAGAGACTTAGACTTGTCCAAATCAAAGACTAATAGACCTATTAGATGGCAACAATTGCTCAATGGTTATGACTTCTCTGTTATACATATTAAGGGAAGTGAAAATACCATTCCAGACATTATATCAAGAGAGCCGATGTTTTCTATCACTAATATGATTTCATATTTTATGTTACAAACAGAAGACATAGACGACATGAGTTCCTCTGGAACAAATAAACTTAATAGGGAAGACGTTGCAGACTATCTTAGACGCATAATACCAAATGTTGGTGTAACACAAAGACAAACTCACATTCAAGACTCTCAAGAAAGACCAATCCTAGAGAACTTTAATGATATCTTGGTTCTCCAAGGAAAATCTAGACAAGAGATTATTTCTCAAAATAGACTCATTGGGAAAATGTATTTCCCCCAATATAGACCCGATCAAAGATATCCAGACTTAATAAAATTCAGACGAGAATTTTTAGATGATGAAAATACTCTCATAGACGCTATATGGTGGAATGTGAAGAATAGACTATGGATTGAGTTCAAGCAAAACTTGGTAGCCATTGTCAGATTTATGAGGAATCAAAGACTTGCAGTTACCCAGCTCAGTGGTACTGCTGTGCCTAGACCTCAGACTCAGACTTATGCTCAGACTCTTGGAGAATCCTCCAAAACTAGACCTACTGATTTTTATTATCAGAAAAAGACCTTTAAGACTAAGATTGTTATACCGTTTGGTCATAATAATCTCCTATTAGCAGAAGACTTTCAAAAAGAAACTAATAACATTATTGATCATTTTAATATATTATTATAAAAAATAAATGGAGTTGCCTTAATGATTAAAGGTTTCTTCAAAGACGTTCCAAAATATATCTTTTTGGAAAATCAGACATGGCTCATATAACTCTTGCAGACCACGGGTTCATTGAACTCGTTCAGATAAAGGACATTGAAGACTCTGTTGCTCTTGGAAAAATAGTCCATGAGTATATTAAGAAGGTAGAAGATTTCCTTCCTCTATTTGCTAGAATCTATCAGATTGCTCTAAGTTCTTGCAGAGGAATGAGAGTTGAAGGATTTAGACTTATTAGATTTTCCAATTATATATGTGAAGACGTTGAGATTCTATCAAAAGATGAGACTAAAGATTTAATTGTTGATAAGTCCAAGCTCCAGATTGCTCTAGCCATGAAGATAATTGAAATCATGGAGTTATTGACAGGAGAAGACAGGTGGTACACCGCCTACCACAAAGAAGACTTGATAATCCAAGATGATGAGCCATTCAACGGAAGGCTCAAGACAGAATTCGAGGAAATGGTAGAGATAGCTTTGCCAGCTAGCCTTAGAACTGTAGGCCTCATTGATGAATTTTTCAACAATGCCCTACCAAAGCAAGACAAGGAAGAATAAGACACGGATGGGATAAAGACGGGCCCCTCGTTAGCTAAAGAATTATTAAAGATAGAAGATGCCATTCTCTAGACTTATGTATTATTACAAGACGACAAAACTCATATAGATTCCCTTGCAATGTGAATACGAAAATTGCCCAGACATGCCCCACACGGGCCCCCATAATGTTTCTTATTATAAAGAAGAAAGAGACCTTCAGAAAGACGTTAGGTCATAATTATTGCTAAAAGACATACTTACTTTATGTAAAGCAAATAGTATAGACTTTAATAATTTGAATCTCTTTAATCGGCTTGCTTTTTAGCCTCCGGTATCCAGTCATGTGTAGTGCCCTTGTGCTATAAAAGGGAGCGTCCAGTTGAGTTTAAGATATCAGTTGTTAGACTTCCAATATAAGATACTAGAGAGTGAGAGAGTATTCTTGTAGTGAGTAATATGTACATGAGTGAGTAAACCTCTCATAGTTAGGGGAGAGGGGGGGAGTTGTAACTACTCATGTTATGCAATAAAAGTATTTTCTTTTCCAGATATCTTTTATGTTGAGTTGTTATTATTTTCCAAATTGTCTCAAACTTTTTGTTCATAGATGACTATTGTGTAGAACCTCAGGTGTAGCACACAAGGTGTTATACCGGTGAACCACCGTCAGGTGCTGATTTTTCGTGAGCCGTTAGCCAGATGGGCGTTAGGCATGAAGGCGTACAGGCAGGAAATGGGTTCAACGCCAAAATAGTGGATTGAGGTGCGACACATAAAGAGAGAGTTGTAGGAGGCCGAGACCGGAAAATAATATTAGCAAGGCTGAAGAGTAGAAGGAAGGAAGATAAAGATATTGCAGACCAAAAGGAAGGTATAACTCGAACCAAACCCTTAACTATTTTACATATTATTATTTTAAAAAGAAACTTATATGAGCTTATAAATCACTGAAGACTTTTTAGCATTTGTTAATCAAACAAATTTAGACTTAACTAGAGAAATCCAAGATTGGACTCTTACAGACTCTAAAGATAAAGAACTTATAGAATCTGCTTTAATATACACAGGTGGTACTTTCAAATATATAGACCAAATTATTGAGTGGTTAGGAAGAGAAGTACCTAGAATAGAAATAATTAGAATAGGGATCCGTGATCTCTTTAGACAAAAATTAAGAACTGAAGATTTTGCAGAAGAACTGTCAAGACCAGAAAAATATGAAGAATACACTAGGATACTTGAAGACAGTATAGACGTATTAAAATTTATTAGATGAAAAAGGTTAGCTGAAACAAAGGCTATTTTAATTAGAGCCGAAGGAATCCGCCCTCTTCTTAAAAACGTAGAGACAGCTACCCCTAGAACATACCGTAGATTTTTGTCATCTTATGGTGATAATAATTTAGCCGAATTTATAGATAACGATATAATTGATATTATTAATCAAATATATAAAGAAACTAGACAAATAAACCCACGATACCGTATAAGGTATTTAAGACTAGAATATTTTCCATCAAAACCTCTTGCAATTTCTAGACTCCCTGAAGAAACTATTTATATAGATAATCCTCGCTATTCAGAACTCCAATACGATAGTGACGAAAGAAGCTCGAGAAGTAGCAGTAGCCCTGAAACTTCTACAGTTTATAAATAAGCTTAAAAGACTTTATAAATCATCGGGGTAGAAAATTCTATTCCCTAAAACTTTAGAAAAAGACGAAAACATATAAAAACAAAAGTGGTCCCTAGGTAAGTTTTGGAC